>JAULJL010000034.1:11957500-13207500 GCA_030761205.1 Fremontodendron californicum | reverse complement strand
CCACTAAGTGCCCCAACTCCTAGGCTCTGTGTGACTAAGAAAAACCCCAGGATAAGACCCAAAGGCATTTTGATCCCCTTCCAATCAACTATCAAGAGCTTTTCCCAATGTTGGTCTGAAATCACCTGGTTTCCTATGTGCCGTTGAAACCCCTATCACCACCATACCCAAAGTGGTATAATTTGAATGCAAGATGCGATTATCACTATGGAACTGTTGGGCATAGCATTGAGCACTGCAAAGCATTCAAGAACAAAGTGCAATCCCTTATAGACGCCAAGTGGTTGGATCCAACGACACTGATTGACAGAGGACTAGAAAAGGGTAATTAGGATTGGGAGATCTACAGTAATGATGTAGAAAGACTTCGGTCTTATATGATGTAGTAGGATTTCACTTTTTCAGTAGCCGGCTCTTATAGCCTTAGGATGCTAGGAAGAATAAAGTACTTGTAATGACAGTTTTAACCCCTGCTCAAATTTTGTAAAACATGGTTTATACTATTGTGAACGTTGATATGGGAATGAATTGACTATGCTTCAAATTTATGAGATATTGATGATTAAGTTTCTCCGATTCTTATTTCCTCCGTGATATCTTCCCCTTTGCATTTTGCATCCGATCAATTATTTTTCATACCATACATTCATACATGTATCATGTTAGCGTCAGGTTGCAATCATGCATTCATAATCAGTATGATTTTTCTGTATATATCCATGCATTAATTTGCTTATTCTTTACATGCATCATGTTGACTTTGGGTTGCATTCATGACAAACATAGTAAGCATGATTTCTCTGTATATGCTCATACATTAATCTGTCATATTAACATCAGGATGCATTCATGACACACATGGTCAGTATGATTTTCTTTGTATATGCCCTGTATCAATCATTCATTGTTTACATGTATCATAATTGACATCGTGTTGCATTCATAGTGTATATGATAATTCATTGGGAAATACGCTGAATGTACATGATCAGTCATTGCATATATCCATGCGTTGATTTGTTTATTCTTTGCTTGCAACATGTTGGCATCGTGATTGCATTTATTACATATATGGTCAACATGTTTCCGCTGTACAGGTCTATACATCATATTTTTTAGGCTTCACGTGCATCAAATTGCATTCATGGCTCCTTCATCATGACACGCACTTTGGGGGAATAAAATAGAAGTTGTCTTGGCTTTAAGAGTCTTTGAAAGAGTTTCCATTTCAAATCAGAGGTATAAGAAGTACTGAGTAACCTTTTAATACAGGCTAGTGCTATGGAGAATGAACAACTTGCCCGAATGGAAAGAATGGAAAGGCTACAGGAAGAATTATGAGAACAGCTGGCAAAGTCTCAAGCAGAATCTAAAGATCAGATAACTAAATTGATGGAGCTAATGTCCACCGTAATCAAGGGATACACTGAAAACTTGGTCGCTAGAGAAGGGTTAGAGGCACGAAAGGGTCAGATTGAGGTCGTAATGATGGATGCCCATAACATAGTTAACCCCGTCAATGTCTTAAATTTAGATGATCCAGCTGAACAGGCAAAGTTGAAAATGGTTAATGAGGTAGAGTTGCCAGATTACCAAGGGAAATATCAGTTGCTAGATGAAAGGCTCCGGGCAGTTTAAAATACAGACGTATTCGGGAGTGTGGAGGCAAAAGAATGATGCTTGGTCCTCGATTTAGTCATTCCTCCAAAATTCAAGGTCCCTGACTTTGTGAAATATGACGGGACGACTGATTTATCAGCCCACATCAGTATGTTCTGCCTAAAGATGACAAGTCATATAGATAATGATAAGCTTCTGATTCACTACTTTCAGGATAGCCTCAGCGGGTTCGCAATTAGGTGGTATAGTCAGTTGAGCAAGGATCAGATTCGCTCTTGGAATGATTTGGCTAGGGCTTTTCTAAACCAGTACAAGCATATAACCGACAGGACACTTGATCGTCTCACTTTGCAAAATATGGAGAAAAGAGCTACTGAGAGCTTCAAAGAGTATGCTCAGAGGTGGAGGAACATGTCTACCTAAGTACAACCACCTTTGACACAAAAAGAAATCACCGTCTTTTTTGTGAATACACTGCAGGGCCCGTACTATGATAGACTCGTTGGCAATGCCTCGAAGAATTTTGCAGATATAGTAATCTCAAGGGAGATGATTGAGAATGCTATCAATAATGGGAAACTTGAAAGAGAAGGAACTTCCAATGCCGAGAGAAATAAGGCACCTAGAAAGAAAGAGGAAGATGTCCAAGCTATGGGAGATTTCGACCCATATTCCCAATTTTCTTCATACCAATCATGTTACCCTACTGAGGTATCTCCAAGCCTTTATCCTTACCTACCTACCCAAACACCTAATCCTATACCAGCCCTTGCAACAAGGCCTACTTCTAGAAAACGACAGCGGAAAACCCAAGAAAGAATTCCAATCCCCATCCCTGACTTGCTGCTATTACTAATGAAGAATCAGTACCTTACCCCGGTACCTTTGAAAATAGCTCCGAATCCATCAGCGAGGAGTTATGACCCTGACAGCAAGTGTGATTATCACCTAGGGGTAGTTGGGCATTCAACTGAAAAATATAGACAACTGAAGGAAAGGATTGAAAAGTCTTATCCGTGATGGTATTTTGACACCGAAACTTATCAATCAGTGGAAGGTCGCTTTGCCATAAATCAGTTTCTTTCAGGGTTTTAGGGGGAGAATTACTACCTTTGAAGGATGTCAATAGGAGCATTGTGATGCATGTAGTTTCAGACCTTATGATGAAAACACTTGTCTCATGTCGACATTCATAAGAATAAAATGAATTTTGATTTTTAAATGCTTTGTGTTTGTTGTGTTTTAACAATAATCTGAATTTGCAAAAACAAGAATTAAGGAAGTTTTAATAATGGATAGTCTCAAGAATATTGATGATCATTGTTACAAATGACCCAATACCTTATCCCCTCTCTTTTAAGCTTTCCTAGGCCTAAACCCTTTGAATCGAGAACACTTGAAAGACCTAATGCTTCAAGGAATATGAATGATTGAACTTCATAACACCATTGTCATCATAGAATAAGCAAAGATGTAGATCATAGTCTAGGCTATGAATAAAGGAACAAACTTTTCAAAATTTTTTTGAACTGCTTGAAATTCAAACAAATGAGACTTTCTTTCAAGAATTTATATCATGGTAATTTGGTGTGTGTCAAGGTTGTGCCAAAACCATTCATGTCATTTTCAACAACCACAAAACACTAATTGCCCAAACATCACTTCATGATTGACAGCCTAGGGCACAATGATTAAACTAGATTATCCCATGTCCCAAAGAAAACCCATTTTAGGTCATATTTTCTTTGTCTCTTCAAAGAACTCAGATTTGAAACTCAGCCTTTTCAAAATAGACTTAGACTTGCTATGTTCCTTGTTGATACAAACTCTCATGGTTAATCAAATTGGGGAATCATATGTGGAAATGATGGATACATGGTGAATAAGGATGGACTAACGCATGAATCATTGGGGCATGCAAAAAAAAAAACAGCAAAAAAGAAGAAAAATTATGATATCATGCATATGAGAATTCGGATGATTCCAAAGTGCAAAATAAAATTTTGATTATCTATTTCCCCTGGGGATTGCTTTTCAATGAGAATATTTGTGCTTGATATGATGAATGGCCATCTTTCATATCCCTTTCGTAAAAAAGAAATTATCATATCACCCATTTTGAGCCAAAAGAATTCTTTCTTTTTTGAACCCTGATCAAGGATCACCCTCTACATTGGGTGGCAAATGCGAGGAAAGATCTTTTTAAAGATCATGGAGGAATGAGTCCTGGCTCAAAGACAGAAACAAAACAAATGGAGCCCCGAATGAATATGGGCTCACTCTGTCAAAAAGAAAAGGAAAAGATGGCGAAATGGAAACAAAAAAAAAGTGTATGAAAAAGTATGGCAAATGAAAGCCAAAAGCAAAGCAGAAAAAGAGCAAAAGGAAAAAGGAAAGAAATGTCCAAGAAGGGACAAATACTTCATAGGAAATCCTCCTTAAGAAAATTACCCTCAAAGACAGATTTTGGGCCTATTTATCCTTTCTTTCTAAACCCCGAGCCATGGCCTACATTACGTGTTTTAAAAGACCATTTTGATCAAGCATGAATATTCAACTTGAAGGGTTTTTCCTCAGATTTTATCCCATCTCATCGAATTCTCATTTCACTAAGGAAGAATTTAGAATTCTTTAAATGCATGGTAAAAAAAATGAAAGAATGGGACTCTAGGGAAAAAACCCAAAAATGGGCGGTCTAGAGTAAAATGCAATTTTTTGATGTCATTTACGTTAGTGCCAATACCACAAAAGAGAAGGTCATCTTGAAGAAGCGGTCATCAAGGAACATTTAGGAATTCATGAACCTCCTAAATTGTCAGCTCTATTCGAAGGATTAATTTCAAAAACTGAAACTTTTCCCCCAAGATTAAACTTTCCAGTTTAAACATACCAGTCAATCTTGACGCTTGTCAAAATGCCTTGATATGAAAACTAAAATAATGTTGAATTTGTTTGATTTTCAATGAATTCATGATTTATAAAACCTGTTACATTTGTGAGCCTAGAAGGGACATACATTTTTGTTATGAAATTTCCTTTGATCAACCAAAATCTTGTTATACCAAGCATTGCCAATTCAAATTGAAAAACCCAGATTGACACTTAGAGAAGTTTTTAACAATGATCATCAGTCTTCAAAAGATTCAGAAGTTTTCAAAATGAGAAAACAAATAAAGATTTTTTTTTGAAGCACCCATTCTTGATGTTGACATGAGACAAGGGTTTTTCTAACCCAAAGGTATAGAACTGCTAGGATAGGTCTTGACTTCCAGATATGATAAGAAGAAATAAAACCCGTTTCAAACCTCTGTTGATAAGAATTTGAAAACTGTTGGGGCAAAGAGAATAGCCAAAATGAATTGAAGATATACTCTGATTTGAAAAGGAAAATTGAATTAGAAAGGCTAAGCCAAAGTCTAGAAAAATGATCAGGGGCATTTGCATATTTACATGAAGCGTTTGCATCATTATCGATCTTTGCATTTGCATCATGTAAAAGCATTATGCACGTTGTCAAATCCTTGCATTTGCATCATTTAGAAGCATTTGCATAATGCCAATCTTTGCATCTGCATCATTCCATGACGTAGTTGCGTTAACACCAATTTTCGCATTTGCATCATAAAGAAGCATTTGCACATTATTGACCTTTGCTTCCTTCTGAGAAGTAATTGCGTAATTTGAGGATCATTTGCATTTGCATCATTTAGAGGCATCTGCATCTTATTCAACGTCTGCATCTGCATCAATAAGCATTTGCATCAATCTAAGCCATTTGCATATACACCACGAAGCGTCTGCATTTTATCCAATATCTGCATCTGCATCAAGAAACATTTGCATTAATTCAAAACATTTACATTTACAAAATGAGGTATGTGCATCCTGTTAATCATTTGCACCAGCATCAAAAAACATTCGCATCTTCTCAAAATCTTCAGATTAATTTTCAACAATTCTTTAAAACTCACGGGTAAGGCCTCCGGGCACCATTCTTAAGACCTCCGGGCATCATTGTTAAAGTCGCATACAGCGCATTTTTTTAAACACAGGTAAGGCCTTCGGGCACCATTTTTAAGACCTCTGGGCATCATTTTTAAAGTCGCATACAGCGCATTTTTTCCAAATTACGGGTAAGGCCTCCAGGCACCATTCTTAAGGCCTCCAAGCACCATTCTTATGACCTCCGAGCATCATTGTTAAAGTCGCATACAACGTTTTTTTTTTTTAACACGGGTAAGGCCTCTGGGCACCATTTTTAAGACCTCCGGGTATAATTGTTTTAAAAAGTCACATACAACATATTTTTTTAAATCACGGTTAAGGCCTCCGGGCCCCATTCTTAAGACCTCCGGGCATTATTTTTTAAAGTCGCATACAGCGCATTTTTTCCAAATCACGGATAAAACCTCCGGGCACCATTCTTAAGATCTCCGGGCATCATTTTTTAAAGTCGCATATAGCGTATTTTTTCCAAATGACGGGTAAGGCCTCCTGGCACCATTTTTAAGACCTCCGAGCATCATTGTTAAAGTCGCATGCAACGTATTTTTTTTAAACACAGGTAAGGCCTCCAGGCACCATTTTTAAAACCTCCGGGCATCATTTTTAAAGTCGCATACAGCGCATTTCTTTTAAACACAGGTAAGGCCTCCGGGCACCATTTTTAAGACCTCCAGGCATCATTTTTAAAGTCGCATACAACGCATTTTCCCAAATCACGGTTAAAGCCTCCAGGCACCATTCTTAAAGTCCTCTGGACACCATTCTTAAGACCTCTGGGCACCATTCTTAAGACCTCCGGGCATCATTTTTTAAGTCGCATACAGCGCATTTTTTTTTTTCAAATCACGGGTAAGGCCTCCGGGCACCATTCTTAAGACCTCTGGGCACCATTTTTAAGACTTCCGGGCATCATTTTTAAAGTCGCATACAGTGCATTTTTTCCATGGATAAGCCCTCCGGGCTCCATTTTTAAGACCTTCGGGCATAATTTTTCTTTAAATTATAGATAAGACCTCTAGGCACTATTTTTAAGACCTCCGAGCATAATTTTCATTTTGAAAATCGAACTCGTTTCCTAAAGACGGGTCAAGCCTTGATTAGTCAGGGAACTCAATTTAAGGACAATATCTTCTATTTATAGTTTTTTCAAAACAAAAAAAAAAAGAAAATATGAAAAAAGAAACCCCTTCCCCTTCTCTTCACATGTGATTTCACTAACCGGACAAAATTAGTGTTTATTTATCTTTGCTTAATTCCTGATTCTCAGCAATAGCCAAAGAGGGGCAGCTATAGACACCTAATTTTGTCCGGACCACTAAAACATGTATGTTTTCTTCCTAAATTGATGTTTCAGAATGTAAAAAGGCTTTTTTCATCCTGCAGGTGGTACTCCGAGACTTAGTTTAAGAGGGCGAGCATAAAAAGTCAAACTTGAAAAAGTCAACCCCGAAAAGTCAACTACTAAAAAAGTCAACCCATTTTCAAAATCAAGATTTGAAGTTCAATTGAAAAATGGCAAAAGAATTTTGATTTTCCGAGGTCTACATCGGAAGATATGAAGTTCGGAAGTTGGGTTAGGAAGATTCAGTAGAAAGGAAACCCTAATCCGGGAAATTTAGGGAAAAGTGCTTAAACGATCAAATTGGTCAAAATTGAAGGTTCCAAATGAAATATAAGCACTGAATACGGGTAATGGAGAAGCCACTTGAAAGAAAAACTGAAAGAAAAGTCAATCCGAAAGAAAATCGAGAACTAGGGTTTTTGGTGGATTTTGATGAAATTGGGAAGAATTACAGAAATAGCCCGACTTGGTAGGACTAAAACCCCTAATGTATGAGGAGTGATTAAAAAAGGATAGCCCAAGGCTCAGTTTGAAGAAAATCTGAAAATCGAACTTGTTTTGAGCAAAACCGGGTTTCGGAGGCAAAAAGGTAAAATTGGAAAATTTGGGAAAAATAGCAAATGAACTCCAAAAATTCTGAAAAACTGAAAAAACTCATTATTAAATCATATGGAAGATATTGGTGAAATAAAATCTTGATTCGGAGTTCGTTTGCAAAATGGCCAATTCCCGGGTCTCCTATGTAGAAATTCAAGAAGATAAATCTCGAAAAAATAGCAAATGAACTCCAAAAATTCTAAAAATTTGCAAATATCATTTTTAAATTATTTGGAAGAGATTGGAAAAAGAAAATCTTGATTCGGAGTTCGTTTGCAAAATGGCCAAATCCCGGGCCCCTTATGTAGTAATTCAAGCAGATAAATCCCGAAAAAATACCAAATGAGTTCCAAAAATTATGAAAACTTCCAGATCACACTTTTAAACTATTTGGAAGAGATTGGTGAAGAAAAATCTGGATTTCGAGCTCATTAAAAAATGGTAAAGTTTGGGGCATAAAAGGACAATTTTGGAAGAAAAAATCCAAATAAATAGTAAATGGACTCGGAAAATTTTGAAAACTTCCATAATTAAATTTTTTATTATTTTGAAAGTATTGAAAAAATAAAATTTGAATTTGGAGTCTGTTTGCCTTTTATTTATGTTCGGAGGGCAAAAAGGTCATTTTATCCAAGAAATCAAAAAAGGCTTTTCTTGCCCTTTAAAAAATGAAACATAGGCTGGAAGAAAAGGGGCTGGCCGGCCAAGGCCCAAGGCTAGGAAGATAGTTTTTGATTTTTTAATCAAAAGGCCAACAATGAAGAGTTAGTTATTTTTTGATCAAGCCTTTGTAAATAAGCCACATGGACCAATGCATGAAGAGGGAGAGTGTCAACATAATGGCTTAAGATTATTGAACAGTTGTAATTGTGGATAGCTGATGGCCTAATCTAAGGGTGATAATTTCATGTTTTAAACATCTTGGATCAATAGCCTTTGGATGAAAATTGGTTGATGGAAAAATGACAACATCCTAGCTACCAATGAGGCCATTCGCCCACACTACAAGGGAGGGGTCTCTCTTTTATTTTTAGATTATTCACTCTCTATTCTCTCTTGGTTTTGGCTGATTTTCTCTCCATTTTTGAAATGCAAAAAGAAAAGTTTTGAAAAGAAAAGAAAGTTAGAAGAGAAAAAGCTTGAAAGATAGCTTCTAGATGTTGCTTTAAGCACCATACTCTTGCACTTTCTTTCTTTTTTTCCATTCTTGATTTGCTGTTTTGATTATTATTTTGGTGAGTTTCTTTTAATTTTTCTTTTTAAATAAGTTTTTTTAATGTTCTTCTTTAAGTTCCTTCTTCATCCTTTCTTGTAAAAGTTTTTGAATTTTTTTTTTCCTTTGTTTTTGGAGATGGCCAAATGGACTAGTTTTTTTAGAGTTGCTGTTTTGTTTTGTTATTTCATGTTATTCTTGATATTTAATAAGTTTTGATGCTTTAAATCTCCTTCTAATACATAAACTTGAGGCTTGTTTTAATTTGGTTGCTTGTTTATTTCCATTTTTGAGTCTATTATCATGTTTATTTTACTATTCTTGCATTTTTGATTTTTTATTTTCAAAATGTTTAAGTTAGTTTATGTTTTATATTTTGTAATCCATGAGTTTGTGAAAATGCTTATTGGTTTGCATGCCTTTACTTTATATTTGCATGATTTGAGTGTTATTCTTTAACTAAGCATGTTAGTATATCATGTGTTTGTGAAAATGACATGCCCATTTTAAGCATGAGGCCATTCGGCCACCTTCATGTTGTTTGCTTTGTGTGTGCATTTTTGTTATGTTAGTTGATAGGTTTGCATTTTCATGACATTTGGTTGAGTATTTTGTTTAATCATTCCATGTGTTTGTGTTATTGCCATGCATATTTTAGGTGTAGGATTGGTTTGTTTTGCCATGCATATTCATGCATTTTAGACATAGGTTACATTAAATGCCATGCAAGTTCATTTAGGTCTAGGTCATTTTATTGATGCCATGCATTTTTCATGTCATTTAGGTTTTAAATCATGCATCATATTTGCTGTATTTTTCATGCATTTCATGTCCTTACAACTTGACTTATGACTTAGGCTAATCAATGGTTCAAAGTCATGCTCACTTGAGCACACTTGTGGAAAATTAAAGCATTGTCAAATTGATTATTCTACCTTTGTGATTTTTTTTTTTACTTAGTCAATTTTTGTCTAACTTTTCAAAAGTGTTAGTTACTGTTTGTAAGTCTTTTAGAGAGTCTCTAATATTTTTACTTTGATTTTTAAATGATTTTATCAAAGGCAAAAAAATGTGTTTTGGCAAAACAGTTTTTTTCACCCAGTACTCGTACTTTCTCGATTTTCCTGGGCAGTCATCTTTAATAAAAAAATTAAGCAGATTTTTTTTCCATTTATTTTTACATGTTCTGAGTCTCCAGTATTATTTTTTTAGAGTTTTTTGAATTTTTAAAAATAGGGTAAAAAATCGTGCTTTAAAACTAGACAGTGGAGTCAGAATTGAATTTGAAGGAAAATCATTTTTCTGTTTTGTTAAGTTACATAGAGGGGGCTGATTAGGAAGTTTAGCTACTGACTTAGGATAGTTTCTAAGCCTTTTTAAACTCTAAAAATGATTTTTTAAGACTCGGGTTAAGGGTGGTCAAGTTCGTGATTTTAAACTTAGGAAATTAGAGCCATTTAAAAGGGCTTTAGCTAAGTTTTTATTTTTAATCTAAGCTTTTCAAATTTGTTTTCTAACAATCACAAAGTATTTTGATTTTAGAATATTTAATTTGATATTTTTTCTAAGGTAGCCGGATATCTCTTTAGATATAAGGATTTCCTTAATTAAAGGAAAAAAATACATTCTCATGCATTGCATTTTCCATATTCATGCATATTATATAATATGTAATTTTTGCTATGTTTAATTTTCATGATGGTGTTATTATCTTTGATTTAAATTTTTTATATTATATTATTTGTTATATGGTTTTGAATATTTCATGATATCCTATGCTTTTTATTTAGTTATTTTTGTCATATTATTTAGCATATGCTATGTTCATGCATTATTATTTTTATTTTCATGCATATTATATGATAGCCTTATTTTATATTTCATGTCATTTAGATTATATGCCATATCATTTATATTTTCCATGTCATTTAAATTATTTCATTTCATATAGAATATATTATGTTACCTAGGTCATTTCATATCATGTAGAATATATTATGTTACCTAGGTCATTTCATTTCATTTATAATATATTATGTCACTTAGGATTTTTATTTCATTTAGAATGTAACATATGACTTAGGATATTACATTTCATATAGAATATATCATGTTACCTAGGTCATTTCATTTCATTTAAAATATACCATATAACTTAGGATATTTCATTTCATTTAGAATATGCTAAGACATTTAAATTATATCATATCATTTAGGTTGCATTATATTATTTAGACTTTGCTATGTCATTTTATTTATGCCATACATATTCATATTCATATTTTTTTAAAATGTTTTCAAAAAGGTAATGATTTTCAATAAAATAAAGATATTCCCGAGTTAAAATAATTCATGAATTCTCTGCCGGGTTTGCTGGGGAGGATATCATCAATTATCATTAATGACGGAATATATTCTTTAAAATGAGAATGATTCGAAAAGTTTTTAAAATTAATAAAAATTTCTATATTTTGCCACGTTTGTTGGGGAATATAGGAAAATTTTGAATTTATAAATTCCGGATTATTTTCAATTAAAAATGGAATTATTTTTGGGGAATTAACTTGAAATACTAAATTTAAAACTGACTTTTTACCGAGACTTGAGATAACACACAATTAATAAGGTACCGTTTTATACGGGCGTTGTGGGGGTGCTAATCCTTCCCCACACGTAACCGAGTCCCGAACCCGCTTCTTTGATTTCTCTGGTTTAAAACGCAGACTTGAAATTGGTTTTAAAAATGTTTTAATTAATTTTAAAATATTTTCTAAAACGGTTTTAATAGGTAGCCGATCACACCTAGCTAAAAAAGATTGGTGGCGACTACAAATCTTTTTCAAGGTCATTTTCAAAACCTTCATTTTTCAAGAGGAATTAAGTCGACTTTTCCTCGATTTTTTTTAATGTCACGCTTAACGAATAATAAAGTCTTGCGATGAGACTTGTTATTTTTTAGGTTGAGACAGTCCGCATAAGTCTGAGTGAAGGCTTCTTTCTCTGATATGTTCCATTGATTCCATATATCCCTCAATTCCCGGAGATCATTTTGTCGGATAGTAAGTTCAACCTCGGCTGGCAATACTGACACATATCCCGTTTTCAAACAATCCCCATTGTCCTACTGACCTTTCTCGGACTGTTTCCTTACCTCTAAATGCTTCTCGACCTCTGAAACACACTGACCTTCGATGGAAGCCCTTTTGGTTGAATATAATCCCGAGACCAATAACCTTCCATGTGCAACAATGATGACAAGAATGCATGAAAAAAAAAACAAAAGAGAAAATTAATTAGTAAAGAAAATAAATTCAAATAATACAAAAAAAACATATATAATTCAAATCAAATCATTATCCCTAAGGGTGTCAACAAAATTTCGGCATTATAACACCCCTGGGACAAAACATCGAAATTTATTACGAACAGTGATGTGCGTACATCATCGCCCAATTTGCAAAGGTAAACTTATCCGGAATATAGAATAGAAAGTAAAAGGATTGAAAATATTCCTCCATGTGTTCTTAGCTTCGGGATATCTATCGAAAATCCGGCATGGCTTCGCCTAGGTTTACTAGATGAAGGTTCATCGGTTCTAAAAGCCCCGAATTCTTCCTCACTATCGCCGGTGAAGGCTAGTAAGGTACCCCGATAAAAGCGGGTCCAATTCGTTAGAGTCTATTTCCCTAGCCCATGCGAATTGTTAATCATGAAGGCTTAGGTAATTTAGTACTCCGGAAGTGTTTCACTAGCCCATGCAGATTGTTAATCACGAAGGCTTAGTTACTTTGCTCCCACCTAAAAGGACGAAACCCGGGTATAGGGCTCATGATATGCAAATGCACGTGTAGTGTAGTGTGTGAGGAGAAATAACAAACCTTTTACCACCTATTCTACACCCCTTATTCTAAATGCCCCAACAAAATTAAACAATGTAAAGCATTAATTAATTAATTAATAAATGCACCAAAATAACCAAAGAACAATAATAATATGTATGCACGTGAATATGGACATATTTAAAAACATTTCATTATTTTCAAAATTCTCCTTATTATTGAAAATGTGGAAATTAAAATTAAATACCGAATAAACCAACAAAACTGAGACTTTGATAACACACGATTAATTCTAGGCCTGACTCTCTAATGTCCCCAGTGGAGTCGCCAAGCTGTCGCAACCTAAAAAATAACAAGTCTTATCGCGAGACTTTATATTCGTTAAGCGTGACATTGGAAATAAGAGGAAAAGTCGACTTAATTCCTCTTAAAATAAAATGAGGGTTTGAAAACAACCTCGAAAAAAGACATGGAGTCGTCACCAATCTTTTTTGGCTAGGTGTGATCGGCCACCTATTAAAACCGATTTTGTAAAATATTTTAGAGTTAATTAAAACATTTTTAAAACCAATTTCAAGTCTGCGTTTTAAACCAGAGAAAATCAAAGAAAGCGGGTTCGGGACTCAGTTACGTGCGGGGAAGGATTAGCACCCCCACAACGCCCGTATAAAAATGGTACCTTATTAATTGTGTGTTATCTCAAGTCTCGGTAAAAAGTCGATTTTAAATTTGGTATTTCAAATTAATTCCCAATTTAAAGAAAAATAATTTCATTTTTAATTGAAAATGATTCGAAATTTATTAATTCAAAAGTTTCCTATATTCCCCAACAAATTTGGTAAAATATAGAAATTTTTATTAATTTGGAAAATTTTCCGAATCATTCTCGTTTTTTGAAAGAAAGATATTCCTTTATTAATGATAATTGATGATATCCTCCCCAACAAACCCGGCAGAGAATTCATGAATTATTTTAACTCGGGAATATCTTTATTTTATTGAAAATCATTATCTTATTTATAAAAAAAAAAAAACATTTTAAAAGATGAATATGAACATGTGTGACATAATAAAGATGACATAGCAAAATCTAGATAATATAATGCAACCTAAATGACATGATATAATTTAAATGACATAGTATATTCTAAATGAAATGATATAACCTAAATGTCATAATATATATTCTAAATGAAATGAATAACCTAAGTGACATAATATATTCTAAATGAAACGAATAACCTAAATGTCATAATATATTCTAAATGAAACAAATAACCTAAGTGACATAATATATTCTAAATGAAATGAATAACCTAAATGACATGAAATATGCATGAAAATAATAATGCATGAACATAGTAAATGCTAGATGATGTGACAAAAATAAATAACTAAATGAAAAGCATAGGATAACATAGAATATTCACAACCATATATCAAACAATATAACACCATAAAACATAAATCAAAATAATGACATTACCATAGAAATTATCATAGCAAAATCCATATATCATATAGTATGCATGAACATGGAAAATGCAATGCATGAAATATATTTTTCCCTTCAAATAAGGAAATCCGTATATCTAAAAGATATCCGACTACCTTAGGAAAAGACATCAAATTAAAATTTCTAAAATCAAAATACTTTGTGATTGGTTTAAAAATAATTTTGAAAATCTTGGATAGAAAAATGACCATGGCAGAAATTCCCATTTAAAATGGCTCTATTTTCCTAACTTTGAAAACCCGGACTTGACCACCCTTGACCCGAGCTTTATAAAATCATTTTTAAAAATTAAAATGGCTTGGAAATCAACCTAGGACAGTAGCTAAGGTTCCCAATCAGCCCCCTCTAAATGCCTTAGACAAAAAAGAAAATTAATTTTCCCTCAAATTCAAATTTGACTCTACTGTCCAGTTTTAAAACGTGATTTTTTAACCTATTTTAAAAAATTCAAAAAAATCTAAAAAAAAAATATATAAGAGACTCAGAACATGTAAAAATCTATGGTAAAAAATTGGATTAATTTTTAGACTTAGGATATCCTCCCAGAAAAATCACGAAATTCAAAACATTGGGTGAAAAACTGTTTTGCCAAAAATAATTTTTAAGCCTTTGATAAAATCATTCAAAAATCAAAGTAAAAATATAGGAGACTCTTATAAGGACCTACAAATAGTAGCTAAAATTTATAAAAAATTGGACAAGAATTGCCTAAGTAAAAAAATCACAAAGGTAGAAAAATCAACTTGACAACTCCTTAATTTTCCACAAACATACTCATGTGAGCTTGACCTTAAGCCATTGATTGCATTAAGTCAAAAATCAAGTGGTATGACATGAGATGCATGAACAAAAAGCAAGTTTAATGTATGAAATGCATGATTTAAGGCCTAAATAACATAGAAAATGCATGGCATAAAGAATATGACCTAGACCTTACATAAACTTGCATGGCAATAAAGGCAACCTAGACCTAAACATGCATGAATTGCATGGCAATGCAAGTGAGACCTAGACCTAAAAAATGCATGGCAATAACACAAACACATGGCATACTAAGTCAAATACACAAAATCATGGCATGGAAATGTAATCCTATCAACTAGCAAGATGAAAATGCACATACAAGACATAAAATCATGGGATAGCCAAATGGTCATAGGCCTAAATGATGAAATCCTAGCATGGCATTTACACAAACACATGACATGCTAAATGCAAGACTAAAAATGAAACATGCTAAACCAAGCAAACATGATGTAAAGGCATGAACACAGCTAGACATTTTCACAAACACATAGTATAGTAAAATGCAAATCATGAACAACCTAAACATGTTGAAAACAAAAAATTAAAAATGGTAAACAAGGTAAATAGACATGAAAACAAATGATAAAATCAAAAATAGAGATAAGTAAGTAAAGAAGGTTAAAACAAGCTCCATATCTTTGCTATTTTAAAAAAAAAAAAAATATATATATATATATATATATATAACATCAAAACATGCTAGAACATCACAACCAACATGAAATAAAGACCAAACACCAACCATATCCAAAAACATGACCATTCGGCCAACTCACAAACATAGTAGAAAAATTGCTTTTTTCAAAAATTTTCAAGTAAGCATAAGATAGGAGCTTGAGGAGGAAGTTTGAAAACACTTATTTCAAAACCAAAATCAATAAAAAAACACAAAATATAAAAGGAAAATAGCAAGTTAAGTATGGAAATGCAAAGAAAATGCAAGAGTTAGGTGTTTTTAGCTACCTTCAAAAGCTATTTTGCAAGCTTTTTTCTCTTCTAACTTTCTTTACTTTTAAAACTTACTATTTGCTTTCAAAAATGAAGAGTGATCAGCTAAGAAGAAGTAGTTAAATGAAAAATATCCTCCCTCTAGAATAGTGTAGAAGGTTGTAGTTTTTTCCTAGCCAATTTTGATCCAATGGCCCTTAATCCAAGATGCTTTCTATGTAAAATTCCCACCCTTAGATTAAATAATCAGCCCCTAAAATATGATGTCAGAAATGTGATGTCATAAATATGACATCATTCCTCTCCATGCATTGGTCCATGTGTCACAATTTCAAAGGCTTGATCAAAAAAATAACTACCTTCCTATCCACTCTTGGCCCTTGGATATAATGGTTCAGCAAAATCACTCTCCAACATGGGTTTGGCTGATTGACCTTTTAAATTCCATCCCACACTCCATTTTTTTAATTGCAAGAAAGGCCCTCTTCGGTTTCTTCGATAAAATGACATTTTTGGCCCCCAAACCTAATTAAATAACAAACGGACTCCAAATCCAATTTTTCTTTTTTCAATACTTCCTAAATAATAATAAATTGTATTCTGGAAGTTTCCATAATTTTTCGAGCCCATTTGCTATTTTTTCGGATTTATTTCCAAAATTGCCCCTTAATGCACCCGAACTTTTACCATTTCGGATTTTTCTTCACCAATCTCGTCCAAATAATTTAAAAGTGAGATCTGGAGATTTTCAGAATTTTCCGAGCTCGTTTGCTATTTTTTCGGGATTTATCTTCTTGAATTTTAGCTTAGTGGCCCCGAATTTTGCCATTTTGCAAATGAACTCCGAATCCGGATTTTTCTTCTCCAATTTCTTCCAAATGATTTAATATTGATAATTGAAAGTTTTGGGAATTTTTGGAGCTCATTTACTATTTTTCCCGAATTTTCCAAGTTTGGCTTTTTGTCTCCAAAGCCCGGTTTTGCTCAAAACAAGTCCGATTTCCATATTTTCTTTTTCTGTGCCTTTTTCATATATTGAATTGGAGTTGGTCCAAAAATTCCCAATTTTTACAATCAAATTCCCCTCCGTTTTTATTTTTTCTTTTTTCAGTATCGAGAATTTCCTCGTTTTTTCATTTTTCCTCCAATTAGCTCTTTTCTCGAAATTACTTCAAACTGAGCCTTGAACTATCCTTTTTTACTCACTCCTCATCAATTAGGGGCATAAGTTTTACCGAATCGGGCCATTTCTGCAATTTTCCCAATTTCACCAAAATCCACCAAAACCCCTAATTCTCGGTTTTCTTCCAAATTGACTTTTCCTTCAATTTTGCCTCCAAATTGCCTCTCCATTAACCATAGTCATTGCTTATTTTTCATTCGGAACCTCCAATTTCGACCAATTTGATCGTTTAATTACTTTTAACCAAATTTTTCGAACTAGGGTTTTCTTTCTACTGAATCTCCGTAACCCATCTTCCGGACTTCATATCTTTCGTTGTAGACCTCGGATTATCAAAATTCTTTCACCATTGTTCAATTGAATTTTGAATCTTGACTTTGAATCTGGGTTGACTTTTTAGGGTTGACTTTTTTGAGGTTGACTTTTTCAAGATTGACTTTTTATTCCTGCTTTCTTAAACTAAGTTTGGGAGTACCACTTGTAGGATGAGAAAAGCTTTTTTGCATTCTGAAACATCACTCTAGGAAGAAAACATACCTGATTTAATAGTCCGGACAAAATTGAGTGTCTACATTGGTTATCGGTTAATTCGGTACAAAATTCGAAAATAACTTTTTAACTTATTATGAATGTACTTTTTACTTATATTTGACATTTGAATATTTGTTGGATGATTATAATTATTTGAATTATGAAAATTTTAAAATTTTAAAATGTAATTTTAACTTATTGATGATAGAACAATTGAAATTTGATTAATTAGGTTAACTGATCAAATTAACCAAAATGATTTTGGTCGATTAAAATTAACTATTTTGTAATTCGATCCGGTTAACTGTTAAAGAAAATAAAATAAAATTTTGGTTAATCGTTATTCGATTTTGTTATTAACCGAATCGACCGAATGCATAGTACTATCTCCAATACTCCAATTCTCCACTGCTCCAGCACTCCACTCCTCCAACGCTACATTTCCTCCAGCACTACATTTCTACAACGCTCTATTCCTCCATTCCTCCAATGCTCCAGTGTTCCACTCCTTCAGTGCTACAATCCTCCAGCGCTCTATTCCTCTAACGCTCCACTGCTTCAATGTTAGTATATGCCCTAGAGCCAATCAGATTAGACAAGGAATATACAATTAATAATGCAAACCCATTACTGTTCCTTAGTGATACAATGTTTTCCTTCATGTTAGTATGAAAATAGTAGTTATTAAGTACTAATTGGATGAAGCCCAGGGAACATAAAGGCCTGCAAAGGAATTATAAAGAGTTATAATTGTGAGATCCTTATGCATCAAAGCCATGTTCCTAAAAACTGTTCTTGGTCATTGTATTGCCAAGACGAGGCACTAGCAATGGTAAAAATCTAGTACATGTTAAGCCTTCTTACTTGCGAAGTAAGCAACCGATCTCATAGGTTGAAGTATATGGTATAATTAAGATAATATGTAAGGTGCTTGTTAGAAAAGAAGTTCACTAAACATGGCCTGCTATGAGAACTCCATTTGGTATTGTCACTCTAGTGTCTATGGAAAATGTTCTCACGTGCCAGTCGTGTAAATAGCCCTCTGACTTGTGCTACTAGGTCATCTTGTATGAGGAGTGTCATGCTTTGATTTCATCACGAACGGGTCCCAAAAATGGATGCCTATGGTAGGGGATTTTGGGTATGACATGAAGCATAAGAAGGTGGATGAGTGATCCAGAGAGGATTCACCACTCCAAGTGTCATTGGGAGATATATCTCATCTATTCTTGACTTCGGTTAACTTGATGAAGTCTTTGGCCAGAGCAACATGAATTTAGGAGAAATCGATTCCCTAAAGTTCATATGGTTAACTATTAGTTGCAAGAACCAACATGGATTGATTACATGAGTAGACACTGCACCATGCTCATGGTCTTTCCAGAATATTTGGTGAAAGGACCGAATTACACTGATGGGCTGGACTGAAAGGTTATGTTGAGAATAACTTGACTCTCCAATATTTGGATGGTCATGATGACTTTCTAGAGTCCGCTCATGATTTATGAATGTAAATTAATTATCCTTAGATTATTATTTATATTCATTGCCAACATATTGGAAGCCTAATGGGTCACACACATTAAAGGTGAATTAAGAGATTAAAATGGAATGAACCTAATTGATTAAATTGATAATTTAATCAATAAAGGCTTAATTGAATAGTTCAATTAAGTGGAGGGACTTAAAAGCAAATAACATAAGTGTTATGTTATAACCCTAAGCCCTAGTCTTGGAGTCTTGTCGCCCCCTACATAAAGAAACATAGCCGTCATCTTTCAGATGGCTGGCCGCACATTGGATGTGTAATCTTTGGTGTTTTCTTGATTTCTTTGTTCCTCCATGCCTCTTGGTGGAATGTTAGAGAGAAAAAGTTTCTCTCACGAGAGCAAAGGCTTAGATGTTTGAGAAAAAAAAAATCAAGATCTTTCCTTTGGTTAATGCTCCAAACCATGTAGAAAGCAGAAAACTTAGAATGAAAAGAAAGAAGATCAGGATCTTCCTTCTTGGTTGGCGCATCAAACCCTGTGGAAGGTAGAAAACATTTTCATCCTTCTTAATGCTTATGAAACATTCGGCCATGGTTGTTATTGATAGGGAGAGGTTTATGAAACCTAAACCACTAGCATGGATTCCGGTAGGACTCCATTCCTACTATGAAGAAGGTTCTCTTGTTCATCTTGTATGGATTACCATTAGAGGCCAGACACTTGTGTGGCTTAAAGTCTCGGGATTCCTTCTTGGTGTTCAATATTGCATGGACTATTTGGAAACTCAAGATTACTAAATCTTTGAGTTAGGTATGATTCTTGATCATATGTGTGTTGTATAATTGTTAGATCACATTAAAACTTTACAAGAATGATCCTTTGAAGATTCGACTACTTGTCTATTTATTTATTCCGCTGCGTTCATTTTCTACATTAAATCGTTTCTTGTTTGAGCATGAGGCTGAATCCAACATTGAACACTCCATTCCTCTAGCACTCTACTACTCCACTCCCTTAGCACTCCAGCACTCTCTAGCCACTTGTATAGCATGAGAAAAAAAAAATGATTTGCAATGCAGCTATCAAGGTCCATAGCTACATGAAGGTTGTGAAGCTAATTCCGAAAGACTGGCAGGATTCATGAGTTTGCTTAACTCTTGGGATGTCCTGGAGAGTATGGCTTTGAGGTTCAAATATGGAGACTGTTAAGAAGTACGCTTCTTAACTTTTTTCTAAAACGCAAGTGCTTATTTTTTTCCCTTTGAACAGACAATGCACTCTTAAGTGTGCTATCATGTAACATTTCTTCACTACTTGTGACCAAAACACTCCTCACAGTGTAACCTCCATATAACTTCCATTACACCCACTACTTTTGGTAACCTCCCTCTCTCTCCCACTACGTATGATTGATGCCCCTTGCACATGTGACATTCTGATAACTTCCCACTCTTCTTCTTTATAACTTCCCTTGGTGGGACTATAAATATAAGTCCAAAGTCTTTATTTGGATCTTTTGGCAATTTAACAAAGTTTTGTCTCTCGGAAATTCTTTGTAACTTTCTCTGTAAATCATCCCAGTCACCATAATTTTTACCATCCTCAGCCATCTATAGCCTTCATCATCACCACATGCCACTGCATTTGTTCTTCAGGGTCTCCTCCAATCTTCTTATCCCCCATCTCCCTGGTATATCTCGTTTTACTGGTTTGCAACGTTTTCTCACCCGATCAAAAGAACCCTCTACAAACATTATATTTGTTGAAACTTAAATATAATAGTTGGTCATTTCCTATTAGCTTAAGCTTTTGGGATAATTAGTCACCCAACTTAATATAGTATAAGAGTTCTCGAGTTCATTGTCTTATTGCCGATCGGGTTGTGCGTTGCTACTCTAATATTCCTTCAGCTTGCACCTTTCTTCTATACTTGGGTTCATGTGCAAACCCACTAATTATTCATCTGACTTGCACATGAAGAACGTATTGAAACTTAAAAATAATAATTGGATACTTTTCTATCAGTTTAAAAAATCCATATCTAATAACAGCCTTTGTTTGAACACAATACATCAATTTCGACGATTTTTTTTATGGAGATAATTACTGAAGTCATTAAACTTATTGATATTGTTTAACTAACACAAACAATTCATTACTAGTAAGTAATTGTTCATTATTCTTAAAGACACTTTAAAAACATTGTCCAATTACTTCCATGTGCCTGGTGCATATTTCAACGATACTAATCTGACAAATTAATTTAAGAGTCTCACTTTTTCACCATACAGTCAACAAATTAATAGCTTCTCCAACTTTAGAAATAACTATGATCAGTGTGCTTCTGTTTCAATCTCACCAAATGATGGCACTATTTCAAATCCATGTAATTTGTGGAAATCAGAAAAAGAAAAAAAAAAAACCCACAAAATTAAACGAGATGCCTAATGCCAACCCGATGTATCACCCACTAATAAGCATGTCCTTGGATACAAAAAAAAAAAAAAAAAAAACAAAGGGGGCTTGGGCTGAGAACCTAATAGAAAATTCCACGAATCATCAGTTATAGACATAAATATCTCACCTACAACAGCATCAACCAGAAACTAACATTATAACAATGCAGATTGCATTGAGTAGTATGAGAGGTGTTAGGTCCACAGTCCAAGTCAGTAGGTACAAGACAATCCAGGTCAACATCATATAGGACACAGGGATGCCGTCCGGCTTTCCAGTGATCAAGTCGAATTACACCTACTAAGAGAAGGTCGCTCATACCTTCAACTACCAAACCCCAACAGTAGGCGACATGTGGTGTCTGAGGTGACGCCCGATCCATGTATAAATAACCTAGTGAAAGCTTATCTCAGGTACACACTCCGACTCTGTTACCTAAATCGCTAATCCCCTAAGATTTCCAAATTGGATCGCACGATCCCAATCGCGGATCGTTGGCGATCCAATTCGGTAATCCTACGATCCAAATCTTTTCTTTGAGATAAAAGATCTCTTTCATTTTTCTGTTTGGGGTTTCTTGTTTTGAGAGAGAAAAGTTAACTGTAAACTATAACGATTTCTGTTTGGGGTTTCCTGTTTTGAGACAGAAAAGTTAACTGTAAACTGTAAACAAAAAAAGAAGAAGAAAAAGACGAGACTTAAGTTATAAGATTTTTTAATTTTTATTAAAAGTCAAATATTATTATTGGTGGGGTCGGTGATTTTAGCTTTTATGTTTAATAGGTTTTTAATTAAAACTTAAAAGCATTAATATCATTTAAATTTTAACTTAATTATTTTATTAATTAAATATAAATTAAATTAAAATAGAATAGAATAAAATAAAATAAAATAAAATAAAATAGAATAGAATAGAATAGAATAAAAACTTAGCAAACCTTAAACTGTTAGCGTCTTGTATTATTCTTTGCGCCTCATATTGGAAAAGCAAGCAAAAAAAAGTTCTTCAATATCTCATATAAATTTACATTATTTTATTTTAATTAAATTATATATATAAATAAATTTAAAAAATATTTTATGTTCCAATTAATTGTATTTTGTTCCTATTAAGCGAACCAAAAAAGACTACCCTAATCGAATTACATTTTAGATAAGTAGCGATTTGCGTTCTAGTTCCAGTTCCCTTTCCTCGTACCAAACCGATCCGCGTTCCAGGTAATACTGCACTCAGACACTCTAACCTCCATTGTTCTATAATCCTCCTTTTCAATCTCCACCAGACATTTATTAACTTAAGCATCCGAACGCGCATCGAAAGTCAAACTCCGACATCCTCTAACCTACTTTCTCCACCTCAACAGAAATTTAGGTCATCGGACAAGTCAGCTCACCACTATAAGGACATTAAAAAAGTGGAACTCTCATGTATTGCGTAGCGTAATGAGACCAAGAATAAAATTGTAAATGCAAACTTAACATCAATAAAAGTTGGGGTTTATTTTCATTTTTATAATAACAATAAGAGGATATTATAAAACCCCAGATTAGATATGCAAGCTATGGCAAAGGGGGTAAACTAAGAAAAGATGGTCGAGGGAATTCCAATTTGGGCTAAAATTTAAAACCCATTCGAAAAATCAATGTTTTATTGGATTTAGAGTGCATTAGAGCCATGGGTTTTAGAGGAGGACTCTCATTTTGACAGAGAGGAAGACATGAGACAGAAAGAAAGGGTTTGAACTTTGAATGAATAAGGGTTTCCCGAAAGGAAATTCCGTTGGTAAAACCCTTTAGGATTAGAAAAATTCCGTGCTTAATATTTTATTTCTCTGTCAAAATGAATAATTTTTTTTTTTAAATTTTCAATTTTTAAATAATTTTTCAACGAAAATTTTGTCAAAAAGTCATGTAAAATAAATTCAAAATGTCGCCAAATTTTAGAAATAAATGTTCCGCTAAAAATTTCATCAGTATTTTTCAATGGATTACCGACAAATTTTCAATGAAAATTTCGAAAAAAGACCAAACTCCATACTAGTCCATAGCTTTCGTCGAATATCTGTCAATAATAGCCTACTTCTATCAACGGATAATTTTCCTCACAAAATTTCCATCGGTATTGATGTGTTTTCTTATAGTGTCTTATTTTCTAAATTATTCATTTCATGATTCGAAATCGATAATTCCGAGACGAAATCTTAAATATTAATTAGGGTTGAAAAAAACCCTAGGCGAAGAGAGGCTCTGAAAAATCATATAACAGTAATTACATTAACTGGACTTTAATTTTATATACAATTAGTTTCTTATTGTTGACTTAAGAGTGTGCTTATGCTGACTTCTCCTTGGTATTATTATGTTTAACAACTCCAGAATGTACGGTCTGTCAACATTACTTTTATTCAGGGTTTCAACATCATAGTTAAGGATTGATTTTGTCATTGAAAATAAAGAACAGTATTATTAGATGGTATTAGATTTTCAATCCAGCTCGTTGAGCCAGTCAAAAGGATTGGACTTCTAAGAAAGTATGCTACTCCATTCCACCAATCTATATAGGACCTTCACAGTAATTAAAATCTATGTTATTTGAATTAGAGTAAATGTCGGATATTGATATGTGTTTGATATAAGTTGTTCAAATTTGTAATTTTTTTTTATATATTTGGAGGATCTTATAACCAATCATACTTATGTTCGAATATGTATCGAACACGAATACTTTTAAGAAAATAAAATATTCAAATTACATAACTAAAAACTAGCATCGAAGAGGGTGGGTGTTCATCAGAAAAAATGAATATATTAATCTACCACATGTAATATATCTAAATGGTTTACTTCAACTCATAAAGATTTTGCTGTCTAGGAAAAAAAAAAAAAACTAATTAAACTAAGGGTTTGTATTTGATTCATTGAATATGTATATATCTATACACTGTCACTTAACCAGATGATATCATCTCATTAAAAATTTAAATAATAAATACAAATAACTTTATTTTTAATAAGGTGGCATCATCTGATTTAGTGACAGTGTATAGATTTATACACTGTCACTGCATCAAATATAAATCTTTAAACAATTAAGTAGATGGAATTTTCTAGCTAAATTTTAAAAAGTTCCTAAATGAAACTGAAAAACAGAAACTTCTTGTACTCCATCCATCTAAATTTGAATATCCATATTTTTTTTATTGATTGTCCAAAATCTACATTTCTTTTCTTTTTGAAGATATAATAATTTTATTTTTTATTTTGTTTTCATATTGATTTTTATGTTTTTCAAAATTATTAATTAAAATTTTTTAAATTGCGTTTGGAAACTTGGATTTGGATTTCAAAAATAGTGTAAAATGTATTTAAAACACATATAAATGTAATATTCATAATTATTTTTCAAATTCATGGATTTATTGGATGACTATTTAGTGGTGAATTTAAAATACTTATAGATATTTTTGAATTTGACATTCATGTTTTTATACATTTCAAATATATAATTGTACTCAATCGTAATTAATTTATATATATTGTATGCATTTCATTCTTATCATTTATATAACAAATGAAATCCAAATTCAAATTTTTAAATTCTTATTTGTAAACATAGTGCTGTGAAATTCGTGAAATTTGTAACTAAGAACATTTACGTCAAAACTAAAATTAATAATCAAAACCAAATTAAATTGATAGAACTTATTAAATAGATCATGATATGTGAAAATTCAAACAATTTTGACAAACTTTTCATTTTATCTAAACTGGTGCTCTAACTAAAGATATGTTCACCATTTATAAACTAACAATATTTAAATTCTGTAAACACACTCCTTCTAGTTCATGTTTTACATGTTATTTATTTTCTCATTAATTTTTATTAATTTAATAGTTTGGGGCTTTACCTATTTCCAATTTTAATTTGATCCATATGGTACCATATAAGAATCACAAATAGCTATATATTGTTATTTAATCTGAAAAACAAACGGTTCAAAACTGAAGATATCTATAGATATAATTACATGAAAAATAGATATGAAGTTTTTAGATTGTATATGCCGAATTAACAAGGTAACATTTGGGGATGGTAATGGATAGTAAAAAAAATTAGATATCCAATATCTGATTCATTTTTTTGTGGATTCGGATATTATATTTATTATCCACAGCGGATTTGGAATGATTCGGATATAAATCTTTATCCAAATCTACTTTGATTTTAATGTAGATAGAGTCAGAAATCCAAATCCGATATCCATTTACATATTTAATTCTTGTTTAATTTTTTTTTTAAATTTGATTTAATAAATTTGGATTTTTGCTGATTCGAATATTCGACGGATATTACTCTTTAAATTTGATGCGAATTCAGATAATAATATTCGGATAGTAAGCGGATAATAAACAAATTCAAATTTTGAATAAAGTAAGCAGATTTAGATTTGGATATTTAAAAAATTATATATATCTGATCCGCTATCATCTTTAGATAAAACATTTTTTAAGTATATTTAAAAAAAAAATTTAAAAAATATATATAACATATGGCAAACTCATAAATCTTAATCCACTTATTAAAAAAAAATGTTGCTATTGTATGAAAAACGGGTTTAATAAATAATGTCTATTTCAGTTCTAAAATTTTTACATCACTATTTGGATTGTAAGCATTTATTTATAGATAAATAAGCTTTGTTTGTTTTGTGCTTTTATTTTTTATTTATTTTTTATTATTTGTATCTTATTTTCAATTTTTTTTTTTTTTGAAAAAGCAAAAAGTAAAAGCACAAGTCAAATGAATCAAGGATTTATATTTGATGTATTGTCAATATATAAATCTATATATTGACAATGCACCACATGATGTCACCCGCGTTAAAAGTTAAATTTAGCGTTTAGGGTTTAAAATTTTAGAGTTTAGGGTTTATTTTTTAATGAAGTGTCATCGTAAAATTTATTATCAGTGTATAAAACTATTGATCGTGTATCAAATAAAAACCCAATTCTAAGCTTTTTTTTTTTTCCTTTTGTGGATATACATCTGAAATTTGCATCATAAATAAAGTGAAAGAACAACAACAAAGAAATTCCAAGTTATATAAAGTAAAGATAAGGAGAAGATATTTATAATTTATTATGATTCAGTACATACATGGCATAATAATATAGATATACTTGTAATTTACACTTCTTGCTGCTTCCCAGTGATGGTGTTATCTTTCTGCTTATAGACTAGATTATGGAAGGCCTAAAAACCCACCAAAAACAAACAAAGACCCTAATTAAAAGTGGATGCTTTTTCAAAGCAACCCAGCACTACCTTCTAAGGACATGCTAATTAGGTCTTCATGAGCCTGAGCTGAACCATCATCGAACAGCCATTTCTCTATCAAAGTGAGAGGGACTTGAGCCCCCAAATTGGGCTTGCTTTCTTCTTGGAAGACGCTGTTTTCAGGTGTCAAATTGGCGTTCTGGTCCACCGAGACAGATTCATGAGAAATATCTGAATTGGATGAGTTGAAGCTAAAAAAAGAGTCATCAGGTGTGGTTGCACTGATTGCTCCTTCATCACTAGAGCTGGAGCCAGCTGTGGTTGTGTTGTTGAAGGAAATCTGAGTCATTGTTTCAGCTGAATTTGTTTGATGAGCAGCAGCTGGTTTTGGTGGATTTTTCATCCAGTTTTCAAGCAACCTGGATATGTTTTCAGCACTTGATGCATAAGTAGATGCTTGAGATTGAGATGATCTTAAGTAAGGGTGAGAGAGATTGAAGTCCTTTGAGTCTGTTAAAGTGTTTGGTTTATCAAGGGACAGAGCCTCAGAAAGGGCCTGTTTGGCCATCCGGATATCTGTTTGAAGCCTTCTCTCCCACTGCCCCTTAGAGACTGATTGACAAGAAGAGAACCCATCTTGATTTTGGCCATCAACGCCTGTTTGGACCTTTTTCAGCTTCTTTTTCAAATGGGTGTTCCAATAATTTTTTATATCATTATCTGTTCTCTGTGGAAGGTAGGAAGCTATGGCAGCCCATCTGCACCCAAAAACAGAACTTTTCACTCCTTACATCATAAAATTAAGAACTATATATAGAAAACTCATCTTTGTTTGGGGTTTTGAAAATCTAAATAAATAGATTAGATAATCTAATTGGAAAGAGAGAGGGAGATGATCTTACCTATTGCCTAAAAGAGCTTGGAGATGGATTATCATCTTCTCTTCTTGTTCAGTGAAGTTACCACGTTTAATACCTGGCCGGAGATAGTTACTCCATCTAAGCCTGCAGCTCTTGCTGCATCTTAGCAAACCTGAAAAATTAACATAAAAAAAATCTGTAAAGACAAAAAAAGTTAACCCCACACATCTCTGAAAGAGAGTAAGGGAAGGACCGAGATGAATTAATATAATGCCTGTATATTTATTGCACCTCTTTAATGGTTAAAACAATCATCCCAAACAAAAAGTGAAAAGCAGCCAAAAAAAAACAATTAACACAGATTTTAAAAACCAAGAAAAAGGGGATTAAAGTTAATAGTAAAAGAAAACTTGTCAGCTGAAAATGGAGAGAATTGTTACCTGAATTAATAGGAACTGATCTCCAATTTCCTGGACCATGTTCTTGAATATAGGAGACCAGTATGATATCTTCTTCAGGAGTCCATGGACCCTTTTTCACACCGATTTTGTCGCAGCAAGGAGGTCTACCCATCTCCACTTTCTTCTCTCCGATCACTCACAGTAGTACTCCTAGGAGAAGTGGATGAAGAAGAAGATTTGATTCTAATTTTTCCCAAAACAAAAAAGGGTCTTGGATTTAATATTTATCTTGCTATAGAGCTAGAGCTAAAGCTTCAGCTATATATAACTAGAGTTTGAAATCTCTATTTCTAATTCTATATCCTAAGAGATGCTGAGACAGACAAGCCTATATATAGAGAAGAGACCCCGAAAGGAGGTGTTTACGCTGATCTGAGGAGGTAAAAGGGATTTGCCATCCAAAGAGTCAAAACGGACAGCAAACAGCATTTACTCATTGCTTGCCAAAAGTCAGATATGCTTAGACTCTTTCTCTTTCTGCCTCTGCCTCTCAAAACCGTGTGGCATTCATTGTAGGGTATACTTAGAGTTGGAGGTGGCACCGAAAAAGAAGCCCTAATTTTACTCTCTTATTTGTTTATCCTGTTTAATGGCTAATTTTATGAAGAGTTTTGCTGCTTTTAGGACATATTTTAAGGTTTGTTAATATTTTATTTATAATAATAGTATTATATTAATTATAAAAGTTGACAATTTTATTTATTAATACATTGAGTGAAGATATTACCATATAGTAACCTTAAAGAGTACCTTTAGGGCTCTTGTTAACAAAATTCCTTTTATGAATTAATAAGTGTCTAGTTTTTCTAGGATAAGTTATTTAATTTTTGCCCATTTGCATACAAGAGAGTTGATTTTTCATGGAAAAAATTAACTAAAAACACCCATCTTTTCCAAAAACTTTGTGATGTGTGCATCAATGGGAAAGGAAGCCTAAGCCCTTAATTAATTACGTAGCCTTCTTAATTTGCATATGCATGGTGAAATTAATTTTTGCATGTTACCCATTATTAATTAGTCATCCTTTTGCATATATATCGATCTAGCAGCCTTGATTTTTCTACTTAAAAATAGTTCTTCAGAATTCAGTGGCTCTTCATCCAAAATAAGTATACTAAAAGGGAAGTTAAATAGATTTGCTGAAATTTAATGTCCAGCATTACTTGGTTGATTATCAAGAGAAAAGCATAACAATTTACAGAAAAAAAAAAAAGGTTAAAAATTTCCGTTTACCTGGTTGATTATCGAAAAACAAAGATGACCCTCCAGGGAAATCTCCATCGAAAAGAACTAGACATTTCATCTTAGACAAAATAGGTTTCCTTCTCAAAATAAGTTTGTGTCAAAAAAAAAAACAAAGAGAGAAAAGTTTTATATCTATAAAGATAATTATTATCATCGAACAACAAGAGATAAAAAGTTGTCAACTTTCGAGGGCAATTTATAGGTTGTAAACTTTAATTCGAGTGTTTTTAAATATTTGTTAAAATTAATTAAATTATTATTTATAGTAATAATTTATATTAAATATAGTGATTAATAATTAATTTGATGTATTTTAATATATTGAAATAATAATTTATCTAATATGATAATCTTAAAGAATACTCTTAGGTTGCGTTTGAAAACTTGGATTTCAAACAATGAATTTGGATTTCAAAAATAATATAACTGTGTAGTAAAACACATGTAAATGTTACATTCATGATTATTTTTCAAATTCATAAATTTGTTGAATGCCTATGTAGTGGTGAATTTGAAATACCTATAAGTATTTGTGAATTTGAAATTCATGTTTTTATATCTTTCAAATATACAATCATATTGAATTTTAACTAATGTATGCATTTCATTATCACAATTTATATAGTAAATGAAATTCAAATTCTCAAATTCATATTTTCAAACATAGCATTAAGTTAAGATATTTGTTAGTAAAATTCGTAAGAGATATTTAATAATCTCGTAACAAATTACGAATTGATTTGATAACTTAATTTGAAATCAAAGAATTTAAGAAACAAAATAACTACATCAATGCAAAATGCATGCCCTACTCATTTATTAAAGAGAGAAGAGAGGAAGAAAGGAAGAGTAAGAATAAAGTTTTCCAAGTTCCAATAGCTTATTATAGTGACATCAATTTATTTATTTTTTTCCTTTTGAAAGAGTCAGACCCATTACTATCCCATAAAGAAAAAAAAAAAAAAAAAGAATCAGATTCGTTGAATTAGTAGTAAAGGAATCCAAGTGATCATGGCATTAGCAATTCCTTTTACTTTGTATTATATTATTTTTATTTTTTTAAATATTTCAAAGATTTCAATTTCAATTTTTATCATTTATCATGATTTTTTTTTTTTATTTCTGAGATACGATATACAGAAAATCTTAATCTCTATCTTTTATTTTAATTTTAAAGCTAAAATAAAAATTTTACAAGAGATTGGTAAGAATAACATATCTAACAATTATAATTATTGTTGAAAAATTCATCATAAGGGATTAATGCCTGGCTTCTTACTTGAAGTCTTTCTCAAGCAATCAATATCTGCATTATGAAAATCCATGTAATTAGTTGTTAGTAACTAATTAGTAATTAATGGCCAAAAAAGAAGTTGTTCGTAACTGTCACTAAGGTGATAATTCAATTATAATCCACACTAATTATCTTTGGAAAAAAAAATTTCAAAGTTTAAATCTCACTTCTCCAACTTAATTAATAAAAGGTTTATTTTTTGTGGTGCAAAATAGATTTTTTTTTTAATGGCAATGAGCATATTATTTGTCATAACGGTTTTTTGACCGCCAAACGATTTTGAAAACAAAATGGAGTCGACACCAATATTTTTTGGTTAGATGTGATTGGTCATCTAAGAAAATCGATTTTAGTAAAATATTTTAAAATTAAATAAAATATTTTTTAAAACCAATTTCGAAGTCTGCGTTTTAAACCAGAGAGAAAACAGAATCAGGTTTGGGAGTCGGTTACGTACGGGGAAGGATTAGCACCCCCACGACGCCCATTTAGAAATCGGTATCATTTAATCATGTGTTATCCTAAGCCTCGGTTTAATGGACTCAACAGCGGTATTTAAAATTATTTCTCCTTTTATTTTTTTTCCAAAACATGTTTATTATTTTTATTTATTTTTTAAAAGAATCGTTATTATTTTTTTGAAAATGAAAGCGAACACAAATTTTTTATCGAGAACACTCATTAAATATTCCCAACACTCTTGGTGATATTTAACGAGATCCTCTCACCTCAAGATATATTCGGAATCACTCCTATGACATCCTTCGAATTCCATCGTCGGCAAACCGCATTCATTTTTTATTCTTGCATTGGTGCACATGGTGCAACAATAAAAAATTAATAAATAAAAAATGCTTTGCATATAAATTAAATAATTTATTCTCTTCATTTAAAATACACACCTATTTCGAACAAACAACTATGAACACCAATAATAAAAAATATATATTAAAATATACTACAACATTTAAATGGTGAACACCAATAATGAAATATATTAATATATACTACAATGTTTAAATAAATAATGAATACAAATAGTAAAATATATCAAAACATGCTACAATATTTAAATAAATAATAAACACAAAAAATAAAATATATTAAAACATGCTACCATATTTAAATAAATAATACACATAAATGACAAAACATATTGAACATGCTATCACATTTAAATAAATAATAACACAAATAAAAAATATTAGACAGGCTATAATGTTTAAAATAAATAATAAACGCAAATAATAAATAAATAAATTTTTACCCAATTGAATTGAAGCTTGACCCAAATCTAGTAGAGTTTGGACCCAAAATTGGTGGGCATGAAAATCCATGAACTTGGCCAATCCGCTGTGATGGGCCGACAGACCCTTTTCTTTTCTTTTTTTCCTCTTCTTTCTCTCCTTTCCCTTTCCCTTTCTCTTTTTTTTTTCTTTTCTCTCTTTCTTCTTTCTTTCCTTTTCTTTCTTTCCATTCTTCCTTCTTTCCTTTCCTTTCCTTTCTTCTTTTCTTTCCTTTCTTCTTTTTTTCCTTTCCTTTCTTTTCTTCCCTTTCTTTCATTTTCTTTCTTAGTTTCCCTTCTTCCTTCTTTCCTTTCTTTTCTTTCCCTTCTTTTCTTTCCTTTATTCTTTTCTTTCCTCCTTTTTTTCCTCCTTTTTTTTCCTTCCTCTTCCCCCTAGATCGGGTCAGGCACGGACCCTGGTTGACCCGCGGGTTATGCTGACCCGCTTCCTAAACAGTGCCATTTGGGCACCTCTATATAAGTTAGAAATTTTATTTTTTTCTCATTTCTCCTCTCCCCCCCCTCTCTCTCTCTAACTCCCAAATCCTATCCCCTCTCTCTACTCTTCTTCAGACACGGCAGCCACCAACCCAAAATTTGATGCCAATCGACCACTCCTCCCGCCGCGCCTTCGCCGGCCACCTTACCCTGACGCCGAAATTCTCTGCTTGGCTTCCTCGTTCCGATTTTGACCTTTGTTTTGCCTAAAACCGACCACAAAAGCCTAGATCTAAGATTTTAGCTCGCGGCTCAAATCCTCAATCTCTTCGTTTTTCGCCGTCGAGCCCTCACAAACCTTCACCAAGGCCTCATCTCATCCCCGACATCCTAGAACCCCCTAAACCTCATCATGGCCGAAACTAGGTCTTTGGTTGTTGTTTTTTTTTTTTTTACTGTGGGTGCTTGGTGTTCGTTTTGTTTGTGTTCTTTTTTGTGTTTGCTGTGTTGGGGAGTGGTCTGTGGGTATAGGCAGTGGCTGTGGTGGTCTCTGTTTTGAGGGAGAGCCGAATGGTCAGGGTAACCTTGGGGCTGGGATCCGATCTGTGTCCTAGGTTTTTTTTTTTTTTTTTTTTTGTGGTTTTATGGTGGGTTTAGTGTGTCTAAGGTGGTGGCGTGGGGGATGATGGTGGCAGTGCAGGTGGCGTGTGCAGGCTGCTGGGGGTGGCATGTGCAGGTGGGCACTGGCAGGGTAGGGGTGGCGTGTGGGGGATCTGCCTAGAGGGAGTGGGTAAGACGACTAGGGTTTTTAGGGGGGTGGCTGCTGCTGCTAGGGTTTGGTGGGGGACCGGGCCTGTTTGGCTTGTTGGGCCAACTGGCCTCTACAGGGCAGGCCCAATAGGCTTGCTGGGCAAACCTAGTTGGTTCTTCCTTTGGGCCTCACAGTTCAAAGGTCTACAAATTGGCCCAATTACTTAAGCAAGGAAAAGAAAAGGAAAACAAATTAAAAATAAAATAAATAAAAATTAATTAATTAATAAAATAAAAATAAATTAATAAAACAAAAAGGATCGGATTAAATTAATCCGAATATAATTTAGCAATACATGCATAATTCGGATAAATTCAAACCGGATCGATCGAACGAGTGATTGCAACAAGAATCAGGATTCGTTTAAAATTTGACTCGGGCTCGGACAAAATTAGATTGCTATAGATGCCCCTCTTTGCACATTGCTGAGAATCAGGAATAGGGAGAAGACATAAGCAACAATTTTGTCCGATCATGGATGTCGTTTTTTGACAGATGCTTTTTGTTCACTATTAAGGAAAGATCGAGAGAGAGTTTTTTTTTTTTTTTTTTTTACAACATTGAACTTAAAACTCTGAAAAGAACTATTCCATCTAGGCTTTACAACGTTAAGATTTGAAAAATAAAGTTTTCACAACTTTGAAAATTAAAACGATGCTCCTCTAACCAGAAGTTCCACAACTTTGAAAATTAAAAATGAATTTCGAATTTTTGACAATGAGTTTGAGCACAACTCAGATCACCATCTTGCGTTCAGCTTTTAGTCTTACGAAAGTGAAGACTCATTCCCAGGTATCACTATCAAAGACTTATTATAACCAAATTTTCGAATATCACCACCGAAAGCTTCGGTTATCGCCACCAAAGACTTATCAATCTCTTTTCTTGTTCACTTCCTGCCTTTAGTCTTACGAAAGTATAAATTAATTTTTTGGATATCACTACCGAAAGCTTTGGATATCACCACCGAATACTTACCATAATTGAATTTTCGGATATCACCACCAGAAGCTTCGGATATCGCCAACGAAGACATTAACAATATCTTTTCCAATCCATTTTCGGCCTTTAGTCTTATGAAAGTGAAAACTAGTTTTCAGATATCACCACCGAAAGCTTCAGATATCACCACCGAAGATCTTACCATAATTGAATTTCCGGATATCACCATCGAAAGCTTCGGATATCACCACCGAAGACTTATCATAACTGAATTTCGGATATCACCACCGAAAGCTTCGGATACCGCCACTGAAGACTCATCATAACTAAATTTCTAAAAGCTTCGGATATCGCCGCCGAAGACTTATCATAACTAAATTTTGGATATCACCACCGAAAGCTTCAGATATCACCACCGAAGACTTATCGTAACTAAATTTCAAATATCACCACCGAAAGCTTTGGATATCACCACCAAAGACTTAATCATAAATGAATTTTTGGATATCACCACTGGAAGCTTCGGATATCGCCACCGAAGACTTATCTTAACTGAATTTCTAATATCACAATCGAAAACTTCGGATATCGCCACCGAAGACTTATCATAACTGAATTTCGGATATCACCACCGGAAGCTTCGGATATCACCACCGACCACTTATCTTAACTGAATTCCGGATATCACCACTGAAAGCTTCGGATATCACCACCGAAGACTTATCATAACTAAATTTCGGATATCACCACCGAAAGCTTCGGATATCAGCACCGAAGACTTAATATAACTAAATTTTGGATATCACCACCGAAGACTTAATCATAATTGAATTTTCGGATATCACCAATGGAAGCTTCGGATAATGCCACCAAAGACTTTACCAGAGCTTAAACATTTTTCATTTAAAAAGTTTCCAAATATTCTTCAACTTTGACAACTCCACCTAAACATCCATTAATTCAAAAATCTTTTCCATATATTTTCCAAAACTTGGAAATTTTTCTACTCGAATTTTTCCCACCTTTGAAATCATCCACTTTTCTTTAAACATGTCTTCCCTCATGCAATGAATGCCTTGTTTGACAACTCCACCTTATGGGTGATGCACATGTCCCATTACTATTGCAAATGATGAAGATTCTTGCTACATGGTGCAGTGCAATGCAAGTACTCAGTAAATGCTATGATTGATGCTATGATGCATATGCTAGCTGAATGATGCAAGTATCTCTCAAATATCTAACATTGGCTTGCCTCCAGGTCTGTCTCGAACTTTCTATTTCGCTTTTCTTTTTTCATTACAACACACCCTGAACTAACAAGTGCCGAAATTAATCATCTCCCTTTCATCTCATGCATCTTGCCGATGACGGATTGATTTCTTGTCTAATAGGAAGGGAATATACTTTCTCAAATCTTCAACCAAATCTCTTGCTATCTATTTACCCCCAAGAGGAAACAGTTTCCCAAATCGAACATCATTTTTTTGATCCCATATTATCCTGTGCAAGATCTTCCCGTGGGCTTGTGCCTGCAACATCCGTCCTTTTCCTAAAACTTTGCCCCATTAGAACTTGAAGGCATCTCCATATGAACAAAATTCGTTCCATTTTTCTGTACCCTATGATCATGAGAATCTTGCTTCTTATCAAAACATTTTATTTTCCTAGATTTTGAAAATTCCACACATTTTTAAAGAAAAGCCCACCTTGGTCAAGACTTCTTGGAAAACAATTGCTCATGACAGTCTTGAAAAATCTCTTCACCCCCTCTTTTTTTTTTTACTTTTCATTGACTTTCCCAAAAACTTTTATCTAGCATGACTTTTGATCGAAATGTTGCCCCACACAAATTGTTTCCTATTGTCAAAACATGTCATTTTCAAGCAAAATATTTTTTGAAATAATAATTCTTCAATAAAAAGAGTGGAGTTCAAGCTCTTGAAACTTGATGACCATCATTAGGAAACTTTGAACAATGGCAATATGGTCTTGGCATCACAAGGTTTTTCTTCATTCGGGAAAGCTTTACAACAAGAAACATGCCACATTCATTTAGGCTCACCAACGAAACATAAATTTTCTAAAACAATGAATTCCTTGAGATTCAGACTTTATGAAATGATTCATTTTTGAAGTGCAAGCAAATTTGACACTCTTTCTTGTCTCCAAACAGTGGCATTTAAACAAGTGTCAAGACTGAACTTGACAGACTCAAGATTTTGAAGGGTCATTTTGAAAGATGAGAATGGTTCTTTAAAAATTTCAACATTAATTCCCTCATAAATCTTGAGTTTTGAACATAGTTGACAATCTTGTATGCTTATTGGTGGCACCGTCGGTGGCTTTAAAAAATCTTTCTTTTTGCTCTAGACTACCTTTTTTCAGGTTTCCAATTTAAAGCCTCACATTTCTTTTCTATGTTTTTTTTTATTATTATTCCACCATGCATTTGAGAATTCAAAATTTCATTCAACGTGAACTTAATAACTCAAAAGTATATCTTAGCGAGGAAACAGTGATTGAAGCCTCAAGAATACGAACATTCCTCAAGGTACATACACTCCAGTTCAACTAACCATGCTTTATCAAAGTGGACTTTTGAGGCATGTAGCGTAGTCCAGGGTTTAAAGCTATGAAAGAAAGGGTATGCAAACCCAAAGTACGTGTTTAAAGGTGATTAAACAGGGATCACTTCATTGTGTGAAGAATTTTCTTGTTTTCACTTTGACATTTCAACACTGTTCATTTTTTCTTTCTTTCATTCATTGCTTCTCTTTTTGCTTTTGCCTTGCTCATTTTTTTTTTTTTTTACAATTTTTTTAATATCCCGTTCATCGAAAAATTGCCTGTCAGAATAAGGCATTATTTTCTTGTCCTTGTAATAGAAATCAACAATCCATAACCTTTGAAAAGACTTCATCATTCTATTTGCCTCCAGTGTGGGGTATGATCCTTGATCAGGGTATATTTGGAAAAATTCATTAAGCTCAAAAGGATAGCAAATGGATAAATTTCAACATTCATGAAAGAAAAATGAAAGATGGCCACTTATCATCTCAAGCACGGTCACCTAAATTTAAGAGTCATCCCTTGAAAAATTGGTTGAAAAAGTTCTCTTTTTGAACATCTCAAATGCACAAAATCACTCTCAATTTTCTTTTTCTTTTTTTTGGCATGCTTCCATAATCTCGACGATAATCCATCTTTTCCCACCATATTTACAAAATGATGCCCCCATTTTAACTTTTCACACAAATACGGGTTTATGTAACAGAAACTCTTAAAATTATCTCACGTTTGAACCTTTGAGGATTACGTTGAAAGAGCTGAGTTTTTGTCCAAGTGAGGGGAAATGGTATGGGGGCTGAGTTTGGCTTGGATGGCTCTTTTGTTCATTCTTTGCACTCAAAAGGTGAGTCAAGGGTACCTCTGGAGGAACGATCAAAGCATTTACATTTAAAATCACTTGAAAGAATTTGCCTGATGGAGGTTTTGACACTTATCAAATTACCACTGATGGAAACTCAATTAAGAGTTGTAAACCCAAGTGCAGGTTATGTTCAAGTAATAAATTCTCGGGTGTCCGAGGTCGAACCACAGGGAAGCGTATTAGTAAGTATAAGTTTATAAATATATAAGAAAAAGAAAATAAACAAGATATTAGGGAATCAATAACAAAGAAAGTAAACAAGATATTAGAGAACAAAATAAACAAAATAACATAAAAGCAATTAAACAAGATATAAAAAAAACAATAAGAAAAGATGTTGAGGTTAGAGAATCCACTCTTGGTGTTATGCTAAGATTAATCTTGTTTTATTACACAATTGAAATCCACACATAAGGGAGGTTCCAACCGGAAGGTTTAGCAATTCAGTCCAAATTGTCCAACGTCCATAGCATATGATATTATGTTCATTTGGTGTCCTCAAAACTCACAAAAAGAGTCCAAGCATTCCTTATGCCAAGGTATATGTCTACAACAAATCAAGGTTATGAAACCAAGCATTTACTGTGCCATTTTCATTGTCAATAATGAATCAAGATCTCTACTTTGCAAGTATGATTTTAAACCAAAAGAAAATATTATCTATACTAGTGTTTATAAATGATGATTCATTTTAGCTCATGTTTAAGAGACTAACCTTAGCATTTACCAAGAGCTTCACCTCATCACCTCAACAATATGATTAGCAACACATACTAGATATGAATAAAATGAAAAGAAATGTAAGAAGCATAAGTAAATAAAAAAGAAAACTAGAGAAAGGAAAGAAGAAGAAAACTTAGAGAATTTTACTACAAAGGCTAATATCCTACCAATGTATAATGTATCCCAATACTCATCCAAGGCCCTCTATTTATACACATTTTGGAGGGCTAAATGACAAGAGACAAGCTTTACAAATTTCAAAGGTAGGTATAATAGGTGGGTGCATTTTTCTAACAATTTTCGTCATATTGTATGACAATTCTGATCAGCCAGCTTGATGGTCGATTTTGTCAATGTTGGAGGCTCGATCTGATAAAATGGTCTTCTAGAAAAATATACCCCTATCAGTTACGGATCCATAGCCGTTGGAATCAGATCATTTGCGCACGTGGATCGGGAGATATGGTCAAAATACCAAAACGGTGCAGAACAGACGTCATTGCACATCAGCCAACTTGATGGTCGATTTCGCTAGGGAAAACGACTCCGTTTCAAGAAGTGTAAAACATGAAAAAGATAGATATGCCTCTTAGCTTTGCAGGGATACAAAGTTCAGCCTTATTGCTTCAGTGAAACTCGAGATATAGATGATATGGTAAAAGGTGTCGGAACTGGAACTGAACTGGATTTGCCCTTAATTCTAGTAATCTGAAATCACTCAAAGAAACTTGTGAAAAACACCAAATTACATAAAAATATAAAAGATCATAAACACAATTAGACTAAACAATAATAACTCGTATTTGACACAAAACAATAATAAAACATAACTAAAAACTATATAATTATACGAGTTATCACACCCCCATACTTAGATTGTTGCTAGTCCCTAGCAACGACTCAATAAGAATAAAATAAGAAAATCTAATCTAATCCATTTTCGTAGGAAATCACGGTGGCACTTAGCATGTGACACAAGCCTTTAAACCCCTAGGTGTCCCTAGTGGACGAGTTTAGTCTCGTGAGGGTTTACTAGAATGATACCCACAAACATTGAAGACATAAGAAAAACTAAAAATAATAATTATAACTAATCCTTCCAATATAAATTAGAGATAATCATTGGACAAGTCTTAAAAACTAATCAATAGCTTAAAGAAATTCACAAAAAATCTTGCTTGAATGTAAATAGTTTGAGTTAAGCCAATAATAACATAACATATTTCAATCAAAATAGTGTATATTCAAACTTAATCTCAACTTCTCACATGGGATACTCTCTTGATTTTCACTCTTTAAAGTAGTGGTAAAGTGTTTACACTCAATCAATCTCATGAAAACACTTCTACCATATGCTTGCTTGTCCACCTATTCTCCACTATTTAGATCATACAACTTCATAAATCAAGAGATCTTTATTCAAGGTTGTAATGGGGCCAAAGGGTTATAATGTGGTTAAAGAACAAAAGGATAAAGATATCACAAAGGTTCCAAAGAGTTCATAGATTTTAGAGACATAATAAGATCATACAAATAAAACTTCTCAAAACTCTTATAAAGCACATAATAACATAGGCTAAATATTCATGTTGAGCCTTTGCATCATTCTAACCAACTTTGTAACATCTTTTTCTAGAAGTTCAAGAGAAGATTTTTTTTTTTTTTTTTTTTTTTTTTTTTTTTTTTAATATGGGAATGTATTTGACAATGATCCCTTTCTTTTTCTCTTGACTTTTTCTTTTCTTTTCTTCCCCCACACTTATCTTTTGTTTCTAACCCAAATTTTCAAATAAAAATATCCCTTGTTTTTTTGCAATATGTCTCAAAATATAAAATTCATCTTTAGAACAAGGGTAAGGATATAAGCATATTTAGGCTAGGTGTAAGTTGTGGTTACCAATAAAACATCATATTTAATGTAGGCTCAAATTGGCTCACTAGTGGGGATGTTCTCGTAGAACATTAATAATGGATGGCTGTTTGGCTCTGGTTATAATCCTAATGCCTCTATCATATTCATGTTGTCACATGTATCAATATAGTCTCAAACGGTTTAAAGCAAGTTCTAGAGAATCATGTAATCATAAGAGCACTCAAGAAAGAAATTAGATTGATTTGTATAATGCATCAATCATTATAGGCTCAAAAACTCACAAAGATGATTATACAAGTCAGATTAAGTCTAAACATGCTTCTTTCTCAATCAACATATCATATTAACATTGGCTCATAAAAAGGTTGACATCAAGCTCAATTCTCATGAAAATCTTCTCACTAATAAATCTGTTTTAGACTTATGCAATTCATATCTCATCATTGTATTGAAAGTAACTAAAAAAAACACACTAAGTCTAAACATGCTTTTTTTTTTTTTTTTTTTTGTTTTGTTTTTTTTTTTTTTTTTTTTTTTTTTTTTTTGAAAGAAGAAGATTAAATCAAACTGACAAGGTATGTCTCAAGTCTCCCTTACTCAGACCTTGTTCAGAATGAATACTTCTAAATGTCTTAAAACACAACAATTTTTTTTTTTTTTTTTTTTTTAGCAAAATATGTCCCTTACCCCCTACTAAAATATGACATTGTCCCCAATGTCAAATTTTAAAGGTAGAATTTAGGGGATATTACCTGCAGAGGTTGCTAACCACTTATTATAACTGAGACACAACAAGCAAAATGTTAGATAATGTCACAAAGACAAAGTGCAATCCACTCCTTGCTCGTCCATATCTCTTTTTCTTTTTCCGAGCGTTTGCGAAACAACCGTAGCAGATAAACACTCATAAGCTTGTAGCTTTTTGAGTAAATCTTCAATGGTTGTAGCAGAGATTATGGTTCTCCTTGCCTCTGAAAACATGAATCCGTTATCCACAGCATTATCTAAATATGAAAGTAAATTACTAAAATAACCATTAATATTAAGCAAACCAATGGGTTTCTTATTTGTGACCAAAGATGACCAAGAAGCCACGCAAGCTATTTCTTCCAATGTACCCAGACCTCCTGGTAAAGCAATGAATGCATCGGCAGAATGGTACATGATTGTTATCCGTTCAGGGATACTCCAGACTTGTATTTCCTTACCCACGGTAGGTCCACAAAAATCTGTGAATAGTTTTGGCACGATTCCTAGAACTGGACTTCCTCCGGCGTGTGCTGCTGTAGCGACTGCTCCCATTAAACCCGTACTACCGCCTCCATAAATCAAGTGGATCTTTTGTTGGGCAAGTATTACTCCAACTCTTATGGCTTCATCAGCGAATATGTTATTTTTCCCTGGATAAGCACCTCCAAAGACACAAATTTTTTTAATGCGCTGGGACGAAGTGCTTTCCATTTTTTTTTTCTTTTTCGAGTGCCTGAAAGAGAATGAGTACATGGTGTAATATATAGAGGACTGAGTAGTGAATCAGACAAGAGTAATAATGTCGCCGAAAGTGTATTTGGCATCTTCCTCTGGTTTTACGTCCAGAAACGGCTTAAACGCCTTCTATGAGTCGAGGATATGCTTCCCATCCAGTTTTCTTACAAGCTGGCAAACAGGGTCTTTTATCATCAGATTCCCAAGATGTTGCCATTCCCTTTGGAATTGCGGCCATAAATCAAGAATTTCTCTTTGTACATCTCCACTAGGATGCGTCTCAAGAGAAAGTTGGATATTACCCAAATTCTCCTTACTCAGTCCATCCTTAATGAATTCAATTTTATCATCTCGATTAGAGGACGGAATCCCAATAGAACGACATTTACCGTTACACGTCCATCGTGCACACTTGTGGCAATTTGAACTCATGCGCTTTGCTCGTCGCTTCTTTGCATAAGTGCTTCTACCTGTACCTGGTAAATGCAAAACAGGAAGATATTCATCTTCACGTACCTTGGCTTCAATTATCCAACGTATGTCTTCAGGAATCCCTTTGTTCATAAGCATTCTTAATCTTTCTAATCGAACTTGGTAAAGCTTCAGTAAAATATTCCGAGGAAAAGGAGGAAATCGTTTCTGCAATCTTTTGAGAATATCATCCATCCTGAAAAAAAAAATGAAATAAAATAAAATGAAAGAGAAATTTATATACAATATCAGTTTTGTGGGTAGCTGATGGAACCGACTTAAATAATCACGGAGTACCGTTATCCGCCATTTAACCGGGAAAAAAATGAATTTTTTTTTTTTTTTTTTTTTTGAAGATTAGTAAAAATTATATTTACATCTAGTTATTTTCAAAACAAGGATCAGAAAGAAAAACAACCTCTTCTTGAGTAACATGATTTTCCAAAAAGAGTTTGAGTCTTTGTCCATTTACCTTGAATACGTTACCATTTTGAGGATTCTCAATGTCAACTGCTCCATAATGATACACATGCTTAACCACAAATGGGCCAGTCCATCTTGATCTCAACTTACCAGGAAATATGTGAAGTCTAGAATTATAAAGTAGAACTTTTTGCCCAACATCAAATGTTTTTCTTGAAATTAACTTGTCATGAAAGGCTTTAGTTCTTTCTTTATGAATTTTAGAATTCTCATATGCATCTTTGAATAAAGTTGGCCAGTAAAATCCACACTGTAAAATTTTTGCAGCAGTTTTCTTTGATGAAAAATGACCACCACATGCCTCGGAATGACAAAACTTAATTACACTACTTACCTCATTGTCGGGAATGCATCTTCGAAAAATCTGATCAGGACAATATTTGAACAAGTAAGGGTCATCCCAATAGAACTTCTTTACCTCATTCAGAAACTTCCTTTTATCTTGGGTGCTCCATTGAGAAGGAATTTTTCCCAAAAAGGAATATTTTAGCTCGGATGGCAATGGTTTTAAATCCAGCTTGGGCGGTTCAATAGTTGATGGTACAGTGACGTTTGTGAGTGATGGGAGTTCCTCAAACTTTTGTTTCCAACGATGCTTATCCTGAAAAGAATTTAACAAAGAATCAGTGTGTGAAATTTCTGAAGCATTATCAAACTCACATTCAATTAAATAAGCTTCTAAAAGATCATGGAATGTGGTAGTAGTGAGATGTTCATGAACAAGTTCTTCAATGAAATCCACTTCATGTACTTCTGAATCATCACCAGGTTGCTTGCAAATGTTGAACACATTTAATTCTAAAGTCATATTTCCAAAAGAAATGTTCAACATACCATTCCTGCAATTTATCAGAGCATTAGAAGTTGCAAGAAATGGACGGCCTAATATAACAGGAATTTGAACATTTGGATTTGAAACAGGATGTGTGTCCAAAACAATAAAATCAACAGGGAAGTAAAAATTATCAATTTGAACCAAAACATCTTCAACTATCCCTCGAGGAATTTTTACAGAACGATCAGCTAGTTGAAGTGTAACAGGTGTTTCCTTGAGTTCACCTAAACCTAACTGTTGATAAACAGAAAAAGGCAAAAGATTAACACTAGCACCAAGATCAAGCAATGCACGTTCTATTCTAGTGTTTCCAATGATGCATGAGATTGTTGGACATCCAGGATCTTTGAATTTTGGTGGAGTAAGGTGCTGAATGATTGAGCTCACACTTTCCGTCAAAAATGCTTTCTTTTGTACATTATGTTTCCTTTTAACTGTGCACATGTCCTTCAAAAATTTAGCATAAGATGGAACTTGTTTGATTGCATCCAATAAAGGAATGTTAATCTTAACTTGTTTGAAAAGTTCATAAATTTCTGCATTTTGATTCAAATTCTTTATTGTTTGCAACCTTTGAGGAAAAGGAGCAGGATGCATACCTTTTTCTTTGTCCAAATTTTCAAGAAGTTCAGACTTACCATCATCCTTACCATTACTTTTCGGAGGGGAAAGAGGATCTTGGTCTTTTGATGGAATGTTTTTGTCAATTGCCTTTCCACTTCGAAGAGTTGTGATAGAACTGGCATTTTCCTGTTGAGTTTCATTGGAGCAAGAAACAAGACATTGAGTAGAAGGGTTAGGCTGAGGTTGAGCAGGAAACTTACCTTTTTCTTGAGTGCGTAATGAAGCTGTCAATGTGGACAAGGTGTTTTTGATCTCATTGATGTCCTGTGAAGTCCGGCTATTCACATTTGCTTGTGTTTGCATGAATGCTTGCAATGTCTCTTCCAAGGTTTGTACACGTGAAGGTTGATAGGAAAAAGTGTTGCCCGGCTTTTGAGATTGTGGTACCTGAACATGATTATTATTCCGCCAACTGAAGTTGGGATGATTTCTCCATTCAGGGTTATATGTTTCAGAGTAAGGAGAAGGAAAAGGCTTTTTAAATGTGTTTATGGAATTTACTTGATCATGCAACGCTTCTTTAAGAATGGGAATGTTTGGACATTCAGAAGTGGGGTGTCCCATGATTTCACAAATTCCACAACTTTCTTCATTTTTAACCGTTTTGACTTCTTTTACTTCTCTAAGTTCCATGGCTTCAATCTTTCTAGCCAAATTAGCTACTTTAGCTTTTATCTCATCTTCTTGACTAAAATGATATTTACCTCTGTTAGAAAAAAGATTAGATCTATTGGAACTTTCAGAGGAATTATCTGTGTGCCAGGCTTGAGAGTTATCTGCCAAATGGTCTAGGTAGTCAAAGGCTTCTTCAGGTTCTTTTTCTAGAAACTCACCGTTACACATTGTTTCAACAAATTGTTTAGTTTCGGGAGTTAAACTTTCATAAAAGAAACTAATAAGACGCCATTTTTCAAAACCATGATGTGGACAAGAACTTAACAAATCTTTAAAACGCTCCCAGCACTGAAAAAATGCTTCATTTTGATTTTGATTGAAATTTTGAATCTGTCTTTTCAAAGCAGTAGTTTTATGTGCTGGGAAAAATTTCTTTAGAAACTCAGTTTGTAATTCTTGCCATGTGCCAAATTATGAAGCCAAATTTTTGCTTTATCTTTTAAAGAAAAAGGAAATAATTTTAGCTTGACAATTTCATTTGTACATTGTTGGTCATTAAAGGTGACACATACATCTTCGAAGTCTTTTAGAAACGAGTAAGCACTTTCCGATTCTAACCCATGGAAATTTGGAAGCAAAGCTATCATACCTGGTTTAAAACGAAAGTTGTTTGCATTGAGAGGAAAAATAAAACAAGAGGGTGATGAGCTTCGAGTTGGTTGCAAGTAGTCACGCATGGTGCGTACTTGTCTGTTCTCATCTTCAGCATGAACACTTTCATTGTCAGCCATGGTAGGAGTTGTATTAGAAAGATTACCTAAAAAAATTTCACAATAAAATCTAACTAAACGACGAGATCTAAAATCACGTCGCCAAACAAGCATAAAACAAAGTTAATATACAGATTAGGCGGTATAACCAGCCAATACAAATAAAACAAAGTTAATATACAATATAAATATAAATATATAGAAAATTAGGCGGTATAACCAGCCAATAAAAATAAATATAGGCGGTATAACCAGCCAATAAAAATAAATATACTTATAAACTTATATACTTAGTATTGCTTCCCCGGCAACGGCGCCAAAAACTTGATGGAAACTCAATTAAGAGTTGTAAACCCAAGTGCAGGTTATGTTCAAGTAATAAATTCTCGGGTGTCCGAGGTCGAACCACAGGGAAGCGTATTAGTAAGTATAAGTTTATAAATATATAAGAAAAAGAAAATAAACAAGATATTAGGGAATCAATAACAAAGAAAGTAAACAAGATATTAGAGAACAAAATAAACAAAATAACATAAAAGCAATTAAACAAGATATAAAAAAAACAATAAGAAAAGATGTTGAGGTTAGAGAATCCACTCTTGGTGTTATGCTAAGATTAATCTTGTTTTATTACACAATTGAAATCCACACATAAGGGAGGTTCCAACCGGAAGGTTTAGCAATTCAGTCCAAATTGTCCAACGTCCATAGCATATGATATTATGTTCATTTGGTGTCCTCAAAACTCACAAAAAGAGTCCAAGCATTCCTTATGCCAAGGTATATGTCTACAACAAATCAAGGTTATGAAACCAAGCATTTACTGTGCCATTTTCATTGTCAATAATGAATCAAGATCTCTACTTTGCAAGTATGATTTTAAACCAAAAGAAAATATTATCTATACTAGTGTTTATAAATGATGATTCATTTTAGCTCATGTTTAAGAGACTAACCTTAGCATTTACCAAGAGCTTCACCTCATCACCTCAACAATATGATTAGCAACACATACTAGATATGAATAAAATGAAAAGAAATGTAAGAAGCATAAGTAAATAAAAAAGAAAACTAGAGAAAGGAAAGAAGAAGAAAACTTAGAGAATTTTACTACAAAGGCTAATATCCTACCAATGTATAATGTATCCCAATACTCATCCAAGGCCCTCTATTTATACACATTTTGGAGGGCTAAATGACAAGAGACAAGCTTTACAAATTTCAAAGGTAGGTATAATAGGTGGGTGCATTTTTCTAACAATTTTCGTCATATTGTATGACAATTCTGATCAGCCAGCTTGATGGTCGATTTTGTCAATGTTGGAGGCTCGATCTGATAAAATGGTCTTCTAGAAAAATATACCCCTATCAGTTACGGATCCATAGCCGTTGGAATCAGATCATTTGCGCACGTGGATCGGGAGATATGGTCAAAATACCAAAACGGTGCAGAACAGACGTCATTGCACATCAGCCAACTTGATGGTCGATTTCGCTAGGGAAAACGACTCCGTTTCAAGAAGTGTAAAACATGAAAAAGATAGATATGCCTCTTAGCTTTGCAGGGATACAAAGTTCAGCCTTATTGCTTCAGTGAAACTCGAGATATAGCTGATATGGCAAAAGGTGTCGGAACTGGAACTGAACTGGATTTGCCCTTAATTCTAGTAATCTGAAATCACTCAAAGAAACTTGTGAAAAACACCAAATTACATAAAAATATAAAAGATCATAAACACAATTAGACTAAACAATAATAACTCGTATTTGACACAAAACAATAATAAAACATAACTAAAAACTATATAATTATACGAGTTATCAACCACTATCTAGATTCCTTTAAAGAATGTCGTGTTTGTATGATCTCATGGAATTCAAGAAAAAGTTTTCTGAATTGTTTGTTTCATAGTTCATAGCCTTACTAGAGATTTTCATCTCAATTCCCTCACATGAAACTCAAATTGGTGCTTCTCAAAGTTTGGAAGGTCTCAACTGGTGTTTATTCAGATGATCTAGTTTTAGGAATGTTTGGAGAAGTCATGGTATTTGCTAGGACTGGTTCGTTCATAACAATGGTCATCAGATGTCTTTGAGTCTTTTTTTTTCACCTATTACTTTGAAAAAATAAACATACTTTTTTGGAAAACATTTTCAACTCTGATATGGGAAACTAGTTGTGTATGGTCGGCTCATTGCAAATTGACTTTTCTTAAAACTTTTCAAAATTTCAAACAAACTTTTAAGTCCATATTTACAGACCAAATTTTATCTTTAGAAACAGAATATGACAAAGAGTGCTTGAAAATTAAAACCCATTTATTTCATGCAAGTGCTAATGTGAAATAAAAATTCTCTTTCTCATGAGTGCTTTCATAATTAGAACAAATCCCTAAACATAAGCTTCCCATGCTTTCCATTAATTATGTGTTCCTTTTATCCTAGCATGCTTCCAAGTATATCGTTTACATTTGCCCCACCTTGACTAGGCAACAATTGGCTCTTCGTTCCTATCGAAGCTCAACAACCCTGCTTTGATGAGATCTCTGATTTTATGCTTCAGTGCGGGAAAATTCTCTGTCGAGTGGCCTTGATTACCACAATGATAATCACAACACTCATTAGCATTATACCAACTCGGGTACGGAGGTTTAAGATTGTATTGGCATCACAAGGAGGTTCTGGACAAGTCGGGGTAACAACTCAGTATAGGACATGAGAATCAGAGCGACTTGATTTCTTCCTCGGTTGTTTCTCGACTTCTTTTGATAATTTCCAGGGTTCTTTGAATGGTTCCCCGATCAAGGAGTAGGCATAAAGACGGTGAATGAAAAGTGTTGTTCATGTGCGATTAGAGATTTGTCGGGTAAACTGGCTGAGGAAATGGTTCGTGAGGATACGGGCTATGGGAAATGTTGTTCATAGTTGGATAGTAAGGGTGGTATCCAGGATAAGGTTGGTACGGAGCCAAGTTCTCTGGTACTCGATCTTCATGACTAATGGCTTGTGTTTCTCTATCTTTTTCCTTAACTAACCCTTCTTTCTTAGGAGCAGCAGTATCTCCCGTATCAATTTTCCCATTTTCTATTGCATTTTCAATCATCTCACCATAAATAACCATATTAGCAAAATTTCTTGTCGCATTGCCAACCAACTTGTCATAATATGGAGCTGATAGTGTATTGATGAACAATACAGTGTTTTCTTTCTCAGTGAGTGGTGGTTGCACCTGTGCTGCCAGAGCTCTCCACCGCTGGGCATACTCTTTGAAACTTTCAGTATTTTTCTTTTCCAAATTCTGCAATGACAACCTATCCGGTGCCATGTCCTTCATGTATTTGTACTGAACCTAAAAAGCTCTTGCCAAATCCTTCCAAGAATGGATACGACTCCGATCCTTCTGATTGTACCATCTCGTAGCTGACCCTGTTAGATTGTCTTGAAAGCAGTGAATTAGTAATTTTTCATTGTTGGTGTGGCCACCCATTTTTTGACAGAACATAGTAATGTGGGCCGATGGACACTTTGATCCGTCATACTTTTCAAATTCAGGGACCTTGAATTTTGGCAGAATCACCAAATCTGGGACCAAGCTGAGCTCATTCAAATCCATATTCCTTAAAGCGTCTATTCCTTCCATGGCTTTGAGTGTCTCTTCAAACATATCATACTTCTGTTGCACTTCTGTGTCTTCCACTTGCTTTGCCACATGTTTCTTCAGCTTTTTTTGTTCTTGTGAATCATCTTGGTTTGGAACAATAACCGGGTCTGAAAGATGAACTCTCGAGTTTAAACCAGTTGGTCGTTGACCTTGTTGACTCATGGGAACGGGCATGCCGAAGTAAGCATAAGGTTGTCCTTCCATAGTTGATACCCCTTGCGAATGTGCATAATGCGCCACTTGAGTTCGGGGAAGAACGGACCTTGGTAGGTAAATCGGATCTTCATTATTGTTTCCTTGAGGTCGAGGTTCTCCTCTTATGATTGACCCTTCAGCAACCCATTTTCCTTAGGTCAATCTCGTCACCATTTCAATCATCTTGTCTATTTGCTCACGTGACTCCTCTTGAGATTTTGTTATCTGTTCCCATGCTTCTTGCTGAGATTTGGCTAATTGTTCTTGTAGTTCTGTGTGCATTCTTTCCATTTGTTCTGTTTATGCTGCTTGTTCACTTTCCATGGCTTTATCTGTGAGCAAGTATTGTATTAGTGCCGAATGAGTGATCTTGGGTTTCTCGCTAGCTTTCAAATCTTGTACCTTTTGTTCTGAGGGTGAACTTTCTTTAGAGTTCTCTTAAAACCAAACAAAATCTTATCTACCTCCCAATTTATTGCATGTATGCTTACGAATGAATGCATGTATGCATGCAGCATGATGCATGATGCATGTAAAAAGAAATAGTATGAACATATTGTACCAAGAATTAAAGAGTGAATTTTTTCCTTTTTTTTTTTGACAACTATTCTTTTCGAAATTTTTCCTTCTTTTTTTTATATATATATTTTCTCAAAAAGTCAAAACTAAAAGAAAATTTTATTATTGTTCCCAACACTATTATTTTTTTATATTTTCATGATTCTCATTTTTATAATTTTTTTCTTCTATTTTCGTTTAATTTTGAAAATGTGAGAACAATGAAAACATCTCTCCTTTTTAAAAAAAAAAAAAAATCATGATTAAAGAAAATACTTTATTTTTTTAAAAATGAAATGAAAGAAATTTTTTTAGAGTCCTTTTCTTTTTATTATAAAAGAAATAAATTAAAATTTTCTTTTTCTTTAATTTTTTTTAAAAAAAATTAATGAATTCTTTTATTTTGTGAAAATAACTTTTAAAAAAACTTTTTTCTTTTATCATTTGTTATTTTTTGAAAGAAAACTAAAATTGGAATTAAGAAATTATCATTTTGCTTGTTTTGAAGAAAAGAAAATCTTCTTTTTTTTTTTCGAAGATACGAGAAGGAAATATGAAATGTTTGGAAAATGAAATCTTTTAGAAAGAATTATTTTTTGAAAATGTACCAAAAATTTTGGAAAGAATATATATATATATATATATATAAATTTTGGATAAACGCAAGGTAATTTACTTTACATTTAGCGTACCCAAAAGACAGAAATAAAAATTTTCAAGTGTTCAACATTTTTTTGAATCCATACTGATTATGCAGGGTATGATTTCTTACAAAAGTGTCCCTTTACGTGTCTTAATTCTGGATAATTTCTAAAAACACGGGCAGGGCTCTATCCTAGGTTGGTTCCATACGGCTCACTATATGAGGTTAAATTAGGTTCTAAAGGCCCCAAATTACTCGTCACTATCGTCCGTGAGAGCTAGTAAGGCATCCCGATTTAAACGAGTTCAAATGTTGGAGTATATTTTCCAGGCTTATCACCTCACGAAAGCGTAGGTACTTTATTACTCCGGAAGTGTTTCGCTAGCTCATGCGGAGGTTATTACCTAACGAGAGCGTAGTTACTTTACTTTCACCTAAAATGACGAAAACCCGAGTATAAGGGCTTCATGTTATGCAAATGCACGTGTAAGTGTGTGAGAAGAAACAAACAAATATTTGACTATTTGCTTACAACCCTTTATTCTAAACATCTCATAATTATTAGAATCAATAATATAAAAATAATAATAATAGATAGATGACATAATTAAAAAAATGAATAAAGAATTAACAAATATCAAAACATAAATGCAAGCAAAATAATAATAAATTAATTAATTAAAATTAAATACCAATTAAATCCATTAAATCAAAACTTATAATAACACATGATTAATTAATGGCTCGACTCTCAAAGTCTCCAGTGGAGTCGACAAGCTGTCATAATGGTTTTTTGATCGCCAGGCGATTTTGAAAACAAAATGGAGTCGCCACCAATCTTTTTTGGTCAGGTGTGATTGGCCACCTAAGAAAACCGGTTTTAGTAAAATATTTTAAAATTAATTAAAATATTTTTTAAAACCAATTTCGAAGTCTGCACTTTAAACCAGAGAGAAAACAAATCGCGTTCGGGAGTCGGTTATGTGCGAGGAAGGATTAGCACCCCCACGATGCCCGTTTAGAAAACGGTACCATTTAATCATGTGTTATCCTAAGCCTCGATTTAATGGACTCAACAACGGTATTTAAAATTATTTCTCTTTTTATTTCTTTTTCAAAACATGTTTACTATTATTATTATTATTATTTAAAAAGGAATTGTTATTATTTTTTTGAAAATGAAAGCGAACACGTATCTTTTATCGAGAATACTCATTAAATATTTTCAACACTCTTGGTGGTATTTAACGAGATCCTTTAACGAGATCCTCTCACCTCAAGATATCTTAGGAATCACTACTGTGACATCGTTCGAATTCCGTCGTCGACAAACCGCATTCATTTTTTATTCTTGCATGGGTGCACATGGTGCAACAATAAAAAATAAATAAATAAAAAATGCAAGGCATATGAATTAAATAATTTATTCTCTTGATTTAAAATACACACATATTTCGAACAAACAACTATGAACACCAATAATATATATATATATATATATATATATTAAAATATACTACAACATTTAAATGGTGAACACCAATAATGAAATATATTAAAATACACTACAATGTTTAAATAAATAATGAATACAAATAGAAAAATATATTAAAACATGCTACAATATTTAAATAATTAATAAACACAAAAAATAAAATATATTAAAACATGCTACCATATTTAAATAAATAATACACATAAATAAATAAATATTGAACATGCTATCACATTTAAATAAATAATAACACAAATAATAAATAAATAAAAATTAGATAGGCTATAATGTTTAAAATAAATAATAAACGCAAATAATAAATAAATAAATTTTTACTCAATTGATTTGAAGCTTGACACAAATCTAGTAGGTTTGGACCCAGAATCGGTGGGCCTAAAAATCCATGAACTGGGCCAGTCCGTTGTGATGGACCGACAGACCCTTTTCTTTTTTTTCCTTCTTTTTTTTTCTCTTTTTTTCTCTCCTTTCCTTTTTTTTTCTTTTCTTTCTTTCTTTCCTTTCTTATTCTTTTCTTTCTTTCCCTCCCTCCTTTCTTCTTTTCTTTCATTTCTTCTTTCTTTCCTTTCTTTTCTTTCCTTCCCTTTCTTTCCTTTTCTTTCTTTCTTTTTCTTTCTTTCTTTCCCTTCTTCCTTCTTTCCTTTCTTTTCTTTCCCTTCTTCTTTTCTTTCCTTTACTCTTTTCTTTCATTTCTTTTTCCCCTAGACTGGATCAGGCACGAACCCGGGTTGACCCGCGGGTCAGCGCACGGGTCATGCTGACTCACTTCCTAAACGGTGCTGTTTGGGCACCTCTATATAAGTTAGAAATTTTATTTTTTTTCTCATTTCTCCTCTCCCCTCTCTCTCTCTAACTCCCAAATCCTCTCCTCTGTCTCTACTCTTCTTAAAAACGGCAGCCACCAGCCCAAAATCGAGCGTCAATCCGCCACGCCGTCGTCGGCCACCTTACCCTGGCGCCGGATTTTGACCAAAACATGCCAAAATTCTTTGCTTGGCTTCCTCGTTCTGATTTTGACCTTTGTTTTGCCTAAAACCGACCACAAAAGCCTAAATCTAAGATTTTAGCTTTCGGCTCAAATCCTCGATCTCTTTGCTTTTCGCCTTCGAACCCTCACCAAACCTTCACCGAGGCCTTCTCTCATCCCTGACACTCTAGAACCCCCTAAACCCCATCATGGTCGAAACTAGGTCTTTGGTTGTTGGTTGTTTTTTTTTTTTTTTGTGGGTGCTTGGTGTTCGTTTTGTTTGTGTTCCTTTTTGTGTGTCTTGTGTTGGGGAGTGGTCTGTGGGTATAGGTAGTGGCTGTGGTGGTCTCTGTTTTGAGGGAGAGCTGAATGGTCCAGGTAACCTTGGGGCTGGGATCTGATCTATGTTCTAGGTTTTTTTTTTATGGTTTTATGGTGTGTTGAGTGTGTCTAAGGTGGTGGCGTAGGGGACGATGGTGGCAATGCAGGTGAGCACTAGCAGGGTAGGGGTGGCGTGTGAGGGATCTGCCTAAGGGAAGTGGGTAAGGCGAATAGGGTTTTTTTGGGGGGGGTGGCTGCTGCTGCTAGGGTTTGGTGGGGGACTAGGCCTGTTTGGCCTACTGATCCAACTGGCCTTTGCTGGGCAAGCCCCGTTGGTTCTTCCTTTGGGCCTCACAGCCCAAAGGTCTACAAATTGGCCCAACTATTTAAGCAAGGAAAAGAAAAGAAAATTAAATTAAATTAAAAAATAAAATAAAATAAATTAAATTAAAATAAATTAAAATAAAATAAATTAAAATAAAATAAAATAAATTAATAAAACAAAAAGGATCAGGTTAAATTATTCCGAATCGAATTTAGCAAGTCATGCATAATTCGAATAAATTCAAACCAGGTTGATCGAACGAGTGATTGCAATAAGAATCAAGATTCGTTTGAAATTTGACTCGAGACTCGGACAAAATTAGGTTGCTACATTATTAAGAAAGAAATAAACTAGTTAAGAAAAAGTTGTTACAGAAATAAAGATCTAGGGGAAAGCAATATAGCAAACTGTGGAGTCAACCAGGGATTTAAATTGTGGTAGCGAACGCATTTTCGGTCACGTTGTGTTTATTGTGATTGTGGGCGTAATGAATGCTATCACGATCAATTGCGATAATTATCAGCCGTGAATATCGGCAACAGAAGAAGCCAAAACTGCTACATAGCGATCGTAGCGTCGCATTGCAACCGTCATTTAAATCACTGGAATCAACTATCAACAACCACCCTAATCAGAACAGAGTAGACCACTAGAATATGAAAAAGTTGCGCGAAAAAACTACAACCATGCAACAATAATACTAGATCTAGAGATCTCATATTCTGCTAACGGAGTCTACAAAGGAATTAGTCTCACATAAGATATGAATGAATGAGACGCTTCTAAATTTCAATATGAGAATTTCAATCTAAATTTTTTTGGTGCAAATCATATTTTAATAAGGGAATAGGGAAAAATATTACAAATATTGAGATTCGAATCGTAAACTTGTTGGATGCCACTTCTTAAAAGTAGTTACATGAACCAATTGAGTTAAGCCCCTTGTTCATAAAAAGTTTATTTTATATAGAGAGAGAAATTATCTCATCTATCATCACTGAAATTTTCAGATTCCACAAGCGAGATTAGTAAGGTGATACATATTCTCTTAAAGGATATTAAAAAAAATTAAAAATTAATTCAAAAAGAAGTGTGACATATGATAAATTTTTAACACCGCTTATGAAGTTAAAAAAATTTATCTTCGAACTATAAAAAATGAACTGAAATAATTATCCAAAAAAATGAACTCATATATATATATATATATATATATATATATATATATATATATATATATATAAAGAAAAAGGATTATGACTCAAATTTAAAACTTTTAGCTAAACTCCGCTTTATATATCTTTATAACATGAGTTAAGCCCAAGTGACTGTTAATTACTAATAAATAAAAATATTATATATAATTTGTTTTATAAATTAATTAATAGTGTTACTATCAAAAAATTATTAAGAATTTTAGTCTCATGGAATATATATTATTTCTCGAACCCCTTGAATTAAACAATCCTGAGAATATAGCTTAATTATTTATTTATAAATCCAAGCATCCATAAAATGAATTTGAACCCTCAAATCTCATGCATGTACGAGAATTATACGAAAAAAAGAAAACCTAGCTAGGTATATAGCTAGTACATATATATATATATATATATATATATATGAGATCTATTTATATTAGTGTAAAACTAAACTAGTTTTACACGCTTTTATAATTTTTTATACGATTTATATTTGTTTAATCCGACTATCGTATTTCATGTTCTACTCACGTAGATCATGCACGTCGAGTTTCGAGTAAGTTAAAAATGTTTAATAATTTGTTCGGTATAAAAAAATTTCAATTGTTAAATATATATTGAAAATGAAAATATTTCCGGTATGATAAAAATATCGAATTGATTCGAAATTTTAATAATATAGACAGTATATTAATAATAAACATAGTTTTTTAGTGGCAATTTTCCTGCTCCCTGATGAAGATTAAAAAAAGAATTAATTTAATACTTCCATACCCATATATATATATATATATATATATATATATATATATATGTGTGTAGCATATATATCCTTATGGCTTATTAAGTACTCTTGGAAGCTTATTGGCTTATATAAAGCTTTGTGGTTGATAGACTAAAACCCTACTTAAATGAGTTGAGTAGCAACTAGCAAGCACATCATTTTATTTAATTTTCTTTCACATTAATGTCGTTTTTATTTGGCAAACACCTTGGCTTTTCACACCGTTTTCACAAACAAAACCCCCCGAAAACACACCCATAAGTATTTTCTTTTCCTTCTCTTTTGTGATTTTTCATTTTTCAAAATCTTTGCATTAATATTGATTAGAATCTCAAAAAATTTAATACTCACTCCCAAAAAACAGTTTAATACGGATAAAAATTTCTGTTGGTAATAATATATAATCAGTTGATAGTAACATTATTGATAGAAAGATCGACGAAAAAATTCTGCTGGCATTATCAATGTCGGTAATACTATTCCGTCAGTATTAATATCGATAATTATCGACAGAATATTACCGATGAAATTTTTTGATGGTACTAAATTGTTTTCTAAAGGTCCATTTGGATGGACGGTGAGATTGACTCCGGTGAAATTAAAAATAGCGATGGAGATGAGATTAGTTAATTAACGGTGAGATTAGATGCTATAGCGGTGATATTAAAATCAGTGGTAGGATATGTGTTTGGATTCAAAAGCAGCGGTGGCGGTGAGATTAATTATAGTGAGAAAAAAAAATGACCATTAAGGACATTAAATTAAAATGTGTATATAATGAAACTTCTAAATTATTAATTATTTATAAAATTAATAAATAATTACAAATTATCAAATTATATTTTTGTAAAATAATTATTTTATTAATAAAAAAATAAAAATAAAAATAATATTTTTATTTATTTTTTATGTAATTATTTATTTTTAATTAATTTTTATTATTATAAAGTATATTTATTAATTAATTATATAATAATAAAAATTATTATATATATATAAAAAAAAAAAAACCAATTAATGGTTTAAAAGTAAAAGACCCTCCAACCGGAGGGTCTTTTTCTCCACAAAGGGGGCAGCACGGTGAGACCGTGCTCACCGTGATGGCCCCCTTTGTCAAACATTGCAAACGGTGCGATTGGGGTAAAAAATGCCTCTAGCGTGCCGTATTGAGGTCCGTTTGCATCCAAACGGATAAAATGACTAATAATGAAAATTAGGGCATCTTTTTTATTCTAAAATATATATAAAGTTAATTAGAAATTAGAATTTACCATATTGAAAATTTGTGAACATCAAAGGTACTAGTGACTAATGCAAGTTTGGATTTTATTGAAGAGTTTAATAACGAAGGTGACAATTGGACGGTCTATATATATTGTGATTGTGAGTTGCAAGATTATAAGGGTGAAACCTCCGCATTGGGTTTGGGCCCTTCATTGAATATATGGAAAATGAGGGCTTAACTTTGCCTCGAAAGGGAACCAGCAATTTATGACCCTCTGATATTTATCACTGCATTTGCTGACAAGACATCCTTTGTTTATAGATAGGATCGGATTAAATTTTTTTATTTAAATTAATTTCAAATTAGATTTGTAAGTTTATTTTATTATTTATAAATTGTTAAAAATATAAAAATTATTTTTATATACTATTTATATATTTTATAATTAAATTTAAATAAAAAATTTATTTAATAAATAATAATTCGGATCGAGTTAGGCTCAACCGGTTAACCGGCCTTTAACATGTCTAATCCTTTGTAAACAAACAAAATAATAAATTATTTGATTTATAAGGTTTTCATATGATTTAAAATCATTTGAAAACAAACATAGTTTAAATATTAATTGACTTATATATATATATATATATAAAGAGAGAGAAAGAAATAACAATCTTTTATTTTTATAAAATTAATCTCAACCATCTTTTATTATAAAAAAATTTTGTAATCATGGAGAAATCTGAATAAAACCAATTAGTCGAACTGATAAACCCTCCAAAACATGTTTTATTATAATTTTTTTTTAATCATGTGTTATTTCTTAAGACTGAAGCGAGTCCGGCTCCTTTCCATTGTTTTTCATTTTATTATTTTTTAATATATTTTTAATCATCATTTCTAAGTATAATTTTCATAATTAATGAGTGAGTCTTTTAAATGTGAATGGTAATGATGAATGTATTGAATAATAATGAACTGAATCTTAACCCGACTGAAGCACTCTCAAAGGTATTTTCGACATGTCAATTAGGTTTTGGGTTTACGAGAGCAATTAGAACGATCCACGTATAGACAATTAACACCCAGCAGTTTAGTTATCTAACATTATAGCCTAACAAATGATCGGAACAACAATAGATGTTTGCCGACGAGGAAGAACATATATAGGAACACTGTTCAGCAATCTTCAAAATTTGATATAACGTTGTCCATGCAAGGCTTGCAAGCCAATGCCGTTGCTTTCTAAAAGAAAGAAACTTTTGAAAACCCCAATGTAAAGCCATAATCTCAATTCTTATCATTGATTTAAAATACTATATGTAGTAATTTTAAAAAATGCTCTTAAGATAGTCGTTAATAAAATTCTATATAGTATATACTAACTTCTGCAGCTATTGAATTTGCCTTTTTAGAAAAAGTTAAAGAAATCCTTCTAACTGGAGATTTTTGAAAACACAATAACTTTTTAATAATGTAAATTTATCAAATAATATATTTTTTCCAGAGCATATAAACTAAAGGAGTTCTCACCGACATATTGTCATGGCAGCGAAGGATTAGGGAATCCTTTAATGGAATATTATTGTTAGATTTGGTAATTTTGAATACGATATGATTATCTGATAAAAATATGATACCAGGAAAAATAATTAAAATATGATACAAAATACGACACGACACAATACGAACACAACACAAATACATAAATACACGTGTCAAAATCTATATAAAACGAATTATCAACGTGTCAAAATTTATATAAATATATATAACACTTTAAACACGATTATGATACGAAAAAATAACACGAATACGATCGAATACACAAATTACCAAATCTATTTATGGTTATAACATGAATTTGCCATGTAGATGTTTCCAAATCAGGTATTAGACCAATTAACTTTTTTTATTTCTTTTAAATGTCCATGGATAATATTGTAACATTAAAATTAAAAACTACAAGAATTGTCGATTTTAAGAACAAAATTTCTTGAAGTACTTTTCATAAATCATAATTTTATAAAATAAAGCTAATATTTAACTAGCATATTCAAACATATCCATTTGAGTTTTAGCTCAAAGTGATAAGATGGGATAACTTCGGACAAAAGATAAATTTGGCTTTTGATGCTTCATCTTGTAGTAATAGTAACCAAACAATATAATAGTACATATTCGATGTCAAATTAATAAAAAGAAAAAAGGAAAACAAAAAAATGTGAAAAATATATATAAGAGAAAACGTAGCTGAAATTGAATTTTTTTTTATACATAAGAGGTCGTAATCGGAGAATAAGAGAAAAAGTTGTAAATATTGGATTCGAAATTCAAATCTTTTGAATATCAATTTTTTAAAAATAACTATATGAATCAATTTCAATTGAATTCGATTGAAACTGAACTTTTAATGTCCATATAAACACACTCAAGGGGATAAAGAGTTGAAAACTGCTTTGAGGATTGTGAAGAAAGAGGAAAAAAAATCTTCCCATCTTATCCCATCATAATTTTCAAAATTCATAGCATGACAAATACAACTTTATGTCATTAAGATTATAGCATAAAATATTATATAAAATCAAATAATTTTGTGGTTGATTGTAAAATAAGGACAACAATGAAAGCAAAAGCAAAACAGTGTTATAATTATCGCAAGGGAAGACTTGGATGGCAAACTAGAAGACTTGATGCCATGATTCTTAAATAAACAGTTTTGACGTATTTCTTACTTAAATGTGAGTATTTATTGGACGGGGTGGCTGAAATCGACACTTCCCAAGCCACATGGGTTTGGCCACGAAAAGGAAAAACAAATAAAAATAACTGCTAATTTGTTATAGGCATAATAGACAAGTTCATGGATTGGATTGGGATCTAATTTTTTTTAAATTCTTTATTTAAGTTCGATTCGAATCGGATCTAGTCCGGTTCGGAAGCCTATTTCACTTTTTTTTAAAAAAATATTAAAATTTTATTTTTATATTAATATTTATATATTTTATAATTAAAAAAATATTTTTTATTAATAAACCCAAATTAAAAAAAAATTATATCCAAACTCGATCCAATACAGAATCCGATCATTGAACAGGTCTAAGGCATAAATGCTTCACGCAACAAAGTCTGTTTCACTTTAGATCATATGATATATGGATGGCAGCAAATCGGAAATCTATAATTTTTAATATAATCAGATCCGAATTTTCATAATACCCGATAATATCTATATAAATAAAGAGAATTTGGATATTTGATACAATCCAAACAAAAATTAAAACGGATTCGAATAACGAATATCCAAAAAAATTTATCTGAATTCTTCGAATTCACGTAGATAGTAAATGTAAAATCCGTATCCTAAAATTATCTGAATTCATAATATTCGATTCATAATATCCAAATTCACAAAAATCAAATCAAATAATATCTAATATTCAATTTTTTATTATTCATTGTCATCCTTAACATATTGAGAACCCGATATGTTTTATTTGGTTTTGCTTTAAAATTTTAAGTCATTGCTGATATATTGAGATCACTACAAGACAGAACAAATACAACAAATTGGATTTCTAGAAATCGTTTTTTTTTGGGTCCCATTTCCTAGCAAGCTGCCTTCGCCATCTGTCATTTTACTAATTAATAAGCTATAAATTGCTGCTGCTTTGGAAGCAAACTTCCAGTGTACGTGGTGGTATGAAAATGGTAAGTGAAAAAAAGGTTTTTTTTTTTTTTTTTTGAAAAGCTAAAGTTTTATTAATGTAGGATGATTCAGTCTCTGTTTACATCGAAATAGCAAATAGTAAAACTCAAGACTCAACAAAAAACTCAAGAGTAGTATATCAACATGTTACTCTTCCTGTTGACTCCAGATTTAGCTAACCTATCTGCAATTTCATTAGCTGTCTGGGGCGTGTAGATAATAACCCAAGTTTGAAGATCATCTTTGATTGTTTCTATTGTTCTGAGCAGATTCCAAAGTCTCCATGGAACGTTTTTCGAATCTTTTATCCACTGAACTGCATTTTGGCTATCGCTTTCTATAATGAGTTTGTGAGTGTTAACCCATTTAGATGCAGCGAAAAGAAGAAAAGCTTTTTTGACAGCCATGAGTTTTGCGAGATTTGATTCGGCTTGTCCAATCAATTTTGAGAATATTAACTTAACCAGACCTTGTTCATCTCTAAGTATGCCCCCAATACCAGCAGGACCAGGTTTATCCAAGGCTAACCCATCAACGTTGAACTTAAGAAATCCAGCAGGAGGCATCTTCCAAATAGCGACAGGACACTTTTTTTTTCCCTCACCGGTGGATAGAGAATTGCTGGTGAGTTCATGAGTTCAGTTACAATACCTTGTGCATTTGGCCATCTTGCTTTATACCATAGACCCAATCTGAGTTTGATAACATCCTATAATTGCCATATGTCAACACTTTTACTGTTAAAAACAATGTCATTCCTGTGTAGCCAAATAGACCAGATAATTGCATAGAAAGCAATTCTCCACATTTTGTTGCACTATTTCTCTGGGAGTGCTTGCTGCCATGCGAGGAAAAAAGAAGTTGCATTATTTGGAGCAATCCATGACAGACCCCATAGTTGACAGCATTTAACCCACACATTCCAAGATATACTACATGTAAAGAATAGATGATCAATAGACTCCGACATCGAATTGCAAAAAGAACGTACTGCTGACTCATTGTTGATTAGTCCTCTCTTAGCTAGCTCAACCTTTGTTGCTACACTACCTCTTAATAATTGCCAGCAAAAAAATTTCACTTTCGGTGGTGCAAGACCGGCCCATATTTGTTTCCAATGTTCCCATTTGGATGAAGAGCAGCTCAACACTGAATAGCAGAAAGACTTGGCAGTGTATAAACCACTACTTTTTTTTTTTTTCATATGACAGAATCTGATGTGTTCTTGCAGATCATTTGATTATTTAGGATACTCGTGAAGGTCTCCCATTGAAGAGTTTCCCAGTCAAACAATCTTCTCCTGAGTTCAATCTCCCATATCCAGTTACTGTTGACCCAACGTCCATAATCTGAGATCTTCCCTTCTTTTTCCATTGCCAAAGCAAATACTCGGGGGAAACGTTTTTTGAGGATAAAACCTTCAATCCACTTATCAGACCAGAAGTTGATTGAACAACCATCTCCTGGGAATAAGCATAGACCTACAAACATAAACTGATGAAAATTGTTAGAGGGAGACAATGGGCGAATTATGTTTTTCCATATAGGAGACATTTTTCGGATACACCCAGTAGTCGGAAGCATATTGTTTGTTGTGGTCTCATATCTTTCAGCAATTATAGATCTCCATAAGCAGTGGCGTTCGTTACCGAATCTCCATACCCATTTGTTCAATAACGCTCTATTTTTTAGTCTCAAATCAACTAAACCGAGGCTACCGAATTCTTTGAGATTGCATACAGACTTTCAATTAACCATATGGAGTTTTATTACTGAAGAAGATCCACCCCATAGAAATCTCCTGATGATTTTATTCAGAGAATCCGAAACAGAACATGGAATTTGAAGAAGAGACATGAAATAAAGAGGGAGGCTTGAGAGAACAGTTTTTATCAATGTGACTCTTCCCCCAATTGACAAGAATTGAGATTTCCAGCCTGCAAGTTTCTTGTCAAATTTCTCTATGATTGATCTCCGAAAAGAGGTAGAGTTAGAACTATACCTAGGGGTAAGCCGAGATAATCAGTAGGCAAACTACCAGCCATACAACAAATTTCTGAAGCACAACTTTCAATAGTAGTCTGATCCACCCAAATTCTGAATAGTCTACTCTTCTTCATGTTAATTTTTAGGCCAGATATCACTTGAAAACTCTTTAACACCCTCTTTATGTTTTTAATCTGTCCCTCCTGAGATTCGTAGAAAATTATAGTGTCGTCTGCATATTGTAGGTTTGAAATAGACACATTCTCGGATCCAATCTCAATACCTTTAAACAAATTAATAGAAATAGCCTTGCGCACTAATACACTGAGTGCTTCAGTGACCAGATTAAACAACAAAGGTGAGAGTAGACAACCCTGCCTAAGACCTCTGCTCATCTTGAACTATCTGTAGGTGCACCATTAACCAAAACTGACAGCGGTGCTGATGATAAGCAAGCCTGTATCCATTTCCTCCAAATATCCCCAAAACCCATTTTGACCATTACAAGATAAAGAAGTTCCAATCTACACTATCATAAGCTTTTTCGAAATCAACCTTAAAAATAACACCCCCTGACCCGTTTTTCTTCTGAAAATCAATTATCTCGTTTGCAATTAATGAGCAATCGAGAATTTGCCTACCAGGAATGAACGCGAACTGGTTTTCCCCTACAATTTCCCCCACCGTTTTCCTAAGGCAATTAGCAAGAACTTTTGCTAAAATTTTGTAAACATTCCCCACAAGGCTGATCGGGCAATAATCATTAATAGTGGAGGGAGATGCACATTTTGGGATCAGAGTGGTGAAAGAAGCATTTAGGCAATTATCAATGGATCCAGTACTATGGAAATTGTTCAAGAAATTCATAATCTCACCTTTCAAAATGTCCCAAAATTTCTTGAAAAAATTCAGGTTGAAACCATCCGGGCCTGGTGCTTTGTTGCCATCACAACTTTGGATAACATCCTTTACCTCCTCCTATTTGAAAGGACTCTCAAGAATGGCCTTGTTTTGCTCACTGAGAGTGTTAAAGTGGCAATCTAAATCCTTCAATTTAGCTGTAGAGTTTGAGTTAAACAAGTTTTTGAAGTGATGCCCAATTACCTTTTTGAGTTCTGCTGGACCTTCCACCACTTTGCTATTAACTATCAGTTTTTCGATCTGGTTGGATCTTCTTCTAGCCATAGCAACCAGGTGAAAAAATCTTGTGTTTTCGTCTCCTTCTTAGGCCCATTTCAATCTCGATTTTTGAAGCCAGTTTTGTTTCTCCATTCGATACAAGGACCAGAGTTGAGCCCTTTTTAAGAGGATATCTTCTCTGATCTTTTCATCCATATACCCTTGTTGCAATGACTGTTCAAGCTCGGCAATCTCTTTTTTGAGTTCACCAATTTTAGAAAAATCCGCTTTGCACTCCCTCTTCGACCATTCTTTGATAGCAGGTTCTAAGTTCCTCAATTTGCACCATATGCCAAACCCCTTTGACCTTTTGCTACCTCAGGATTCCATGTGTAGACACTCGTTTTTTGTCAATAACATTTTATGCAGGAACAAATCTTATATGCAGCGGGACTGAGTAATAGTCTCCCTGTCAGCAGCGCTCTTGGCACGTCTCTTGGCACGTCGCTTGGCACGTCTCTTGGCACGTCTCTTGGCACGTCGCTTGGCACGTCTCTTGGCACGTCGCTTGGCACGTTGCTTGGCACGTCTCTTGGCACGTCTCTTGGCACGTCGCTTGGCACGTCACTTGGCACGTCGCTTGACACGTCGCTTGGCACGTCTCTTGGCACATCTCTTGGCACGTCGCTTGGCACGTCACTTGGCACATTGTTTCCTGGCACGTCGCTTGGCACGTCGCTTCTTGGCAGCAGGACTTCCTGCAGTAATACACAACTACATTAAGACTGTGGAGCTAACCCGGGAAGGTTGACAGGATTCTTGAGTTTGCTCCACTCTTGGGATGTCTTGGAGAGCATGGCTTGGAGGCTCAGATATGGAGATTGTTACGAAGTTCGCTTCTTAACCTTTCCCTGGAACACAAGTGCTTCCCTATCCCGCTGAACGGACATTGCATTTTCAAGCGTGCTGTCAGTAGCCTTCCTTCACTACATGTGACTGAAACACTTCTCCTGATGTAACCTCTCATAACTAGCACTTCTCCATTATCATATATAACCTCTCCACTACCCATGATTGAGATCATGTTTATATAAAATAACTTCCCACTCTCTTAGTAACTTCTCCTTGTAACCTCTTTGGAGAGGTTATAAATAGAAGTCCAAATACTTCATTTTGGGGGATCTTTTGGCCATTTGACAAATTTTCAGACGTTAAGAATTCTATGTAACATTTTCTCTGCAATTTCTACAACCACCATACTTTCCACCGTCCTCAGCCACTTACAGCCTTCATCACCACCACCTGCCACCGCACTTGTTCTCCAGGGTCTGCTCCAATCTTCCTCTCCTCCATCTCCCTACGACATCTTGTTTTACTGGTTTGCAACGTTTCCTCACCCGATCAAAAACACCCTCTACATTTTGGCGACTCCACTGGGGAGGAGCGATTGCATTGAGTGAAACACTTTCGCCGGAAAAAATGGAAGACTCTACTGAAAACCAAAGTGCACCAGTTCCATCTTACATCCAGGATCTGATGAAGATGATGAAGGCTAACGAGAAAAAAAATACAGAGGCTAGAAGAAAACAATAGAAAGATGATGGAAACCATCTCTCAGTTTACACCTTCCTCTAATGCCACTACTTCCCAAGTCTAACCTGCGAACAATGAAAATGGGAAAGACCTTACATTTTCCATGAAGTGAATGATAGTGGTTACTGCAAGTTGATCAACCCAAAGAATAATGTGGTTACTACGCCTATTAACTTTCAATATATCAAGAAATTCCATGTATGAAATCTGGACTCTATCTTTAATTCTTCATATTACTTTTTGTAAATAGAAGTTAATTGCATGTCCATACTTATCTTTCATCGTCAGTTGACTACTATGTCCATCTGTAAAGAACTATGAAATGTATGAAAAATGATGAATTCCAGTTGCAGCTTTATCGCTTAAAAACTGGCTGTACTCTATTGCTCCTGTCATAGCGCAGCTTTAACGCTTACTTTGACTATGACATTGATTATAAACCAGCCGCAGCTTCATGCTTAAATTTTGGCTGGAATGTGATAATTATACTTTGGCCGCAGCTATAATCGCTCATACCTTGGCCACAAGTCGCTTATTGGGTTGAATGATTTACTTCATTTAAGGTTGAGATACAATCTCCCTAATGAAAGTAGATAGTTCCCCTTGGCCGCAGCTCTAACGCTTATGTTAAAAGGTTGAATAGTTTACTTTATTTAAGGTTGAGATTCAATCTCCCTAATGAAAGTGAATAGTTCCCCTTGGCCGCACGACTCTATCAAAAGTAAAAAGTGTGTGTGAAGAACGTATGACATTCACATAAATACATAATTGCTATAAAAAAAAATTAGCATAATATATGTATGTTTTATTATGATATAAAAGTTCAAAGACAACTCCGATCAAAAAAGTTACAAAAAAAAAAAATCAAAATGAAACAAGTTTACTCCCTTATGTTGTCCCATGGAGAAGAATTAGAGCTACGAAGATGATGAATATTATCTAGTTGGTTCTGCAACTCCAGGTTCTTGCGCTGATATATCTCTGTTTCCTGCTTAAGAGAATCAAGCTTATGTCTAACTTCATCCAGACTCGTCTCTACCTGAGCTTTGTCTACCTCTATGTTAAGAATAGCTTTGGCTTTAGCCATACAAGAAGTAAGACATCCCAGTCTGAACCCAGTTTTGGTAACCGCATCCATGAGTGCAAACATCTCTTGCAACTTTGCTGGAGGGATATCCGACCATCGAGCATCAGCAATTACTAAAGCCTTACCAAACTATCCCAGAAAAAATGAAATAAATCCTTCAATCTGAAAGGTGCAAGTAGTCCAGAATTCACCCTCTATTTTATAAATGTCTTCCAAATACCGCTGATATTGTGAGTCAACGGAGAAACCATGGAAATCCACTTTTGAAGTACCATGAGAAGTATTGACTCCAATAGTCTGAGATGGAGTTGACCCAAGGATACTCGGTCCAAAGGCAACTGTTCCGAAGGAAGTGATTGTCCCAAAGGCGGATCCTGTTGCAAAGGTGACTGTTCCAGAACTTGTAGCTAGGTTAGAATCTCTAACTCCTAGTACTGGGGAGGAAGGAACGAGAGGAACACCTAGAGCGGTAGTAGAAACCATGGTATCACCAAATTCAGGCTGAGCGGTATCCCTGGTATGTTCCCTCTCCTGACTTTGAACAGTAGCATCACCAAGTTCAGGCTGAGTGGTATCTCTGGTATGTTCCCTCTCCTGACTTTGAGCAGTAGCATCACCAAGTTCAGGCTGAGTGGTATCCCTAGTATGTTCTCTCTCTTGACTTTGAACAGTCTCTATGTCTTGTGAAGAAAATAGAGCATCAATTTCAGAAGCACAATTCCTTGACCTGGAAGAAGCAGCATCAGTTACTGGCTCAGAACGATTTGATGCATCATCATCATCGTTATCATCGTCATCGTCATCATCATCACTATCAGTATCAACCTGCTCATCTACCTCTTCTACTCGAGGATCACTAGCTTCAAAAGTTGATACACCCTACAAGAAACATAAGTGGAAAAGTGATAAGTGAGAAAAGTGATAAGTGAAGGGTAAAAAGTGAGTATATAAAAAAAAGAGGAAACTTCTTGAGATGCATGAAATGAAGCACGACTTTTTCGTCGATGAAGGATCAGAACATCATCTTCTTCTCCATCATCAATATCTACAACTGCAGAAGTTTTCCGTATTGGTTTGTCGGGCATACGCAAGGATATGTCGCTAGTAGTAATATTTGGGGGCTTAAGTTCAGCTCTAAGATTAGCTAAGGGCCTCACAAAAACCTTCCACTCATCAAGGCATACACCCCAATAGGCCCGCCAGCCAGATGAATACATGCCAACTCTATTAAGTGCTAGGGCAGTTACACTCTTAACTGAAAGACCCCTGACTGAATCTTTGAGAAACCATTTAGCACTAGTAGCAAATGTTTCACGGGACATAGAAGGGTCAGGTGGAACTCCATGATCATACCCGAATTGACGTGCTACCCTAGAGGCCGAATATACTGCTGCTGAATATGAGTCCCTAGTAACTCCTGAGCTAGAATTTTCAATCATGCAAGGTAGCGTATGACATTGACCCACAAATAAAAATGCATTCTTTGTACACTCACGGAATCAGACAAGTTATAATAAAGAGTAGGACTTCCATACCCATTGAGCGAGTTAACATATGGCCTAGGTTCGAATTCATCTGCCACGTCCATCACTTCAAGAACACTCTTCTTTGATGTTCGAGCAAGCCATGCCCAAGCTCTGTAGTCATTCCTGAGAACGGTCGTTGAATTAGAAGTCCCAGATGAGTTGTATACATTAGGCTTAGGAGCACAAGAGCCGAATCTCTCCCATAGACACATTTGAATAAAAGTGGCATCCACAAAAGTCATGATTTTGTACCGACCAGCTGAATCTTTAGTTTTAGATTGGTACAAGTCCAGTCGTTTATACAAGGATCCCAGGTAGTATGGAGCAAGAGGAAAGTCAAATCCCTTAGAAATCTTGATGGCCAGAGAAATTACACCTGGAGAAATCCCGTCGTCTGGACAGCCTGGAAACACATATCGTGCCAACCACAGAATTAATAGTGCTATCAGTTCCCACTTATGATCTGGATAAGTAGGATCTGCAGTTTTATCCCCTTTAGAATTATATTTCTGGAAGAAAAGACCTACCCAGTTGGAAAATCGTGCAACCTTAGAACTGTTAGTTTGACTCTGGAGCAAATTACAAAAGAACCTGTAAATGTCTCTCTCTTCTTCAGCAAGCCTAATAGAAGAAATTTCATAACCGCCATAACAGGGAAGCTCGAGTAAGATATGCACATCTTCTAGAGTAAATGTGAACTCACCCTAAGCTATAATCATGGTATGAGAGAAAGTGCTCCATCTAGCAAGAATAGCACGCCACACCTCTAATTTCTTCTCCTTTTTTATTTGGAGGAGCTTGGAACTAATTCGGACAGCATGAAGTACTCCTGCCTTCGAAAGGATGCTCACATTAGCAGGTTTCGCCAAGATTTTATTTATCCACTCATCCCATCCTTGAACTGGACAGGTATTGGCAAGTTTGGTAATGGAAAGTGGAAATTGTCCTTGCTCAAATCTGAACTTCAAGACAGAATTGCCTGTGATATATTCTCTCTCACGTGACTCAGGATTGATATATTTGAAGGTGTATCCAGCTGGCGCAGGTGGATGTTGACCATACTCATTCTCATTTACATATTCCCAAAAACGATCAGCCCCGCCCGCCTTGATGATTGAATCCTCCCAATGCCTAGGCACAATAGGGACTAAACCATCTTTGCTCGTTCTGAGAGTAATCTTTTGAGTGAGAATTCTGCCAGCAGTCTGTTTCCTTTTCTTTGGAGGTGGAATAGCATCTCTGGAGGGCTGACCATAACTTGGCCGGTGTATGTTCATAGTTTTCACCATGGTGAGTGTGAAAATCCTGCAAAACAACAACAAAAGGTCAAGTAAGTATTCTTATTCAAGTAGCATAAAAAATTAAACAAAAGGCAAAATCAGAATTTCTTATATTTTATTTATTAATTAAAATTTTCTTTTTAATAAAGCATGTTTAAAAAAAATATATTATTTATTGCTTTTAATAAAACATGCTTGATTTTAAAAATATTTATTTATTATTCTTGTTAAAAAAAAAACCGCCTGCAGGCCTCTTCTATAAGAAAAAAAAAACCCCTTTCAATATTGTTTAAAATAGTGGCTATTTTATAAAAATATCAAATTGTTTTAATTAAAAAAAATGGGGGCAAAATATTAAAAAAAAGAAAAACCCAAAATTCAAAACCCTAGTTTATTCTTGATTTAAAAGAAACAAAATCAAAATCAATTCTCATATGAAAATTTTCATCTCATGTCTTAATAAAAAAAAAATTAGAGATACATGGATGAGAACTTACCTTTTCTCAAAGAAAAAAATTGAGGAAAAGAATTGAAATCTTTTTGCTTGGGAAGAGCTTTTGAGATTATTGAAAATAATTTTTCAAGTGACCTTCGTATTTATAGACAACATGTAGTGTCCTTGTGCTAATTGAACTCTAAAAAGATATTTATCTTTATTTATCTCTTTAGATTTTTTATTTATTTATTTATTTCTTATTATTATTATTATTTATTTCTTTATTCAAAAAAAAATGAGGGGGCATGACCGGGATGCATGCAGGCAGTTTGCCTATACTTTTTGTTCATCCATTCCTTTAATCTTTTTATTTTATTTTATTATTATAAGTATTATTATTTTTAGCATCCCTTTCACTTCTAAACAAATACTCTACAACAATCATACCAAATTTCGAAATTATATATTTTCATACCTGATGTTATTTACAGTGCATAAGAATTTTTTTATTTTACAATAAAAAATTCTCATGCAGGGGGCAAAATGTAGACACTCGTTTTTGGTCAATAACATTTTATGCAGGAACAAATCTTATATGCAGCGGGACTGAGTAATAGTCTCCCTGTCAGCAGCTCTCTTGGCACGTCTCTTGGCACGTCGCTTGGCACGTCTCTTGGCACGTCGCTTGGCACGTCGCTTGGCACGTCTCTTGGCACGTCGCTTGGCACGTCACTTGGCACGTCGCTTGACACGTCGCTTGGCACGTCGCTTGGCACGTCTCTTGACACATCTCTTGGCACGTCGCTTGGCACGTCACTTGGCACATTGTTTCCTGGCACGTCGCTTGGCACGTCGCTTCTTGGCAGCAGGACTTCCTGCAGTAATACACAACTACATTAAGACTGTGGAGCTAACCCGGGAAGGTTGGCAGGATTCTTGAGTTTGCTCCACTCTTGGGATGTCTTGGAGAGCATGGCTTGGAGGCTCAGATATAGAGATTGTTAAGAAGTTCGCTTCTTAACCTTTCCCTGGAACACAAGTGCTTCCCTATCCCGCTGAACGGACATTGCATTTTCAAGCGTGCTGTCAGTAGCCTTCCTTCACTACATGTGACTGAAACACTTCTCCTGATGTAACCTCTCATAACTAGCACTTCTCCATTATCATATATAACCTCTCCACTACCCATGATTGAGATCATGTTTATATAAAATAACTTCCCACTCTCTTAGTAACTTCTCCTTGTAACCTCTTTGGAGAGGTTATAAATAGAAGTCCAAATACTTCATTTTGGGGGATCTTTTAGCCATTTGACAAATTTTCAGACGTTAAGAATTCTCTGCAACATTTTCTCTGCAATTTCTACAACCACCATACTTTCCACCGTCCTCAGCCACTTACAGCCTTCATCACCACCACCTGCCACCGCACTTGTTCTCCAGGGTCTGCTCCAATCTTCCTCTCCTCCATCTCCCTACGACATCTCGTTTTACTGGTTTGCAACGTTTCCTCACCCGATCAAAAACACCCTCTACACCATGCAGATTGGATAACCGTGTTGAGACTATTGTCTTCCAGCCAATGATAAGAAAAACGGAACGGTTTTGGACCTCAATTGACCACTTCTTCACACAACATCACCGGATTATGATCCAAAAGAGATCTTGGTAACGCTGATTGCTTGAGGGATAGCCACTTTTCCACGAGGTCAGGGGATAACAGAAATCTGTCTAAGCTGCAAAACGTTGGTTCTTCTCGATTATTAGTCCAAGTAAATTTTCGCCAGTCAGCGGCAAATCCATGAGTTCGGCCATATTGATAAAATCTGAGAATTGGTACATTGGTATATAATTAGTGAGGAGCCCAGATTTCTCAGCAGGACTTTTGACAACATTGAAATCCCCACCAATGCACCAAGCTATATCATGGTTCTGCATCACACCCAAAAGATCTTCCCAGAGTCTACCTCTTTCACCATCATCGTTATAGGCGTAAACATTACCAAACCCACATCTCAAATTTGTCGATTTGAAAGTACCCATCAATAAAATAAATCGCTGAGAAATGATTTTTGACTCCATCACAAAAAAATCCTTGCTCCAAAACTTTATCAAACCTCCTGCAACTCCAACTGATCCCGAAAACTCCATCTCACAAGGAGCTCGACTCCAGACTGCGGGCTACCCGGCCCTTGAGCAGGTCTAGTGTCGTGTTAATCATATTTAAATGTGTCGTGTCATATTTATTATATTATTTTCATATTTATTAAATATATCGTATTTTTATATCATATCTAAATTGTCGATTCTAATATCAATTCTCTCAAACTTGTTGATCAATCAAATCCAAATTGTCACATATATTCATAACTAGAAAGGTGAACTCGCGAATTCACGTGTGTCACTTTTAAAAAAAATAAAATTATATAATAATAATAATAAATAAAATGAGTAATTTCAATTGAATAATATATTATATATAATATTATATTAATAAAAATATTTATTATGAGGAATTGAAAATTTTAAATTTTTTTTTAAAAAAAATAATGAAATGATCATTAATTACGAAAGAATGAATTATTTCATTTGAACAATATAATTACAATAAATTATAATTAACATTAATTTTAATCTCATCATTATTGTCTTCATAAAAATCATGAAAAATGTTTAAATTTTAATAACAAATTCTCATGTTATGAAACACTAATTTTATTTTCAATTTTTTTTTAAGTTTAAAAATATTTTAATATTTTAATAATAAAATTGATTAAAATATATTATTTTAGCAAAATATTAAAATAATTAAAATGTTTTATTATAATTTTAATAACTAATGTTATTTTCAATTTTCAATTGATTAAAATTGATTGTAAAGTTTAAAAATATTTTAATATTTTAATATTTAAAAATTTTAAAAATAGTTTTAATTATTTTTATTAAAATGTGTATTTATTTTTAATTATTTTAAAATTAATTTATCAAAATACTTTGTATTTGATAAATTTTTAAGTTGAAATAAAAAAAATCATAAATACATGCATAATAATATAATAAAATATAAGCCTAACAACTATCAGACAATAACTCATAACTTATAATATCATTTAACATATATATTTTTTTACCATTTAACTATCATAATATTTTTCTTTTTGTTCAATACCTGAAGTTTTTTAAAAAATTTCACTTACATCAACTCATCTCATATTATTATTCAATATTTTAATTTTTACTGATCATTTATCAATACAATAATTTTTTAATTCAATAATGTAAAAATCAAAAAATTAATATGACCTTATTTTCAAGAAAAAAAAATAAAAAACCAATCATTATACGACACGTGACACAAAATTGAGAGTTATTTGAATAGTGTCAATTAGACCTGACAATTTTAGACAAAACACGAGAAAAATAACTAAAACACAACATGACACAACAAAAAAAAGAACATGAATACGACACGAATATACAAACGTGTCAAAATCTATATAAAACAAATTATTAACGTATCAAAAAATTATATAAATTATAATACCTTTAATACGATTGTGACACGAAAAATTAATACGAACATGACACGATTACACAGATCTTTCTCTCTCTTTCCTTCTTCTTTCCTTTCCTTTCCTCTTTAGACCTTTAATTGGTTTAGAACCAATCATTATACGACACATGACACAAAATTGAAAGCTATTTGAATAGTGCCAATTGAGATGTCAATTTCGAACACGACATGGAAAAAATAACTAAAACACAACATGACATGAATACAAGAACGTGTCAAAATCTATAAAACGAATTATTAACGTGTCAAAATTTATATAAAATATATAATACTTTGAATACGATTATAACACAAAAAAATAACACGAACACGATACGAATACACAGATCTTTCTTTTCTTTTTTTTTTCTCTTTTCTCTTTTCTTCTTCTGTCCTTTTTTTTTCTTCTCTCTTTCTCTTTCTCTTCCTCTTCCTTTTTTTTTTTTTTTTCTCTTTGCTTTCTTTCTCTTTTCTTTCTTCCTTCATCAAAAATAAAAAATAAAAACTTGGGTGATAAATGTAATAGATGTATGAAATTATATGCATGGGCATTGTTTCAATAGGGTAGCTCAATCATGCTGAGTCATTGAACTAATTTGATTAGATAAATTCCAGATTCTTGAAATCAATATTTTCAGCAGGAAATAATAATTAAAAAGAAAAATGCAAAGAAATCGACATCGAACAACTAACTAACTTAAAAAGGACTCATGTCACCATAAAACAGTACATAATTAAGCCTGTAAAGGGACGAATCATTCTTCTAAAGTAAACCACAATCATGCATTTGCTTGGTTTATTTATTCATGTAATTTTTGTGCCACTCACATCCTTGTACCAAATTTCTCTCTACTTTGCAAGGCCCAGCGCCCTCCACGGCGGCATCCATTGACGAAGCCCAAAATGACACTTGTATGGCGGCTCATGAAACAACGTGGGATTTCTTTACATTTAAAGAAGAGTTAATGCAAATAATAATCTTTCCATTAGTTGGAAACATTAAAAGTAATCCTAATAGTGCATTAGAGGCAAGAATTTGAAATTTTAAAATTACACTTAGTTGACAACTAAGCATGGATATTAAAAGAGTTGTGGAGGATACTTTGGGTATTTTCTTTTGATTAAGAAGGAAAAAAAAAAAGAAAGAGAAAGAGAAAAAATTGTGTGCTCATGTTATTTTTTGTTTGTTTAAAATATTATAAATTTATACAATTTTTTATGGGTTAATAGTTTTTTTTATATAAATTTTGATACGTTCGCGTATTAATGTCGTGTTCGTGTTATTTTTCGTATGTTTAAAATATTATAAATTTATATAATTTTTACATGTTAATAATTCATTTTATGTAGCTTTTGACACATTCAGATATTTGTTCGTCTTCATATTATTTTTTCGTGTTCGTTTTTTTTTTTTGGTTCAAAATATTATAAATTTATATAAATTTTTACATGTTAATAATTCATTTTATGTAGATTTTGACAAGTTCACGTATTTGTGTTGTGTTCATGTTATTTTCGTGTCGTGTCGTTATTTAATTATTTTTTTCATATGTTCGTGTCATGTTTTAATTCATCCAAATATTTTGCATAGTTTGTCATGTTGATTCAATTTAGAGAAAATTGTGTGTGTTCATGTCTTATCCCAATTCATCCCATATTTTGCATAATTTGTAATAATGATTCAATTTAGAGAAAATTTTTACGTCTGTAACATGTTCGTGTTATTTTATCGTGTGTTTAAAGTATTATAAATTTATATAAATTTGTACACGTTAATAATTCATTTTATGTAGATTTTGACAAGTTCGTGTATTTTTGTCGTGTTCATGTTATTTTTTGTGTCGTATTTTAATTATTTTTTCATGTTGTGTTCGTGTTGTATAATCATGTTGTGTCCGAAATTGTCAAGTTTAATTGACACTATTCAAATAACTCCCAAATTTATGTCGTGTGTCGTCATGTTTATGTTGTTTTTCTTGTTATAACCGCATTCAATGTATTATATATTTATATAAATTTTGACACGTTAATAATTTGTTTTATATAGATTTGACACGTTCGTGTATTTGTGTCAAGTTCATGTTATTTTTTGTGTCATGTCGTGTTTTGATTATTTTTCTCATGCTATGTTTGTATCGTATAATTATGTTATATCTGAAATTGCCGAATCTAATTGATCATATTCAAATAACTCTCAATTTTATATCAAGTTTCGTATAAGGATAGAAGTAATTATTTTTCTAAATTATCTTTACCCCTCTTTTTTTTTATCTTTCAAATTTACTATAAAATATCAATTCAAAATTTTTTTTTTTTATAATAAAGGAAAATTGATGCATAGAAAAGAAAGAGGATGGTATAGTATGCTAACTTCTCTTAATTCATGATAGTTGCATCTTTTTAGTTCGTTTTCTCACTTAAATAATACTCCTCTTTATCTATTTTTCAGATCCGATCTCTTTCATTATTTTTCTTTTTTTTTCCTTTTTTTTTATATTTGGGTAAGAGGGGGGTTGTTTGAGATTGAACCTAAAACTGCCTCACAAGGTTATTTTTTAATATCTTTTAATTACAATTTATAAATATAATATTTATAATTAATGAGCGAATTCTACACATGTAAATAATAATTATAAATACATTGAAAAGTAATTGATGAAAAAAATAATTAACTGGATCTCAACTTTTTTTCACTACTCTCATTTTTATTAATATATATATATATAATTATCACGTTGAAACAAAATTGTTATTTGGAAAAAAAAACAAAATTGTTAAATTATAGTTTAAAGATAAAGAATTAAAAAGTTTATATATATTTTTCTGTAATCCATTCAAAATTGTTAAGTGCTAAATATTTTTAGAAATAAGGGTAGGATATAGATAGCTAGCTTGTGTTTATACTTTTTAGACGTCACTATAGGTAATTAAGGATTGGAAAAAAGTGAAAAAAAAAAAAAAAAAACATTAATGACATTCGGGATACAAAAGAAAGGAATAAATGAAATAAAAAGAATTAGTTTAATTTAGGTGGTGCATGTATGTATTTTTAAGAGATGATATCTAATAAATTTAAAATTTGAATTTTAACATTTGTAATCTCTTTTCTTATCATCAAGTTATGATTTTTTTGTAAAAAAAATCAAAAGAGCTCAAAGAAATGAGAATATTAAAGAAATTGAGTTAAATCAAAAATAAAATACATTTGAATGATTAGTATTTTAAAATTTTAGTTTAATAGTATCAAATTTGAGCTTTGATTGTTGGAGGCTTGAAATTAAGGTCCGGTCCATTTTTTAAACGAATCTCAATTTTTTTTGCTTAAATTCATATTTCAGATCTAATATTTTTATTCAAGTCCTCCCAAATATCGAACGGACTTTCGGACTTGGATAAATAACCTGACCCTTGAATAGGTATGTCACTTATGTTTAGCTTAGTTATTCTAGATTTCAATCGTAACCCTCTTTTTTTAGTTAATTAAGTTTTGAGTAATTTGGTTCGTTATATTAAAAGAAATTTTGTCCATTAATTGTAAAACTTGATATGTCAAATGAAGCATGCTTAATTCTCTTTTTGTTGTTTACAAAGCAACATAGTCGTTGTACTTTCATACAAACAAATATGTAATGCCATGGGATAGTATAAGAATTTCATTATCAGTGCGTAGAATAAATAAAGTTCTTATATTTTAATATAATAGTATTTATTGTCATGTACCCTGTCCATTAATCCGATTTGGATTGAATCTAAACAGGGTATTACAAAGTTTATATTGTCCAGACTCGGTCCGGTCTGAAATATAAATAAAATTTTATGTTCAGGTCTGATCTGACTGTATAGAAACACCATCCAAGCCTGCACAAGCTTACCTAAAATTTTACACAAAATGATTGATCTCTCTTAAAAAGAATCGATCTTTCTTAAAAACGAATCGATTCCTTTAAAATAGAAAAACAATCCCTCTAAAAATTTTATATAACTAAAAGTAAAACAAGTTGGGTTGGATCTGTGCGAAAAAATGATATGCTCAAGGCTCGATCCATTTTTAAAACGAGTCTCATTTTTTTTTGTTTAAGCCCGTTTTTTGGGGGCTAATATTTATGTTCAAGTCCTCTCAAATATCGTATGGATCTTTTGACCTGGACGGGGTAATCGGGCCCTTAGATAGGTCTACATGTAATGTATGTATTTGAGTTTATTTTTTATTTATTTTAAATAATAATTATATATAAATAATATGTTAATAATTATATTATATATAATTTTTTCGTGCTTATGAATTTAATTGGTTTCACATTATAATATAATAATAAAGTCGTTATATGTTCATAAAAATAAAAATACATATCACTTGATAAATTTGTTATAAATTGCTATTATATATTCGACTAAATAAAAATAATAAATTTCTCAAAATTAAATAAACTCGATTATTCTCATAGTGATTTCTTAAATATAAATTAATTATTATATATGTTAAGTTTATGATAAAAATTTAACTTTGCTTATGAGTTATGTCATATGTCAATGTGATTCTGTGTAAATTTTGTAACATCTTAGTGTTATAGAATTTGACTTAAGTTTCAGATTTTTCTTTTGTTTGTAGATTATAGGCAGGCGATGATAATTTTTTTTTTTATTTTAATTGAATGGTCTCATGTGTTATAATTAACTTTATTGATTTATTGTTAATTTTTTAAGGTTATAGATTTTTTTTTAAAGTTATTATTTATCTATTTAATTATTTTTCATTATATTATTAGAGTAAAAATAAAATTGAACTTTTAAAATTTTAAAAAATAATTAAGAAAAATAATAGTAAAAAAGAGAATAAAAATATTATTTAAAGTTATTAATTTTTAATAAATATTTTATATAACCTTATTATTATTTTAATTATATTTTTTTAACATTGTGAGTATTTTTAACCATTTCTTAGCATTTTTAAATTTAACATATATAGTACTTTTAATATTTTAATGACAAATATATTTTTATATTACTATTTTAGAAATAAATATGTATAAATAATACCTTTTATGATTTAATAATAAATATTTTCAATATAAAAATATTATTATTTTAATAGTATAAATATTTTTATGTTTTAATAGTACTGTTTTTAATTTTTTATATTAAGAAAACTAATATTTTAATAATAATAATACTCTTTCAAATATTTCAAATATTAATATAAATAATGTATTGATAATAAATAGTATTTTCCAAGTATTTAATACTAATATAATAGTTTATTATTAAGTATTAATATTCAAAATATTACTATTTTAAAAATATTAATATTAATATTCAAATTTTAATATTTTTAATAATTCTAAAATAATTAATAAATATAACATAATCTTGAATCAAGCTTTTTTTAGGGAAATGTTAACCACATTAAGGTGATATATATATATATATATATATATATATATATATATATATATAAATAAAGAAAAAAAATGTTAACCGGTGCATAATGATACTGATTATTATATATAGAAAGAAAAATATAATTAATACATTATTATTTTTTGAATTCAATAAAAGTAATGTATTAAATGTGAAAAACTTTCTCAAAATAGTAAATAAATAATCCTTAACGGCTTATAGGCACCGCATTGATTAAGCGAACCCTAGAAAAAAATATAATTACTGTATTACTTTTTTTTTAATTCAATAAAAATAATATGTTAAATGTAAAATATTTTTTTAAAATAATAAAATATTAATACTTAACCAATGGTTTTTTTTTTTATCTTAATATAGCCAAAAAAAATATTTATCAAAATACCGTTCTTTTCAGATTAATTCTCAAAATCCGCTTTTTTTTTAATCAGTTGGGAAATCGCCATGGCCCATGATGATTTCCCAACTGAAAATTTTATTTTATTTTTTAAAATACCAGTTGGGAAATCGCCATGGGCCATGACGATTTCCCAACTGATATTTTAAAAATTTTTAATTTTTTGTATTGGTAAATCGCCACCGTGGGTGGCGATTTCCCAAGGTAACTTTCCTCTTCTTCTTTTTTTTTTTTTTTTTAAATTTTAGTAATTGATAAATTTTGAATAAAAATTATATAATTTATAATTTTAAAAAATAAAAAATTAATAATTTTAATATATAATTTTTATCCCATGGTGGTAAAAGTGTTCATAGGCCGGGTCGGGCCCATGTATGGTATCAACACTACATTTGCTTGCCCAAGCCACGGTGACAATTTTTCAAACTTTATTTATTTATTTTTTAATTTTATAAAATAATAAAAATTATATAATTTTTAATTTTAAAAAATAAAAATATAACAATTTACCAAAAATTAAAAAATTATATTCGTAATTAGACCTGTTCATGGGTCGGGCCGCGACCTGGAATTTTTGACCTTGCCCAAGCTCATTTCGAGTCATGCTGACCCAAAAACCCATTTCACTATTAAAAAAATATTTTTATATATTTTATAATTTTTTGAATTTTGTTATTTATTTATTTTTTCAAAATTAAAAATTATATAATTTTTATTTAAATTTTATTATTTAATAAAATTACAAAAAACACTTGTCCAAGCCCGGATTAATACGACACTTTGGTTAGCCTTTCTCCCGGAGGTCCATTTATTACGAATACAAGTTGAAAGAATTTGATTGACATTACAGATAGACCTGCTCATAGGCCGGGCAGCCCGTCCGCCCAGGCCCGGATCACTATTTATATATTAAAATAATTAAATTCAGGCCCGCGAGCCGGGCCTTGGCAAGAAGTTGAAAATTTTCGAGTCGCGGCCCGGCCCATGAGCAGGCCTAATTACGAATATAATTTTTTAATTTTTGGTAAATTGTTATATTTTTATTTTTTAAAATTAAAAATTATATAATTTTTATTATTTTAAAATTAAAAAATAAATAAATAAAAGTTGAAAAATTATATAGTGTTGATACCATACATGGGTCCGACCCGCCCCATGAACACTTTTACCACCATGGGATAAAAATTATATATTAAAATTATTAATTTTTTATTTTTTAAAATTATAAATTATATAATTTTTATTCAAAATTTATTAATTACTAAAATAAAAAAAAAAAAAGGAAAGTTACCTTGGGAAATCGCCACCGTGGGTGGCGATTTCCCAATATAAAAAATTAAAAATTTTTAAAATACAAGTTGGGAAATCGCCATGGCCCATGACGATTTCCCAACTGGTATTTTAAAAAAAATTAAAATTTTTAGTTGAAAAATCGCCATGGACCATGACGATTTCCCAACTGATTAAAAAAAACGAATTTTAAAAATTAATTTAAAAAAAACGATAATTTGATAAATATTTTTTTGGGCTATATTAAAATAAAAAGACCCTAACTTTTTTCTTTAAAAAACATTTTTCCTTCTACCTACATTTAGGTGTTCAAATTTCTAGAATTCCACGTGGAAGCTTCAATAAGGCCAAAGCTTTCTACATTTAGTTCCACGTGTCAACGCATGTGCTTCGATGATTCACTGCCACCAAACACTAACTTACGTGTCCACTACCGGATTCGAGATGCTACACGTGGCAAAGGAATGACGGCTCAGATTTTTTTTATGCAAAATGTTTTTCCTTTTATTTTTTTTTTTCAAATAAGTGCCAAAGGAAGAAAAATACCATTTTTTTTTTTTTTTTGGATTAGGATTTGGCAGTTGGCACCGAACTGGAAAATAAAAATAATAAATAAAGGAGAAATTGAGACTCCTTTGACTCTGAGTGACTGCCTGTTCCTCACGGTCATGTCCTTATCACGTGGCTTGCCCTGTGTTGGGCGGCACCGCCCTTTTTTTAAATTAGAGGATGGTGTTTAATTATCTGAATTTTTATTTTTACTTTTAAAAAAAAAATGAATATTCATATTTAATTATTGGTAGACTTGGTCTTTTTATTTTAATATAGCAAAAAAAAATTATTTATCAAAATATCGCTCTTTTCAGATTATTTCTCAAAATTCGTTTTTTTTTAATCAGTTGAGAAATCGCCATGGCCCATGACGATTTCCCAACTGAAAATTTTAATTGTTTTAAAAATACTAGTTGAGAAATCGCCATGGCCCATGGCGATTTCCCAACTAAAATTTTCAATTTTTTTTTTATTGGGAAATCGCCACCGTGGTAAGTTTTTCCTTTTTTTTTTTAAATTCTTTTAATAAATAATAAAAATTATATAAAAATTATATAATTTTAAAATTTTAAAAATAAAAATTTAATAATTTTAATATATAATTTTTATCCTATGGTGGTAGAAGTGTCCATGGGTCGGGACGGGTCCATGTATGGTATCAACACCACATTTGTTTGCCCAAGCCATTGTGGCAATTTTTAAATCTTTATTTATTTATTTTTTTAATTTCATAAAATAATAAAAATTATATAATTTTTAATTTTAAAAAATAAAAATATAACAATTTACCAAAAATTAAAAAATTATATTCGTAATTAGACCTGTTCATGGGCCGGGCCGCGACCCGAAATTTTTTCCCTTGTCCAAGCCCATTTTGAGTCGTGCAGACCCGAAAGCCCATTTCACTATTAAAAATATATTTTTATATATTTTATAATTTTTTGAATTTTGTTATTTAAATTTTTTTAAATTAAAAATTATATAATTTTTATTTAAAATTTATTATTTAATAAAATTACAAAAACACTTGTCCAAGCCTAGACTAATACGACACTCTGGTTGGCCTTTCTCCCGGAGGTCCATTTATTACGAATACAAGTTGAAAGAATTCGATTGACATTACGGATAGACCTGCTCATGGGCTGGGCAGCCCGTCCGGCCAGGCCCGGATCACTATTTATATATTAAAATAATTAAATTCAGGCCCGCGAGCGGGGCCTTGGCAAGGAAATTGAAAATTTTCGGGTCGCGGCCCGACCCATGAGCAGGCCTAATTACGAATATAATTTTTTAATTTTTGGTAAATTGTTATATTTTTATTTTTATTTTTTAAAATTAAAAATTATATAATTTTTATAATTTTATAAAATTAAAAAATAAATAAATGTTGAAAAATTACCACTGTGGCTCGGGCAAGCAAATGTGGTGTTGATACCATACATGAGCCCGGCCCGACCCATGAACACTTCTACCACCATGGATAAAAACTATATATTAAAATTATTAAATCTTTATTTTTTAAAATTTTAAATTATATAATTTTTATTTAAATTTTATTATTTATTAAAAGAATTTAAAAAAAAAAAGAAAAACTTACCTTGGGAAATCGCCACTGTGGGTGGCGATTTCCCAATGGAAAAAAAAAATTAAAAATTTTAGTTGGGAAATCGCCATGGGGCATGGCGATTTCCCAACTGGTATTTAAAAAAAAATTAAAAATTTTAGTTGGGAAATCGCCATGAGCCGTGGCGATTTCCCAACTGATTTAAAAAAAACGGATTTTGAGAATTAATTTGAAAAAAATGGTATTTTGGTAAAAAAAAAAAATTAGCTATATTTAGATAAAAAAAACCCTTAACCAATACATATAGATATCAATTAAGCAAACCTTCATTTTATTCGGAAAAAGAACAAAGGAAGTAACTTTCTTATACGTGAAACCATGAATAGTAATATCAGACATTAGTAAAGGCAATTTTGACTTCTTTGTACTCTCATTATTATTATTTTTTTTTTTTGACAGAGAAGGAATACACTAAAAATTAGCTGATTTTACTTCCTATCCTTTTTTCTTAATACACTAAAACTCCATTATTTATGAACATTTATTTTTTATTTTAATATATAAATTAAATTATCAAAAATATATTTCATAAATAAATATATATTTGTAATAACTTATTGGATATTAATTCAATCTTTATTTTTTAATGAGTAAAACCTTTTTTTTAGTCATTTAACAATTAAAATTAAATACTCCACGCTCAAACTTAACTTAACCTAACATATCATTTTTTTTTTTAATTGAAATATCCATACATCCGAAATTTTGCAAGATTGTATTGGCTAATTAACTCATGATACAAATTATAATAAATTCATAAGATTAAAATTTTAAATGATAATTTTTTTCTAAATATAATAAATTTAAAGCTTGCTTTAAAGTTAGAGGTGACAAACGGGAGGGTTCGAGTAAGTTCGGATTGGGTTATCTTTAGATTCAAATCATTTTGAGTTCGGGTTCATTTCGGGATTTGGAACATCTCGAGCTTCGATATTTTCGGATTCGGAGAACTTCGGATTCAGAGTTTTTTGGGTTTGAATAATTTCAGGCTTGGGCTATCTCGGGTTCAAACCATTTCGAATATAGGCTTTTTCGAGTTCGGGCTATTTCGAGTTTGGACTGATTCATGTTCAGGCGAGTCTAGACGGATTCGAATAATTTTAGAATTTTTAAGCTATAAACATTTTTTTTATTTTGAATGTAATAATTAATTTTACTTTTTACATAGTGACAAAAATACTAAAATTAAAATATTAAAAATTAATAAATATTTATATAATAATTTTATTTATGAATTGAGTATCAATATATTTTGTATTTGAATATTTTCCATTATTTTTTAATCAAATATCCTTTAAGTTTAAATAAAAACTAAATATATAATTAGATCGATAAATCTACTTATAATATGAATAAAAAAGAATATTTTTATTTTTATATCTCTTATTATTTTGTAATTGTTATATACTTATATTTTTTAACTTTTATGATATTTAGTATTGATTATAGATATAATTAATGATTATATAAGCTTTTATATATATATATATATATATAAGTGAGTTAAATTAAAGCGGATTCGGATAACGGATATCCAAAGGTTCATATTCGAATCCGTTGCAGATAGTAAATTCAATATCCGAATTCGAAAAAAACGGATCGAATCATAAAAACTAAAAAAAAAAAAATCCTTATTAATAATTATTTATTATAATGATTATAAATTATAAATTTTTTTAATTGATTAATCAATTTTGTAATTTTCTTAAAACATTGAAAAAAAAAAAAAATTGTCGTTATCTGGCCTTACAATCGTATCCCTCCCGGAATTCTTTTAATAAAATGTAAGAATCTTTTAACGTGAGTAGGTAACCTTTTCCTATTTCATAAATCTTAATTTCTTTTCTCGAAAATTCGAGACTTTAAAGATTTATGTTCACATATACAAGATCTTTAAGTTCGAAGTTCAAATTATAATTGTTTGTCCATTAAGGTATCCCATAAGGACATAATTATTTATTTCTTATTTGCTAGGTTTCCTTGAAATTTCCATACGTACATACATATGATAGATAACAAATAGCAAGTAATAGAAACAAAATAATGGCACAAACGTGTATATATGTGATACTATGAGCTCAAGTCATGGAATCCATGTTACTCCTTACTAGTACTAGATGACTTATTATATATTATACCTTTAAGGTCACATCTCTCAATTAAATGGCATGCATTATGAATATTTATTGGTTATATTTTTAAATAATTAAAAAGGATCAAATTCATGAATCACTATTGGAAATGATCTAGTACCCTACTTGCACTTAGTTGCCACCGGTGCCGACTCTTATAATATAAGATAAAAAGAAAAAGAAGAGGAAAATAAAGTTTTGAGGGAAAACGATGTTTTCTCTTGACATTTGGCATATTAAGGATGAAAAATAAATAAATTAATAATTAATTAAAAAAATTTAAAAATTGGATAGTGCTTTTTAGATTGATTTTTTTGTTATTATTCTCTTACTTGAGCTTTATATTTGGAAGCATGAGGAAAGGGTTCCTGCCACGTTAGAGTGCTAGAACGACATTGGACACTTATAGTTCGGGTCCAATGTCATTTTGACATTTACTCAAGGGAAAAAAAAAAAATTATTATTTGAGAAAAAATAAATTATTATTTTTAAATTTTAATTAAATATTTTTGCAAGAAATTTTAAAATTAATTTTATATTGTTTTTTGAAATAAAAAATGATATTTAGTAAGAAACTAATTTTTTTTAATTATTATTTTTATTAAAAATATTTAATATTGTTTTGTGTAATAATTAAAAAAAGAATATCTTAATATTTTAATTTTAACAATACATATTTTGTAATATTTTTTAAAAATATTTTATAAAATGGTATTTTTAATTCTATTCTCTACCTACTTCATAATATAACTTTTGCAAACCAAATGCTTATTTCTTCTTTATTCCATTCCACTAATCAAACCATAAATAACTATTTTTCATTTATTAAATTTTGATAGAATAATTATTCTATTCTTCTCGTTTAATTTCGTGAACCAAATGTAACGTAAAATTATTTACTCAAGGGGTCAATCTTTTTATATCGATTTTTGAGTCTTTAGGGATTCAAGTAGGGGTGTGCAAATAATTGGGTTACCGATTAAACCAACCGAAATTGACCCGTTTCGATTTTGTCGATTCGGTTTGTTCAATATACGGTAACATCGGTTTATTTGTTTGGTTCAAACATATATAATCGGTCGGTTGGCGGTTTAATTTTTAATAACCGAACCGATCGATTAAAGGTCTTTTTATCAGAATATAGCTAAAAAAAATTATTTATCAAAATACCGTTGTTTTTAGATTAATTTTCAAAATCCGTGTATTTTAAAATTAGCTGAGAAATCGCCATCACCCATGGCGATTTTTCAGCGTAAAAATTTCAAAAATTTCAAAAAACACCAAGGGAAATCGTCATGGGGGGTGGCGATTTCCCTTGGTGTTTTTTGAAAAAAATTTCAATTTCACCGAGGAAAATCGTCAAGGGGGGTGGCGATTTCCCTTGGTGGTAAATCTTTTTTTAAATTTTTTTACTTAAATTTAAAAAAAATTGCAAATTTGTTTTTAAAATTTGTATTTTAATTTTAAAAATTACAAATTAAATAAAAAAAAATTATCTTGGTTTATTTTTTTATTTTTTAAATATATATTAAAATTTTATAATTTTTTAATTTTATAAAAAATAAAATAAAATTTATTATTAAAATTTTATAAAAAATAAAATTTTATTTCTTACTAAATTTAAAAAAGAAAATTATATTTCTTATTAAATTTTTATATAAAAAAAATTTTATTTCTTATTTAAATTTTATATAAATAAAAATTTTGATTTCTTATTTAAATTTTATATGTGAGATCTATAACAAACAGGTATAAAAAAAAATTATCTTCGTTTGTTTTTATTTCTTTTTAAATATATATACTAAAATTTTATAATTTATTTAATTTTTTAATTTTATAAAAAATGAAATTTAATTTTTATTTTTATTTTATAAAAAATAAATAAAATTTATTATTTTAATTTTATAAAAAGTAAAATTTTATTTCTTATTAAAATTATAAAAAAAAATATTTCTTATTTAAATTTTATATAAAATACAATTTTATTTTAAAAAACGTATTTATTATTTAAATTTTATATAAATTAAAATATGATTTTTTATTTAAATTTTATATAAAAATTAAATTAATTTCGTATTTGAATTCTATATAAAATTAAATTAATTTCTTATTTGAATTTTATATAAAATTAAAATTTTATTATTATTTTAATTTTATGCTGTAGAAAATATTGGAATTGGATTCCTTCTGCAATGGATGAGACTAATGATTTAGGGCGTAGGGTTAGGGTTTTAGCTATTTTTTAGTGAATCAAATCCTGCAGAAAATATTGGAATTGGATTCCTTATGCAATGGATGGGAGTATTGACCAAATTTAGGGTTAGGGTTTCAGCTATTTTCCAGTCAATAAAATGCTATAAAAAATATTGGAATTGGATTCCTTCTGCAATAGATAGGACTAATGATTTAGGGTTAGGGATAGGTTTCAGCTATTTTCCAGTCAATCAAATGCTGCAAAAAATATTGGAATTGGATTCCTTCTGCAATGGATGGGACTAATGATTTAGGGTAAGGGATAGTGTAGACACCTAATTTTGTCCGGACCACTAAACAGGTATGTTTTCTTCCCATATTGATGTTTCCGAGTATAAAAAGACTGTTTTCATCCTGCAGGTGGTACTCCGAGACTTAGTTTAAGAGGGCGAGCACAAAAAGTCAAACTTGAAAAAAGTCAACCCCGAAAAAGTCAACCCCGAAAAAGTCAAACCCAGAAAGTCAACTACTGAAAAAGTCAACCCACTTTCAAAATCAAGATTTTAAGTTCAATTGAAAAATGGAGAAAGAATTTTGGATAATCCGAGGTCTACATTGAAAGATATGGAGTTCGGAAGTTGGGATTTGGAGGTTCAGTAGAAAAGAAACCCTAATCCGAGAAATTTGGGGAAAAGTGCTTAAATGATCAAACTGGTCGAAATTGAAGGTTCCAAATGAAAGATAAGCACTGACTACGGGTAATGGAGAAGTTACTTGCAAGAAAAACCGAAAGAAAAGTCAATCCGGGAGAAAACCGAGAATTAGGGTATTTAGTGGATTCCGTTGAAATCGGGAAGAATCACAGAAATGGCCCGACTTGGTAAGACCAAAGCCCCCAATGGATGAAGAATGGTTAAAAAGGATGGCCCAAGGCTCAGATTGAAGAAAATCTAAAAATCGGATTTGTTTTGAGCAAAACCGGGTTTCGGAGGTAAAAGGGCAAAATTGGAAAAATTTGGGAAAAATAGCAAATGGACTTCGAAAATTATGAAAATTTTGTCAATCTCATTTTTAAATTATTTGGAAGAGATTGGCGAAAGAAAATCTTGATTCCGAGTTCGTTTGCAAAATGGCCAAATCCCGGGCTTCTTATGCAGTAATTCAAAAAGATAAATCCCGGAAAATAGCAAATGGACTCCAAAAATTCTGAAATTTGGCAAATCTCATTTTTAAATTATTTGGAAGAGATTGGCGAAAGAAAATCTTGATTCCGAGTTCGTTTGCAAAATGGCCAAATCCCGGGCCTCCTATGCAGTAATTCAAGCCGATAAATCCCGAAAAAATACCAAATGAGCTCCAAAAATTATGAAAACTTCCAGATCACACTTTTTAATTATTTTGAAGAGATTGGTGAAGAAAAATCTTGATTTGGAGCTCATTTAAAAAATGGTAAAAAGTAGGGGCATAAAAGGACATTTTGGGAAGAAAAAAATCCAAATAAATAGCAAACGGACTCGGATATTTTTGAAAACTTCCAGAACTCAATATTTTATTATTTTGGAAGTATTAAAAAAAGAAAAATTGAATTTGGAGTCCGTTTGATATTTACTTGCATCCGGGGGGCAAAATGGTCATTTCACCCAAGCAACCGAAAAGGGCTTTTTTGGGCCTTTCAAAAATCAGAGCTGGGCTGGAAAAGAGAAGTGCTGGCCTGCCCAAGCCCAAAGGAAGGAGGAAGCTTGATTTTTTTTTTTCAATCAAGTGGTTAAAAATCAAGAGTTAGTTAACCATTCTCTTTGATCAAGCCATGGTGATTAAACCACATAGGTTAAGAAAGATGTCAACATTATTTTTGCATAGCTGTAATTTGAGAGGGCTGAGATGCTAATCTAAAGGTGGTAATTTCATGACTTTTCATCTTGAATTATTGGCCATTTGATGGAAAATAGGTTACACAAAAATGACAACATCTTTGAGGCTATATAAGCATCATTTAGGCCAACCCTAGAGGGAAGAGGCAGATTTTGTTTTTTCTTTTCCATTTTGGCTGATTTCTCTTAGTTTTTCTTAGTTTTTTATCTTCTTGGTTGAGAGCAAAAAAAGAAAAGTTTAGAAAAAAAGGAAAGTTTGAAGAGAAAAGCTTGAAATATTAGCTTCTTGAGGTTGCTCTTGAGCACCAACTCTTGCACTTTCATTTTCTATTCTTATTTTTTGCTCTTTTAATCTCTACTTGGTGAGTTTTCATTTTAAAATAATGTTTCTTGTTCTTCCTTCATTTCCTTTCTTAAGTATATTTTTTTTACATTTTGTTTTTATAATAAACTCACCATGGCCAAATGGCCTACATTATTTATTTTAAGTTGTTGTTTTTGATTCATTTTACCATATTGTTTATGCTATTTTCTTTATTTTTGATGTTTTAAATATTATGTTATTTCATGTTCTTAAGTTATATTTAATTTGGTTGCTTTATTTGTTGCCATTTATGTCTTAGATATCATGTTTTTGCATTTTTAATTTTCTGTTTTCATGTTGTTTAAATTTGAGCATGTTTTAGAGTTAGCATATTAAGTGTTTGTGAAAATGCTTGTGTGATTCTTTGCATGATTCTTGTTTTATATCCTAGTGAGCATGTTTTAGATTTGGTATATTAGGTGTTTGTGAAAATGCTTGTGTGATTTTTGTGTTATGACTTAGTTTTTCATGCTAGCATACCAAGTGTTTGTGAAAATGCCATGCTTGTTGGAGCTTGGGGCCATTTGGCTACTCCATGTGTTTTGCATTGTGTGTTGTATTTTTGTCATGCTAGTTGTTAGGTTTTTGCATTTGCATGATATTTGGTTGGATTTTTGAATTAAGCATGCCTTGTGTTTGTGAAAATGCCATGCATGTCTTAGGTCTAGGTTACATTAAATGCCATGCAAGTTCATGTTAGGTCTAGGCCATATTATTTGTGTCATGCATTTTCCTTACACTTAGGTTTAGATCCATGCATTTCATGCATTATGTTTGCTGCATTGTTTCATGCATTTCATGTTCATGCCACTTGAATAATGACTTGAGCCAATTAATGGTTCAAGATCATGCTCTCTTGAGCACACTTGTGGAAAATTAAGTTTGTCAAATTGATTACTCTACCTTTGTGATTTTTTTTATTTAGCCAATTTTTATCTAACTTTCAAAGAGTCCTAGCTACTGCTTTCAAGTCATTTTATGAGTTTCAAATATTTTTACTTTGGTTTTTAAATGATTTTATCAAAAGCAAAAATGTGTTGGCAAAGCAGTTTTTTTCTCCTCCAAAAACTCGTACATCTATGATTTTTCTGGGAATTCATCTTTGATCAGAAAATTAAGCCGATTTGTTTTCATGTAGTTTTACATGTCCTGAGTCTCCAATATTTTTTTTAGAATTTTTGGAAGTTTTTAAAATTGGGTAAAAAATCGTGGATTAAAACTGGACAGTGGAGTCAGAATTGAATTTAAAGAAAAACAAAACAGTTTTTTTTTCCTCCAAAAACTCGTACATCTATGATTTTTCTGGGAATTCATCTTTGATCAAAAAATTAAGCCGATTTGTTTTTGTGTAGTTTTACATGTCCTGAGTCTCCAGTATTTTTTTTAGAATTTTTGGAATTTTTAAAAATAGGATAAAAAATCATGGATTAAAACTGGACAGTGAAGTCAGAATTGATTTTAAAGAAAAACAAAGCAGTTTTTTCTCCTCCAAAATCTCGTACATCTCTGGTTTTTCTGGGAATTCATCTTTGATTAAAAAATTAAGCCGATTTTTTCTCGTGTAGTTTTACATGTCCTGAGTCTCCAGTAATGTTTTCAGAATTTTTGGAATTTTTAAAAATAGGGTAAAAAATCATGGATTAAAACTGGACAATGGAGTCAGAATTGAATTTAAAGAAAAACCAATTTTCTGTTTTGGTTAATCTACTTAGAGTGGGCTGATTAGGAGGGTTAGCTACTGACTTAGGGTGATTTCTAAGCCTTTTAAACTCTAAAAATGGTTTTTCAAGTCCCGGGCTAAGTGTAGTCAAGTCCGGATTTTTTAAACTTAGGAAATTAGAGCCATTTAAAAATTTTTAGCCCAGTTTTTATTGTTAATTCAAGCTTTTCAAAATTGTTTTCAAACAATCACAAAGTATTTTGGTTTTAGAATATTTAATTTGACATATTTTCCTAAGGTAGCCGGATATCTTTTTAGATATACGGATTTCCTTAATTAAAGGAAAAAATACATTTCATGCATTGCATTTTTATTTTCATGCATATTATATGATAGCATTATTTTATTCCATGTCATTTAAATTATATGCCATATCATTCATGTTTGCCATGTCATTTAGGTTGCATTATATTATTTAGATTTTGCTATGTCATTTTATTTATGTCATGCATATACATATTCATATCTTTTAAAATGTTTTCAAAAGGATAATGATTTTTCAATAAAAAATAAAGATATTCCCGAGTTAAAATAATTCATGAGTTCTCTACCGGGTTTGCTGGAGGGAATATCATCAATTATCATTAATAAAGGAATATCTTTCTTTCAAAAAAAAAAAAGAGAATGATTCGGAAAGTTTTCCAAAACTAATAAAAATTTCTATATTTTGCCACGTTTGTTGGGGAATATAGGAAAATTTTGAATTTATAAATTTCGGATCATTTTCAATAAAAAATGGAATTATTTTTCTTTAAATTGGGAATTAATTTGAAATACTAAATTTAAAACCAACTTTTACCAAGACTTGAGATAACACACGATTAATAAGGTACCGATTTATACGGGCGTTGTGGGGGTGCTAATCCTTCCCCACACGTAACCGACTCCCGAACCCGCTTCTTTGATTTCTCTGGTTTAAAACGCAGACTTGAAATCGGTTTTTAAAATGTTTTAATTAATTTTTAAAATATTTTATAAAATCGGTTTTAATAGGTGGCCGATCACACCTACCTAAAAAAGATTGGTGGCGACTCCATGTCTTTTTAGGTCATTTCCAAAACCTTCATTTCTAGAGGAATTAAGTCGACTTTTCCTCGTTTTTTTTTAAATGTCACGCTTAACGAATAATAAAGTCTTGCGATGAGACTCGTCGTTATTTTTTTTAGGTTGCGACAGCTTGGCGACTCCGCTGGGGACATATAAGAGAGTCAGGCCTAGAATTAGTCGTGTGTTATCAAAGTCTCGGTTTTGTTGGTTTAATTGGTATTTAATTTTAATTCCCACATTTTTTTTAATAAGGAGAATTTTGAAAATAATAAAATGTTTTTAAATATGTTCATACTCATGTGCATGCATTTTATTTTTGTTCTCTAGTTATTTAAGGTTGTATATTATAATTGCTTGTCGGTTAATGCGTTACACTATTCTTGAATGTTTTAATTGCTAGGGCATTTAGAATAAGGTTTGTAGAATAGGTAGTGAAAGGTTTGATATTCCTCCACACACACTACACGTGCATTTGCATAACATGAATCCTCTACCCGGATTCCGTCCTTTTAAGTGGAAGTAAAGTAACTACGCCTTCGTGATTGATCCTCCGTATGGGCTAGTGAAACACTTCCGGAGTATAAAGTACCTAATGCCTTCGTGATGATCCTCCGCATGGGCATAGGAAAATATACTCTAACGAATTGAACCCGCTTTTATCGGGGTGCCTTACTAGCCTTTACCGGCGACAGTGAGGAACAATTCGGGGCCTTAGAACCGATTCACCCTCATATAGTGAACCTAGGCGAAGCCATGCCGAATTCCCGTTAGATATACCGAAAATAGGAACACATGGAGGGACATTTCTAAACTTTTTGTTACCTATTTTGCACTCCGAATAAGTGTGGTAGATCGGGCAACGATGTACGTACATCGCCCGTAATAAATGTGATACTCCGCCTCTAAGGCATCGTGATGCCTAAATAAGCAGATATTGTTGGGGCAGATGTTCATTAGCTGTTTTAAAAAAAAAAAAAAAAACAAAAAAAACAAAAAAAAAAAAAAAATAATTATGTTTCAAGCATTTTTGCATGTTGCACATTTCATGCATGTGTAAATAGAGCATGTATATTTTTGGTTGTATTATTGATCTCATTCTTTGCAATAAACAGTTGGTAATTTAATTTGATGATTTCATAAAACCGGTAGTGTCACATGAACATTTGCATATTGTACCATAGTAAGATCCACCCTGAAATTCTTTTGAAAATGATGTGATTGGTTTATCACAAAAAAAAAAATCATAAATTTGGAGGCAAATCTTGCATAATGAGATTTTTTGAATAATCAAGATTTAGGTCCCACCAATTTCGTGTAATCATTGATTTTTTTGTGTATACCTTTGTGATAATTCATTTAGTCTTAGCATGTATCATTTTGACATCGTAGCATGCATATTCATTCATTGTAGAATACATGCATAGTCATTATCTGTATATACCTGGCATTAGATTGCATCCATAGCATACATAGTCATCATACATATTCTCTGTATATGTTCATGCATTAATCATCAGTATATTCATGCACATAGGAATACAGCATGTACATTCATAATTGTATTCTTAATCTCATGACATTTTCATTTGCATGAAAGGGATTCGAGATATGAGGAATGAATCGGAGGAACGATTGGGTGCTTTGGAATGCAATCAAGAGGAATATGGACATGAAATCCGAGAGGTGAAGGAACAACTTGCCAAATTGCTGAAAATGGTTGAGGATATGGGTAACAGTAAAGGTGAACTTTCTCAGGGCTTCGCATCATCTTCCGATCAACCAAAACCATTAGGCCCAGAACACATAATCCTTGCTGGATCCTGCGCTTGTCAATGCCACAAAGGTTGCAATCCTGATGAAATTATGGACAAAATGGTGAAAATGATTAAACCTGAGAGCCTGATACCAAAGATAGAAACCTTGGATCCTGTACCATACCTGCAAACTGTTCGAGGTCCAAGCTAGTATCCCCACCCTACCATGGTCCAATCGTCCATTGGGATGACCACTACGGGATTCCTGAATCCCACTCCATCACCAACAACTACCAGTTCATACTATTTCCCTCATCAACCACCTTATCCAGCATCTGGGATAGGAACCTCGAGCTATGTACAACCTCCAAAGGCCCCGTGTCCGAATCCATACCCTCACCATGCTGTTCCTCCACATCTCCATGTAAACACCCCGGTTCGAACCTTAGTGCCACCACCAAGTGCCCCAACTCCTAGGCCATGTGTAACTAAGAAACGACCCCAGGATAAGACCCAAATGCCTTTTGATCCCATTCCAATCAGCTACCAAGAGCTCCTCCCTATACTGATCCAAAATCACATGGTTGCCTGTGTCCCATTGAAACCCCTGTTACCACCATATCCAAGGTGGTATAATCCAAATGCAAAATGTGATTATCATTGTGGAATTGTTGGCCATAACGTTGAAGACTGTATGGCATTCAAAAAGAAAGTGCAAACTCTTATAAATGCCAAGTGGTTGGATCCCACGACACTGATTGATAGAGGACTGGGAAAGCGTCATTAAGATTGGGAGATTTACATCATTGAGGTGGAAAGACTTCGGTCTTATATGATGTAATAGGATTTCACTTTTTCAGTAGCCGGCTCTTATAGCCTTAGGATGTTAGGAAGAATAAAGTGCTTGTAAGGACAGTCTTAACCACTGTTCAAATTTTGTAAAATATGGTTTATACCATTGTGAATGTTGATGTGGGAATGAATTGATTATGTTTCAAATTTATGAGAGGTTGATGATTAAGTTCCTCCGATTCTTATTTCCTCCGTGATATCTCCCCATTTGCATTTTGCATCCCATCAATTATTTGTCAGGTTGCATTCATGTATTCATAATCAGCATGATTTTTCTGTATATATCTATGCATTAATTTGCTTATTACATACATCATGATTAGCATTAGGTCACATTCATGACACACATGGTTAGTATGATTTTCTTTGTATATACTCTGTATCAATCATTCATTGTTTGCATGTATCATAATTGACACCATGTTGCATTCATAGAACATATGAACATTCATTGGGAAATATGCTAAAATGCACATGATCAGTCATTGCATATATCCATGTGTTGATTTGTTTATTCTTTGTTTGCAACATGTTGGCATTGTGATTGCATTTATTACATATATGGTCAGCATGTTTCCATTATACATGTCCATACATCATATTGTTTAGGCTTCACATGCATCAAATTGCATTCATGGCTCATTCATCATGACATACATTTGGGGGAAATATAATAGAAGTTGGCTTGGCTTTAGGAGTCTTTGAAAGAATTTCCATTTCAAATCAGAAGAAGTACTGAGTACACTTTTAATACAGGCTGGTGCTATGGAGGATGAACAAGTTGCCCGAATGGAAAAAATGGAAAGGGAACAGAGAGAATTGCGAGAACAGCTAGCAAAATCTCAAGCAGAATCTAAGGATCAGATGACTAAACTGATGGAGCTAATGTCTGCTGTAATCAAGGGAAAAGGATACACCGAAAACTTTGTCGGCGGAGAAGGGTTAGAGGTACAAAAGGGCCAAGATGAGGTCGCAATAAGTGATGCCCTGAACACTGTTAACCCCATCAATATCCTAAACTCAGATGATCCAGCTGAACAGGCAAAGTTGAAAAGGGTTGTAGTAAATGAGGTTGAGTTGGCAGATTCCCAAGGGAAATATCAGTTGTTAGATGAAAGGCTCCGGGCAGTAGAAAATGCAGACGTATTAGGGAGTGTGGAGGCAAAAGAACGATGCTTGGTCTTCGATTTAGTCATTCCTCCTAAGTTCAAGATCCCTGACTTTGTGAAATATGACGGGACGACTGATCCATCAGCCCACATCACTATGTTCTGCCGGAAGATGACAAGTCATATAGATAATGATAAGCTTTTGATTCACTGCTTTCAAGATAGCCTCAACGGATCCGCAATTAGGTGGTATAGTCAGTTGAGCAAGGATCAGATTCACTCTTGGAATGACCTGGCTAGGGTTTTTCTAAACCAGTACAAGCATATGACTGACACGGCGCCTGACCGTCTCACCTTGCAAAATATGAAGAAAAGAGCTACTGAGAGCTTCAAAGAATATGTGCAACGGTGGATGAGCCTGGCCGTCCAAGTACAACCGCCCTTAACTCAGAAGGAAACCACTGTCCTTTTTGTGAATACACTGCAGGCCCCGTACTATGATATACTTGTTGGCAACATCACAAATAATTTTTCAGACATGGTAATTTCAGGGGAGATGATTGAGAATGCTATCAAGGATGGGAAAATTGAAGGAGAAAGAACATCCAATACCAAGAACAAGGGGGCATCTGAAAAGAAAAAGGAAGATACCCAAGTCGTGGAAGACTTTGCCCCACCTCCCCAATTCTCCTCATATCAGCCATTTTACTCTACCCTGAATAATGTCTCTCATGGTTTTTATCCCTACCAACCAATGACTGCAAATACACCAGAATTTACATCTGTCTATCAATCGAACACCCTTGGGGATAATCGAAAGGGGCATAAAAAGCGAAAAAGAAATCCGGTTGACCCGATTCCTATGACATACAGTGAGATACTACCTCAACTCATCCAGAATCACCTTGTGACACCCATGCAAATAGCGCCTCTGAAACCCCCTTATCCGAGCTGGTATGATGCTAATGAGTGTTGTGGGTACCATTCTGGCAATCAAGGTCACTCAACAGAGAACTGCCCCGCTTTGAAGTACAAGGTCAGAGATCTCATCAAGGCTGGTTCGATAAGTTTTGAAGATGGGGAAGTCAAGTGTCATAAGAAACATTGTGCATGATCACATTAGGTTTTTGACACATGTAGTTCTATACACTGTGATGAGGAAAGCACTTGTCTCATGTTAATTAAATGAATTTTGTATTTTAAATGCTTTGTGTTTGTTGTGTTTCAACAATAACTTGAATTTGCAAAAACAAGCATTAAGGAATTTTTAGTGATGGATAGTCTCAAGAAGATTGATGATCATTGTTAGAAATGACCCAATACCTTCAGCCCTCTCTTTTAGGCTTTCCTAAGCCTAAATCTTTTGAACCGAGACCACTTGAAAGACCTAATGCTTCAAGGAATATGAATGATTTGACTTCATAAAACCATTGTCATCACAGAATAAGCAAAGACGTAGATCTTAGTCTAGGCTATGAACAAAGGAACGAACTTTTTGAAAATTTTCAAATTCCTTGAAAATCAAACAAATGAGACATTCTATCAAGAATCCAGATTTTGGTAACTTGATGTGTGTCAAGATTGTGCTAAAACCATTCATTGCCTAGACATCACTTCATGATTGACACCCTGGGGCACAATGATTAAACTAGATTATCCCTTGTCCCAGAGAAAAGGCTGAGTTTCCAATCTGAGTTCTTTGAAGAGACAAGGAAAATATGACCCAAAAACAGGTTTTCCTTGTCTCTTATTCTTCATGGTTAATCAAATTGGGGCATCATATGTGGAAATGATGGATACATCGTGAATAAGGATGGACTTAATGCATGAATCATTGGGGGCATGCGACGAAAAAAACAAAAAAAAAACAAAAAAAAAAAAGAAAACAAAAAAAGAAAAATTGTGATATCATGCATATGAGAACTCGGATGATTCCAAAGTGCAAAATGAAATTCTGAATATCTATTTCCCCTGGGAATTGCTTTTCAATGTGAATATTTGTGCTTGACATGAGAAATGGCCATCTTTCATATCCCTTTCGCACAAAAAGAAATTTCCATAGTCACCCCTTTTGAGCCAAAAGAATTCTTTCTTCTTTGAACCCTGATCAAGGATTACCCTCTATACTGGGGGTGTCGCAACCTAAAAAAAAATAACGACGTCTCATCGCAAGACTTTTATTAGTCGTTAGGCGTGAGTTTTGAAAATGACCTTAAAAAAAGACATGGAGTCGCCACCAATCTTTTTTAGCTAGGTGTGATCGGCCACCTATTAAAACCGGTTTTATAAAAATATTTTAAAAATTAATTAAAACATTTTAAAAACCAATTTCAAGTCTACGTTTTAAACCAGAGAAATCAAAGAAGCGGGTTCGGGAGTCGGTTACGTGTGGGGAAGGATTAGCACCCCCACAACGCCCGTATAAATCGGTACCTTATTAATCGTGTGTTATCTCAAGTCTCGGTAAAAAGTTGGTTTTAAATTTAGTATTTCAAGTTAATTCCCAATTTAAAAATAATAATTCCATTTTTTTATTGAAAATGATCCGGAATTTATAAATTCAAAATTTTCCTATATTCCCCAACAAACGTGGCAAAATATAGAAATTTTTATTAGTTTTGGAAAACTTTCCGAATCATTCTTTTTTTGAAAGAAAGATATTCCTTTATTAATGATAATTGATGATATTCCCTCCAGCAAACCCGGTAGAGAACTCATGAATTATTTTAACTCGGGAATATCTTTATATTTTTTTTATTGAAAACCATTATCTTTTTTTGAAAACATTTAAAAGAAATGAATATGTATATGCATGACATAAATAAAATGACATAGCAAAATCTAAATAATATAATACAACCTAAATGACATGACAAGTATGAATGGTATGGCATATAATTTAAATGACATGGAATAAAATAATGCTATCATATAATGTGCATGAAAATAAAAATGCAATGCATGAAATGTATTTTTTCCTTTAATTAAGGAAATCCGTATATCTAACAAGATATCCGGCTACCTTAGGAAAATATGTCAAATTAAATATTCTAAAACCAAAATACTTTGTGATTGTTTGAAAACAATTTTGAGAAGCTTGAATAAGAAAATAAAAACTGGGCTAAAAATTTTTAAAATGGCTCTAATTTCCTAAGTTTAAAAAATCGGGACTTGGCTACCCTTAACCCGGGACTTGAAAAACCATTTTTAGAGTTTGAAAAGGCTTAGAAACCACCCTAAGTCAGTAGCTAACTCTCCTAATCAGCCCACTCTAAGTAAATTAACCAAAACAGAAAAATGGTTTTTTTTTTTTAATTCAATTCTGACTCCACTGTCCAGTTTTAATCCGCGATTTTTTATCCTATTTTTAAAAATTCCAAAAATTCTAAAAAAAATACTGGAGACTCAGGACATGTAAAAATACACGAGAAAAAATCGGCTTAATTTTTTGATCAAAGATGAATTCCCAGAAAAACCAGAGATGTACGAGTTTTTGGAGGAGAAAAAACTGCTTTGTTTTTCTTTAAATTCAATCCTGACTCCACTGTCCAGTTTTAATCCACGATTTTTTACCCTATTTTAAAAAATTCCAAAAATTCTGAAAAAATTATTGGAGACTCAGGACATGTAAAAATACACGGGAAAAAAATCGACTTAATTTTTTGATCAAAGATGAATTCCCAGAAAAATCGGAGATGTACGAGTTTTGGGTGGAAAAAAAACTGCTTTGCCAACACATTTTTTTTGTCTTTGATAAAATCATTTTAAAACCAAAATAAAAATATTTGAAACTCATAGAATGACTTGAAGACAGTAGCTAGGACTTTTTGAAAGTTAGATAAAAATTGGCTAAGTAAAAAAAATCACAAAGGTAGAATAATCAATTTGACAAACTTAATTTTCCACAAGTGTGTTCAAGAGAGCATGACCTTGAACCATTAATTGGCTCAAGTCATTATTCAAGTGGCATGAACATGAAATGCATGAAACAATGCAGCAAACATAATGCATGAAATGCATGGATCTAAACCTAAATGTAAGGAAAACGCATGACACAAATAATATGGCCTAGACCTAACATGAACTTGCATGACATTTAATGTAACCTAGACCTAAGACATGCATGGCTTTTTCACAAACACAAGGCATGCTTAATTCAAAAGTCCAACCAAATATCATGCAAATGCAAAAACCTAACAACTAGCATGACAAAAATACAACACACAATGCAAAACACATGGAGTAGCCAAATGGCCCCAAGCTTCAACAAGCATGGCATTTTCACAAACACTTGGTATGCTAGCATGAAAAACTAAGTCATAACACAAAAATCACATAAGCATTTTCACAAACACCTAATATACCAAATCTAAAACATGCTCACTAAGATATAAAACAAGAATCATGCAAAGAATCACACAAGCACTTTTACAAACACTTAATATGCTAACTCTAAAACATGCTCAAATTTAAACAACATGAAAACAGAAAATTAAAAATGCAAAAAAACATGATATCTAAGACATAAATGGCAACAAACAAAGCAACCAAATTAAATATAACTTAAGAACATGAAATAACATAATATTTAAAACATCAAAAATAAAGAAAATAGCATAAACAATATGGTAAAATGAATCAAAAACAACAACTTAAAATAAATAATGTAGGCCATTTGGCCATGGTGAGTTTATTGTAAAAACAAAATGTAAGAAAAATATACTTAAGAAAGGAAATGAAGGAAGAACAAGAAACATTATTTTAAAATGAAAACTCACCAAGTAGCTTTTGAACGGATTAAGCTATAAACCCTCAGAGTAGCTTTTGAACGGATTAAGCCACAAACCCTCTCACAAGTAGCTTTTGAACGGATTAAGCTATAAACCCTCAGAGTAGCTTTTGAACGGATTAAGCTACAAACCCTCAGAGTAGCTTTTGAACGGATTAAGCTACAAACCCTCTCAACAAAAACACTATGACTCACCACCCGGATAATCCTAATACAAGTGTATAGACTATCTCACAAGGGGTAGTGGGTGATCTCAACCAAAGGCCAAGACTCCTTATTTATAAGGTGAGCACCTCCTTGGCTTGACATTACAAAGGGATGTGGGATTGGGACTTAGGCTCAAAAATGAAAATCTCTAACTTAACTCTTGATTTTTAATCACTTGATTGAAAAAATCCTAAGCTTCCTCCTTCCTTTGGGCTTGGGCAGGCCAACACTTCTCTTTTCCAGCCCAGCTCTGATTTTTGAAAGGCCCAAAGAAGCCCTTTTCGGTTGCTTGGGTGAAACGACCATTTTGCCCCCCGAATGCAAAATAAATATCAAACGGGCTCCAAATTCAATTTTTCTTTTTTAATACTTCCAAAATAATAAAATATTGAGTTCTGGAAGTTTTCAAAATTATCCGAGTCCGTTTGCTATTTATTTGGATTTTTTCTTCCCAAAATGTCCTTTTATGCCCCTACTTTTTACCATTTTTTAAACGAGCTCCAAATCAAGATTTTTCTTCACCAATCTCTTCAAAATAATTAAAAAGTGTGATCTGGAAGTTTTCATAATTTTTGGAGCTCATTTGGTATTTTTTTTCGGGATTTATCGGCTTGAATTACTGCATAGGAGGCCCAGGATTTGGCCATTTTGCAAACGAACTCGGAATCAAGATTTTCTTTCGCCAATCTCTTCCAAATAATTTAAAAATGAGATTTTCCAAATTTTAGAATTTTCGGAGTCCATTTGCTATTTTTCCGGGATTTATCTTTTTGAATTACTACATTAGAAGCCCAGGATTTGGCCATTTTGCAAACGAACTCGGAATCAAGATTTTCTTTCGCCAATCTCTTTCAAATGATTTAAGAATGAGATTGAAAAAATTTTCAGAATTTTCGAAGTCCATTTGCTATTTTTCCCAAATTTTTCCAATTTTGCCCTTTAACCTCCGAAACCCGGTTTTGCTCAAAACAAGTCTGATTTTCAGATTTTCTTCAATCTGAGCCTTGGGCCATCCTTTTTAATCATTCCTCATCCATTGGGGGCTTTGGTCTTACCAAGTCGGGCCATTTCTGTGATTCTTCCCGATTTCACCGAAATCCACTAAAAACCCTAATTCTCGGTTTTCTCCCGGATTGACTTTTCTTTCGGTTTTTCTTGCAAGTGACTTCTCCATTACCCGTAGTCAGTGCTTATCTTTCATTTGGAACCTTCAATTTCGACCAGTTTGATCATTTAAGCACTTTTCCCCAAATTTCTCGGATTAGGGTTTCTTTTCTACTGAATCTTCAAATCCCAACTTCCGAACTCCATATCTTTCAATGTAGACCTCGGATTATCAAAATTCTTTCTCCATTTTTCAATTGAACTCAAAATCTTGATTTTGAAAGTGAGTTGACTTTTTTAGTAGTTGACTTTATGGGGTTGACTTTTTCGGGATTGACTTTTTCGGGTTTACTTTTTTTCAAGTTTGACTTTTTGTGCTCGCCCTCTTAAACTAAGTCTCGGAGTACCACCTGCAGGATGAAAACAGTCTTTTTATACTCTGAAACATCAATATAGGAAGAAAACATACCTGTTTAGTGGCCCGGACAAAATTAGGTGTCTACAGGGGGCAAATGCGAGGAAAGATCTTTTCAAAGATCATTGAGAAATGAGTGACAGCTCAAGGATAGAAAAAAAGCAAATGGATCCCCGAATAAATACGGGCGCACTCTGTCAAAGAAAAAAGAAGAGGAAAAGATGGCGAAATGAAAGCCAAGAGAAACAAAAAGAAAACACAATAAAAAAGAAAACAAAATGTGTGAAATACATGGCAAATTGAAAGCCAAGAGCGAGGAAAGAAAGACACAAAAGTCAAAAGGAAAGAAATATCCAAGAAGGGACAAATGCTTCAAAGAGAATCCTCCTCAAGAAATGATCCTTGATCTGATTACCCTCGAACACATATTTTGGGCCTATTTATCCTTTCTTTCTGAACCCTGAGCCATGGCCTACATTACGTGCTTTAGAAGTTCATTTTGATCAAGCATGAATATTTAATTTGAAAGGTTTTTCCTCAGATTTTATCCCATTTCATCGAATTATCATTTCACTAAGGAAGAATTTAGAATTCTCAAGTGTATGGTAAAAAAAATATATATATGGAAAGAAGGGGACTCTAGGGCGAAAACCCAAAAATGGGCGGTCTAGAGTAAATTTGGAAATTTTCGATGCCATCTATGATAGTGCCGATACCCCAAAAGAAAAGATCTTATTAAAGGAGTGGTCATCGAGGAACATCTAGGAATTCTTGAACCCCCAAATTGCCAACTCTCATTCAAAGGATTGTCTTCAAAAACTGAAACTTTTTTTCTCCAAGATGAAACTTTCCGGTTTAAACATCCCGGCCAATCTTGACGCTTGTCAAAATACTTTGATATTGGAAACTACAAGAATGTTGAATTTGTTTGGTTCTCAATGAATTCATGATTTATAAAAACTGTTCCATTTGTGAGCCTAGAAGGGATATACATTTTTGTCATGAAGTTTTCCTGGAAAAGACAGAATCTTGTTATACCAAGCCTTGCCAATCCCAGTTGAAAAAACCATATTGATACTTAGAGAAATTTCTAACAGTGATCATCAGTCATCAAAAGATTTGTACATCATACACTGTGGAGTTAAAATTTTTGGCTTAGAAGTTTTCCTTAGATAAGCAAAATTGTTTTTCAAAAAGAGAAAATAAAAATATTTTTGAAATACCCATTTTTGATGTTGACATGAGACAAGGGTTTTTCTAACCCAAAGGTATAGAACTGCCAGAATAGGTCTTGACTTCCAGATATGAGAAGAAGATATCGAACCCAGTTCAGATCTCCGTTGATGAAAGTTTGAAAACTATTGGGGCAAAGAGAATAGCCAAAATGAATTGAAGATATACTCTGATTTGAAGAGGAAAAATGAATTTGAAAGGCTAAGCCAAAGTCTAGAAAAACAACCAGGGGCATTTGCATCACTCATGAGCACTCATCTCTTTATCGAGCTTTTGCATCTGCACAGTGTCGGCAAGCATTTGCATCATTCATGGGTATTTGCATTGGCATTATTCCATAAGCATCTGCATTTTACCTTTACATTTACATTCTTCATGGAATTCGCATTTGTGTCATCTCAAGCAATTGCATCATTTCTAGAATCATTGCATTTTTCATTGTTGTGTGGTAATTGTAGTTACACCATTCATAAACCAGTTACATGAACACAATTAGTAGGGGCATCTGCATCATGAAACATGGGCATCAATCCAGGCCATTTGCATTTGCACTAAGAAATATTTTACATTTTCACCATGAAGCATGAGCACCTTGTTAAAAGACATATGCATCTTCATCATTTCTCAAAGCTTCTGGTGGGGATATCCAGAATTTTACAGTTTTTAAAAAAGTGAACAAGTCTTCGGTGGTGATAGCTGAAGCCTCTGGTGGAGATATCCAGAGTTTTATAATTTTGAAAAATGAGAAATTTTCTTCTGGTGGGGATATCCAGAATTTTACAATGAGCAAGTCTTCGGTGGTGATATCCAGAATTTTACAGTTTTTAAAAAGTGAACAAGTCTTCGGTGGTGATAGCTGAAGCCTCTGGTGGAGATATCCAGAGTTTTATAATTTTGAAAAATGAGAAATTTTCTTCTGGTGGGGATATCCAGAATTTTACAATGAGTAAGTCTTCGGTGGTGATATCCAGAATTTTGCAGTTTTAAAAGTGAACAAGTCTTCGGTGGTGATAGCTGAAGCCTCTGGTGGAGATATCCAGGGTTTTATAATTTTAAAACATGAGGAATTTTATTCTGAAGGAGTTACCCATAATTTTACAATGAGCAAGTCTTTGGTGGTGATAGCCAAAGCTTCTGGTGGGGATATCCAGAATTTTACAGTTTTAAAAGTGAACAAGTCTTCGGTGGTGATAGCTGAAGCCTCTGGTGGAGATATCCAGGGTTTTATAATTTTGAAAACATGAGAAATTTTATTCTGAAGGAGTTACCTTGAATTTTACAATGAGCAAGTCTTCTGGTGGTGATATCCAGAATTTTGCAGTTTTAAAAGTGAACAAGTCTTCAGTGGTGATAGCTGAAGCCTCTGGTGGAGATATCCAGGGTTTTATAATTTTGAAAAATGAGAAATCTTCTTCTAGATGAGTTATCTAGAATTTTATATTGAGCAAGTCTTTGGTGGTGATAGCCAAAGCTTTTGGTGGGGATATCCAGAATTTTACAGTTTTAAAAATGAAGAAGTCTTCGGTGGTGATAGCTGAAGCCTCTGGTGGAGATATCCAGGGTTTTATAATTTTGAAAAATGAGAAATCTTCTTTTGAAGGAGTTATCCAGAATTTTTTTCAACATGTGCATCTACATCAAGAAGCATTTGCATCAATCTAAGTTAGTTAAATCTGCATCAAGAAAGTTTGCATCAAATCAAGTCATTTACATTTGCATCAAAGACATTTGCACCAATCTAAGTCATTTGCATCTACATCAAGAAGCGTTTGCATCAACAAAAGACATTTGCATTTGCATCATCTCTTAAAGCTTTCAGGTATAATCGATTTCGTTTCCTTAAGGCGAGTCGAGCCCCGAAATCATCGTCTAGGTATTTTTTTTATTTATGAACAAGTCTTCGGTGGTGATAGCTGAAGCCTCTGGTGGAGATATCTAGAGTTTTTTTTAAAGTCCTTTGAAAATGTAGAAAGTCTTCGGTGGTGATAGCTGAAGCTTCTGGAGATGATACCCAGAATTTTACAGTTTTAAAAATGAGCAAGACTTCGATGGTGATAGCTGAAGCCTCTGGTGGAGATATCTAGAGTTTTAAAATCCTTTGAAAAAATAGAAAGTCTTCGGTGGTGATAGCTGAAGCTTCTGGAGGTGATACCCAGAATTTTTACATTTAAAAAAAAATGAGCAAGACTTTGGTGGTGATAGCCGAAGCTTCTGGAGGAGATATCCAGAATTTTAAACACAGCTGAGAACAAGACAGGTTAAGGCCCCGAGACCATCGTCGAGGTCATTTCCTTTCTTGCAAATCGAATTCGTTTCCTTAAGACGAATCGAGCCTTGTTTAGGCAGGGAATTCAATTTAAGGACAAATCTTCAATTTACTGTTTTCAAAAAAAAAAAAAAAATTGAAAAAAAAAAGAAAAAAGAGAAAAAAATGAAAAAAATAGAAAATGAAAAAAGAAAATAAAAATTGAAAAATGCAAAAATGAATGAAGAAATGAAAAAGAAAACCCCTTTCCTTTCCATGTGATTTCACTGACCGTACAAAATTAGTGTCGGTTTATCTTTGCCTGATTCCTGATTCTCAGTAATAGCCAAAGAGGGGCAGCTGTAGACACCTAATTTTGTCCGGACCACTAAACAGGTATGTTTTCTTCCCATATTGATGTTTCCGAGTATAAAAAGACTGTTTTCATCCTGCAGGTGGTACTCCGAGACTTAGTTTAAGAGGGCGAGCACAAAAAGTCAAACTTGAAAAAAGTCAACCCCGAAAGGGTCAACCCCAAAAAAGTCAACCCCAGAAAGTCAACTACTGAAAAAGTCAACCCACTTTCAAAATCAAGATTTTAAGTTCAATTGAAAAATGGAGAAAGAATTTTGGATAATCCGAGGTCTACATTGATAGATATGGAGTTCGGAAGTTGGAATTTGGAGGTTCAGTAGAAAAGAAACCCTAATCCGAGAAATTTGGGGAAAAGTGCTTAAATGATCAAACTGGTAGAAATTGAAGGTTCCAAATGAAAGATAAGCACTGACTACGGGTAATGGAGAAGTCACTTGCAAGAAAAACCGAAAGAAAAGTCAATCCGGGAGAAAACCGAGAATTAGGGTTTTTAGTGATTCCGTTGAAATCGGGAAGAATCACAGAAATGGCCCGACTTGGTAAGACCAAAGCCCCCAATGTATGAAGAATGGTTAAAAAGGATGGCCCAAGGCTCAGATTGAAGAAAATCTGAAAATCGGATTTGTTTTGAGCAAAACCGGGTTTCGGAGGTAAAAGGGCAAAATTGGAAAAAATTGGGAAAAATAGCAAATGGACTCCGAAAATTCTGAAAATTTTGTCAATCTCATTTTTAAATTATTTGGAAGAGATTGGCGAAAGAAAATCTTGATTCCGAGTTCGTTTGCAAAATGGCCAAATCCCGGGCTTCTTATGCAGTAATTCAAAAAGATAAATCCCGGAAAAATAGCAAATGGACTCCAAAAATTCTGAAATTTGGCAAATCTCATTTTTAAATTATTTGGAAGAGATTGGCGAAAGAAAATCTTGATTCCGAGTTCGTTTGCAAAATGGCCAAATCCCGGGCCTCCTATGCAGTAATTCAAGCCGATAAATCCCGAAAAAATACCAAATGAGCTCCAAAAATTATGAAAACTTCCAGATCACACTTTTTAATTATTTTGAAGAGATTGGTGAGGAAAAATCTTGATTTGGAGCTCATTTAAAAAATGGTAAAAAGTAGCCAAAAGGACATTTTGGGAAGAAAAAAATCCAAATAAATAGCAAACGGACTCGGATAATTTTGAAAACTTCCAGAACTAAATATTTTATTATTTTGGAAGTATTAAAATAAGAAAAATTGAATTTGGAGTCCGTTTGATATTTACTTGCATCCGGGGGGTAAAATGGTTATTTCACCCAAGCAACCGAAAAGGGCTTTTTTGGGCCTTTCAAAAATCAGAGCTGGGCTGGAAAAGAGAAGTGCTGGCCTGCCCAAGCCCAAAGGAAGGTTTGAAGAGAAAAGCTTGAAATATTAGCTTCTTGAGGTTGCTCTTGAGCACCAACTCTTGCACTTTCATTTTCTATTCTTATTTTTTGCTCTTTTAATCTCTACTTGGTGAGTTTTCATTTTAAAATAATGTTTCTTGTTCTTCCTTCATTTCCTTTCTTAAGTATATTTTTTTTACATTTTGTTTTTATAATAAACTCAGCATGGCCAAATGGCCTACATTATTTATTTTAAGTTGTTGTTTTTGATTCATTTTACCATATTGTTTATGCTATTTTCTTTATTTTTGATGTTTTAAATATTATGTTATTTCATGTTCTTAAGTTATATTTAATTTGGTTGCTTTATTTGTTGCCATTTATGTCTTAGATATCATGTTTTTGCATTTTTAATTTTATGTTTTCATGTTGTTTAAATTTGAGCATGTTTTAGAGTTAGCATATTAAGTGTTTGTGAAAATGCTTGTGTGATTCTTTGCATGATTCTTGTTTTATATCTTAGTGAGCATGTTTTAGATTTGGTATATTAGGTGTTTGTGAAAATGCTTGTGTGATTTTTGTGTTATGACTTAGTTTTTCATGCTAGCATACCAAGTGTTTGTGAAAATGCCATGCTTGTTGGAGCTTGGGGCCATTTGGCTACTCCATGTGTTTTGCATTGTGTGTTGTATTTTTGTCATGCTAGTTGTTAGGTTTTTGCATTTGCATGATATTTGGTTGGATTTTTGAATTAAGCATGCCTTGTGTTTGTGAAAATGCCATGCATGTCTTAGGTCTAGGTTACATTAAATGCCATGCAAGTTCATGTTAGGTCTAGGCCATATTATTTGTGTCATGCATTTTCCTTACATTTAGGTTTAGATCCATGCATTTCATGCATTATGTTTGCTGCATTGTTTCATGCATTTCATGTTCATGCCACTTGAATAATGACTTGAGCCAATTAATGGTTCAAGATCATGCTCTCTTGAGCACACTTGTGGAAAATTAAGTTTGTCAAATTGATTACTCTACCTTTGTGATTTTTTTTATTTAGCCAATTTTTATCTAACTTTCAAAGAGTCCTAGCTACTGCTTTAAGTCATTTTATGAGTTTCAAATATTTTTACTTTGGTTTTTAAATGATTTTATCAAAAGCAAAAATGTGCTGGCAAAGCAGTTTTTTTCTCCTCCAAAAACTCGTACATCTATGATTTTTCTGGGAATTCATCTTTGATCAAAAAATTAAGCCGATTTGTTTTCATGTAGTTTTACATGTCCTGAGTCTCCAGTAATTTTTAGAATTTTTGGAAGTTTTAAAAATTGGGTAAAAAATCGTGGATTAAAACTGGACAGTGGAGTCAGAATTGAATTTAAAGAAAAACAAAACAGTTTTTTTTTCCTCCAAAAACTCGTACATCTATGATTTTTCTGGGAATTCATCTTTGATCAGAAAATTAAGCTGATTTTTTTTGTGTAGTTTTACATGTCCTGAGTCTCCAGTATTTTTTTTAGAAGTTTTGGAATTTTTAAAAATAGGATAAAAAATCGTGGATTAAAACTGGACAGTGAAGTCAGAATTGATTTTAAAGAAAAACAAAGCAGTTTTTTCTCCTCCAAAAACTCGTACATCTCTGGTTTTTCTGGGAATTCATCTTTGATTAAAAAATTAAGCCGATTTTTTCTCGTGTAGTTTTACATGTCCTGAGTCTCCAGTAATTTTTTCAGAATTTTTGGAATTTTTAGAAATAGGGTAAAAAATCGTGGATTAAAACTGGACAATAGAGTCAGAATTGAATTTAAAGAAAAACCAATTTTCTGTTTTGGTTAATCTACTTAGAGTGGGCTGATTAGGAGGGTTAGCTACTGACTTAGGGTGATTTCTAAGCCTTTTAAACTCTAAAAATGGTTTTTCAAGTCCCAGGCTAAGGGTAGTCAAGTCCGGATTTTTTAAACTTAGGAAATTAGAGCCATTTAAAAATTTTTAGCCCAGTTTTTATTATTAATTCAAGCTATTCAAAATTGTTTTCAAACAATCACAAGTATTTTGGTTTTAGAATATTTAATTTGACATATTTTCCTAAGGTAGTCGGATATCTTTTTAGATATACGGATTTCCTTAATTAAAGGAAAAAATACATTTCATGCATTGCATTTTTATTTTCATGCATATTATATGATAGCATTATTTTATTCCATGTCATTTAAATTATATGCCATATCATTCATGTTTGCCATGTCATTTAGGTTGCATTATATTATTTAGATTTTGCTATGTCATTTTATTTATGTCATGCATATACATATTCATATCTTTTAAAATGTTTTCAAAAGGATAATGATTTTTCAATAAAAAATAAAGATATTCCCGAGTTAAAATAATTCATGAGTTCTCTACCGGGTTTGCTGGAGGGAATATCATCAATTATCATTAATAAAGGAATATCTTTCTTTCAAAAAAAAAAAGAGAATGATTCGGAAAGTTTTCCAAAACTAATAAAATTTTCTATATTTTGCCACGTTTGTTGGGGAATATAGGAAAATTTTGAATTTATAAATTCCGGATCATTTTCAATAAAAAATGGAATTATTTTTCTTTAAATTGGGAATTAATTTGAAATACTAAATTTAAAACCAACTTTTACCAAGACTTGAGATAACACACGATTAATAAGGTACCGATTTATACGGGCGTTGTGGGGGTGCTAATCCTTCCCCACACGTAACCGACTCCCGAACCCGCTTCTTTGATTTCTCTGGTTTAAAACGCAGACTTGAAATCGGTTTTTAAAATGTTTTAATTAATTTTTAAAATATTTTATAAAATCGGTTTTAATAGGTGGCCGATCACACCTAGCTAAAAAAGATTGGTGGCGACTCCATGTCTTTTTAGGTCATTTCCAAAACCTTAATTTCTAGAGGAATTAAGTCGACTTTTCCTCGGTTTTTTTTAAATGTCACGCTTAACGAATAATAAAGTCTTGCGATGAGACTCGTCGTTATTTTTTTTAGGTTGCGACAGATAGGTTTCAGCTATTTTTCAGTCAATCAAATGCTGCAAAAAAATATTGGAATTGGATTCCTTTTGCAATGGATGGGACTAATGATTTAGGGTAAGGGATAGATTTCAGCTATTTTCCAGTCAATCAAATGCTGCAGAAAATATTGAAATTGGATTTCTTCTGTAATGGATGGGACTATTAGACAGTCCGGTACAAAGGATGGGATTTATCATCAATTTTTGCATTGAATGAGTTATCAGTTTTTCAGTCAATTAACCTTAGCCAAAAATGGGAATCAGATTCTATCCTGTACAAAGGATGGGATTTCTCATCCGGTACAACATAATGAACCATTATAAATTCATAATACTGATGAAGGTTTACAATACCCCCTACAGCAGTTTTTCAATCAGATTTTTTCTAAGTGCTAATACCTCCTCATTCTCATCCTTCTATATTTCTTCTTTCTTTTGCCGAGTGATAATACCTCCATTCTCATCCTTCTTAGTTTCATTACTACACAACATGAGCAACAGAGTGATCTCATTGGTCTACTATAATGGCTAAATTCATAATACTGACGAAGGTGCTATCTTTGATTGTGAACGTCCTAAAAATTTTCGTGTTGATGAAGACCTCACATTAGAGGAACTGAAGCTGCAGATTCATACAAAAATTAAAGCTGGAAATAGAAAAAGAGTTTCAGAGATTAAGTATAGGCATCCTCTTTCTATTGGTGAAGGATGTGTCCGATATAGAACATTTCCACTTGAAGATGATGATGATGTCAGATGCATGTTTTATGCTCATGAGACATTTGCAAATGTTGGTGTACTTGAGTTATATGCTGATATAGAAGATGTTCACGATGATTGTGGGCCTTCAAATGTTCGCGCTACAAAAAACTTTCCCACATAAGATGATGATTCTGGGCCGTTCTATGTTCACACTACATACGACGTTCCCACAGAAGAAGTCGTTCCGCTATCTTAAGCTACAACATTTCATAATTCATTAGTCTCACAAACAATTCCTACTACCCTCGAAGATGAGCCAGCTGGTGTTGATCCTGTTCCTCCACGTGGAGTCCATGGTGAATATGTTGGTGACTTTAGTGAGCAGGAAGAGGATTCTGAATTCGCAAGTGATGACAACAGTGATTCTGACCCAGACGTCGTCCCTGCTGAGATCAACAATCATGGAGATCTTCCCCCATATGAGGCTGCATCCCATATGCATACCTTGGGTCTGGAGGCAATGCAAGTGCCAGAATTTCCTGAGTATCCTCATACATTAGCTACGCCTCTGACATTTGATCCATCTACAGTTGATATGTGTGTTGGGTTACAATTTCCAACGAAAGAGGCTGTGCTTTCAGCTATTAAGCACTATAACATCAAAAACTCTGTAGATTACAGATTAATTGAATCTGAGCGGACCAAATATTATGTCAAATGTCTAATGTATGGGAAATATTGCAAATGGAGAATAAGGGCAACTTTTAAGAAGAAGAAACAGGCATAGGAGATTAGAAAATATGAAAGGCCTCATACTTGCACATCGGGGAGGATTTCACAAGATCATTGCAAGTTAGATTCTAACATGATCTGTTCATGCATTCTGTCATTGGTCCAAGCAAATCCGGAGATCTCCATTTCAGTTTTGATCGCTGAGATGCGAATCCGGTATGGATACATCACCTCCTATAAGAAAGCGTGGAAAGCAAAGCAAAAGGCAATTGTTCGAGTTTTTGGCGATTGGGATAGATCGTACAATGACCTACCTAAATGGGTGCAATGCAACATTTCATGCCTGGTACAATTGTGGAATTGCAAACGGTACCTGCATATCATGGCGATCGACTGGTCCAGGGTAAGAGAATATTCCATCAACTATTTTGGACATTTAAGTCGTGCATTGAAGGGTATCCGTATTGTAAACCTATTGTGCAAATAGACGGTATTTTCTTATATGAAAAATACAAAGGAACATTATTGTTAGCTATTGCACAAGATGGCAACTGAAACATACTAACAATTGCCTTTGCCATTGTAGAGGGTGAGACAACAGAGGCTTGATCATTCTTTCTCACTAATTTACGTAGACATGTGACAAAACAACCTGGCATACGCTTGATGTCTGATCGACATGAAGCCATCAAAGCTGCGACTAGACGCGATGGTAGTGGATGGAATCCTCCACATGCATATTCAGTGTACTGCATTCGACACATTGCAGCTAACTTTATGAAGAAGTTTAACAATAAGGAATTGCGTCGACACATTGTTAACATGGGTATGGAATCGAATCATAGTTATTTTATCTCTTATATTTTCTTTAGTATATAAAATAATACAGAAATTCACAAGTCTTTTGTTTTTAATTTTAATAGGATACGTGTTGAGGCGATGGAATTTTCATTTCATGTATGAGAATCTTCGTGGAGAAAATGCAGAGGTGGCTAATTGGCTTGATAGGATCCCCAAGGAGAAGTGGGCCCAATCATATGATCAAGGAAGATGTTATGGCCATATGACAACCAACCTAGCTGAATCTATCAATTCGGTGTTGAAGGGAACGCGTCATCTTCCCATTACTGCTTTAGTGCAATCAACATATTATAGGTTGGCTGCACTTTTTGTTAAGATGGGGAACAAGCAAATTGCAATGATGGAGGGCACACATATTGTGAAACAATCACACAGATTATGCAAGAAAATCGCAGGAAAGCTAACTCCCACTTTGTTCGTAATTTTACACGAGCAAGTCAATCTTTTCTGATTGAAGAGTTAGTTGATCCATAAGAGGATGTTTCTGCAATGAAGTACAAAGTCAAGCTTAGTGACATGTGGTGTGACTGTAGGAAGTTTCAAGCACAAAGGTTCCCTTGTTCACATGTAGTTGCTGCTTGTGTACATGTCCATGTAGATTGCATGCAATATGTGGACAATGTCTATAGACTAGAAACTATATTGAATGTTTATAGACATGAGTTCGAAGCAGTTGGAAATGAAAGTTATTGGCCTCAATATGATGGTCCAGAAGTGTGTCCCAATCAAGAAATGCGAAGAAATCCACATGGTCGGCCAAAATCAAGTCGTATTCGTAATGAAATGGACCTCAGGGAGAAAGGCCAACCAAAACATTGTGGATTATGCAGAAATGAAGGTCATGACCGTCGAAAATGTCTGCATCAATCTGGCACATCAGGGGAGAGTTCGCATCAACAATAAAGGAATTACATGTTTTCATAACCTGTAATATTTACATATTTTGCCATTAAGGGAAAATGTTATGCAAGTTTTTTTTCTACTTATCATGTAATTTGGATTATTATTTTATATAAAATTAAGAAATTTTATAAAAATATATTGAATAATATATTTTATTACATTTTTATAAATTAAATAACAACATTAACATTTTAGTTAGATATGCTGAATAAGAAAATTAAAAATAACAATTAATTTCCCAACAAATTTAAAACAAATAACATGAAATGAAAAACATATAAATTAATATATTACAAATTTAAAATACATTATTCTCGTTATATTGATAAAAGTACATTTATTCTAATTATTGCGTGGTGTAGAGCAACCGTGTCAAGCTCTCCTAGTGCGTGGTGGTTGGACCCGTCATTCAACCTCGTCGGTGATACGTATTCGCGGTCGACCACAACCTCCTGCTGTAACCGCCACTGGTTCCGGTTGTATGTCATCAGTCATTTCTTCTGTATCAAAAATTTTAAACCCACTGATAGAGGAGCCAACACCTAGTTCATCCATAAAGGGAACCTGACTACTAGATGGACCCAAAAATGATGTACCATCAAATGCTGACGCAGGGGTTCCAAACTGATACATAGATGTTAGACGCAGGGGTTACATCAAATGCTGAACTTGAACTTAGGATGGGGAGCTGGTCATCTAACCTCGTCATTGGCGGTGATGGTCGGTAACACTCATCAACGTCATATCCGGGGTGACTGACGGAATAACGATGACTGGATGGTACTCCATGATCCCGTTCAGGTTCAGGATGACTAAATGACATCCTTGGTGCTGTGAACTCCGATGAGGCCGGTTGACGCGTCCGCCCACGTTGTCGGCTAGGTCTAGGAGCTTCTATATCTTGTGTAGGAGGGACTGGAGTTGAAGTTCGTCCGGTAAATGGCATACTCCTAACATCCTCATACACCGACGGTGGACAAACAAAAGTCCGACCTTCATTTTTATACCATCCTATGTAATCATCAGATGGGTTGAAATTATTACCAACAATCGTATAACCTGTCGGAATTCATTGACAACGTATATTCCACCAATGGATCCAATGTTCATGCTTCGCAGGCCAGAATTCCTCAAGACGACCACGCATGTCGATCTTGTGAAGCTTATCAATTTACCGGGACTTGCGGAATTGGTTGTTGCATCCCAAATTGTCACAACATCCTGTCAGTTTGGTGCCACTCTACATATGAAAAGCATATCAATGCTATGTTTGCTTTTCATATATTACAATTATTATAGGCATCCGATGGGAGGCATGCCATAATTTCACTTGAGGAATATGGCATCCACAGAAACTGCGAATAATTATTACAAATTGTTAGTTTCATATGGATTAAATACAAAAAATACTTGAATGTAACAATCGAAATATTTACCTTATCATATCCTACTCGATCTAGTCTCAATCTTATACTTGCAAGGTCGGTCGGAGTCTCGGTAAAATCTCTACTCTTACTCCACCTGTTAAAATGCATATAAAATCTTAATAGACCTATAAAAATACAAGTTCGTACAAAATTAATAAAATAGTAAAGATTATTACCTGCTTGCAAGGGGGTATACAGCCGAAACATCCACGCGCGGAGTAAGAAATGGTAGCCGATACCAAGCTCATGATTGTAGAAGCACTAAACATCGACCTATGTCATGACTTTTTGGAACTGTAGCCCGGCACAGTTCTCTATACAAAATCGCCAAACACGCAGAACCCCAACTATAATTTGCCGCATGCTCTAAATCACGTAGTAATAGAAGATACATTAAATGTACCCGACTGTTCGACTTGTCAGGCATCAGTAATCCTCCAATCAAACGTAAAATATATGCTTTAGCAGCATATTGTATATGTTCTTCAGTTGCGTGTCCTGGAAGATTTTGAAAGTATTTCAACCAATTTAGTCTCACCGTTAAGCCAGATACATACTCATCTGGAGGTACCGAGCCCAATAGATTTTGACACTCTTCATTCCAATCTAGCAAGCTTCTGCCTGTAACTACATCGCCATGGACCGGAAGTCCAAGTTGAAGCACAACATCTTCTAGAGTTACCGTGCATTCACCAAATGGAAAATGAAAAGTGTGCGTCTCGGGTCTCCATCGTTCGATCAACGCATTGATTAAGTCGAGTTGTATCAAAAATCGTCGAATTTGAGTTGCGTGATAAAATCCGGCTCTTCTTAAATGGTCGATAATAGATGGATGCGGGTCCTCCGATGTAAATTTCCTCGAAAGTAACACGCGACGAGTATACTGTTGATAATTAATTAAATTAAATAATAATAAAAATTAATATATTATAAAACTATAATAATTAAAAAATTCTAAAATTCTAAAATAACAAAAAAATAATAATATAAAATTTAAAATTATTTATATAATTATTAAATAATATAAAAAATAAATAACTATAAAATGAAAAAACAATAATAATTAGAAAATTATAAAACTATAATAATAAAAAATAATATAATATAATCTAAAAATTAAAATTAAAATTATATAAAACTATAAAATAAAAAAACAATAATAATTAAAAAATTAAATTTCCAGTTTTGTCCCTAATTTAAGTTATGTTTGGTTCAACCAATGAAATAGATGACAAACGAAATAGCTATTCGGTAAAAATAACATAGTAGGTATTATATAATTTAATTGATTGAATGAAATATTATTACATCGTTTGATTGATTAAATATGTTAAAGATTATGTAAAAAATAAATATAAATTGATTATATTATCCTTGAATTAAATAAATAACATTTTATTTATAAAATTAACTTATTCTTTAATCATATCTTATATAATATTAATAATACATATAAAATATTTAAGTAAATTATAAAAATTAAAAAAACTATAATAATAAAAAATTAAATAATATAAAAAATAAATAATTATAAAACTATAAAATGAAAAAACAATACTAATTAATAAATGATAAAACTATAATAATTAAAACATTAAAAATTTAAAAAATTTAAAATTATAAAACTATAAATTTAAAAAATAATAATAATTAAAAAATTACTAAAAATTGATAATGTAATACAAATAATATTACAACAATTTACTTACCTCTTTAAATATAACCTCCGATATGTGATTTTCTTGCAACCTCAATAGTGATGATGAAGCCATTTTTAAATATTGTTGTAGAAAAAAAAATTATTGGTAAAAAAAAAAATTGATTGTAGAAAGAAGAAAGAAAATAAAAATAAGTTGTAAAAAATGAGGGGGGATTATTTATAGAAGAGTGGTGTGTGTGGGGGGTGAGGGGATTTTGAAGGCAACGATCAAGTTACCGTTGCCTTAAAAAACATTTGATTTTTTTTCTATTTTATTATTATTTCTTTGTTTTAAAAGTTTTATATAGTAAAATTTAACTAAAAAAATTTTAAAAAAAAAGTTCCATAAAATTTAAATAAGAAATATACCGTTGGACTTTTAAATTTTTTTTAAAAAAATTTTAATTTAATTTGTAATTTTTAAAATTAAAATACAAATTTTAAAAACAAATTTGCAATTTTTTTATAATTTAAGTAAAAAAATTTTAAAAATCGCCACCCCATGGCGATTTTCCTTGGTGTATTTTGAAAATTTTACTTTGGGAAATCGCTATGGGGGATGGCGATTTCCCAGCTGATTTTAAAACAAGCGGATTTTGAAAATTAATCTGAAAACAACGGTATTTTGATAAATAAAAAAAACTATATTTTGATAAAGAAAAAAAGCTCGATTAAATCGACATAAATACATAAAAAAATATTTTTAAACCTAACCAAATATAAATAAATCTAACTCAACTCAATATAAATAAATAAACATAACCCAACCCATTATACCAATACATATACCTTGATCCAATCATCGAAATGGACCCAATCCCATTTACTTACAGCCAAATTCTAATTTCTAAAATTCCCAATACCAACCCAAATTTATTATGGCATTATCCCAACCCAAATTCTAATTTCTAAAATTTCTAATCCCATTTACTTACAGCCGGCTTTGTGAATTATGAAACCCTAATGGCTAAAATGTCAAGTGATTTTGCTTTGCCACTTGCGAGTCTGAAATTCCCAACTCAAAATCACCTACATTCTGAAACTCGTGAGTCTTAATTGAATAACTCAAGACTCAAGAAGACAAAAAGACAAGAACAGATCAAGAAACCCTAAACTGTGAACTGTCACGACTCACCGTGCGCCTCTTTTCTCTTTCCTCTGGCCTTCTTTTTTCCTTCCTGTCGGTGCCCGTTGCCTCCTGCCCCTCAGCGCTTCATTCCACCTTTATCCCTTTATAACTACAACTACAACTACAACACACTACTGTTCTTCTATTAGTTGAAGCTGAAGATCAATAGCGTTAGCGTGGATCAATTGTAAAGAATAGGGCTAAAGGGTAAGTAAAAAGGTTAATCCTTTTGGCCCAAAGTAGATGGCGTCCAGGGCAGTTAGCCATTTGGGTCACAAGAAAAATGGAAGGCCCAAGGCTCAAAGCGAGATGTTATTATCTTATGGATTTCAGAAAAAGAAAGTAATATAATTTAGTATTTACTATACTGAAATTATCGACCGAATCGAACTTAATCGGTTCGGTTCGATCGGTTCGGTTTGAAATTTCAACGTCTATCGGTTCGGTCGGTAGTATGTTTTTAATCGATCTAATGGGTAATCAGTATATTTAAACTGAACCGATCAAATCGACCGAATGCACACCCCTAGATTCAAGAGACATTTTTAAAATGTCCCGAGAATAAATTTATCTTATTTTATAACATGTAATAAAAAAAATTCCTAATGGGTCTTACTTGACACGTGTTGAGCTCATTTGCTCGATATGTAGAGAGCTATTTTTAGTTTTAAAGTTTTTATTTTTATTTTATTTTTAAATGATTTATTTAAAGAAGTTGGTCTACACGGTAACACACGGGTTGATTGAAGATCCATACTCGATCCATTCGAAAAAAATTAAAAATAAATTTATTTTATTAATTATTTTTATTTTTTTAGTTTTAAGATTTTATTTTTAAATGACATATGTAGCAACCTAAAAAAATAACAAGTCTCATCGCAATACTTTATTATTCGTTAAGCGTGACATTAAAAAAAAATCGAGGAAAAGTCGACTTAATTCCTCTTGAAAAATGAAGGTTTTGAAAATGACCTTGAAAAAGACATGGAGTCGCCACCAATCTTTTTTAACTAGGTGTGATCGGCCACCTATTAAAACCGGTTTTATAAAATATTTTAAAATTAATTAAAAGATTTTTAAAACCAATTTCAAGTCTGCGTTTTAAACCAGAGAAATCAAAGAAGCGAGTTCGGGACTCGGTTACGTGTGGGGAAGGATTAGGACCCCCACAACGCCCGTATAAAACGGTACCTTATTAATCATGTATTATCTCAAGTCTCGGTAAAAAAAGTCGGTTTTAAATTTAGTATTTCAAGTTAATTCCCAATTTAAAGAAAAATAATTCCATTTTTAATTGAAAATGATCCGGAATTTATAAATTCAAAATTTTCCTATAGTCCCCAACATGATTAATTCTTGAACTGAGTACATACTTCTCTCATTATCTTATTGTTCAAATTGAGAGCATTATCCGAAATAATTCTTGCTGGCAACCCGTAACGGCATATGATTTCTTTCTTAACAAATCTACATACCACCGACTTTGTTACATTCGCATAGGAAGCAGCTTCTACCCACTTTGTGAAATAATCTATGGCCACCAAGATGAAACGATGTCCATTTGAAGCTTTCGGGGAAATAGGCCTGATCATATCCATTCCCCACATTGAAAAGGGCCATGGTGCAGTCATGACATGTAATGGAGATGGCGGCACATGAATCTTATCTGCATATATCTGGCATTTATGGCACTTCCGGGAATAACTGATACAATCGCCTTCCATTATCAACCAATAGTACCCTGCCCTCATAATCTGTTTAGCAAGCATGTGACCATTAGCATGAGTGTCACATATCCCTTCATGGACCTCTTCTATAATTCTCCGAGCTTTGGCAGATCCGACACATCTCAATAAGACTTGGTCTTTTTCTTTCTTGTAGAGAATCTCACTGTCTAGAACAAAACCCATTGCTAGCCTTCTCAGAGTCCTCTTGTCATTTTCTGTTGCTTGTTCTAGATACTGTTGACTCTTGATGTATTGCAAGATGTCGTTATACCAAGGGAGGCCATCTACTTCTTCTTCAATACTCAAACAGTGGGCAGGAAACACATATATACTCATCTTTATTGGCACAACTTCAACCCTTTCATTTACTTTAAACATTGATGACAAAGTAGCCAGAGCATCTGCCATTCGATTTTCTTCTCTGGGAAAGTAATTGAAATTCACTTATTCAAATTCCTCCAATAAACTCAGTTTGAGTTCTCGGTATCGTATTAGTTTTGTATCTCGGGTTTCCCATTCTCCTCGTAGCTGGTATATCACTAAGGCTGAGTCTCCAAAAACTTCCAATACTTTGATCTTTTTGTCTACTGCAGCACGAAGGCCCATAGTACACGCTTCATACTCGGCAGTATTGTTTGGACAATCAAAATCCAATCTAGCAGTGAAAGGATTATAATCTTCTTCTGGGGATATGAGGACTGCAACGATTCCATGCCCCATGGCATTAGATGCGCCATCAAAATACATTTTCCACACTTTCTTCTTTAGGGGAATCCCATCTGCTTGTGAAACATACATCAAATCTTCATCCGGGAAGTCAAAGTTCAATGGCTCATAATCTTCCACTGCCCGACTTGCTAAGAATTCAGCTACTACATTGCCTTTGATAGCTTTCTGACTCACATATACAATGTCGTACTCTGACAATAAAACCTGCCATCTTGCTGTTCTCCCTGATAAAGAAGGTGCTTCCAACATGTACTTGATTGGATCTAGATTGGCATTCAACCACGTTGTGTGGTACAACATGCACTGTCTGAGTCTTCGAGCAGTCCAAGCTAAGTCATAGCACAATTTTTCTATCGACGAATATTTCAACTCATAATCTGTGAACTTCTTGCTGAGATAGTAAACTGTCTGTTCTTTTTTTTTCAGTCTTATCAAGCTGCCCCAAAACACAACCCATAGATCTCTCAAATACTGATAAATACAGTATAATTGGTTTATCCGCAACAGGTGGCATTAATACTGGTGGGTTGGATAGATAATGTTTAACCTTTTCAAATGCAATCTGACAACCTTCATCCCATTCTCCTGGATCACATTTTCGAAGTAACTTAAATATTGGATCACATTTGTCAGTTAACTGAGAAATAAACCGAGCAATGTAATTCAATCTCCCCAGAAAGCTTCTTACTTTCTTTTGAGTACGAGGTGGTGGAAAATTTTGAATGGCCTTCACTTTATCCGGGTCAATCTCAATTCCTCTTTTGCTGACGACAAAACCCAGCATTTTCCCTGAGGTGACTCCAAAAGTGCATTTTGCCGGATTTAGCTTGAGTCTAAACTTCCTTAGTCGTTCGAAGAGCTTTTTAAGATTCGCAATATGCTCCTCTTCTCCTTGTGACTTTACGATCATATCATCAACATAGATCTCAATTCTCTTATGCATCATATCATGAAACAAGGTCACCATGGCACTCTGGTATGTTGCCCCAGCATTCTTCAACCCAAATGGCATTACCTTGTAGCAGAAGGTTCCCCACATTGTAACAAATGTGGTTTTCTCCATATCTTCCAGTGCCATCTTAATTTGATTGTATCCTGAGAATCCGTCCATGAAAGAAAATAAAGAACTCTTTGTCGTATTATCCACCAGAGTATCAATATGGGGCAAACGGAAATTATCTTTTGGGCTGGCCTTGTTCAAATCTCGGTAATCAACGCACATCCGCACCTTGCCATCCTTCTTTGGTACTGGAACAATAATTGCCACCCATTCTGGATATTTTGCCACCTCTAAGAATCCAACATCAAATTACTTCTTCACCTCCTCTTTTATCTTTAACAGCATGTCCAGCCTTATTCTTCTCAACTTTTGCTGAATTGGTTTGCATTCTGGCCTTAAAGGGAGCTTATGAACCACAATATCCGGATCCAACCCTGGCATGTCTTGGTAAGACCATGTAAATATATCCACATATTCCTAGAGTAAGGCTATCAATTCACCCTTTATTGATGATGACAATGAAGTTCCGATTTTGACTTCCTTTATCTCTTCACCATCTCCCAGATTTATCATTTCCAATAGTTCCTTATGAAAAAGTATTTGTTTCTCCTCTTGTTCTATTTTCCTTAATAAATTCAGAAGTAGACCACAATCCTCAGTATCTTCGTTAGCCTCAAAATCACCCGTGCAAATGGGTCTTTCAAAATCAATTTCAGAATTATTGACAGGGAGGTCCTCATATTCCGCATCCGTACACTTATAAATAGGTGGAGAAGAAACAATATAAGATAATATATAATGAAAATAAAATAAATAACAAAAATGAAAGAATATGGACACATCAATATGAATAAAATGCATTGTGCTTTGTTATTTATTGAATGGAAATGTTTAAACAAAAAGCTCATTACAGAAAAAAAAAAACTCTTAATATCTCTGGGTAAAGATAATTAAGATTGTTTTTTAAAATATTACGTTGGAATAGACTTAAAAACTATGGGCAACTCAGTCGCACTCCAATTGGTCAGTTTATATCCTGGTGGACAAGGTCGCACCATCCAATTCGCACTGTCACTTTCCATCCCTTCTGTCCCGGTCATGCAAATCATCATATCCTGAATTTGCCCCCTTTATTCACATGGAATTTTTCAAAAGCTTGCTCAATCATTATGAGTACATCCTCTGAATTCTTTTTTTCGACTAAAAAACCAGCAGAGTAGAAGTTGTGAAGGATTGGTGGGAAAGTCATGGGTTCCCATTCAATATCCATACCCGCGAAACAGGCCATTCTCCTTTGTCGATTCCTTTCAACTTGTTTCCTCCTCTCATAGGCCTTCGAAAGATACCCTAAGCCAAACCAGTCTTTCTTTCCCACTGCTTCCATTGCTCGAGCCGTCCCTTGAAGATATTTCGCAAGACCTTTTCCAGCCCTGCAGCCTTTTCCCACTGTGGTTTTTTCTCCCAGCCTTGTGTTCTTAGACAATCTTGGTTTTGGAATTTTTTTGTCCTTCAGCGACGAAAACCGCATTATTCCAAAGAACGTAAAGAACATTCTACAGCATCTTCATTAGGTTCAACATAAGGAGATTCAGTAGATTTAGAGGCTATTATGTCTTTTTCTCCTAATACAGTGATCAAACACCCTTCCATCACAAATTTCAACTTTTGATGGAGAGATGAAGGTACAGCCCCTGCTGAATGTATCCACGGCCTTTCCAACAAGCAATTATAAGATGGATTAATATCAATGACTTGGAAGTTCACCGTATAGGTGCATGGTCCTATCTCTAGAGGAACCTCAATAGTTCCCATTACCTCTCTCCTGGTGCCATTAAAAGCCCTGACTATTGTGCAACTCAGTAACATATAAGACATCTCAACTGGCAACTTAGACAGGGTTGCCAAGGGCATTACATTTAATGAAGAACCATTATCCAAAAGCACCCTTGGTAGTATATGCCCATTGCAAGTGGTTGTTATGTGAAGAGCCTTTGTGGACCCAATACCATTGGGTGGTATTTCATAATAACTGAAAAATATATGGTCGTCTACCACAATGTTTCCCACTAGTCTGTCTAACTTTTCTACTGATATGTTGTTAACCACGTATGCCTGATTCAACACTCTTAAGGCATTTCTGTGTGGCTCTGAGTTTAATAGCAAAGATAAGATAGAGATTCTTGCTGGTTGACGCTGCAATTGCTCAACCACACTATATTCACTATGTTTTATGAACTTTAAAAACTCGCAGGCCTCATTCTCGTTTACCGGCTCTTTTATCCTGTTTACCGAGGCTGATCCCCTCTCTGCTTCTTTTGACAAATCCATCTCAATATGAATTGGTTCAACTGCTTTCTTCCCTTTGTCCATTCCTCCATCCTTTCTTGTTGATCCATGTTCAACAACCTCAGGGGCATAACATTTTCCACTTCGTGTTAAGTGCCCCACACCTGTAATATCTAGCTGACTTGAAGAACCGGGCATAACCATACTGCAGCCATATTTCCATGGTTTAGTTTTGTTTTCCTTATATGAAAAGAAAGAAGGCAAATCTATGATGAGCTTAGGCGTAATTTCCTCAACAACCGGAGTAGTATTCTCTGGTTCATCATAATAAATGATCAAAGGTCTTCCTATTCCATAGCCAGCTGCATTCTCAATAACCTCTACTTTTTTCTCTGTCTCTTTGTAAAACTGGGCCTCTCCATTATCCATCATCTTTTGGACTTTAGCCAGAAAGTCCCCGCAGTCCTGTATGATATGACCTGAACATTTATGGAATGGGCACCAATTCTGCACCCTCTTTGTAACCATGTTTAAACTGTCTGCATCCCCCACCATTCCTGCCTTAACCATCTCGACCCATACTGTTAACATCGGAGTCTTGACTTCCCTGGCATCCTTTTTTAACCTTCTGACTTCCTCCATCAATACTGCATTTACCCGATTCTTTGCATGATCGAGCAATGGTTTCCCGCTACATTCGGCCCATTCTTTGACCCAAACTTTACAACTCCGGTATTGATTAAACTTTGGACTTTCTTTTTGAAGGCAATGCAATCCTCCGTTGAATGCCCCTGAATTCCTGCATGATATGCACAGTTGGTATTTGCATTGTACCATCTTGGGTATGGTGGAGTCAAAGGTTTAAGATATACGGGTGCGACAAGTTGGCCTTATAGTAGTTTAGGATATAGCTCACCATAGGTGGTAGGAATGGGATCAAATTGGGGTTTTTGATTGTTCCTTGGTGAACGATAGTCATTACGCGCAGAACCTTGAGTGTTTGGGACAGTGTTTCGAGGAAGGGTTATATGTGGGGATATACTAGTTGGAAACGGCTGTTGTGGTATATTGGTATAGGGGAATGGATTTTGGGTAAGGTGGTTCACATTGGGGTAGTAAGGATTATACCCCTGGTAAGGTGTGTAAGGTGTCAGAGGTGCATAAAATGTAGTAGGAGTATAAGGCCTGGGAGGTGTGTATGGTGTAGGAGGTGTATAGGGGTATTGATTGAAACTGACTACATGTGTCTCCTCCTTCTTCTTTCCAGGGAAAACCTTCTTCGGGGTAGCAGACTCACCCTTTTCCATTTTCCCGTTCTTATTGGCAGACTCTATCATCTCCCCAGATATCACCATATCTGCAAAGTCCTTGGTGGCACTTCCCACCAATTTATCGTAATAAGGTGCTTTCAGGGTATTGATGAAAAATACTGTAGTTTCTTTGTTGGTTAAAGGGGGTTGCACTTGTGTAACCAGGTCTCTCTATCTCTGAGAATATTCTTTAAAGCTTTCAGTAGCTTTCTTTTCCATGTTTTGGAGAGTTAGACGGTCAGGCATCATGTCTGTCACATGCTTGTATTGTTCCATGAAAGCTTTAGCTAGATCCATCCAGGAACAGATCTTAGTACAGGTAAGCTGTTTATACCATCGAGTTGCGGACCCTATCAAGTTATTTTGAAAATAGTGGATGAGTAATTTTTTGTCTTTATCATGTCCGATCATCTTCCGACAATACATGGTCAGATGCGCCGATAGCTTGGTAGTTCCGTTATATTTTTCAAAGTCTGGTACTTTGAACTTTGGAGGAATCACCAGACCGTGCACTAAACTCATCTCTTTGGCATCTAGACTGCCAAATAGCTCCACTCCTTCAACTGCCCTCAATCTTTCCTCCAGCAGCTGATTTTTTTTTGGGATTCTGCCATTTCAACCCTTTTCAGTTCAGTCATCTTTGCCCTTTCCTTTTCGTCTAATTCCTCAAAGTCTGAAACGTCCGCATCAATTGGATCAACCCCAATATTACCCTTTTTAGGACCAAAATTCTGTGCTTCGACCGCTGGTTGAACGTCCACGTCAAAGTCGAAAGTTCATTTCCCACAGGTTGGGATGTCTGGCCATTCTTCTGTACCACCTCTGGTCGGTCTTCCTGGTTTACTGCCCCCATTCCTGTAACTGAATTTTCTCCTGGCCATTTCTGCCTCATCATGGTACTTATCATCTCCATGAGTTTGGTCATTTGTTTCCATGACTCCTTTTGAGACTTAGCCAACTGTTCCTGCAGATTTTTTTGAATTCTTTCCATCCTTTCAATTATAGCAAGCTAATCGTTCTCCATAGCTCTTGCTTGAGATCGAGTATTGTAGGGGTGTCGAAAGTTTGATTCTTTCTGAGTGCGACCAATTGTACCTTTAGTTTTAAAAACCATGGATTAGAAATTATTGACACATTTTTTTATTTTATTTTGTAAAATGAATGAACAAATAAGTAAATGACTAAGTGTATGAACATGAATGACTAATTATAAAGAATAAATGAATGGACAAATAAATAAATGACTAAGTGTATGAACAATTTATAATGAATAAATGAATGAATGATTATAAATATAAATGAATAAACAAACAAAATATATAAAGGAAAGAACAAATGAATGATGAATGCATTTAAAAGTATTCGCCCGAGATAATTCCAACCAAACGGTCTTTCATTGATTTCCTGGAACTAAATACATCAAAGAAAAAAGATCACTGCCTTAAGACAATCTGATAATCTGTCTATCCTAATTTAAAAATGCTATTACAAAACACCGGTCCTTTAGTAACTCCCTCGGATCTTGGACCTTTTTCACTGTCCTCTTTTGATTGCCTTGCTCTTCAATCTGACCCCTACTTGTTCACGGCCCTTTGACATGTCAGCAGAAGCATCGCCGTATAAGCTTTCCTTAGCTTGTTTCTCCAATTGATTGGCTCGGGCTTCCTCATGCTTGGCTCTCTCTGTCCAATAGTTCTTCTCCTTCTTGAGGTTTTTGACTTCTTGCTCCCATTCCCCGAAAGTCTTGAGAGTCCCCTCGAATCTGAGCTCGAAACGGTACCTCTTGTTCTCCAAGTGTAATTCCTGAAGATAGCTTTTAGCAGTGTCCTTTTCTCTCTTGATCTTTTCCTTTTCTCTTTCTCGAGCTGATTCCCTATTTTTCATATCCTCAAGCTCTTCTTGCAATCGGGCAATGTCCTTGCTCATTTGGGCCTTTTCTTTTTCGAATTCTGCCTTGCAATTTCTAATTTCGATGGTGCTTCCTTGGATTGCAAACTCAAGACTGAACTTCTTCCCCATTTGATGTCAAAACCTATCATTAACCATCAATTCCCTCCATGTCAGGTAATCAGGTGTGACGATGTCGGCATATCTAGCTACCTCCACCCGATGAGTTTTCTTCCATGCTAATACAATCTCACGTACCTTTCCCGAATATCCATCTTCTCCATAAGCAAATTCCAAATTACTAAGGTCATGGGTCATAGAAGTAAACTGACGGGATTTCGATTGTCTTAGTACCAGCAGTGGTGCATAGCTCACTCCTCCCCATACTCCCAATAATGGAATAGAAGCTTTATCTCCGCACTTGTATAATGTCGGCATAGGAGCTATCCATGGAGCTCTCCAAATTATCATCTCAGCCTTGATATTTCGGAATATGTTGATCCATTGTTCCTCAGTCCTATTTTCAAGCCAACCTTTCTTAAGAAATTCACCAATTGATGCAAAAGACTTCCAATTTGAGTGAAGAGGGAAATTATCCTGTTTACAAAAATGGCTCTGAACCCATATGTAAAGGAGCTGTATACAACCTATAAAATGCCCTTTTTCTTCCCGTCTACAGAAATTTAGAGATCAGATTGTTTCTGCTATAATTGCCAGGGCTGGGTTTATCCTCTGCTCAAGCCTCTCAAAAACATCAAATATCGTCACATCTACATATCCTAATGTCTTTGGGAAGATAACTAAACCATAGATAGCCAAAGCAAAATATTTCTAACTGTCTCCTTACTTGAATGGCTATGGATTAAGGTCCGTAAAATATCCCATGATATACAGTAGCTTACCTCTTTTTGGACAACATGGCTTTCGACCCAATTTCTTTCCACTCCCAGAATTTTAAACACTTTTTTCTTGAAACCCGACTTCTTTGTATCCTTCAAATAAATATGGTCGGGAATAACGTTCTCAATATGCAGCAAGGTCGAATATTCCTCCATGGTTGGAGTCATATCTTCTCGGTTGAAGGTAAAACACCGATAAGCGGGATTCTAGAATTGCACCACAGTACGGATCACCTCACCACTGACCTTAACCTGAACTAACAGTGCTATGTCCCCATAAGTCTGAGTGAAGGCTTTTTTTTATATGTTCCATTGATTCCATATATCCATCAATTCCCGGAGATTTTGCATGATAGTAAGATCAACCTCGGTTGGCAATGCTGACACATATCCCATCTTCAAACAATCCCCATTATCCCGCTGACCTTTCTCGGACTGTTTCCTAACCTCTAAATGCTTCTCGACCACTGAGACACTCTGACCCTCCATGAAATCCCTTTTGGTTGAATATTATCTCGAGACCAATGACCTTCCATGTGCAAAAAAAATGATGACAAGAATGCAAAAAAAAAAAAAACAAAAAACAAAGAGAAAATCAATTAGTAACGGGAATAAATTCGAATAATACAAAAAACATATAATTCAAAACAGTAATTATCCCTGAGGATGCCAATAAAATTTCAGCATTATAACATCCTTGGGACGAAATACCAACACTTATTACGGGCATTGTGATGTACGTTCATCATTGTCCGATTTTTCAAAAATAAACTTATTCGGAAAGTAGAATAGAAGGTAAAAGGATTGGAAATATTCCTCCATGTGTTCTTAACTTCGGGATATCTAATTGAAAATCCGGTATGGCTTCGCCTAGGTTTACTATATGAAGGTGAATTAGTTCTAAAAGCCCCGAATTGTTCCTCACTGTCGCCAGTGAAGGCTAGTAAGGCATCCCGATAAAAGCAGGTCCAATTCGTTAGAGTATATTTCCCTAGACCATGCGGATTGTTAATCACGAAGGCTTAGGTAATTTAGTACTCCACAAGTGTTTCACTAGCCCATACGAATTGTTAATCACGAAGGCTTAGTTACTTTGCTCCCACCTAAAAAGACAGAATCCGGGTATAGGATTCATGATATGCCAATGCACGTATAGTGTATGAAGAGAAATAACAAACCTTTCACCACCTATTCTACATCCCTTATTCTAAATGCCCCAACAAGATTAAACAACATAAGTCATCAATTAATCAATAAATGAATATATGCACCAAAATAACCAGAGAACAATTATAATATGTATACACATGAATATAGACATATTTAAAAACATTTCATTATTTTTGAAATTATTCTTTTTTTTTTAAATGTGGGAATTAAAATTAAATACCAATTAAACTAACAAAACCGAGACTTTGATAATACACGACTAATTTTAGGCCTGACTCTTTAATAGTCCCAGTAGAGTCGCCAAGCTGTCGCAACCTAAAAAAATAACAAGTCTCATCGCAAGATTTATTATTCGTTAAGCGTGCCATTAAAAAAAACCGAGGAAAAGTCGACTTAATTGCTCTTGAAAAATGAAGGTTTTGAAAATGACCTTGACAAAAACATTGAGTCGCCACCAATCTTTTTTAGCTAGGTGTGATCGGCCACCTATTAAAACCGGTTTTATAAAATATTTTAAAATTAATTAAAAAATTTTTAAAACCAATTTCAAGTCTGCGTTTTAAACCAGATAAATCAAATAAGCGGTTCGGGACTCGGTTACGTTTGGGGAAGGATTAGCACCCTCACAACGCCCGTATAAAACGGTACCTTATTAATCATGTATTATTTCAAGTCTCGGTAAAAAAGTCGGTTTTAAATTTAGTATTTCAAGTTAATTCTCAATTTAAAAAAAAAAATATTTCCATTTTTAATGGAAATGATCCGAAATTTATAAATTCAAAATTTTCCTATATTCCCCAACAAACGTGGCAAAATATAGAAATTTTTATTAGTTTGAAAAACTTTTCGAATTATTCTTATTTTAAAGAAGATATTCCGTTATTAATGATAATTGATGATATCCTCTCCAGCAAACCCAGCAGAGAACTCATGAATTATTTTAACTTGAGAACATCTTTATTTTATTGAAAATCATTACCTTTTTGAAAACATTTTAAAAAAAATATATGAATATGTATGATATAAATAAAATGACATAGCAAAGTTTAAATAATATAATGCAACCTAAATGATATGATATAATTTAAATGTCTTAGCATATTCTAAATGAAATGAAATATCTTAAGTTATATGATATATTCTAAATGAAATAAAATAACCTAGGTGACATAATATATTATAAATGAAATGAAATGGCCTTGGTAACATAATATATTCTATATGAAATGAAATGACCTAGGTAACATAATATATTCTATATGAAATGAAATAATTTAAATGACATGGCAAATATAAATGATATGGCATATAATCTAAATGACATGAAATTTAAAATAATGCTATCATATAATATGCATGGAAATAAAAATAAAAATAATAATGCATGAACATAATATATGCTAAAAAATATGACAAAAATAACTAAATAAAAAGCATAGGATATCATGAAATATTCAAAACCATATAAAATAATGCTATCATATAATATGCATGGAAATAAAAATAAAAATAATAATGCATGAACATAATATATGCTAAAAAATATGACAAAAATAATTAAATAAAAAGCATAGGATATCATGAAATATTCAAAACCATATAACAAATAATATAATATCAAAAATTTAAATCAAAGATAATAACACCATCATGAAAATTAAACATAGCAAAAATTACATATTATATAATATGCATGAATATGGAAAATGCAATGCATGAGAATTTATTTTTTCCTTTAATTAAGAAAATCCGTATATCTAAAAAGATATCCGGCTGCCTTAGGAAAATATATCAAATTAAATATTCTAAAACCAAAATACTTTGTGATTGTTTGAAAATAATTTTGAAAAACTTAGATTAGAAATAAAAACTTAGCTAAACCCTTTTTTAAATGGCTCTAATTCTCTAAGTTTAAACCCGGACTTGATCACCCTTAACCCGAGACTTAAAAAATCTTTTTTAGAGTCTAAAAAGGCTTAGAAACTATCCTAAGTCGGTAGCTAAACTTCCTAATCAGCCCTCTCTAAGTAACTTAACCAAAATAGAAAAGTGATTTTATTTCGAATTCAATTCTGCCTCTACTATCCAGTATTAAAGCACGATTTTTTCCCCTATTTTTAAAAATTCAAAAAAAATCTAAAAAAAATAATGGAGACTCAGGACACGTAAAAATACACGGGAAAAAACTGGCTTAATTTTTTGATTAAAGATCGGGAAAGTAAGAGTACTGGGTGAAAAAACTGTTTTGCCAAAACACATTCTTTTGCCTTCGATAAAATCATTTAAAAATCAAAGTAAAAATATTAGAGACTCTCTAAATGACTCACAAACAGTAGCTAAAACTTTTGAAAAGTTAGGCAAAAATTGGCTAAATAAAAAAATCACAAAGGTAGAATAATCAATTTGATAACTTTTTAATTTTTCACAAGTATGCTCAAGAGAGCATGACTTTGAACCATTGATTGGCTTAAGTCATAAGTAAAGTGGCAAGGACATGAAATGCATGAAAAATACAGCAAATATGATGCATGAAATGCATGATTTAAAACCTAAATGACATGAAAAATGCATGGCATCAATAAAATGACCTAGACCTAAATGAACTTGCATGGCATTTAATGCAACCTATGTCTAAAATGCATGAATATTCATGGCAAAACAAACCAAACTTAAATCTAAAATACGCATGGCAATAACACAAACAGATGGCATGCTTAAACAAAATATTTAACCAAATATCATGAAAATGCAAACCTATCAACTAACATAACAAAAATGCACACACAAAGCAAACAATATGAAGTGGCCGAATGTGGTGGATGCTTAAAATGAGCATGGCATTTTCACAAACACATGATATACTAACATGCATAGCTAAAGAGTAATGCTCAAATCATGCAAATATAAAGTAAAGGCATGAAAACCAATAGGCATTTTCACAAACACATGGATTACAAAATATAAAACATAAACAAACTTAAACATTTTGAAAACAGAAAATAAAAAATGCAAGACAAGTAAAATAAACATGATAACAAGATAATAGACTCAAAAAATAGAAACAAGCAAGCAACCAAATTAAAACAAACTTCATATTTATGTATTAGAAGAAGATTAAAGCATCAAAACTTGTTAAATATCAAGAATAACATGAAAATAAAAATGCAAAAAGCAACCCTTAAAAATACTAAGCCATTCGGCCAACCTTATAACAAAAGAAAAAAAATTTCAAAGCCTTTTTTTTCAAGAAAGCATGAAGAAGAACTTGAAGAAGAATATTAAAAACACTTATTTTAAAAGAAAAATCAAAAGAAACTCACCAAAATAGTGATCAAAACAGCAAATCAAGAATGAAAATCAAAGAAAGTGCAAGAGTATGGTGCTTAAAGCAACCTCTAGAAGCTATCTTTCAAGCTTTTTCTCTTCTAACTTTCTTTTCTTTTTTTTTTCTAAACTTTTCTTTTTGCTTTTCAACAATGGAGAGAAAAATCAGCCAAAACCAAGAGAGTATAGAGAGTGAATAGCTGAAAATGAAAGAGAGAATGACTCTCCCTTGTAGTGGCCGAATGGCCCTCCCTAGGCTAGGATGTTGTCATTTTTCATTTAACCAATTTCCATCCAAAGGCTATTGATCCAATATCTTTAAAACATGAAATTATCACCCTTAGATTAGGCCATCAGCTATCCACAATTACAGTTGTTCAAGAATCTTAAGCCATTATGTTGACACTCTCCCTCTTCATGCATTGGTCCATGTGGCTTATTTGCAAAGACTTGATCAAAAAGTAACTAACTTCCTCTTCATTGTTGGCCTTTTGATTAAAAATCAGAAAATATCTACCTATCCTTGGGCCTTGGCCGGCCAACCCCCCTTCTTCCAGCCCATGCTTCATTTTTTTAAAAGGTATGAAAAGCTCTTTTCGGTTTCTTGGATAAAATGACCTTTTTGCCATCCGAACATAAATAAATGGCAAACGGACTCCAAACCCAAATTTTATTTTTTAAATACTTTCAAAATAATAACAAATTGAATTCTGGAAGTTTTCAAAAAATTTTGAGTCAATTTGCTATTTATTTGGATTTTTTTTCAAAATTGCCCTTTTATGCTCTCAAACTTTACCATTTTTTAAAAGAACCTCGAATCTAGATTTTTCTTCACCAATCTCTTCCAAATAATTTAAAAGTGTGATCTGGAAGTTTTCATAATTTTTGGAACTCATTTGGTATTTTTTCGGGATTTATCTGCTTGAATTACTACATAGGGGGCCTGAGATTTGGCTATTTTGCAAACGAACTCTGAATCCAGATTTTCTTTCTCCAATCTCTTCCAAATAATTTAAAATTGAGATTTGTAAATTTTTAGAATTTTGGGAGTTCATTTGCTATTTTTTCAGGATTTATCTTCTTGAATTTCTACATAAGGGACCTGGGATTTGGCCATTTTGCAAACGAACTCCTAATCCAGATTTTCTTTTGCCAATCTCTTCGAAATGATTTAAGAATGAGATTTCCAATTTTTCAGAATTTTTGGAGTTCATTTGCTATTTTTCCCAAATTTTCTAATTTTGCCCTTTTACCTCCGAAACTCGGTTTTGCCCAAAACAAGTCCGATTTTTAGATTTTCTTCAAACTAAGCTTTGGGCTATCCTTTTTAATCACTCCTCATCCGTTAGGGGCTTTAGTCTTACCGAATCGGGCCATTTCTGTAATTCTTCCCAATTTCACCGAAATCTACCAAAAACTCTAATTTTAGGTTTTCTTCCAAATTGACTTTTCTTTCAGTTTTTCTTTCAAGTGGCTTCTCCATTACCCGTAGTCAGTGCTTATCTTTCATTTGGAACCATCAATTTCAACCAATTTGATCGTTTAAGCACTTTTCCCCAAATTTCCCGGATTAGGGTTTCCTTTCTACTGAATCTCTGTAACCCAACTTTCAAACTCCATATCTTTCAATGTAGACCTCGGATTATCAAAATTCTTTCACCATTTTTCAACTAAACTTCAAATCTTGATTTTGAAAGTGGGTTGACTTTTTCAGTAGTTGACTTTTCGGGATTGACTTTTCGGGGTTGACTTTTTCAAGTTTGACTTTTTATGCTCGCCTTCTTAGAATAAGTCCTGGAATACCACCTGCAGGATGAAAAAAGTCTTTTTAAATTCTGAAACATCAATTTAGGAAGAAAACATACATGTTTTAGTGTCCCGACAAAATTAGGCGTCTACAATATATTTAAAGGGGTTGATCCGCATGTTGACTCGCTGATCGATTTAGAATTCATACCCGACTCGCATGGAAAAAGTTTAAAAAGGAATTTTTTTTAAATGATGTATTTAAAGGGGTTGGTCTGTACGTTGGCTCTCGGGTCGATTTAAGATTGGAAAAACAATTAAAATCAAAATTTTATTTTTTTAACTATTTTTAGTTTTTTATTCTTATGTTTTTATTTTATTTTTAAATGATATATTTAAAAAGGTTGGTCTGCACGTTGATTCACGGGTCGGTTTAGGATACGTACTTGATCCGCTTGAGAAAAAAATTAAAATAAGAAATTTATTTTAAAATAATATATTTAAAGGGTTGGCTCACACGTTCACTCGCGAGTTGATTTAAGATCCGTACCCGACCCGCTTGAGAAAAAAATTAAAAAGAAATTTATTTATTTTTATTTAGTTTAGTTTAGTTTTTATTTTATTTTTTTTAAATGATGCATTTAAATGGGTTAGTTCGCACGTGGACCTGCAGACCAATTTAGGATCCATATCCGACCCACACGAAAAAAAAGTAAAAAATATATATTTTATTAATTACTTTTTTATTTTATTTTTAAATAATGTATTTAAATGGGTTAGTCTGCATGTTGACTCGCGAGTCGATTTATGATTTGTACCAGACCAGCTCGAGAAAAAGTTTTTAAAAAATTGTTTTTTAATTATTTTATTTTAATTTTGAATGACGTATTTAAAGGGGTTGGTCCTTAAGTTGATTCATGAGTTGATTTAGGATCCGTACCCGACCCGCTCGAGAAAAATAGTTAGAAAAAGGAAAAAATGAACTTGGTTCTAATTTATGTGAGAAAAGCGATCATACAAGAGAATAAAATAAAATTATAATTTTATTTTCTTATTTTTCATTTATTATTTTTTATCTCCTATAAATAAAAATATACATTATATAATAAAATCAAAATATTTTTAAAATATATAAATAAAATTTAAAAATGCATTTATAATACGTAATTTACAAATAAATAGTTTTTATAAATTTAATTTTTATAATTAATAAAATATTATTATATTAATATTATTACAATTTTAAAATAAAAAATTAATTATTATTTAATAAAATTAATTTTAAATTAATTTAATAATTAATTAAAAATTAAAAAAATTAAAAATACCCAGCGAAAATAGTGACTTAATTCTAGTGTAATACTAATTACAAGTCTCCACCAATTGGCAATTGTCAAAGGCCTTGTTTAGCATTGCTTCTGGCTTAATTTTTGAGGTCAAAAACTGCTTTTCACCGTAAACGCAATGTTAAACGGATAAAAAATTTGGCTTATTCTGTTGAAACCATGGTTTGAAAAGCCAAACCAGAAAGCCAAAAAATAAAGCTTTTGGATTTTAAAAGTTGGCTTTTGAATAAAATGATTTTATTATCCTCACATCTCTACACTTTTATTATTTTAAACATATTTTTTTTTGATATTTCAATTTTCTACAATACTTTTTCACAACAATACTAAACACTTAAAAATTTTTAAACCATATTTTTTCACCATACTTTTTAAACATTTTTTTTTTTTAATTCAAACTTTTTTTCGGCCTAATTTTTTTTTCATAATAATACTAAACCAAAATATGATAGCCCATAAGCAAATGGGTCCAAGTATTTCCACGCCATCCTTCCAAATTTCCAATTGGGTTGAACGAAAAACACGTGGCATGTCACATTTAAGAGAAGAAGTAACCAATAATAAAGAGGCGGCCATCACCATACTTCTTAATAAATAGTCTCATCTCTTTTTCATCATCAAGAAAAAAAAAATTGTTAAAATATTTTTTAAAATTATTTAATATATTATTTATAATAAAAGTATTATATTAATTATAAAATTTGATAATTTGATTTATTATTTTTAATATATTGAGTGAAGATATTACCACATATAGTAATCTTAAAAAATATCCTTAAAATATTTGTTAGCAAAATTCAAAAAAAAAAAAAAATTGAAACGGTCTTTCCTTAAATTATATTCCTTAAATTATATTGCATACAAAATAAAAAATAAAAAATAAAAGATTAATCTTAATATATATTTTTATATAAATTTTCAATTATATAATAAAAGATAATTTTTCTCCTATTTCGAAAATCTCATCCTACGTAGACCTGCTCACGGGCCGGGCAGCCCGCCCGGCCCGTATCGGGTCAGGCTTGGGCAGGATATTTTATGTTCCGGGCCAGGCCGGGCCGGCCCGGAACAGTGATTTTTATTATAATAATATTATTTTATTTAATTTTAATAAATAAAAAATAAAAAAAAATATTTTTTTATTCCAATGAAGAGTGTTTCGGGCCTAAACGGGCGGGCTTGGGCTACCAGGGCCGGGCCTGGGCAGAGGAAAAAAAAACCGGGCCGCGGCCCGCCCCGACCCGGTCCATGACCACCTCTAATCCTACGTACTCAAAATTATTAAATTTGGATTTTAAATTTTATCGATTAAAGATTTTTTTTTGAATTTTTTTTAAAAGGGTTTGTTTAATCGTAGCTTATAATCAGGATTATTTAATTATTATTTTTGGAATTTTTTTTAATTTTAATATATTATTTTTATTAAATTTAAGAAAAATAATGCATTAATTAAATTTTTTTGAAAATATCATTTTAATCAATGTTACTAGATATTATTAATATTTTCTTTTTAAATTTTTTTCTTACGAGTATTTTAAAGATATTTTTTAAAATTATTATATATTTATTTGATATATTAAAAATATCAATAAAATTATTAATCATTATATTTAATATAATATTATTATTATAAATATTATAAAAAAATATTAAATAATGTCTAGTGACATTGTATAAAATGATATTTATAAAAATAAAAGTATAATTTATGTATTATTATTTTTTTAAATTTAATAAAAATAATATATTAAATATAAAATAAAATGATAAATAAATAAATAATTTTTTAATTGATATCAATAAATATCTATTTATCAATCTTATTAGAAAAAGAGAGCAAAACATTTGCCGCAAAAAGGAGGACAGCTGCCCCATGATTGGGCCTTGTTAGGTAATAATTGGAGCCCACTTATCAGTAGTTAGTTTCAATAATAGGTGCCAGGTGTCAAGTTCTTAAATTTTTTTGGTTAATTTAATTTTTTAGCATTATGGGAATTTATTTGTAGTAGGAGGGTGAGGGACACTTGTCAAACAGTAGACAAACTAAAAAAATATCAAAATCAAAATAAAAGCAATTTCTCTGGAGATCACAACTAAAACCCATTTCAAAAGTTGACACGTATTGACTAAAAAACAAGATGGGTCCCTTTGAGCCGACAAATGGTTCAATGCCGTTTAATCTAGGGAGAGGACGTGTTGACCCCATGATCTGAGAGAGAATTCTTCTGTTCACTTGAGGCACCTTTTTTTTTGGGGGTTTAAACTTGAGAGAGAGAGAGAGAGAGAGAGGGGACAGAACAGCTATCTTGTACTGTCGTTGTTAGTGTTTTCTACTTGAAAACGTTGTCTAATGGCAGATTGACATGTAGGATAATAATAGAGCAGGATGAAACAGAAACTATTTTATTTATTTTTGTTTTATTGTTTTAATGGATGTACATCTATTTTCACGTTATTTTAATTTTAATTTTTTATTAATTATTTTTAATTTAATATTAAAAAAATATATTATAATTTATTCATTAATATAATTTTAGTATATATAATTTTTTAATATATATAATATACATATATATAAAAAAATATAATATTAGTATATATATCTAATATATATATATATATATATATATACTAAAAATATAAAAAGGATATGGTTGGTTGGAGTGGTTAGTGACTCCAACCCTCTAGATGAGAATCAAGATTCGAATCTTGGGTGTCTCTAATATTGGGAGGGCTTTATCATTACACTTCCGGCCCGACAGGGGTTAGTCTTCCATCAACTATAAAATGGGATGCGAGACACCCTGGGTTTACACAAAAAAAAATAATATATAGAAAGGATATATAAAATATTTTAAGCGATAAAATAATAATTTTAAAAGTCGGGGCGGAACGAGCATTTTTCAAAACCGTCTCGCTCTACCCCATCCCACTTTTTTTTTTAAAAAAAATCTCTTTATTCGAAACAGATCGATGTGAAATTTGCGAAACAAATCAGATTTTGCCATCTCTATTGACATGTCTACTAAATGATGACTTGCAAAAAATTGTTATATTATCTAAATTTAGGTGTGTTTTCGATACAGATATATTTAAATTTTTTTATATATCTGAAAGATTATATTTTGATATCCATATCTAAATATATATCGGATATAAATATCAAATATAAATATTTTAAAGAATATGAAGAATCCAAGTAAGATAAGAAATAAGAGATGACTTATTCTTATAATCTATAGTTCTAGAATTCACCAAAGATAGGAAAATACATGGCAATATTAGATACGACACAGAAAAATAATTAAAATACGACATGAAAAAAATATATACACGACACGAATACACGAATATGTCAAAATTTATACAACACAAATTATTAACATGTCAAAATTTATATTAATAAAAAACACCTTAAATTTGATTATGATACCAAAAAATACACAAATACGATAGAGATACACAAATTGCCAAGACGAGAAAATAGTCCCAAATATGAATACACAATGCACATACACATACGAGCTGTTTTAATTAAGAGAACGTGTTAATTAATAGTTATATATAGTTTGATTTGAAAGTTTCGGTTTCGAATTATAGGAGTAAAGTTGACAAAGTTTATCAGAATCTAAAAAAACTCGTTAGATCTTTAAAGTCATATTCGATTCAATCTAATTTGGCAATTTGATAAAAAAAAGTTCACAATAAGAATTTGTCGGATACGATCATGAAATAATACGAATTTAAGTTGATTTGAATTTAAAATTCAATAATTTAATTATGAAATTATTTAAATTCCATGACTTAAATCTGAATAACCCAAATCTCAAGCATGAAATAACTTGAACTTTTTTCAATTAAGAAAATGATTCGATCCGAACACAATCCAACCAATTGCTACCTATATGATAGAATTTATGAAGTAAAAAAAGACTATCATCCATGATGTATAATTAATCTATAATCATTCTTAACCCATAATCACAAATTCTTTAAGCAAAACATTTTTTTCCGTGCATATGAGTGTTACAAATAATTTTTTTCCCTTAAAAGTTACTCTAAAATTTGTCCATCACTAACATTACCAAATAAAATTCTAATTTTATTATGTAAATATTAAATTACCAATGTTCATGAAAAACCTTAAAATATTAAATATAGAGAATTACAAAATAATTTAATTTTTTATCTTTTAAATCTTTTGAATTGTGCTATCGTGACTCCTCCTTTCATAAAAAACAAGAAAAAGTTGAACATTATTTTGGGGTAAATTGAAATTGAAATTGAAAATTCTCAAGTTAACTATCACTAAACCTGCTCATGGTCAGGTTTGGGCAAAAATTTTGATGATCCAGACTAGTTCGGCTCGGATCACTGGTTAACTATTAAAAAATATTTAAATTTAATTATAAATATTAATATAAAAATATATTTTTTATTTTTTGAACAATAAAATGGGCCGACGGGCTAATCCGGGCCCGTCCAAGTCCAGGCCTGGGTAAGGAAGAAACAAAAAATCCGAATCGCGGCCCAGACCTGCCCACGAGCAGGTCTAACTGTCACTTTCTAAACGCTACAGCAATTTTGGATTTTAGTGGCATTTTAATGGTGGCGTTTCACTTACAAACGCCGCTAGGTAGCGTGTTTTTATAAAAGTAGCGGCATTTCATACACAACCGCCGCTAAAAATACCTTCATCGGTGTTTGCAAGCATAAACGCCACTAAATAAGATACATTACTAGCGTTTAAGAATACAAACGACACTAAATGTTTTTCAAATTACGCATGTAGACACCTAATTTTGTTTGGGCCCCCTAAACAAGGTGATTTTCTCTTTTTGACTTCCTGAAATGCAAAGAATCTTCCTTCATTCTACTAATGGGTCTCCAAGACTTTGATTCGGAGCTCAAAGCGAAAAAGTCAACTCCGAAAAAATCAACCACTGAAAAAGTCAACTCTCAGTCAAAATCAAGATTCGAAGTTGAATTAAACAATGGTGAAAGAATTTTGATAATTAAAGGTCTACAACGAAAGATAGAGAGTTTGAAAGACAGATTGCAAAATTTCAGTGTAGGAAAAATACCTAATTTCGCAAATTTGGGAAAAAGTGTGTAAACAATCAAATTGGACGAAATTGGAGGTTCCAAAATGGATTAAGATCAATAAATATGGATATTGAAAGGTCCAATTTTGGAGCGGATTTGATGGAAGATGTGGTTTGAAGAGAAAAAGGAAAATAAAAATTTGATGAATAAATAGGAAATTCACAAATTTGGGAATATTGCAAAGATGGCCCGATTCGGTGACATTGAAACCCCCAGTTGATAAAGGATAAATAAATAGAAATATCCCAAGTCTCAATTTGAAGTGGATCCCAAGGAAGAGCCGATTGGAGGAAAAATGAAAAAACGAAAAAAAAATCTCAATAAAGAGGAAAAAGGAAAAACTAAATCGGAGATAAATTCGGATGTAAAAATTGGACTTTTTGGGGCCAACTCCAATTCAATATATGACAAAGGCATTGGAAAAAGAAAATCCAGAAATTGGGCCTATTTCGAGTAAAATCGAGGTTTCGGGAGTTAAAAGGTAATTTTGGAAAATCCAGGAAAAATAGAATCCGAGCTCGAAAAATTATGAAAACTTTCAGAACTGAGTTTTATATTAGATGGAAGGGATTGGAGAAGAAAAATCTGAAATCAGAGCTCAAATGGATAAAGACAACGTTCGAATGCACTAATCTAAAATTCCAAGAGAAAATCCCGGGAAAAATAGAATCTGAACTCGAAAAATTATGAAAATTTTTAGAACTGAGTTTTATATTTTATGGAAGGGATTGGAGAAAAAAATCCAGAATTGAAGCTCAAATAGAAAAAGACAACGTTCAGGTGCACTAATCCGAAATTCCAAGAGAAAATTTTGGGAAAAAAAGAAACGTGCTCGAAAAATGATGAAAACTTCCAGATATGAGTTTTATATTTTATGGAAGGGATTGGATAATAAAAATTCAGAATCGGAGCTCAAATGGAAAGGACAAAGTTTGGGAGGCACTAAACCGAAATTTTAGAGAAAAATCTGGAAAAAATAGAATCCAAGCTCGAAAAAATATGAAAACCTCCAGAACTGAGTTTTATATTGGATAAGATGAATTGGAAAAGAAAAATCCAAAATTGGGGTCTATTTGCAATTAAATTAAGTTTGGGGGCCAAAATACAATTGTATCGAAAAACTGAAAAGGGTTATTTTGCAAATAAAAAAAGAGAAATTGCCTAGAAAATTCCAGGCCATTTTCGGTCAACCCTTGGATGAAGGTGGGAGTGTGATCATCTAAAATCAAATAGCCAAGATTGAATAGCAAGATGACATTTTTAAGAAGGGGCAAGATTCTCCACTACTTGCCTACATAGCATTTTTGACCAATGGGAGGCCTCCAAATTGCAAAGTCATGTGAAGGCCATGTGAAGAGCATGTGAAGGCTATGAGATGATGCCAAATAGGATTAAAAATGCCACCTAAGAAGATATTTTAATAGTAAGCCATATGATCATGACAAGTGGCCTAGATATTTTGTAGAGATAGGAGACCAGAATAATCTAGGTGGCATTATTGGCCAATGAGAGGCTAGGAAACTGTTAATTTAAGGGAAGCTTCATGCAAATAGGGGACAAGAAGCCTTAATTTAAGAAAAGCATCATGCAAGGAAGGGACAAGAATTAGCCATGTGGCAAATATGTTGGGAGAGCATGCAAAGCATGACAATGGCTTAGAAAAATTAAGCAACTTCACACCAATATTAGGGGTGGCCGGCCAAGAAAATAGAAAGGAGGAGTTATTTTTTCAAGGCAATCTTACTACACTCTTGAAGGAGAAAAGGAGAAAAAGAAAAAGAGAGAAAGAGGGAGAAGAAAGGCAATTTTTCACTACACACTTGATTTGGAAAGCTTGGCTAGGTAGCTATTTTCTCTCTTCCTCTTCAATTATTTTCTTTAACTTCATGATATCTTTTTCTTCTCCATGTGATTACTAATTCTTTTTGCTTGAATAAAAATATTTTCAAAATAAATTTTAAAGGTTTTCCTTCTATTCTCTACAAAACAAAAGTTGGCAAAATCTTTTCTACTCTTTTTTTCACCTTGGCCGAAACTATCTAGTTGTTATTGAGCTTGTCTTTGCTTGATTTTCTTGCTTGCTTGTTGATTGTGGACTTTATCATTGTGGTAGGATAGATTTTTTTTTTGGTTTTCCTTTTAAAAAAAATAAAAAAAATCAAATAAAAGGTTTGAGAAGCTTGAGGATTTTAATTTAAACCAACCATTGAGCCAACCTTGTTTTTCCTTTGCTTGCTTGTTATTTTTTTAGTTTATGTTAGATCATTTTTATATATTTGTCTTGCTAATTGTTCATGCGTTCATTTCATCCTCCATTTAATTTTTGGCTTAGACCAATCAATGGTCTATATAGCCAAGCTCTCTTGAGCAAGCTTGTGTAAAATTAATGTTTTTTTTAAGTTGGATATTCTGACTTTGAGCTTTTTTTTTACTAAGTTATTTTTGTCAAAATAAAAGGATTTTTTTACCACAAGTAGTACACCTTAGAAGGATGCTCTAGTAATTTTTCCACGATTTTTAGAATTTTTTATCAAGGTTGGAAAAATGGTTTTCGATAAAACCGTTTTTAGTTCACTGTTCTGACTTTAATGCAATTTCGGTCAAGGCATCCTTAGTCCAAAAGTTAAAATGATTTTATCCCATAAATACCATCATGTCTCAAGCCTAAACTAATTTTTCTAGGATTTTTAGAATTTTTTATCAAGGGTGGAAAAATGGTTTTCCGTAAAATAGTTTTTAATCTACTGTTCTAACTTTAATGCAATTTCGGTCAAGGCATCCTTAGTCCAAAAATTAAGTTGATTTTAAAACCCCATAAATAACATCATGTTTCAAGTCTAAACTATTTTTTTTTTCATATTTTTTTGAATTTTTCATAAGGGGTAGAAAAATAGTTTTTTAAAACTGGTTGTTGGAGTTAGAATGAGTTTTTTTTAAACCAATAATTTTCTGTTTTTATTAAAAAAGAGGAGGGGCTGATTTGAGTCATTAGCTACTGTTTTAGGTTGATTTCCATATCTATCTCAAGGATAAAAATTGATTTTACAAAGGTCGAGTCATGGATAGTCAACCGGGTTTTAAAAAAAATAATAAAAAAGCTAGAGCCTTTTAGAGGGAGGGGGTTTCAGCCAAGGCCTATTTTCTATAAAAAAAATTCAACTTTTTTATCCGAGCTCAAAGTCATTCAGTTTTTGAAAATCCAATTTAAGTTTCTCTCAAAGATAGTCGAATACCTTCTTTAGGTATACGGATGTCCTTACTTCAAGGGAGAAATACATTTTCATGCATTGCATATTTTAAAATGTTTTTATTTAATTTAGTATAAAAACATATTTGTCGGTTTCCTAAACATTTGGCGAGAATTAGTTCCTAATCTTTGCCGAGTTTGCCGAGGAGGTTAGGAAATTGTTCAACGCACATGTTTATGGAATTGAAACGTATGGTTTTTTTTTACTCGGAATCATGTAAATGTCATATGAAAGAATTATTTTCCAAACTTTGTCGGGTTTGCCGGGGAGTACGATAATATTTTCCAACATACGCCATTTATGTGATTCCTCACATGAAAAATCAATTTCAAAATGATATGTGCATGTTCCATGATCATGCATATTCCATGATATCTACATAACATCATCTTAATTATGCAAATTCTTTGTTTATGAATATTCCATGTTGATGTCATTTTATATTCATGTTGATAGTGTGATTATGAATAGTTTATGATGATGTCATTTTGTGATTTTTGCCATGTCAAGCATGCCATGTCATTAATTCTTTTTCCATGACATTATAGGATTTGCCATGTCATTAATTCTTTTGGCCATGTCATTTAGATTTCACCATGTCAAGCATGCCATGTTATTAATTCTTTTGCTATGTCATCAATTTGTGTGAAATGTCATTAATTCTTTTGGCCATGCCATAATAAGATTTTGTCGTGTCATGTCAAGCATGCCATGTCATTCATTCTTTAGGCCATGACATTAATTCTTTTGCCATGACATAATGGCATTTTCCATGACATTAATTCACATGCCATTAATTCCTTTATCATTTTTTGCCATGTCAAGCATGCCATGTCACTAAGTCTTTTGCCATGTCATAATAAATGTTTGTAATGCCATGATATTTTTATCTTAGTAATATTTTTGCATATTCATGATCATTTTTTTTATGATTTTAAAATACATGAAAAATAAATATTTTTTTTATAAAACAAGATTATTCCCGATTTAAAATAATTTTTGAGTTTTTTGCTGGGTTTGCAGGGAAGGATATCATCGATTATCATTAACGACAGAATATCTTTTTTCAAAAAATGAGGGTGATCTGGAGAATTTCAAAATCAAGAAAAAATTCCATGTTTTGCTGAGTTTGTCGGGAAACATGAAAAATTTTATATTAATAAATTATGGATCATTTTCAAATAAAATATGATTGTTTTTTTAAGAGAATTATTTTTAAACACCAAATTTAAAACCGACTTTCACCGAGACTTGAGATAACACATGACTAATAAGGTACCGTTTTATACGGGCATTGTGGGGGTGCTAATCCTTCCATACACGTAACTGACTCTCGAACCCGCACTTTCTGGTTCAAAGTGTAGACTTCAAAAATGATTTTAAAAAATATTTTAATTAATTTTAAAATATTTTATAAAAATCGGTTTTAATAGGTGATCGATCACACCTAGCCAAAAAAGATTGGTGGCGACTCCATTTCTCTTTCAAGGTTGTTTTCAAACCCTTCATTTTATTTAAGAGGAATTAAATCGTCTTTTCCTCTATTTCTCCCCATGCTTTTTATTTTCATTATTTTCAAACGTCGTTTAATGGGTCGCGAGATTTCCGTTACGACAATGCGGTTCCTTTTTTACCACCAAAAAATTTGCCCACTATTTCTATAAAGAGAAACGAAAACGTTTTAGTCAATGTATTAGCAGCGTTTACATAAATAAACGCCGTGTATTTCGACCTTCACGTTCCAGTAAATTTAAATTATGGTGTAATTTTTTCCCCAAAAATATGATAGCGTCATTTTTTTCTAAGTTAAACAATGCGTTTGAGTCATTATATATAGCGGCGTTTTTTGCGTAAAACGCCCCAAAATAGATTTATATTGCGGCGTTTTAGTAAATAAACGCCGCTACTATATTTTAATTAGCGATATTCATTAATTAAAAAAAAAAAAGCAAAACGTAGAGTTTTGCTAGGATATGTAGCGGGATTTTATGGTACACAAGCGTCGCTAAACACATTAACTTAGCGGTGTTTCTTAATAACAAACGCTGCTAAAATTTAGGAAATACTGGTGTTTCTGAGGAACAACCGCCACTAAAGGCCCATTGAATACCACATTTCGACGTTCTATTATGGCGTATTGAAATGCCGCCTATGTACATATAAACGCTGCTAGTTTACTGGCGTTTTTAGTACAAACGCCGATAAAATTCCCGGCGCAATTTTCAACGGCGTTTTATGCAAACGCCGCTATTAATTTAGCGGCGTTTATAAACACCCCTATGCTTAAAAAAATGTCGCTGAAACTCTAGTGTGCTGTAGTGAAATGATAATGCACATATTTATTATTCTCTTAACCACAGTGCGAGTTTTTGTAATTTATTGTTTTTATTACCTTAACTTGATTATAAGTAAAGGTATTCATGGGCTAGTCGAGTTCGGGTCGGACTTAAGTATGGTATCAATATCATATATACTTATTCAAGCCCGACTAAAGTATATGTGCCTTAAATTCTATCAAAACCCATCCATATTTGTAAATGGGTAGTCCAAACCTGTTTAGGTCCACCCATATTATTATTTTTTCTAAAAAAATTTAAACAAATATGTTTTTTTTATTTAATTTTTAGTAATTTTATCCTTTTTTTTCTTTTATTAAGTTATAAAACCTGGATAACTTAACATATTTTTAAGTGTTTACACTATAATATTATATATATTTATTTTTATATGATATAAATTACATAATATGTATAAATATAAAAATAATATATATTATATAAACAAAAAACAAGTCGGGCCGAGCTTGGACTTTGATTGTTGGAGCCAATACCCGACCCATTTTCTAAACGAGCCTTTTTTTTTGTCCAAGCTCATATTTCGAGCCTAATATTTTTGTCCAAACCCTCCCAAATATCAGGCAGACCTTTGGACTTGGATGGGTCACTACAAGAAATTTGGCTATTTGTGACAATTAATTCATTGACGCGTCGTTTTTATGTCACAAATTCATATAATTACGTGAGAAAATTGAGATAACGTCACTTATTTAATGAACATATTTATTATGCGTGACGTTTTATATTTTTATCATAAATTTGCATCAAACAAGGCCATTGTCAAAAAATTTCACCAGATCCTAATGGTGGAAATTTTTTTTTGTGACGATTCAAGTGAACTTGTGACAATTCATATTTTTTCATAGATAAAATATGTGGATTAGTGACATTATCATACATGTCAAAATTGAGATAACGTCACTTATCCAATGAATATCTTTATTATGTGTGATGTTTTATATTTTTATCATAAATTTGAGCCACAAAAGGTATGGCACCAAATTTTTCCACCAAATCCTAATGGAGGGAATTTTTTTTTGTGACGATTCAAGTGCCCTTTTGACGATTCATATTTTTTCATAGACAAAATATGTGAATTAGTGACATTATCATACGTGACAAAATTGATATAACATCACCTATTTAATGAAAATCTTTATTCTGCGTGACATTTTATATCTTCATCATATATTTGCGTCACGCAAGGTATGGCGTCATATTTTTCCACCAAATCCTAATGGAGGGAAAATTTTTTTGTGACGATTCATATTTTGCCATAGATAAAATATGTGAATTAGTGACGTTTGTCGCAACCTAAAAAATAACGAGTCTCATCGCAAGACTTTATTATTCGTTAAGCGTGACATTAAAAAAATCGAGGAAAAGTCGACTTAATTCCTCTAGATAAATGAAGGTTTTGAAAATGACCTTGAAAAGACATGGAGTCGCCAGCAATCTTTTTTAGCTAGGTGCGATCGGTCACCTATTAAAACCGGTTTTATAAAGTATTTTAAAAATTAATTAAAATATTTTTAAAACCAATTTCAAGTCTGCGTTTTAAACCAGAGAAATCAAAGAAACGGGTTCGGGACTCGGTTACGTGTAGGGAAAGATTAGCACCCCCACAACGCCCGTATAAAACGGTACCTTATTAATCGTGTTTTATCTCAAATCTCGGTGTAAAGTTGGTTTTAAATTTAGTATTTCAAGTTAATTTCCAATGTAAAGAAAAATGATTCCATTTTTAATTAAAAATGATTCGAAATTTATAAATTCAAAATTTTCCTTATTCCCCAACAAACGTGGAAAAATATAGAAATTTTTATTAATTTGAAAAACTTTCCGAATCATTCTCCTTTTTTGAAAGAAATATATTCATTTATTAATGATAATTGATGATATTCCCTCCAGCAAACCCGGTAGAGAACTCATTAATTATTTTAACTCGGGAATATCTTTATTTATTTTTTATTGAAAAATCATTATCCTTTTGAAAATATTTTAAAAGATATGAATATGTATATGCATGACATAAATAAAATGACATAGCAAAATCTAAATAATAATGCATCCTAAATGATATGATATAATTTAAATGCCTTAGCATATTCTAAATGAAATGAAATGTCCTAAGTTATATGACATATTCTAAATGAAATGAAATGTCCTAGGTAGCATAATATGTTCTATATGAGATGCAATATCCTAAATCATTTGATATATTCTAAATGAAATGAAATGACCTATGTAACATAATATATTCTATATGAAATAAAATAACCTAGGTAACATAATATATTCTATATGAAATGACATAATTTAAATGACATGGCAAATATGGATGATATGGCATATAATTTAAATAACATGGAATATAAAATAATGCTATCATATAATATGCATGGAAATAAAAATGAAAATAATAATGCATGAACATAGTATATGCTAAATAAGATAACAAAAAAAATTAAATAAAAAGCATAGGATATCATGAAATATTCCAAATCATATAATAAACAATATTACATAACTCAAAATTATAACAATATCATAGAAATTATCATAGCAAAAATCACATATTATATAAAATGCATGAATATGGAAAATGCAATGCATGAAAATGTATTTTTTCCTTTAATTGAGAAAATCCGTATATCTAAAAAGATATCCGGCTACCTTAGGAAAATATGTCAAATTAAATAACCTAAAACCAAAATACTTTGTGATTGTTTGAAAACAATTTTGAAAAGCTTAGATTAAAAATAAAAAACTGGGTTAAACCTTTTTTTAAATGGCTCTAATTTCCTAAGTTTAAAATCCCGGACTTGACTACCCTTAACACGAGACTTAAAAAATCATTTTTAGAGTTTAAAAAGGCTTAGAAACTACCCTAAGTCAGTAGCTAAACTTCCTAATCAGTTCCCTCTAAGTAACATAACCAAAACAGAAAAATGATTTTTCTTTAAATTCAATTCTAACTCCACTATCTAGTTTTAAGCCATGATTTTTTACCCTATTTTTAAAAATTCAAAAAATTTTAAAACAAATACTGGAGACTCAAGACATGTAAAATTACACGGAAAAAAATCAGCTTAATTTTCTGATTAAAGATGAATGCCCATAAAAATCGGGAAAGTACGAGTACTCGGTGAAAAAAACTGTTTTGCCAAAATACATTTTTGCCTTTGATAAAATAATTTAAAAAATCAAAGTAAAAATGTTTAAGACTCACAAAATGACTCACAAACAATAGCTAGGACTTTTTGAAAGTTAGATAAAAATTGGATAAGTAAAAAAAATCGCAAAGGTGGAATAATCAATTTGACAAACCATAATTTTCCACAAGTGTGCTCAAAAGAGCATGACTTTGAACCATTAATTGGCCTAAGTCATTATTCAAGTGTCATGAACATGAAATGTGTAGACACCTAATTTTGTCCGGACCACTAAACAGGTATGTTTTCCTCCCATATTGATGTTTCCGAGTATAAAAAGACTGTTTTTATCCTGCAGGTGGTACTCCGAGACTTAGTTTAAGAGGGCGAGCACAAAAAAGTCAAACTTAAAACAAAAAGTCAACCCCAAAAAAGTCAAACCCGAAAAAGTCAACCCTAGAAAGTCAACTACTGAAAAAGTCAACCCACTTTCAAAATCAAGATTTTAAGTTCAATTGAAAAATGGAGAAAGAATTTTGATAATCCGAGGTCTACATTGAAAGATATGGACTTCGGAAGTTGGGATTTGGAGATTCAGTAGAAAAGAAACCCTAATCCGAGAAATTTGGGGAAAAGTGCTTAAACGATCAAACTGGTCGAAATTGAAGGTTCCAAATGAAAGATAAGCACTGACTACGGGTAATGGAGAAGTCACTTTCAAGAAAAACCGAGAGAAAAGTCAATCCGGGAGAAAACCGAGAATTAGGGTTTTAGTGGATTTCGGTGAAATCAGGAAAAATCACAGAAATGGCCCGACTTGGTAAGACCAAAGCCCCCAATGGATGAGGAATGATTAAAAAGGATGGCCGAAGGCTCAAATTGAAGAAAATCTGAAAATCGGACTTGTTTTGAGCAAAACCGGGTTTCGGAAGTTAAAGGGGCAAAATTGGAAAAATTTGGGAAAAATAGCAAATGGACTCCGAAAATTCTGAAAAATTTGTCAATCTCATTTTTAAATTGTTTGGAAGAGATTGGCGAAAGAAAATCTTGATTTCGAGTTCGGTTGCAAAATGGCCAAATCCCGGGCTTCTTATGCAATAATTCAAAAAGATAAATCCCGAAAAAATAGCAAATGGGCTCCAAATCTTTTGAAATTTTGCAGATCTCATTTTTAAATTATTTGGAAGAGATTGACGAAAGAAAATCTTGATTCCGAGTTCGTTTGCAAAATGGCCAAATCCCGGGCCTCCTATGCAGTAATTCAAGCCGATAAATCTCGAAAAAATACCAAATGAGCTCCAAAAATTATGAAAACTACACTTTTTAATTATTTTGAAGAGATTGGTGAAGAAAAATCTTGATTTGGAGCTCGTTTAAAAAATGGTAAAAAGTAGGGGCATAAAAGGACATTTTGGGAAGAAAAAATCCAAATAAATAGCAAACGGACTCGGATAATTTTGAAAACTTCCAGAACTCAATATTTTATTATTTTTAAAGTATTAAAAAAATAAAAATTGAATTTGGAGTCCGTTTGATATTTACTTGCATCCGGGGGGCAAAATGGTCATTTCACCCAAGCAACCGAAAAGGGCTTCTTTGGGCCTTTCAAAAATCAGAGCTGGGCTGGAAAAGAGAAGTACTGGCCTGCCCAAGCCCAAAGGAAGGAGGAAGCTTAGGATTTTTTCAATCAAGTGATTAAAAATCAAGAGTTAAGTTAGAGATTTTCATTTTTGAGCCTAAGTCCCAATCCCACATCCCTTTGTAATGTCAAGCCAAGGAGGTGCTCACCTTATAAATAAGGAGTCTTGGCCTTTGGTTGAGACCACCCACTACCCCTTGTGAGATAGTCTATACACTTGTATTAGGATTATCCGGGTGGTGAGTCATAGTGTTTTTGTTGAGAGGGTTTGTAGCTTAATCCGTTCAAAAGCTACTCTGATGGTTTATAGCTTAATCCGTTCAAAAGCTACTCTGAGGGTTTGTAGCTTAATCCGTTCAAAAGCTACTCTGAGGGTTTATAGCTTAATCCGTTCAAAAGCTACTTGTGAGAGGGTTTGTGGCTTAATCCGTTCAAAAGCTACTCTGAGGGTTTGTAGCTTAATCCGTTCAAAAGCTACTCTGAGGGTTTATAGCTTAATCCGTTCAAAAGCTACTTGTGAGAGGGTTTGTGGCTTAATCCGTTCAAAAGCTACTCTGAGGGTTTATAGCTTAATCCGTTCAAAAGCTACTTGGTGAGTTTTCATTTTAAAATAATGTTTCTTGTTCTTCCTTCATTTCCTTTCTTAAGTATATTTTTCTTACATTTTGTTTTTACAATAAACTCACCATGGCCAAATGGCCTACATTATTTATTTTAAGTTGTTGTTTTTGATTCATTTTACCATGTTGTTTATGCTATTTTCTTTATTTTTGATGTTTTAAATATTATGTTATTTCATGTTCTTAAGTTATATTTAATTTGGTTGCTTTGTTTGTTGCCATTTATGTCTTAGATATCATGTTTTTGCATTTTTAATTTTCTGTTTTCATGTTGTTTAAATTTGAGCATGTTTTAGAGTTAGCATATTAAGTGTTTGTGAAAATGCTTGTGTGATTCTTTGCATGATTCTTGTTTTATATCTTAGTAAGCATGTTTTAGATTTGGTATATTAGGTGTTTGTGAAAATGCTTGTGTGATTTTTGTGTTATGACTTAGTTTTTCATGCTAGCATACCAAGTGTTTGTGAAAATGCCATGCATGTCTTAGGTCTAGGTTACATTAAATGTCATGCAAGTTCATGTTAGGTCTAGGCCATATTATTTGTGTCATGCATTTTCCTTACATTTAGGTTTAGATCCATGCATTTCATGCATTATGTTTGCTGCATTGTTTCATGCATTTCATGACCATGCCACTTGAATAATGACTTGAGCCAATTAATGGTTCAAGGTCATGCTCTCTTGAGCACACTTGTGGAAAATTAATTTTGTCAAATTGATTATTCTACCTTTGTGATTTTTTTTACTTAGCCAATTTTTATCTAACTTTCAAAAAGTCCTAGCTACTGCTTTCAAGTCATTTTATGAGTTTCAAATATTTTTATTTTTATTTTTATTTTTAAATGATTTTATCAAAGACAAAAAAAATGTGTTGGCAAAGCAGTTTTTTTTTCTCTACCCAAAACTCGTACATCTCTTATTTTTCTGGGAATTCATCTTTGATCAGAAAATTAAGTCGATTTTTTTCCGTCTATTTTTACAAGTCCTGAGTCTCCAATAATTTGTTCAGAATTTTTGGAATTTTTAAAAATAGGGTAAAAAATCGTGGATTAAAACTGGACAGTGGAGTCAGAATTGATTTTAAAGAAAAACAAAGCAGTTTTTTCTCCTCCAAAAACTCGTACATCTCTGGTTTTTCTGGGAATTCATATTTGATCAGAAAATTAAGTCGATTTGTTTTCGTGTATTTTTACATGTCCTGAGTCTCCAATAATTTTTTCAGAATTTTTGGAATTTTTAAAAATAGAATAAAAAATCGTGGACTAAAACTGGAGAGTGGAGTCAGAATTGAATTTAAAGAAAAACCAATTTTCTGTTTTGGTTAATTTACTTAGAGTGGGCTGATTAGGAGGGTTAGCTACTGGCTTAAGGTAATTTCTAAGCCTTTTGAAACTCTAAAAATGGTTTTTCAAATCCCGGGTTAAGGGTAGCCAAGTCCGGATTTTTTAAAACTTAGGAAATTAGAGTCATTTTAAAAATTTTAGCCCAGTTTTTATTTTTAATTCAAGCTTTCCAAAATTGTTTTCAAACAATCACAAAGTATTTTGGTTTTAGAATATTTAATTTGACATATTTTCCTAAGGTGGCCGGATATCTTTTTAGATATACGGATTTCCTTAATTAAAGGAAAAAATACATTTCATGCATTGCATTTTTATATTCATGCATTTTATATAATATGTGATTCTTGCCATAATAATTTCTATGTGTCATGACATTTAGGTTGCACTATGTTATTTAGATTTTGCTATGTCATTTTATTTATGTCATGCCTATACATATTCATTTCTTTTAAATATTTTCAAAAAAGATAATGGTTTTCAATAAAAATAAAGATATTCCCGAGTTAAAATAATTCATGAGTTCTCTACCGGGTATGCTGGAGGGAATATCATCAATTATTATTAATAAAGGAATATCTTTCTTTCAAAAAAAAAGAGAATGATTCGGAAAGTTTTCCAAAACTAATAAAAATTTCTATATTTTGCCACGTTTGTTGGGGAATATAGGAAAATTTTGAATTTATAAATTCCGGATCATTTTCAATAAAAAATGGAATTACTTTTCTTTAAATTGGGAATTAACTTGAAATACTAAATTTAGAACCAACTTTTCACCGAGACTTGAGATAATACACGATTAATAAGGTACCGATTTATACGAGCGTTGTGGGGGTGCTAATCCTTCCCCGCACGTAACCGACTCCCGAACCCGCTTCTTTGATTTCTCTGGTTTTAAAATGCAGACTTGAAATTGGTTTTTAAAATGTTTTAATTAATTTTTAAAATATTTATAAAACCGGTTTTAATAGGTGGCCGATCACACCTAGCTAAAAAAGATTGGTGGCGACTCCATGTCTTTTTTAAGGTCATTTTCAAAACCTTAATTTTTCTAGAGGAATTAAGTCGACTTTTCCTCGATTTTTTTTTTTAATTGTCACGCCTAACGAATAATAAAGTCTTGCGATGAGACTCGTCGTTATTTTTTTTAGGTTGCGACAGCTTGGCGACTCCGCTGGGGACTATTAGAGAGTCAGGCCTAGAATTAGTCGTGTGTTATCAAAGTCTCGGTTTTGGTTGGTTTAATTGGTATTTAATTTTAATTCCCATATTTTTTTAATAAGGAGAATTTTGAAAATAATAAAATGTTTTTAAATCTGTTCATTCTCATGTGCATGCATTTTATTGTTGTTCTCTAGTTATTTAAGGTTGTGTATTATAATTGCTTGTCGGTTAATGCGTTACACTATTCTTGAATGTTTTAATTGCTAGGGCATTTAGAATAAGGTTTGTAGAATAGGTAGTGAAAGGTTTGTTATTCCTCCACACACACTACACGTGCATTTGCATAACATGAATCCTATACCCGGGTTCCGTCCTTTTAAGTGGGAGTAAAGTAACTACGCCTTCGTGATGATCCTCCGTATGGGCTAGTGAAACACTTTCGGAGTATAAAGTACCTAATGCCTTCGTGATAATCCTCCGTACGGGCATAGGAAAATATACTCTAACGAATTGAACCCGCTTTTATCGGGGTGCCTTACTACCTTCACCGGCGACAGTGAGGAACAATTCGGGGCCTTAGAACCGATTCACCCTCATATAGTGAACCTAGGCGAAGCCATCCCGAATTTCCGTTAGATATACCGAAAATAGGAACACATGGAGGGACATTTCTAAACTTTTTGTTACATGTTTTACACTCCGAATAAATGTGGTAGATCGGGCAACGATGTACGTACATCGCCCGTAATAAATGTGATACTCCGCCTCGAAGGCATCGTGATGCCTAAATAAGCAGATATTGCTGGGGCAGATGTTCATTAGTTGTTTTTTTTAAAAAAAAAATCCTTTTTCAAGCATTTTTGCATGTGGCACATTTCATGCATGTGTAAATAGAGCATGTACATTTTTGGTTGTATTATTGATCTCATTCTTTGCAATAAACAGTTGGTAATTGAATTTGATGATTTCATAAAACCGGTAGTGTCACATGAACATTTGCATATTGTACCATAGTAAGATCCACCCTGAAATTCTTTTGAAAATGATGTGATTGGTTTATCAAAAAAAAAAAATCAAAAAAAAAAAAAATGGAGGCAAATCCTGCGTAATGAGATTTTTGAATAGTCCCACCAATTTCGTGTAATCATTGATTTCTTTGTATATACCTTTGTGTTAATTCATTTATTTTTGCATGTATCATTTTGACATCATGTTATAGTCATAGCATGCATGGTCATTCATTGTAAGATACGTTTATGACATGCATGGTCATTATTTGTATATACTTATGTATCAATTTATTCTTTCTTTACATGCATCATGTTGGCATCAGGTGGCATTCATGACATACACGGTCAGCATGACCTTCTTTGTATATACTCTGTGTCAGTCATTTATTCTTCACATGCATCATAATTGACATTGTGTGGCATTCATAGTGTATATGATCATTCATTGGGAAATGCATTTGGAACATACATGGTCATTCATTGTATATATCCATGCATTAATTTGCTTATTTTTTACATGCATCATGTTGGCATCAGGTTGCATTCATGGCATACACAGTCATCATGATATGCTCATGCATTAATTTGTCATATTGGCATCAGGTTGCATTCATGACATACACGGTCAGCATGACCTTCGTTGTATATACTCTGTGTCAGTCATTTATTCTTCACATGCATCATAATTGACATTGTGTGGCATTCATAGTGTATATGATCATTCATTGGGAAATACATTTGGAACATACATGGTCATTCATTGTATATATCCATGCATTGATCTGCTTATTCTTTACATGCATCATGTTGACTTTGGGTTGCATTCATAACAAACATAGTTAGCATAATTTCTTTGTATATGTTCATGCATTAATTTGCTTATTACATACATCATGTTAGCATTAGGTCGCATTCATGACACACATGGTTAGCATGATTTTCTTTGTATATACTCTATATCAATCATTCATTGTTTGCATAATTGACACCGTGTTGCATTCATAGTGTATGTGATCATTCATTGGGAAACATGCTAAAATACATGATCAATCATTGCATATATCCATGTGTTGATTTGTTTATTCTTTAAATGCATCATTTTGGCATCGTGTTGCATTTATAACATTGGTCAATATTGTTTCCACAGTATATGACCACACATAACTTTGTTTATCCTACACATGCATCAAATTGCATTCATGACATTTATAGCTCATTCATCATAAAACAGATTAATAAGATGAAATAGAAATTGGCTTAGCTTTGAAGAGTTTTCTTCGTCAGCTAAAAGCTATGACCCCAACAGCAAGTGCGAGTATCATATTGGGGCAATTGGGCATTCGACTAAAAATGCAGAAAACTGAAGGAAAGAATTGAGGGTCTTGTCCACGATGGCATTTGGATTCCAGAGCTTATCGAACATTGGAAATATGTTTTACCATAGATTGATTTCCTCTTGAAGAATTTTGAGGATAAGAATTGTTATCTTTGAAAGCATGTCAATATGAGCATTCTGATGCATATATTTCTATACACTTTGATGATGAAAGCGCTTGTCTCATGTTGACATCTACATGAAATAAATAAATTTTGAATTTAAATGCTTTGTGTTCACTTTATTTTAGCAATAAATTTGAATTTGCAAAAACAAATGAAACTTTGAGAAAATTTATGGTAAACAATAAATAAGTGGTTTTCACATGAAAAAATGAACAATCTTGAGAATATTGATGATCATAGTTAGAAATGACCCAATACCTTCAGCCTTCTCTTTTAGGCTTTCCTAAGCCTAAAATCTTTTGAACCGATAACACTTGAAAGACCTAATGTTTCAAGGAAAAATGAATGAAAAAAGAGAAGCATTGTCATTGCAAAATAAGCAAGGATGTAAATCCTAGTCTAGGCTATGAACAAAGGAACGAACTTTTTGAAAATTTTCGAATTCCTTGAAATTCAAACAAATGAGACATTCTTTCAAGAGTCTAGATTTTGATAATTTGGTGTGTGTCAAGATTGTGCTAAAACCATTCATGACCTTTCCCAATAACCACAAAACACTAATTGCCCAAACATCACTTCATGATTGACATCCTGGGGCACAATGATTAAACTAGATTATCCCTTGTCCCAGAGAAAACCCGTTTTTGGGTCATATTTTCCTTATCTCTTCAAAAAAACTCAGATTGGAAACTCAGCCTTTTCAAAACAGACCTAGACTTGCCATGTTCCTCGTTGATACAAATTCGCATGGATAATCAAATTGGGGCATCATATGTGGAAATGATGGATACATAGTGAAGAAGGATGGGCTAATGCATGAATCATTGGGGGCGTGCGACGAAAAAAACAAAAAAAAAAAAGAAAAAAAAGAAAAATCATGATATCATGCATATGAGAATTCGGATGATTCCAAAGTGCAAAATGAAATTTTGAATATCTATTTCCCCTGAGGATTGCTTTTCAATGAGAATATTTGGGCTTGATATGATGAATGGCCATCTTTCATATCCCTTTCACAAGAAAAAAATTATTATCCATAGTCACCCCTTTTGAGCCAAAAGAATTCTTAATTCTTTGAACCCTGATCAAGGATTACCCTCTACACTGGGGGCAAATGCGAGGAAAGATCTTTTCAAAGATCATTGAGAAATGAGTGACAGCTCAGGGACAGACACAAAGCAAATGGAGCCACGAATAAATACGGGCACACTCTGTCAAAGAAAAAAGAAAAGGAAAAGATGACGAAATGAAAGCCAAGAAAAACAAACAAAAAACACAATAAAAAAATGTGTGTGAAAGACATGGCAAATTGAAAGCCAAAAGCAAGGAAGAAAAAGAGCAAAATCAAAAAGAAAGAAATGTCCAAGAAGTGACACATGCTTCAAAGAAAATCCTCATCAAGAAAGGATCCTTGATCTGATTACCCTCAAAAACATATTTTGGGCCTATTTATCCTTTCTTTCTGAACCCTGAACCATGGCCTACATTACGTGCTTTAAAAGTCCATTTTGATCAAGCATGAATGTTTAATTTGAAGGGTTTTCCTCAGATTTTATCCCATCTCATCAAATTCTCATTTCACTAAGGAAGAATTTAGAATTCTCAAGTACATGGTAAAACAAAAAAAGAGAAAAATTGAAAAGAATGGGACTCTAGGGCGAAAACCCAAAAAAACGGGCGGTCTAGAGTAAATTTGGAAATTTTCAATGCCATCCGTGCCGATACCCAAAAAAAAAAAAAAGAAGGTCATTTTAAAAAAAGTGGTCATCGAGGAACATCTAGGAATTCCTGAACCCCCCAAATTGTCAGCTCCCATTCGGAGGATTGTCTTCAAAAATTGAATCTTTTTTTCCTCCAAGATCAAACTTTCCGATTTAAATATCCCGGCCAATCTTGACGCTTGTCAAAAAGCCTTGATATGGAAACTAAAAGAATGTTGAATTTGCTTGGTTCTCAATGAATTCATGATTTATAAAACCTGTTCCATTTGTGAGCCTAGAAGGGACATACATTTTTGTTGTGAAGTTTTCCTGAAAAAACCAAAATCTTGTTGTATCAAGCCTTGTCAATTCAAATTGAAAAACCCAAATTAATACTTAGGGGATTTTCTAACAGTGATCATCAGTCATCAAAAGATTTGTACATCATACACTGTGGAGTTAAAATTTTTGGCTTAGAAGTTTTCCTTAAATAAGCAAAATTGTTTTTCAAAACAAAAAAAAAATATTTTTGAAATACCCATTTTTGATGATGACATGTGACAAGGATTTTTCTAACTAAAAGGTGTAGAACTGCCAGGATAGGTCTTGACTTCCAGATATGAGAAGAAGAAATAGAACCCGGTTCAGATCTCTGTTGATGAAAGTTTGAAAATTGTTGGGGCAAAGAGAATAGCCAAAATGAATTGAAGATATACTCTGATTTGAAGAGGAAAAATGAATTTGAAAGGCTAAGCCAAAGTCTAGAAAAATAGCCGGGGGCACTTGCATCACTCATGAGCACTCATCTCTTTATCGAGCTTTTGCATCTAAACAGTGTCGGCAAGCATTTGCATCATTCATGGGTATTTGCATTGACATTATTCCATAAGCATCTGTATTTTACCTTTACATTTACATTCTTCATGGAATTCGTATTTGTGTCATCTCAAACAATTACATCATTTCTAGAATCATTGCATTTTCATTAATGTGTGGTAATTGTAGTTACACCATTCATAAACCAGTTACATGAACACAATTAGTAGGGGCATCTGCATCATGAAACATGGGCATCAATCCAAGTCATTTACATTTGCATTAAAGAGGTTTGCACCAGTTTAAGTCATTTCGTATCTTATTCAACATATGCATTTGCATCAAAAAGCATTCGCATCTTCTCAAAATCTTTAGGTTAATTTTCAACAATTCTTCAAAGACAATTTTTAAGACCTCCGGGCATAACTTTTTCAGGGGTAAGGCCTCCGGGCGCCAATTTTTAAGACCTCCGGGCATAATTTTCAATTTTTAAGACCTCCGGGCATAATTTTTCAATTCACAGGTAAGACCTCCGGGCAACATCTTTAAGACCTCCGGGCATAACTTTTACAGGGGTAAGGCCTCCGGGCACCATTCTTAAGACCTCTGGGCATCATTTTTTAAGTCGCATACAGCGCATTTCTTCAAAATTATGGGTAAGGCCTCCGGGCACAATTCTTAAGACCTCCGGGCATCATTTTTAAAGTCGCATACAACGCATTTTTTTCAAATCACGGGTAAGGCCTCTGGGCACCATTCTTAAGACCTCCGGGCATCATTTTTAAAGTCGCATACAACGCATTTCTTCCAAATCACGGGTAAGGCCTCCGGGCACCATTCTTAAGACCTCCGGGCATCATTTTTAAAGTCGCATACAGCGCATTTCTTCCAAATTATGGGTAAGGCCTCCGGGCACCATTCTTAAGACCTCCGGGCATTATTTTTAAAGTCGCATACAGCGCATTTTTTCCAAATTATGGGTAAGGCCTCCGGGCACCATTCTTAAGACCTCCGGGCATCATTTTTAAAGTCGCATACAACGCATTTTTTTCAAATCACGGGTAAGGCCTCCGAGCACCATTCTTAAGACCTCCGGGCATCATTTTTAAAGTCGCATACAGCGCATTTCTTCCAAATTATGGGTAAGACCTCCGGGCACCATTCTTAAGACCTCCGGGCATCATTTTTAAAGTCGCATACAGCGCATTTCTTCCAAATTATGGGTAAGGCCTCCGGGCACCATTCTTAAGACCTCCGGGCATCATTTTTGAAGTCACATACAGCGTATTTCTTCCAAATTATGGGTAAGACCTCCGGGCACCATTCTGAAGACCTCCGGGCATCATTTTTAAAGTCGCATACAGCGCATTTCTTCCAAATTATGGGTAAGACCTCCGTGCACCATTCTTAAGACCTCCGGGCATCATTTTTAAAGTCGCATACAGCGTATTTCTTCCAAATTATGGGTAAGACCTCCGGGCACCATTCTTAAGACCTCCGGGTATCATTTTTAAAGTCACATACAGCGCATTTGTTCCAAATTATGGGTAAGACCTCCGGGCACCATTCTTAAGACCTCCGGGCATCATTTTTAAAGTCGCATACAACGCATTTCTTCCAAATTGTGGGTAAGACCTCCGGGCACCATTCTTAAGACCTCCGGGCATCATTTTTAAAGTCGCATACAGCGTATTTTTTCCAAATTATGGGTAAGGCCTCCGGGCACCATTCTTAAGACCTCCGGGCATCATTTTTAAAGTCGCATACAGCGCATTTCTTCCAAATCATGGGTAAGGCCTCCGGGCACCATTCTTAAGACCTCCGGGCATCATTTTTAAAGTCGCATACAGCGCATTTCTTCCAAATTATGGGTAAGGCCTCCGGGCACCATTCTTAAGACCTCCGGGCATCATTTTTAAAGTCGCATACAGCGCATTTTTTTCAAATTATGGGTAAGGCCTCCGGGCACCATTCTTAAGACCTCCGGGCATTATTTTTAAAGTCGCATACAGCGAATTTCTTCCAAATTATGGGTAAGGCCTCCGGGCACCATTCTTAAGACCTCCGGGCATCATTTTTAAAGTCGCATACAGTGCATTTCTTCCAAATTATGGGTAAAGCCTCCGGGCACCATTCTTAAGACCTCCGGGCATCATTTTTAAAGTCGCATACAGCGCATTTCTTCCAAATCACGGGTAAGGCCTCCGGGCACCATTCTTAAGACCTCCGGGCATCATTTTTAAAGTCGCATACAGCGCATGTTTTTCAAATCACAGGTAAGGCCTCCGGGCACCATTCTTAAGATCTCTGGGCATCATTTTTAAAGTCGCATACAGCGCATAATTTTTCAAATCACAGGTAAGACCTCCGGGCAACATCTTTAAGACCTCCGGGCATAACTTTTTTTTCAGGGGTAAGGCCTATGGGCACCATTTTTAAGACCTCCGGGCTTAATTTTTTTCAAATCACAGGTAAGACCTCCGGGCAACATCATTAAGACCTCCGGGCATAACTTTTTTCAGGGGTAAGACCTCCGGGCACCAATTTTTAAGACCTCCGGGCACCATTTTAAGACCTTCGGGCACCAATTTTAAAGCCCTTCGAGCATAAATTTTTCTTTTGAAAATCGAATTCGTTTCCTTAAGACGAATCGAGCCTTGTTTAGGCAGGGAATTCAATTTAAGGACAAAACCTTCAATTTATTGTTTAAAAGAGAAAATAGAAAATAGAAAAAAGGAAAAAAGAAAAAAAGAAAAAAAGAAGAAAAAAGAAGAAAAAAATGAAAAATAGAAAATGAAAAAATGAAAATGAAAAAGAAACCCCTTTCCCTTTCCTTCACATGTGATGTCACTGATCGTACAAAATTAGTGTCGGTTTATCTTTGCCTGATTCCTGATTCTCAGCAATAGCCAAAGAGGGGCAGCTGTAGACACCTAATTTTGTCCGGACCACTAAACAGGTATGTTTTCCTCCCATATTGATGTTTTCGAGTATAAAAAGACTGTTTTCATCCTGCAGGTGGTACTCCGAGACTTAGTTTAAGAGGGCGAGCACGAAAAGTCAAACTTAAAAAAAAAGTCAACCCCGAAAAAGTCAAACCCGAAAAAGTCAACCCTAGAAAGTCAACTACTGAAAAAGTCAACCCACTTTCAAAATCAAGATTTTAAGTTCAATTGAAAAATGGAGAAAGAATTTTGATAATCCGAGGTCTACATTGAAAGATATGGACTTCGAAAGTTGGGATTTGGAGATTCAGTAGAAAAGAAACCCTAATCCGAGAAATTTGGGGAAAAGTGCTTAAACGATCAAACTGGTCGAAATTGAAGGTTCCAAATGAAAGATAAGCACTGACTACGGGTAATGGAGAAGTCACTTGCAAGAAAAACCGAGAGAAAAGTCAATCCGGGAGAAAACCGAGAATTAGGGTTTTAGTGGATTTCGGTGAAATCAGGAAGAATCACAGAAATGGCCCGACTTGGTAAGACCAAAGCCCCCAATGGATGAGGAATGATTAAAAAGGATGGCCCAAGGCTCAAATTGAAGAAAATCTGAAAATCGGACTTGTTTTGAGCAAAACCGGGTTTCGGAAGTTAAAGGGGCAAAATTGGAAAAATTTGGGAAAAATAGCAAATGGACTCCGAAAATTCTGAAAAATTTGTCAATCTCATTTTTAAATTGTTTGGAAGAGATTGGCGAAAGAAAATCTTGATTCCGAGTTCGATTGAAAAATGGCCAAATCCCGGGCTTCTTTTGCAATAATTCAAAAAGATACATCCCAGAAAAATAGCAAATGGGCTCCAAATCTTTTGAAATTTTGCAGATCTCATTTTTAAATTATTTGGAAGAGATTGGCGAAAGAAAATCTTGATTCCGAGTTCGTATGCAAAATGGCCAAATCCCGGGCCTCCTATGCAGTAATTCAAGCCGATAAATCCCGAAAAAATACCAAATGAGCTCCAAAAATTATGAAAACTACACTTTTTAATTATTTTGAACAGATTGGTGAAGAAAAATCTTGATTTGGAGCTCGTTTAAAAAATGGTAAAAAGTAAGGGCATAAAAGGATATTTTGGGAAGAAAAAATCCAAATAAATATCAAACGGACTCGGATAATTTTGAAAACTTCCAGAACTCAATATTTTATTATTTTGAAAGTATTAAAAAAGGAAAAATTGAATTTGGAGTCCGTTTGATATTTACTTGCATCCGGGGGGCAAAATGGTCATTTCACCCAAGCAACCGAAAAGGGCTTCTTTGGGCCTTTCAAAAATCAGAGCTGGGCTGGAAAAGAGAAGTGCTGGCCTTCCCAAGCCCAAAGGAAGGAGGAAGCTTTGGATTTTTTCAATCAAGTGATTAAAAATCAAGAGTTAAGTTAGAGATTTTCATTTTTGAGCCTAAGTCCCAATCCCACATCCCTTTGTAATGTCAAGCCAAGGAGGTGCTCACCTTATAAATAAGGAGTCTTGGCCTTTGGTTGAGAGCACCCACTACCCCTTGTGAGATAGTCTATACACTTGTATTAGGATTATCCGGGTGGTGAGTCATAGTGTTTTTGTTGAGAGGGTTTGTAGCTTAATCCGTTCAAAAGCTACTCTGATGGTTTATAGCTTAATCCGTTCAAAAGCTACTCTGAGGGTTTGTAGCTTAATCCGTTCAAAAGCTACTCTGAGGGTTTATAGCTTAATCCGTTCAAAAGCTACTTGTGAGAGGGTTTGTGGCTTAATCCGTTCAAAAGCTACTCTGAGGGTTTGTAGCTTAATCCGTTCAAAAGCTACTCTGAGGGTTTATAGCTTAATCCGTTCAAAAGCTACTTGTGAGAGGGTTTGTGGCTTAATCCGTTCAAAAGCTACTCTGAGGGTTTATAGCTTAATCCGTTCAAAAGCTACTTGGTGAGTTTTCATTTTAAAATAATGTTTCTTGTTCTTCCTTCATTTCCTTTCTTAAGTATATTTTTCTTACATTTTGTTTTTACAATAAACTCACCATGGCCAAATGGCCTACATTATTTATTTTAAGTTGTTGTTTTTGATTCATTTTACCATGTTGTTTATGCTATTTTCTTTATTTTTGATGTTTTAAATATTATGTTATTTCATGTTCTTAAGTTATATTTAATTTGGTTGCTTTGTTTGTTGCCATTTATGTCTTAGATATCATGTTTTTGCATTTTTAATTTTCTGTTTTCATGTTGTTTAAATTTGAGCATGTTTTAGAGTTAGCATATTAAGTGTTTGTGAAAATGCTTGTGTGATTCTTTGCATGATTCTTGTTTTATATCTTAGTAAGCATGTTTTAGATTTGGTATATTAGGTGTTTGTGAAAATGCTTGTGTGATTTTTGTGTTATGACTTAGTTTTTCATGCTAGCATACCAAGTGTTTGTGAAAATGCCATGCATGTCTTAGGTCTAGGTTACATTAAATGTCATGCAAGTTCATGTTAGGTCTAGGCCATATTATTTGTGTCATGCATTTTCCTTACATTTAGGTTTAGATCCATGCATTTCATGCATTATGTTTGCTGCATTGTTTCATGCATTTCATGACCATGCCACTTGAATAATGACTTGAGCCAATTAATGGTTCAAGGTCATGCTCTCTTGAGCACACTTGTGGAAAATTAATTTTGTCAAATTGATTATTCTACCTTTGTGATTTTTGTTACTTAGCCAATTTTTATCTAACTTTCAAAAAGTCCTAGCTACTGCTTTCAAGTCATTTTATGAGTTTCAAATATTTTTATTTTTAAATGATTTTATCAAAGACAAAAAAAATGTGTTGGCAAAGCAGTTTTTTTTTTCTCCACCCAAAACTCGTACATCTCCGATTTTTCTGGGAATTCATCTTTGATCAGAAAATTAAGTCGATTTTTTTCCGTGTATTTTTACATGTCCTGAGTCTCCAATAATTTTTTCAGAATTTTTCGAATTTTTAAAAATAGGGTAAAAAATCGTGGATTAAAACTGGACAGTGGAGTCAGAATTGATTTTAAAGAAAAACAAAGCAGTTTTTTCTCCTCCAAAAACTCGTACATCTCTGGTTTTTCTGGGAATTCATCTTTGATCAGAAAATTAAGTCGATTTTTTTTCGTGTATTTTTACATGTCCTGAGTCTCCAATAACTTTTTTTCAGAATTTTTGGAATTTTTAAAAATAGAGTAAAAAATCGTGGACTAAAACTGGACTGTGGAGTCAGAATTGAATTTAAAGAAAAACCAATTTTCTGTTTTGGTTAATTTACTTAGAGTGGGCTGATTAGGAGGGTTAGCTACTGACTTAAGGTAATTTCTAAGCCTTTTTAAACTCTAAAAATGGTTTTTCAAATCCCGGGTTAAGGGTAGCCAAGTCCGGATTTTTTAAAACTTAGGAAATTAGAGTCATTTTAAAAATTTTAGCCCAGTTTTTATTTTTAATTCAAGCTTTCCAAAATTGTTTTCAAACAATCACAAAGTATTTTGGTTTTAGAATATTTAATTTGACATATTTTCCTAAGGTAGCCGGATATCTTTTTAGATATACGGATTTCCTTAATTAAAGGAAAAAATACATTTCATGCATTGCATTTTTATATTCATGCATTTTATATAATATGTGATTCTTGCCATAATAATTTCTATGTGTCATGACATTTAGGTTGCATTATGTTATTTAGATTTTGCTATGTCATTTTATTTATGTCATGCCTATACATATTCATTTCTTTTAAATATTTTCAAAAAAGATAATGGTTTTCAATAAAAATAAAGATATTCCCGAGTTAAAATAATTCATGAGTTCTCTACCAGGTTTGCTGGAGGGAATATCATCAATTATTATTAATAAAGGAATATCTTTCTTTCAAAAAAAAAAGAGAATGATTCGGAAAGTTTTCCAAAACTAATAAAAATTTCTATATTTTGCCACGTTTGTTGGGGAATATAGGAAAATTTTGAATTTATAAATTCCGGATCATTTTCAATAAAAAATGAAATTACTTTTCTTTAAATTGGGAATTAACTTGAAATACTAAATTTAAAACCAACTTTTCACCGAGACTTGAGATAATACACGATTAATAAGGTACCGATTTATACGGGCGTTGTGGGGGTGCTAATCCTTCCCCACACGTAACCGACTCCCGAACCCGCTTCTTTGATTTCTATGGTTTTAAAACGCATACTTGAAATTGGTTTTTAAAATGTTTTAATTAATTTTTAAAATATTTATAAAACCGGTTTTAATAGGTGGCTGATCACACCTAGCTAAAAAAGATTGGTGGCGACTCCATGTCTTTTTTAAGGTCATTTTCAAAACCTTAATTTTTCTAGAGGAATTAATTCGACTTTTCCTCGATTTTTTTTTAATTGTCACGCCTAACAAATAATAAAGTCTTGCGATGAGACTCGTCGTTATTTTTTTTTAGGTTGCGACAGCTTGGCGACTCCGCTGGGGACTATTAGAGAGTCAGGCCTAGAATTAGTCGTGTGTTATCAAAGTCTCGGTTTTGGTTGGTTTAATTGGTATTTAATTTTAATTCCCATATTTTTTTAATAAGGAGAATTTTGAAAATAATAAAATGTTTTTAAATCTGTTCATTCTCATGTGCATGCATTTTATTGTTGTTCTCTAGTTATTTAAGGTTGTGTATTATAATTGCTTGTCGGTTAATGCGTTACACTATTCTTGAATGTTTTAATTGCTAGGGCATTTAGAATAAGGTTTGTAGAATAGGTAGTGAAAGGTTTGTTATTCCTCCACACACACTACACGTGCATTTGCATAACATGAATCCTATACCCGGGTTCCGTCCTTTTAAGTGGGAGTAAAGTAACTACGCCTTCGTGATGATCCTCCGTATGGGCTAGTGAAACACTTTCGGAGTATAAAGTACCTAATGCCTTCGTGATAATCCTCCGTACGGGCATAGGAAAATATACTCTAACGAATTGAACCCGCTTTTATCGGGGTGCCTTACTAGCCTTCACCGGCGACAGTGAGGAACAATTCGGGGCCTTAGAACCGATTCACCCTCATATAGTGAACCTAGGCGAAGCCATCCCGAATTTCCGTTAGATATACCGAAAATAGGAACACATGGAGGGACATTTCTAAACTTTTTGTTACATGTTTTACACTCCGAATAAATGTGGTAGATCAGGCAACGATGTACGTACATCGCCCGTAATAAATGTGATACTCCGCCTCGAAGGCATCGTGATGCCTAAATAAGCAGATATTGCTGGGGCAGATGTTCATTAGCTGTTTTTTTTAAAAAAAAAATCCTTTTTCAAGCATTTTTGCATGTGGCACATTTCATGCATGTGTAAATAGAGCATGTACATTTTTGGTTGTATTATTGATCTCATTCTTTGCAATAAACAGTTGGTAATTGAATTTGATGATTTCATAAAACCGGTAGTGTCACATGAACATTTGCATATTGTACCATAGTAAGATCCACCCTGAAATTCTTTTGAAAATGATGTGATTGGTTTATCAAAAAAAAAAATCAAAAAAAAAAAATGGAGGCAAATCCTGCATAATGAGATTTTTGAATAGTCCCACCAATTTCGTGTAATCATTGATTTCTTTGTATATACCTTTATGTTAATTCATTTATTTTTGCATGTATCATTTTGACATCATGTTATAGTCATAGCATGCATGGTCATTCATTGTAAGATACGTTTATGACATGCATGGTCATTATTTGTATATACTTATGTATCAATTTATTCTTTCTTTACATGCATCATGTTGGCATCAGGTGGCATTCATGACATACACGGTCAGCATGACCTTCTTTGTATATACTCTGTGTCAGTCATTTATTCTTCACATGCATCATAATTGACATTGTGTGGCATTCATAGTGTATATGATCATTCATTGGGAAATGCATTTGGAACATACATGGTCATTCATTGTATATATCCATGCATTAATTTGCTTATTTTTTACATGCATCATGTTGGCATAAGGTTGCATTCATGGCATACACAGTCATCATGATATGCTCATGCATTAATTTGTCATATTGGCATGAGGTTGCATTCATGACATACACGGTCAGCATGACCTTCGTTGTATATACTCTGTGTCAGTCATTTATTCTTCACATGCATATACTCTAACGAATTGAACCCGCTTTTATCGGGGTGCCTTACTAGCCTTCACCAGCGACAGTGAGGAACAATTCGGGGCCTTAGAACCGATTCACCCTCATATAGTGAACCTAGGCAAAGCCATCCCGAATTTCCGTTAGATATACCGAAAATAGGAACACATGGAGGGACATTTCTAAACTTTTTGTTATATGTTTTACACTCCGAATAAATGTGGTAGATCGGGCAACGATGTACGTACATCGCCCGTAATAAATGTGATACTCCGCCTCGAAGGCATCGTGATGCCTAAATAAGCAGATATTGCTGGGACAGATGTTCATTAGCTGTTTTTTTAAAAAAAAAAATCCTTTTTCAAGCATTTTTGCATGTGGCACATTTCATGCATGTGTAAATAGAGCATGTACATTTTTGGTTGTATTATTGATCTCATTCTTTGCAATAAACAGTTGGTAATTGAATTTGATGATTTAATAAAACCGGTAGTGTCACATGAACATTTGCATATTGTACCATAGTAAGATCCACCCTGAAATTCTTTTGAAAATGATGTGATTGGTTTATCAAAAAACAAAAAAAAAATCAAAAAAAAAAAAATGGAGGCAAATCCTGCATAATGAGATTTTTGAATAGTCCCACCAATTTCGTGTAATCATTGATTTCTTTGTATATACCTTTGTGTTAATTCATTTATTTTTGCATGTATCATTTTGACATCATGTTATAGTCATAGCATGCATGGTCATTCATTGTAAGATACGTTTATGACATGCATGGTCATTATTTGTATATACTTATGTATCAATTTATTCTTTCTTTACGTGCATCATGTTGGCATCAGGTGGCATTCATGACATACACGGTCAGCATGACCTTCTTTGTATATACTCTGTGTCAGTCATTTATTCTTCACATGCATCATAATTGACATTGTGTGGCATTCATAGTGTATATGATCATTCATTGGGAAATGCATTTGGAACATACATGGTCATTCATTGTATATATCCATGCATTAATTTGCTTATTTTTTACATGCATCATGTTGGCATCAGGTTGCATTCATGGCATACACAGTCATCATGATATGCTCATGCATTAATTTGTCATATTGGCATCAGGTTGCATTCATGACATACACGGTCAGCATGACCTTCGTTGTATATACTCTGTGTCAGTCATTTATTCTTCACATGCATCATAATTGACATTGTGTGGCATTCATAGTGTATATGATCATTCATTGGGAAATACATTTGGAACATACATGGTCATTCATTGTATATATCCATGCATTGATCTGCTTATTCTTTACATGCATCATGTTGACTTTGGGTTGCATTCATAACAAACATAGTTAGCATAATTTCTTTGTATATGTTCATGCATTAATTTGCTTATTACATACATCATGTTAGCATTAGGTCGCATTCATGACACACATGGTTAGCATGATTTTCTTTGTATATACTCTATATCAATCATTCATTGTTTGCATAATTGACACCGTGTTGCATTCATAGTGTATGTGATCATTCATTGGGAAACATGCTAAAATACATGATCAATCATTGCATATATCCATGTGTTGATTTGTTTATTCTTTAAATGCATCATTTTGGCATCGTGTTGCATTTATAACATTGGTCAATATTGTTTCCACAGTATATGACCACACATAACTTTGTTTATCCTACACATGCATCAAATTGCATTCATGACATTTATAGCTCATTCATCATAAAACAGATTAATAAGATGAAATAGAAATTGGCTTAGCTTTGAAGAGTTTTCTTCGTCAGCTAAAAGCTATGACCCCAACAGCAAGTGCGAGTATCATATTGGGGCAATTGGGCATTCGACTAAAAATGCAGAAAACTGAAGGAAAGAATTGAGGGTCTTGTCCACGATGGCATTTGGATTCCAGAGCTTATCGAACATTGGAAATCTGTTTTACCATAGATTGATTTCCTCTTGAAGAATTTTGAGGATAAGAATTGTTATCTTTGAAAGCATGTCAATATGAGCATTCTGATGCATATATTTCTATACACTTTGATGATGAAAGCGCTTGTCTCATGTTGACATCTACATGAAATAAATAAATTTTGAATTTAAATGCTTTGTGTTCACTTTATTTTAGCAATAAATTTGAATTTGCAAAAACAAATGAAACTTTGAGAAAATTTATGGTAAACAATAAATAAGTGGTTTTCACATGAAAAAATGAACAATCTTGAGAATATTGATGATCATAGTTAGAAATGACCCAATACCTTCAGCCTTCTCTTTTAGGCTTTCCTAAGCCTAAAATCTTTTGAACCGATAACACTTGAAAGACCTAATGCTTCAAGGAAAAATGAATGAAAAAAGAGAAGCATTGTCATTGCAAAATAAGCAAGGATGTAAATCCTAGTCTAGGCTATGAACAAAGGAACGAACTTTTTGAAAATTTTCGAATTCCTTGAAATTCAAACAAATGAGACATTCTTTCAAGAGTCTAGATTTTGATAATTTGGTGTGTGTCAAGATTGTGCTAAAACCATTCATGACCTTTCCCAATAACCACAAAACACTAATTGCCCAAACATCACTTCATGATTGACATCCTGGGGCACAATGATTAAACTAGATTATCCCTTGTCCCAGAGAAAACCCGTTTTTGGGTCATATTTTCCTTATCTCTTCAAAAAAACTCAGATTGGAAACTCAGCCTTTTCAAAACAGACCTAGACTTGCCATGTTCCTCGTTGATACAAATTCGCATGGATAATCAAATTGGGGCATCATATGTGGAAATGATGGATACATAGTGAAGAAGGATGGGCTAATGCATGAATCATTGGGGGCGTGCGACGAAAAAAACAAAAAAAAAAAGAAAAAAAAAAGAAAAAGAAAAATCATGATATCATGATATCATGCATATGAGAATTCGGATGATTCCAAAGTGCAAAATGAAATTCTGAATATCTATTTCCCCTGAGGATTGATTTTCAATGAGAATATTTGGGCTTGATATGATGAATGGCCATCTTTCATATCCCTTTCACAAGAAAAAAATTATTATCCATAGTCACCCCTTTTGAGCCAAAAGAATTCTTAATTCTTTGAACCCTGATCAAGGATTACCCTCTACACTGGGGGGCAAATGCGAGGAAAGATCTTTTCAAAGATCATTGAGAAATGAGTGACAGCTCAGGGACAGACACAAAGCAAATGGAGCCCCGAATAAATACGGGCACACTTTGTCAAAGAAAAAAGAAGAGAAAAAGATGACGAAATGAAAGCCAAGAAAAACAAACAAAAAACACAATAAAAAAATGTGTGTGAAAGACATGGCAAATTGAAAGCCAAAAGCAAGGAAGAAAAAGAGCAAAATCAAAAAGAAAGAAATGTCCAAGAAGAGACACATGCTTCAAAGAAAATCCTCATCAAGAAAGGATCCTTGATCTGATTACCCTCAAAAACATATTTTGGGCCTATTTATCCTTTCTTTCTGAACCCTGAACCATGGCCTACATTACGTGCTTTAAAAGTCCATTTTGATCAAGCATGAATGTTTAATTTGAAGGGTTTTCCTCAGATTTTATCCCATCTCATCAAATTCTCATTTCACTAAGGAAGAATTTAGAATTCTCAAGTACATGGTAAAAAAAAAAAAGAGAAAAATTGAAAAGAATGGGACTCTAGGGCGAAAACCCAAAAAAACGGGCGGTCTAGAGTAAATTTGGAAATTTTCAATGCCATCCGTGCCGATACCCAAAAAAAAAAAAAAAAGAAGGTCATTTTAAAAAAAGTGGTCATCGAGGAACATCTAGGAATTCCTGAACCCCCCAAATTGTCAGCTCTCATTCGGAGGATTGTCTTCAAAAATTGAATCTTTTTTTCCTCCAAGATCAAACTTTCCGATTTAAATATCCCGGCCAATCTTGACGCTTGTCAAAAAGCCTTGATATGGAAACTAAAAGAATGTTGAATTTGCTTGGTTCTCAATGAATTCATGATTTATAAAACCTGTTCTATTTGTGAGCCTAGAAGGGACATACATTTTTGTTGTGAAGTTTTCCTGAAAAAACCAAAATCTTGTTGTATCAAGCCTTGTCAATTCAAATTGAAAAACCCAAATTAATACTTAGGGGATTTTCTAACAGTGATCATCAGTCATCAAAAGATTTGTACATCATACACTGTGGAGTTAAAATTTTTGGCTTAGAAGTTTTCCTTAAATAAGCAAAATTGTTTTTCAAAAAAAAAAAAAAAAAAAAATTTTGACATACCCATTTTTGATGATGACATGTGACAAGGATTTTCTAACTCAAAGGTGTAGAACTGCCAGGATAGGTCTTGACTTCCAGATATGAGAAGAAGAAATAGAACCCGGTTCAGATCTCTGTTGATGAAAGTTTGAAAATTGTTGGGGCAAAGAGAATAGCCAAAATGAATTGAAGATATACTCTGATTTGAAGAGGAAAAATGAATTTGAAAGGCTAAGCCAAAGTCTAGAAAAATAGCCGGGGGCACTTGCATCACTCATGAGCACTCATCTCTTTATCGAGCTTTTGCATCTACACAGTGTCGGCAAGCATTTGCATCATTCATGGGTATTTGCATTGGCATTATTCCATAAGCATCTGTATTTTACCTTTACATTTACATTCTTCATGGAATTCGTATTTGTGTCATCTCAAACAATTACATCATTTATAGAATCATTGCATTTTCATTAATGTGTGGTAATTGTAGTTACACCATTCATAAACCAGTTACATGAACACAATTAGTAGGGGCATCTGCATCATGAAACATGGGCATCAATCCAAGTCATTTACATTTGCATTAAAGAGGTTTGCACCAGTTTAAGTCATTTCGTATCTTATTCAACATATGCATTTGCATCAAAAAGCATTCGCATCTTCTCAAAATCTTTAGGTTAATTTTCAACAATTCTTGAAAGACAATTTTTAAGACCTCCGGGCATAACTTTTTCAAGGGTAAGGCCTCCGGGCGCCAATTTTTAAGACCTCCGGGCATAATTTTCAATTTTTAAGACCTCCGGGCATAATTTTTCAATTCACAGGTAACACCTCCGGGCAACATCTTTAAGACCTCCGGGGATAACTTTTTCAGGGGTAAGGCCTCCGGGCACCATTCTTAAGACCTCCGTGCATCATTTTTAAAGTCGCATACAGCGCATTTCTTCCAAATTATGGGTAAGGCCTCCGGGCACCATTCTTAAGACCTCCGGGCATCATTTTTAAAGTCGCATACAGCGTATTTTTTCCAAATTATGGGTAAGGCCTCCGGGCACCATTCTTAAGACCTCCGGGCATCATTTTTAAAGTCGCATATAGCGCATTTTTTTCAAATCACGGGTAAGGCCTCCGGGCACCATTCTTAAGACCTCCGGGCATCATTTTTAAAGTCGCATACAGCGCATTTCTTCCAAATTATGGGTAAGACCTCCGGGCACCATTCTTAAGACCTCTCGGCATCATTTTTAAAGTCGCATACAGCGCATTTCTTCCAAATTATGGGTAAGGCCTCCGGGCACCATTCTTAAGACCTCCGGGCATCATTTTCAAAGTCGCATACAGCGCGTTACTTCCAAATTATGGGTAAGACCTCCGGGCACCATTCTGAAGACCTCCGGGCATCATTTTTAAAGTCGCATACAGCGCATTTCTTCCAAATTATGGGTAAGACCTCCGGGCACCATTCTTAAGACCTCCAGGCATCATTTTTAAAGTCGCATACAGCGTATTTCTTCCAAATTATGGGTAAGACCTCCGAGCACCATTCTTAAGACCTCCGGGCATCATTTTTAAAGTCGCATACAGCGCATTTCTTCCAAATTATGGGTAAGACCTCCGGGCACCATTCTTAAGACCTCCGAGCATCATTTTTAAAGTTGCATACATCGCATTTCTTCCAAATTATGGGTAAGACCTCCGGGCACCATTCTTAAGACCTCCGGGCATCATTTTTAAAGTCGCATACAGCGTATTTCTTCCAAATTATGGGTAAGACCTCCGGGCACCATTCTTAAAACCTCCGGGCATCATTTTTAAAGTCGCATACAGCGCATTTCTTCCAAATTATGGGTAAGACTTCGGGCACCATTCTAAAGACCTCCGGGCATCATTTTTAAAGTCGCATACAGCGCATTTCTTCCAAATTATGGGTAAGGCCTCCGGGCACCATTCTTAAGACCTCCGGGCATCATTTTTAAAGTCGCATACAGCGCATTTCTTCCAAATTATGGGTAAGACCTCCGGGCACCATTATGAAGACCTCCGGGCATCATTTTTAAAGTCGCATACAGCGCATTTCTTCCAAATTATGGGTAAGACCTCCGGGCACCATTCTTATGACCTCCGGGCATCATTTTTAAAGTCGCATACAGCGCATTTTTTCCAAATTATGGGTAAGGCCTCCGGGCACCATTCTTAAGACCTCCGGGCATCATTTTTAAAGTCGCATACAGCGCATTTCTTCCAAATCACGGGTAAGGCCTCCGGGCACCATTCTTAAGACCTCCGGGCATCATTTTTAAAGTCGCATACAGCGCATTTCTTCCAAATTATGGGTAAGGCCTCCGGGCACCATTCTTAAGACCTCCGGGCATCATTTTTAAAGTCGCATACAGCGCATTTTTTTCAAATTATGGGTAAGGCCTCCGCGCACCATTCTTAAGACCTCGGGCATCATTTTTAAAGTCGCATACAGCGAATTTCTTCCAAATTATGGGTAAGGCCTCCGGGCACCATTCTTAAGACCTCCGGGCATCATTTTTAAAGTCGCATACAGCGCATTTCTTCCAAATTATGGGTAAGGCCTCCGGGCACCATTCTTAAGACCTCCGGGCATCATTTTTAAAGTCGCATACAGCGTATTTTTTCCAAATTATGGGTAAGGCCTCCGGGCACCATTCTTAAGACCTCCGGGCATCATTTTTAAAGTCGCATATAGCGCATTTTTTTCAAATCACGGGTAAGGCCTCCGGGCACCATTCTTAAGACCTCCGGGCATCATTTTTAAAGTCGCATACAGCGCATTTCTTCCAAATTATGGGTAAGACCTCCGGGCACCATTCTTAAGACCTCTCGGCATCATTTTTAAAGTCGCATACAGCGCATTTCTTCCAAATTATGGGTAAGGCCTCCGGGCACCATTCTTAAGACCTCCGGGCATCATTTTCAAAGTCGCATACAGCGCGTTACTTCCAAATTATGGGTAAGACCTCCGGGCACCATTCTGAAGACCTCCGGGCATCATTTTTAAAGTCGCATACAGCGCATTTCTTCCAAATTATGGGTAAGACCTCCGGGCACCATTCTTAAGACCTCCAGGCATCATTTTTAAAGTCGCATACAGCGTATTTCTTCCAAATTATGGGTAAGACCTCCGAGCACCATTCTTAAGACCTCCGGGCATCATTTTTAAAGTCGCATACAGCGCATTTCTTCCAAATTATGGGTAAGACCTCCGGGCACCATTCTTAAGACCTCCGGGCATCATTTTTAAAGTTGCATACAGCGCATTTCTTCCAAATTATGGGTAAGACCTCCGGGCACCATTCTTAAGACCTCCGGGCATCATTTTTAAAGTCGCATACAGCGTATTTCTTCCAAATTATGGGTAAGACCTCCGGGCACCATTCTTAAGACCTCCGGGCATCATTTTTAAAGTCGCATACAGCACATTTCTTCCAAATTATGGGTAAGACTTCGGGCACCATTCTAAAGACCTCCGGGCATCATTTTTAAAGTCGCATACAGCGCATTTCTTCCAAATTATGGGTAAGGCCTCCGGGCACCATTCTTAAGACCTCCGGGCATCATTTTTAAAGTCGCATACAGCGCATTTCTTCCAAATTATGGGTAAGACCTCCGGGCACCATTATGAAGACCTCCGGGCATCATTTTTAAAGTCGCATACATCGCATTTCTTCCAAATTATGGGTAAGACCTTCGGGCACCATTCTTAAGACCTCCGGGCATCATTTTTAAAGTCGCATACAGCGCATTTTTTCCAAATTATGGGTAAGGCCTCCGGGCACCATTCTTAAGACCTCCGGGCATCATTTTTAAAGTCGCATACAGCGCATTTCTTCCAAATCACGGGTAAGGCCTCCGGGCACCATTCTTAAGACCTCCGGGCATCATTTTTAAAGTCGCATACAGTGCATTTCTTCCAAATTATGGGTAAGGCCTCCGGGCACCATTCTTAAGACCTCCGGGCATCATTTTTAAAGTCGCATACAGCGCATTTTTTTCAAATTATGGGTAAGGCCTCCGCGCACCATTCTTAAGACCTCGGGCATCATTTTTAAAGTCGCATACAGCGAATTTCTTCCAAATTATGGGTAAGGCCTCCGGGCACCATTCTTAAGACCTCCGGGCATCATTTTTAAAGTCGCATACAGCGCATTTCTTCCAAATTATGGGTAAGGCCTCCGGGCACCATTCTTAAGACCTCCGGGCATCATTTTTAAAGTCGCATACAGTGCATTTCTTCCAAATCACGGGTAAGGCCTCCGGGCACCATTCTTAAGACCTCCGGGCATCATTTTTAAAGTCGCATACAGCGCATTTTGTTCAAATAACAGGTAAGGCCTCCGGGCACCATTCTTAAGATCTCCGGGCATCATTTTTAAACTCGCATACAGCGCATAATTTTTCAAATCACTGGTAAGACCTCCGGGCAACATCTTTAAGACCTCCGGGCTTAATTTTTTTCAAATCACAGGTAAGACCTCCGGGCATAACTTTTTTCAGGGGTAAGACCTTCGGGCACCAATTTTTAAGACCTCCGGGCACCATTTTAAGACCTTCGGGCACCAATTTTAAAGCCCTTCGAGCATAAATTTTTCTTTTGAAAATCGAATTCGTTTCCTTAAGACGAATCGAGCCTTGTTTAGGCAGGGAATTCAATTTAAGGACAAAACCTTCAATTTATTGTTTAAAAAAAAATAAAAAAAAAAAATGAAAAAAGAGAAAATAGAAAAAAGGAAAAAAGAAAAAAAGAAAAAAAGAAGAAAAAAGAAGAAAAAAATGAAAAATAGAAAATGAAAAAGAAACCCCTTTCCCTTTCCTTCACATGTGATATCACTGATCGTACAAAATTAGTGTCGGTTTATCTTTGCCTGATTCCTGATTCTCAGCAATAGCCAAAGAGGGGCAGCTGTAGACACCTAATTTTGTCCGGACCACTAAACAGGTATATTTTCCTCCCATATTGATGTTTTCGAGTATAAAAAGACTGTTTTCATCCTGCAGGTGGTACTCCGAGACTTAGTTTAAGAGGGCGAGCACAAAAAGTCAAACTTAGAAAAAAAGTCAACCTCAAAAAAGTCAAACCCGAAAAAGTCAACCCTAGAAAGTCAACTACTAAAAAAGTCAACCCACTTTCAAAATCAAGATTTTAAGTTCAATTGAAAAATGGAGAAAGAATTTTGATAATCCGAGGTCTACATTGAAAGATATGGACTTCGGAAGTTGGGATTTGGAGATTCAGTAAAAAAAAAACCCTAATCCGAGAAATTTGGGGAAAAGTGCTTAAACGATCAAACTGGTCGAAATTGAAGGTTCCAAATGAAAGATAAGCACTGACTACGGGTAATGGAGAAGTCACTTGCAAGAAAAACCGAGAGAAAAGTCAATCCGGGAGAAAACCGAGAATTAGGGTTTTAGTAGATTTCGGTGAAATCAGGAAGAATCACAGAAATGGCCCGACTTGGTAAGACCAAAGCCCCCAATGGATGAGGAATGATTAAAAAGGATGGCCCAAGGCTCAAATTGAAGAAAATCTGAAAATCGGACTTGTTTTGAGCAAAACCGGGTTTCGGAAGTTAAAGGGGCAAAATTGGAAAATTTTGGGAAAAATAGCAAATGGACTCCGAAAATTCTGAAAAATTTGTCAATCTCATTTTTAAATTGTTTGGAAGAGATTGGCGAAAGAAAATCTTGATTCCGAGTTCGGTTGCAAAATGGCCAAATCCCGGGCTTCTTATGCAATAATTCAAAAAGATAAATCCCGGAAAAATAGAAAATGGGCTGCAAATCTTTTGAAATTTTGCAGATCTCATTTTTAAATTATTTGGAAGAGATTGGCGAAAGAAAATCTTGATTCCGAGTTCGTTTGCAAAATGGCCAAGTCCCGGGCCTCCTATGCAGTAATTCAAGCCGATAAATCCCGAAAAAATACCAAATGAGCTCCAAAATTATGAAAACTACACTTTTTAATTATTTTGAAGAGATTGGTGAAGAAAAATCTTGATTTGGAGCTCGTTTAAAAAATGGTAAAAAGTAGGGGCATAAAAGGATATTTTGGGAAGAAAAAATCCAAATAAATAGCAAACGGACTCGGATAATTTTGAAAACTTCCAGAACTCAATATTTTATTATTTTGAAAGTATTAAAAAAAGAAAAATTGAATCTGGAGTTCGTTTGATATTTACTTGCATCCGGGGGGCAAAATGGTCATCTCACCCAAGCAACCGAAAAGGGCTTCTTTGGGCCTTTCAAAAATCAGAGCTGGGCTGGAAAAGAGAAGTGCTGGCCTGCCCAAGCCCAAAGGAATGAGGAAGCTTCGGATTTTTTCAATCAAGTGATTAAAAATCAAGAGTTAAGTTAGAGATTTTCATTTTTGAGCCTAAGTCTCAATCCCACATCCCTTTGTAATGTCAAGCCAAGGAGGTGCTCACCTTATAAATAAGTAGTCTTGGCCTTTGGTTGAGACCACCCACTACCCCTTGTGAGATAGTCTATACACTTGTATTAGGATTATCCGGGTGGTGAGTCATAGTGTTTTTGTTGAGAGGGTTTGTAGCTTAATCCGTTCAAAAGCTACTCTGATGGTTTATAGCTTAATCCGTTCAAAAGCTACTCTGAGGGTTTGTAGCTTAATCCGTTCAAAAGCTACTCTGAGGGTTTATAGCTTAATCCGTTCAAAAGCTACTTGTGAGAGGGTTTGTGGCTTAATCCGTTCAAAAGCTACTCTGAGGGTTTGTAGCTTAATCCGTTCAAAAGCTACTCTGAGGGTTTATAGCTTAATCCGTTCAAAAGCTACTTGTGAGAGGGTTTGTGGCTTAATCCGTTCAAAAGCTACTCTGAGGGTTTATAGCTTAATCCGTTCAAAAGCTACTTGGTGAGTTTTCATTTTAAAATAATGTTTCTTGTTCTTCCTTCATTTCCTTTCTTAAGTATATTTTTCTTACATTTTGTTTTTACAATAAACTCACCATGGCCAAATGGCCTACATTATTTATTTTAAGTTGTTGTTTTTGATTCATTTTACCATGTTGTTTATGCTATTTTCTTTATTTTTGATGTTTTAAATATTATGTTATTTCATGTTCTTAAGTTATATTTAATTTGGTTGCTTTGTTTGTTGCCATTTATGTCTTAGATATCATGTTTTTGCATTTTTAATTTTCTGTTTTCATGTTGTTTAAATTTGAGCATGTTTTAGAGTTAGCATATTAAGTGTTTGTGAAAATGCTTGTGTGATTCTTTGCATGATTCTTGTTTTATATCTTAGTAAGCATGTTTTAGATTTGGTATATTAGGTGTTTGTGAAAATGCTTGTGTGATTTTTGTGTTATGACTTAGTTTTTCATGCTAGCATACCAAGTGTTTGTGAAAATGCCATGCATGTCTTAGGTCTAGGTTACATTAAATGTCATGCAAGTTCATGTTAGGTCTAGGCCATATTATTTGTGTCATGCATTTTCCTTACATTTAGGTTTAGATCCATGCATTTCATGCATTATGTTTGCTGCATTGTTTCATGCATTTCATTACCATGCCACTTGAATAATGACTTGAGCCAATTAATGGTTCAAGGTCATGCTCTCTTGAGCACACTTGTGGAAAATTAATTTTGTCAAATTGATTATTCTACCTTTGTGATTTTTTTTACTTAGCCAATTTTTATCTAACTTTCAAAAAGTCCTAGCTACTGCTTTCAAGTCATTTTATGAGTTTCAAATATTTTTATTTTTATTTTTAAATGATTTTATCAAAGACAAAAAAAATGTGTTGGCAAATCAGTTTTTTTTTTCTCCACCCAAAACTCGTACATCTCCGATTTTTCTGGGATTTCATCTTTGATCAGAAAATTAAGTCGATTTTTTTCCGTGTATTTTTACATGTCCTGAGTCTCCAATAATTTTTTCAGAATTGTTGGAATTTTTAAAAATAGGGTAAAAAATCGTGGATTAAAACTGGACAGTGGAGTCAGAATTGATTTTAAAGAAAAACAAAGCAGTTTTTTCTCCTCCAAAAACTCGTACATCTCTGGTTTTTCTGGGAATTCATCTTTGATCAGAAAATTAAGTCGATTTTTTTTCGTGTATTTCTACATGTTCTGAGTCTCCAATAATTTTTTCAGAATTTTTGGAATTTTTAAAAATAGAGTAAAAAATCGTGGACTAAAACTGGACAGTGGAGTCAGAATTGAATTTAAAGAAAAACCAATTTTCTGTTTTGGTTAATTTACTTAGAGTGGGCTGATTAGGAGGGTTAGCTACTGACTTAAGGTAATTTCTAAGCCTTTTTAAACTCTAAAAATGGTTTTTCAAATCCCGGGTTAAGGGTAGCCAAGTCCGGATTTTTTAAAACTTAGGAAATTAGAGTCATTTTAAAAATTTTAGCCCAGTTTTTATTTTTAATTCAAGCTTTCCAAAATTGTTTTCAAACAATCACAAAGTATTTTGGTTTTAGAATATTTAATTTGACATATTTTCCTAAGGTAGCCGGATATCTTTTTAGATATACGGATTTCCTTAATTAAAGGAAAAAAATACATTTCATGCATTGCATTTTTATATTCATGCATTTTATATAATATGTGATTCTTGCCATAATAATTTCTATGTGTCATGACATTTAGGTTGCATTATGTTATTTAGATTTTGCTATGTCATTTTATTTATGTCATGCCTATACATATTCATTTCTTTTAAATATTTTCAAAAAAGATAATGGTTTTCAATAAAAATAAAGATATTCCCGAGTTAAAATAATTCATGAGTTCTCTACCGGGTTTGCTGGAGGGAATATCATCAATTATTATTAATAAAGGAATATCTTTCTTTCAAAAAAAAGAGAATGATTCGGAAAGTTTTCCAAAACTAATAAAAATTTCTATATTTTGCCACGTTTGTTGGGGAATATAGGAAAATTTTGAATTTATAAATTCCTGATAATTTTAATAAAAAATGGAATTACTTTTCTTTAAATTGGGAATTAACTTGAAATACTAAATTTAAAACCAACTTTTCACCGAGACTTGAGATAATACACGATTAATAAGGTACCGATTTATACGGGCGTTGTGGGGGTGCTAATCCTTCCCCGCACGTAACCGACTCCCGAACCCGCTTCTTTGATTTCTCTGGTTTTAAAATGCAGAATTGAAATTGGTTTTTAAAATGTTTTAATTAATTTTTAAAATATTTATAAAACCGGTTTTAATAGGTGGCCGATCACACCTAGCTAAAAAAGATTGGTGGCGACTCCATGTCTTTTTTAAGGTCATTTTCAAAACCTTAATTTTTCTAGAGGAATTAAGTCGACTTTTCCTCGATTTTTTTTTTAAATGTCTTGCGATGAGACTCGTCGTTATTTTTTTTAGGTTGCGACAAAATGCATGAAAAAATTACAGCAAACATAGTGCATGAAATGCATGAGTTTAAACCTAAATGTCATGAAAAAATGCATGGCATCCATATAGTGACCTAGACCTAAATGAACTTGCATGGCATTTAATGCAACCTAGACCTAAAATGCATGAACATGCATAGCAAATAAATAAAACCTAATAACTAAAATATGCATGGCATTTTCACAAACACAAAGCATGCTTAAACCAAAAACTCAACCAAATATCATGCAAATGCTAACCTATCAACTAACATGGCAAGAATGCACATACAATACAAAAATTCAAGGAGTGGCCGAATGGCCTATGTAACTAGCAAACATGGCATTTTCACAAACACTTGGTATACTAACATGCAAAACTAAATCAAATGTCATGCAAATGCAAAACCTACCAACTAACATGGCAAAAATGCAACACACAATGCAAAACACATGGAGTAGCCGAATGGCCTCAAGCTCCAACAAGCATGACATTTTCACAAACACTTGATATACTAACATGCTCAACTAAAATATAAAACTCAAATCATGCAAACTCCACACAAGCATTTTCACAAGCACTTGATATACTAAATCTAAAAAACCAACAAATTTAAACATTATGAAAACAGAAGATTAAAAATGCAAAAACATGATATTTAAATATTAAATGGCAAGAACAAAAGCAACCAAATTAAAATATAACTCAAGTATATGAAGTATAATAACATTTAAAACATCAAGATCAAAAACAATAACATAAACAACATGATAAAAAAAAAACAAAACAGCATCTTAAATAAAGAATGTAGGCCATTCGGCCATGGTGAGAAATTGTAAAAAAATTGTAAAAAATATATTTAAGAAAGAGATGAAGAAAGGACTTAAGAAGAACAATAAAAAAAACATTTATTTAAGAAAGAACCTCACCAAATAGTAATCAAGATAGCAAAAATAAGAATGGAAAATCAAGAAAGTGCAAGAGTTGGTGCTCAAGAGCAACCTCAAGAAGCTATATTTCAAGCTTTATCTCTTCAAACTTTCCTTTCCTTTCTTTTCTAAACTTTTTCTTTTTTCCTTTCAACCAAGGAGAGAAAAACCCAGTAAAAACGAAGAGAACTCATCAAAAATAAAGTTGGAAAATGAAATTTTGCTCCTCCCTCTAGAGTTAGCTGAATCCCCCTCTAAATCATGCAAGGATGTTGTCATTTTTTCCCAACTAATTTTCTATCAAATGGCTAATAATTCAAGGTGAAAAAATCAAGAAATTATCACCCTTAGATTAGCATATCAGCTGTCCCAAATTACAGTTGTTCAAGAATAATGTTGACACTCTCTCTTGGCTTATGTGGCTTAATCACCATGGCTTGATCAAAGAGAATCTCTAACTAACTCTTAATTCTTGGCCATTTGATTGAAAAATCAGAAGCTTCCTCCTTCCTTTGGGCCTTGGTAGGCCAGCACTTCTTTTTTCCAGCCCAAGTCTGATTTTTTGAAAGGCCCAAAGAAGCCCTTTTCGGTTGCTTGGGTGAAATGACCGTTTTACCCCCCAAATGCAAATAAATGTCAAACGGACTCCAGATTCAAATTTTATTTGTGTAATACTTCCAAAATAATAAGAAAATTGAGTTCTGGAAGTTTTCAAAATTATCCGAGTCCGTTTGCTAGTTATTTGGATTTTTTCTTCCAAAAATGCCATTTTATGCCCCTACATTTTACCATTTTTAAAACGAGCTCCAAATCAAGATTTTTCTTCACCAATCTCTTCTAAATAATTTAAAAGTGTGATCTGGAAGTTTTCATAATTTTTTGAACTCATTTGGTATTTTTTCGGGATTTGTTTACTTGAATTACTACATAGGAGGCCCGAGACTTAGCCATTTTGCAAACGAACTCCGAATCAAGATTTTCTTTCACAAATATCTTCCAAAGAATTTAAAAATAAGATTTGGAAAATTTCAAAATTTTTGGAGTCCATTTGCTATTTTTCTGGGATTTATCTTCTTGAATTATTGCATAGGAGGCCCGGGATTTGGCCATTTTGCAAACGAACTCTGAATCAAGATTTTCTTTTGCTAATCTCTTCAAAATAATTAAAAAATGAGATTTACAAAATTTCAAAAGATTTGGAGCTCATTTACTATTTTTTTGGGATTTTTCTTCTTGAATTACTCCATAAGAAGCCTGGGATTTGGCCATTTTACAAACGAACTCCGAATCAAGATTTCTTTCGCTAATCTCTTTCAAATGATTTAAGAATGAGATTTGCAAATTTTCAGAATTTTCGGAGTCCATTTGCTATTTTTCCCAAATTTTCCAATTTTGCCCTTTTGCCTCTGAAACCCGGTTTTGCTCAAAACAAGTTCGATTTTCAGATTTTCTTCAAGATGAGCCTTGGGCTATCCCTTTTTAATCATTTCTTATCCATTGGGGCTTTAGTCTTACCAAGTCGGGCCATTTCTGTGATTCTTCCCGATTTCACCGAAATCTACCAAAAACCCTAATTTTCGGTTTTCTCCCGGATTGACTTTTCTTTCGGTTTTGCTTTCAGGTGGCTTCTCCATTACCCATAGTCAGTGCTTGTCTTTCATTTGGAAACATCAATTTTGACCAATTCGATCGTTTAAGCACTTTTTCCTAAATTTCTCGGATTAGGGTTTTCTTTCTACTGAATCTCCAAATCCCAACTTCCGAACTCTATATCTTTCAATGCAGACCTCGGATTATCAAAATTATTTCACCATTTTTCAATTGAACTTCAAATCTTGATTTTGAAAGTGGGTTGACTTTTTTAGTAGTTGACTTTTTGGGGTTGACTTTCTCGGGATTGACTTTTTTTTTTGGGTTGACTTTTTCAAGTTTGACTTTTTATGCTCGCCCCCTTAAACTAAGTCTCGGAGTACCACCTGCAGGATGAAAAAGGTCTTTTTACATTCCGAAACCTCAATTTAGGAAGAAAAGATACCTGTTTTAGTGGTTCGGACAAAATTAGGTGTCTACAGCTGCCCCTCTTTGGCAATTGCTGAGAATCAGGAATCAGGCAAAGATAAACAAACACTAATTTTTACGGTCAGTGAAATCACATGTGAAGGAAAGGGAAAAGGGGTTTCTTTTTTCTTTTTTCATTTTTTCATTTTTTTCATTTTTCATTTTTCATTTTTCATTTTTCATTTTTCATTTTTTTCATTTTTCATTTTTTCTCTTTTTATTTCTTTTTATTTTTTCATTTTTTCATTTTTTCATTTTTTCATTTTTTCATTTTTTCATTTTTTCATTTTTTCTTTTTTCATTTTTTTCATTTTTTTTAAAAGCTGTAAACTGAAGATTTTGTCCTTAAATTAAATTCCCTGACTAATCAAGGCTCGACCCGTCTTAAGGAAACGAATTCGATTTGCAAGAAAAGAAATGACCTCGACGATGGTCTCGGGGTCTTAACCTGTCTTGTTCTTAGCTGTGCTTAAAATTCTAGGTATCTCCTCCAGAAGCTTCGGCTATGACCACCAAAGTCTTACTCATTTTTTAAAACTGTAAAACTCTGAATATCTCCACCAGAGGCTTTGGCTATCACCACCAAAGACTTTCTACCTTTCAAAGGATTTTAAAACTCTGGATATCTCCACAGAGGCTTCAGTTATCACAACCGAAGACTTTCTCTCTTTTCAAAAATTTATAAAATTCTGGGTATCTCCTCCAGAAGCTTCAGCTGTCACCCCCAAAGATTTTCTCACTGTTTAAAATTTATAAAATTCTGGGTATCTCCTACAGAAGCTTCAGCTGTCACCACCGAAGACTTTCTCACTGTTTAAAATTTGTAAAAATTCTGGGTATCACCTCCAGAAGTTTCAGCTATCACCACCGAAGACTTTCTACCTTTTCAAAGGATTTTAAAACTCTGGATATCTCCACAGAGGCTTCAGCTATCACGACCGAAGATTTTCTCACTGTTTAAAATTTGTAAAAATTCTGGATATCTCCTCCAAAAGCTTCAGCTGTCACCACCGAATACTTGTTCATTTTTTGAAAAACATGTTAATATTATGGGTTCGGCGAGTTCAAAATAAAAGAAAGTACCTCGACGATGGTCTCAGGGCTCGACTCATTTGAGAAGCAAAACGAGTTCAATTATACCTGAAAGCTTTAAGAGATGATGCAAATGCTTCATGATGTAAATGAAAATGTCTTTAATTGATGCAAACGCTTCTTGTTGTAGATGCAAATGACTTAGACTAGTGCAAATGTCTTTGATGCAAATGACTTGATTTGATGCAAATTTTCTTGATGCAGATTCAAATAACTTAGATTGATGCAAATGCTTCTTGATGTAGATGCACATGTTAAATAAAATTCTGGGTAACTCCTCCAGAAGAAGATTTCTCATTTTTCAAAATTATAAAACCCTGGATATTTCCAGCAGAGGCTTCAGCTATCACCACCGAAGACCTGTTCACTTTTAAAATTTGTAAAATTATGGATATCCCCTCTAGAAGCTTTGGCTATCACCACCAAAGGTTTGCTCATTTGTAAAATTCTGGGTAACTCCTCCAAAAGCTTTGGTTATCACCACCAAAGACTTACTCATTGTAAAATTCTAGGTAACTCCTCCAGAAGCTTTGGCTATCACCACCAAAGACTTGCTCATTGTAAAATTCTGGGTAACTCCTCTTGAAGCTTTGGCTATCACCACCAAGGACTTGCTCATTGTAAAATTATGGGTAACTCCTCCAGAAGTTTTGGCTATCACCACCAAAGACTTGTTCACTTTTAAAATTTGTAAAATTCTGGATATCCCCTCCAGAAGCTTTGGCTATCACCACCAAAGGTTTGCTCATTGTAAAATTCTGGGTAACTCCTCCAGAAGCTTTGGCTATCACCACCAAAGACTTGCTCATTGTAAAATTCTGGGTAACTCCTCCATAAGCTTTGGCTATCACCACCAAAGACTTGCTCATTGTAAAATTCTGGGCAACTCCTCCAGAAGCTTTGTCTATCACCACCAAAGGTTTGCTTATTGTAAAATTCTGGGTAACTCCTCCAAAAGCTTTGAGAAATGATGCAGATGCACTTGTCTTTAACAAGGTGCTCATGCTTCATGGTGAAAATGTAAATGGCTCGGATTGATGTAAATGTTTCTTGGTGCAAAAGCAAATGGCTTGGATTTATGCCCATGTTTCATGATACAGATGCCCCTACTAATTGTGTTCATGTAACTGGTTTATGAATGGTGTAACTACAATTACCACACAATAATGAAAATGCAATGATTCTAGAAATGATGCAATTGCTTGAGATAATGGAAATGAGAATTCCATGAAAAATGTAAATGTAAAGGTAAAATGCAGATGCTTATGGAATAATTCCAATGCAAATACCCATGAATGATGCAAATGCTTGCCGACACCGTGCAGATGCAAAAGCTCGATAAAGAGATGAGTTCTCATGAGTGATGCAAATGCCCCCGGTTGTTTTTCTAGACTTTGGCTTAGCCTTTCAAATTCATTTTTCCTCTTCAAATCAGAGTATATCTTCAATTCATTTTGGCTATTCTTTGTGCCCCAACAGTTTTCAAATTTTCATCAACAGAGATCTGAACCGGGTTCTATTTCTTCTTCTCATATCTGGAAGTCAAGACCTATCCTGGCAGTTTTATACCTTTGGGTTAGAAAAATCCTTGTCCATGTCAACATCAAAATGGTTATTTCAAAAAAATATCTTTATTTGTTTTCTCATTTTGAAAACTTCTGAAAAAAAATATTAACCCTACAATGTGTGATGTACAAATCTTTTGAAGACTGATGATCATTGTTAGAAATTTCTCTAAGTATCAATCTGGGTTTTTTCAACTGGGATTGGCAAGGCTTGATGTAACAAGATTCTGGCTTTTGCAGAAAACTTCATGACAAAAATGTATATCCCTTCTAGGCTCACAAATGGAACAGGTTAAATCATGAATTCATTGAGAACCAAGCAAATTCAACATTATTTTAGTTTCCATATCAAGGCATTTTGACAAGCATCAAGAGTAGCTGGGATGTTTAAACGAAAAGTTTAATCTTGGAGGAAAAAAGTTTCAGTTTTTGAAAACAATCCTCCGAATGAGAGTTGACAATATGGGATGTTCAGGAATTCTTAAATGTTCCTCGATGACCACTTTTTTAAGATGACGTTCTCTTTTTGTGGTATCGACACTTTCATAGATGGCATCAAAAAATTTTATTTTACTCTAGACCGCTCATTTTTGGGTTTTCGCCCTAGAGTCCCATTCTTTCCAATTTTTCTCTTTTTTTTTTTTGTTTTTGTTTTGTTCTACCATACACTTGATAATTCTAAATTCTTCCTTAGTGAAATGATAATTCGATGAGATGGGATAAAATCTGAGGAAAAACCTTTCAAATTAAATATTCATGCTTGATCAAAAATGAACTTTTAAAGCACGTAATGTAGGCCATGGTTCAGGGTTCAGAAAGAAAGGATAAATAGGCCCAAAATATGTGTTTGAGGGTAATCAGATCAAGGATCATTTCTTGAGGAGGATTCTCTTTGAAGCATTTGTCCCTTCTTGGACATTTCTTTCCTTTTGACTTTGCTCTTTTTCTTCCTTACTTTTGGCTTTCATTTGCCATCGCTTTTTCACACACTTTTTTTTGGTGTGTTTTTCTTTTGTTTTTCTTGGCTTTCATTTCTTCATCTTTTCCTCTTCTTTTTTGCTTTGACAGAGTGAGCCCGTATTTATTCGGGGCTCTATTTGCTTTGTATCTGTCTTTGAGCTAGGACTCATTTCTCAATGATCTTTAAAAAGATCTTTCCTCGCATTTGCCCCCCAGTGTAAAGGGTGATCCTTGATCAGGGTTCAAAGAAGAAAGAATTCTTTTGGCTCAAAAGGGGTGACTATGGATAATTTCTTTTTGTGCGAAAGGGATATGAAAGATGGCCATTCCTCATGTCAAGCACGAATATTCATATTGAAAAGCAATCCCCAAGGGAAATAGATATTTAGAATTTCATTTTGCACTTTGGAATCATCTGAATTCTCATATGCATGATATCACAAATTTTTTATTTTTCATTTTTTATCTCATGCCCCAATGATTCATGCGTTAGTCCATCCTTATTCATCATGTATCCATCATTTCCACATATGATGCCCCAATTTGATTAACCATGAGAATTTGTATCAACGAGGAACATAGGAAGTCTAGGTCTATACTGAAAAGACTGAATTTCAAATCTGAGTTCTTTGAAGAGACAAGAAAAATATGACCCAAAAACGAGTTTTCTCTAAGATATAGGATAATCTGGTTTGGTCATTGTGCCCCAAGGTATTAATTATGAAGTGATGTTTGGGTAATTGAAGTTTTATGGTCATTGGAAAAGGTCATGAATGGTTTTAGCACAATCTTGACACACATCAAATTATCAAAATATAAATTCTTGAAAGAAAGTCTCATTTTTTTTGAATTTCAAGGAGTTCGAATTTTTTTTAAAAAAAGTTCATTCCTTTGTTCATAGCCTAGACTAAGATCTACGTCTTTGCTTATTCTGTGATGACAGTGGTTTTATGAAGTTAAATCATTCATATTCCTTTCAGCATTAGGTCTTTCAAGTGTTCTTGCTTTAAGAGATTTAGGCTTAGGAAAACCTAAAGAGAGGGGAGAAGGTATTGGGTCATTCGTAACAATGATCATCAATATTCTTGAGACTATCCATTATTAAAACTTCCTTAATGCTTATTTTTGCAAATTCAGATTATTGTTAAGACATAACAAACACAAAGCATTTTAAAATTCAAAATTCATTTAATTCATGTAGATGTTAACATGAGACAAGTGCTTTCATCATCGCAATGTATAGAACTACATGCGTCAAAAACCTAATATGATCATGCACCATGTTTCTTATAACACTTGGCTTCTCCATCTTCAAAACTTATCGAACCAGCCTTGATGAGATCTCTGACCTTGTACTTCAAAGCAGGGCAGTTCTCTGTTGAGTGACCTTGATTGCTAGAATGATAACCACAACACTCATTGGCATCATACCAGCTCGGATAAGGGGGCTTCAGAGGCTCTAATTGCATGGGTGTCACAAGGTGATTCTAGATGAGTTGAGGTAATAGCTCACTGTATGTCACAGGAATTGGGTCAATGATTTCTTTTTCGCTTTTTATGCCCCCTTCGATTATTCCCAAGGGTGTTCGATTGATAGACAGATGTAAATTTTGGTGTAGTTGCAGCCATTGGTTGGTAGGGATAAAAACCTTGAGAAACTTTGTTCAGGGTAGATTAAAATGGCTGATACGAGGAGAATTGGGGAGGTGAGGCAAAGCCTTCCACGACTTGGGTATCTTTCTTTTTCTTTTCAGATGCCCCCTTTTTCTTGGTATTGGATGTTCTTTGATAACTCGTATAATTATATAGTTTTTAGTTATGTTTTATTATTGTTTTGTGTCAAATACGAGTTATTATTGTTTAGTCTAATTGTGTTTATGATCTTTTATATTTTTATGTAATTTGGTGTTTTTCACAAGTTTCTTTGAGTGATTTCAGATTACTAGAATTAAGGGCAAATCCAGTTCAGTTCCAATTCTGACACCTTTTGCCATATCAGCTATATCTGGAGTTTCACTGAAGCAATAAGGCTGAAATTGTAACCGTGCAAAGTTAAGAGGCATATCTATCTTTTTCATGTTTTACACTTCTTGAAACGGAGTCGTTTTCCCTAGCGAAATCAACCATCAAGTTGGCTGATGTGCAATGACGTCTGTCCTGAGCAGTTTTCGCATTTTGACCATATCGTCCGATACACATCAGAAAATGAGCTGATTCCAACGGCTATGGATCACTAACTGATAGGGGAACATTTGTCTAGAAGACCATGTGATCAGATAAAGCCTCCAATATTGAAGAAATCGACCATCAAGTTGGCTGATGTGCAATGACGTCTGTGCTGACCTGTTTTCGTATTTTGCCCATATCTTCTTCTCCACATCAGCAAATGAGCTGATTCCAACGGCTATGAATCAGTAACTCATAGGGGAACATTTTTCTAGAAGACCATGTGATCAGATCAGGCCTCCAAGAATGACAAAATCGACCATCAAGTTGGATGATCAAAATGGTCATACAATATGACGAAAATTGTTAGAAAAATGCACCCACCTATTATACCTACCTTTGAAATTTGTAAAGCTTGTCTCTTGTCATTTAGCCCTCCAAAATGTGTATAAATAGAGAGCCTTGGATGATTGTAGAGGATCATATTGTACATAGGTAGGATATTAGCCATTGTAATAAAATTCTCTAAGTTTTCTTCTTCTTTCTTTTCTCTAGTTTTCTTTTTCTTTAGAAAGAGCAAGAGGTTGGATAATTAATATTCTTCTTCTTCTTCTTTCTTTCTTTTATTTTCTTCTTAGATTCTATTTAATTTTATGTTTATAATGCCTATGCTAGGCTAAACTTCTATTTGGTTAAGGGTGATTTCAAAGCCCTAGACATGTTTTGTGATTGATTTTCAGATTCTATCTATCATTAATTTTCTATCAAAGTTGCTTATGTTCTTCTACAAGAATTGTTCATGATGTTGTCTTGATTTATTTAGGTGTACAACTAGATAGATCTTGATAATTATCTATTGCTAGTTTAGGAGTCTTGATCCGTGTAATTGTCTTGATTTCCTATTCATAAGTGGCAATTTGTGATTAATGATTATGGTCAAGTTTTCAATAATTGCAAAGTGGAACATAACCTAAGTTGAACAATCCGAGCTTATGTGTTTGTTGCTTAGATCAACCTATCTTTCTCATCATAAAGCTGCCATTAAATTGAATTTAGAGAGCTTATTCTAGGTTGTTTAATGGTTAGAGATTAAATAGAGAGCTTGTTCTATTTAACGACAAACTAAGGAAAGATTGAGGTAACAGAGCTTGTTGTTATCTACGGTTGTTAACTTTGATAGTTGGTTGATATTGATAGATCTGAAATTGATTCTTAATGATGTCTAGTGGTGGAGAATGAAACCTTAACCATATTTTTCATATTTGATTCTTCTTACTTACTTGTTTTCTTACTTTTAGTTTGCTTATTTTTTATATTTATTTTTATTGGCTGGTTATACCGCCTAATTTGTATATTAACTTTGTTTTATTTTTATTGGCTGGTTATACCGCCTAATTTAGTATATATATTTTTATTGGCTGGTTATACCGCCTAATTTAGTATATATATTTTTATTGGCTGGTTATACCGCCTTGCATCTTATTCTTATTATTTACTTTAGTTTAAATCTGGCTTCAAAAACCCCTTTTCTTTTATTGTTTTCTTTGAACGTAAGTTATAAACTATTAACTTATAAACTAAAACCCAATCCCTGAGGACTCGACCCTTGCTAACTACTATACTTACAATTGATCTTTTTAGTGCAAGGTTAAATAAGATACACTCTTTTGGGTGCATCAAATTTTTGGCGTCGTTGCCGGGGATTGTTTTTTTAGTTTATTTGTTATTTGGTTTATTCTTATTTTCAGTTCTAATGAGTTTTATTTTCTTGTACATACGGGTTTTTCTTATCAAATTTTGAAAAAAAAAAGGAAAAAAATAAAAATAAAAAAAACGATGGAATTGAGCAATCTAACACTTGAAGAGTTGGTGGCATACATGAACATGGAGAATCAACAAGCCAATCTCACCTCCCCAGTTCAACAATTGGCCATGGAAGGATGTCAAGGCTATCAAGTGTTCCAAGACCAACAGTATGATCATTACTCAAACACTTACCATGAGGGATGGTGGGATCATACTAATTATGGCTACTCAGAAAATTACCAAGAAGTAGATCCTTATGCCAATTACACTCATCCATCTAGCTTCAATCAATCATGGTCTCAAGAACCAGATCTTTTTCAACCACCACATATGACTCAAAACTCAGGTACTTCTTTAGAAGATCTTGTATATTCTCTTGTTACTGATACTTTGCAATTTCAACAGGAAACAAGGGCAAGCATCCAGAGTTTGGAAAGGCAAATGAGCTTATTGGCTAGTAGTATGGTGGTATGGGTAGCACAAAGATCTGAAGAACTCTCTGCCCAAACAATGATTAACCCAAAGGAGAATACTACTATTGTGACCTTGAGGAATGAGGAACAAGATGAGGATGAGACAAAATTAGAGATGAATTCTATTCTTGAGGATAATGAAGCCAATGATCCAAATAAGAGTATTTCGGCACCTGAGGTAACGTTTAACGTTTCACTTTTTACTAATGTTTTTTCTCCACCTTTTCCTAGTAGATTTGCAAAGTTCAAGGAGGAAGAACATGAACAACACATGCCGGAAACCTTAAACAACTTGTTTGTGGAGGTCATTCAACAAGTATCAAAATATGCTCCATTCCTCGATGAGATATGCACCACCAATGATGATGGAATAATACTTGTAATGGAGAATGCATCCACTGTTGTGCAAAGAAAGCTTCCTCTCAAACGCATAAATTTGGGAAATTTCATGTGTGAGCCTGACAAGCCTAAAAAGCCAAGAAGGGGTGTTGGTTAGATTCAAAACACTAACTCAAGTGTTAATTGGGAAGGCAGCCCAATTAAAGATGAAATTGCCAACCTTCCATATTCAGATTTGCTTTCTCTTTCTTTTCCTTTTTCTTTTATTATTTTTATTGTTTTTATTTTATTTCTTATGTTTCTTTGTTAATTGTGTTTACTGCTTTTAAGTTCATTTAGGCTGCATAAGTTTCTTTTGTTTAATAGTTCTTTTCTCTTACATATAATTCTTGCATTGGGGGATAATAGCATTACATTAATGACAATGTAAGAATTATGTGTGGGGGGGAGAATTTAGGATTTTATTTAGAGTGTTCTGTTTTTGAGTCTTTTTATGTTGTTTTTCTTTCTGATCCTTGTTTTGAAAAACACTAGATGTAAATATAATTTTTTTTTAACCCGGTTAAATGGCGGATAACGGTACTCCGTGATTATTTAAATCGGTTCTATCAGCTACCCACAAAACTGATATTGTATATAAATTTCTCTTTCAATTTCTCTTTCATTTTTTTTTCAGGATGGATGATATTCTCACAAGATTGCAGAAACGATTTCCTCCTTTTCCTCGAAATATTTTACTGAAGCTTTACCAAGTTCGATTTGAAAGATTAAGAATGCTTATGCACAAAGGGATTCCTGACGACATACGTTGGATAATTGAAGCCAAGGTACGTGAAGATGAATATCTTCCTATTTTGCATTTACCAGGTACAGGTAGAAGCACTTTTGCAAAGAAGCGACGAGCAAAGCGCATGAGTTCAAATTGCCACAAATGTGCACGATGGACGTGTAACGGTAAATGTCGTTCTATTGGGATTCCGTCCTCTAATCGAGATGATAAAATTGAATTCATTAAGGATGGACTGAGTAAGGAGAATTTGGGTAATATCCAACTTTCTCTTGAGACGCATCCTAGTGGAGACGTACAAAGAGAAATTCTTGATTTATGGCCGCAATTCCAAAGGGAATGGCAACATCTTGGGAATCTGATGTTAAAAGACCCTGTTTGCCAGCTTGTAAGAAAACTGGATGGGAAGCATATCCTCGACTCATAGAAGGCGTTTAAGCCGTTTCTGGACGTAAAACCAGAGGAAGATGTGAGCCACAATCACAACTACAATAAATGACTTCTCAGTTTTTGGTTTGATTTGCAATAACTTTATTTTGGTTTAATTTACGTGTTGTTCGATTTGTGTAATTATTCTCGTTTTTTTTTATTTGTCTTTTACGGTTGATTTTTTCTTCTCTTTTTGATTTTCTTCCTGAAATCACGCAAAAATCTTTTGTTAGGTTAATATTTTCTTCTGACAGGTCAGATACACTTTCGGCGACATTATTACTCTTGTCTGATTCACTACTCAGTCCTCTATATATTACACCATGTACTCATTCTCTTTCAGGCACTCGAAAAAGAAAAAAAAATGGAAAGTACTTCGTCCCAACGCATTAAAAAAATTTGTGTCTTTGGAGGTGCTTATCCAGGGAAAAATAACATATTCGCTGATGAAGCCATAAGAGTTGGAGCAATACTTGCCCAACAAAAGATCCAGTTGATTTATGGAGGCGGTAGTACGGGTTTAATGGGAGCAGTCGCTACAGCACCACACGCCGGAGGAAGTCCAGTTCTAGGAATCGTGCCAAAACTATTCACAAGTTTTTGTGGACCTACCGTGGGTAAGGAAATACAAGTCTGGAGTATCCCTGAACGGATAACAATCATGTACCATTCTGCCGATGCATTCATTGCTTTACCAGGAGGTCTGGGTACATTGGAAGAAATAGCTTGCGTGGCTTCTTGGTCATCTTTGGTCACAAATAAGAAACCCATTGGTTTGCTTAATATTAATGGTTATTTTAGTAATTTGCTTTCATATTTAGATAATGCTGTGGATAATGGATTCATGTTTTCAGAGGCAAGGAGAACCATAATTTCTGCTACAACCATTGAAGATTTACTCAAAAAGCTCCAAGCTTATGAGTGTTTATCTGCTACGGTTGTTTCGTAAACGCTCGGAAAAAGAAAAAGAGATATGGACGAGCAAGGAGTGGATTGTACTTTGTCTTTGTGACATTATCTAACATTTTGTTTGTTGTGTCTCAGTTATAATAAGTGGTTAGCAACCTCTGCAGGTAATATCTCCTAAATTCTACCTTTAGTAGGGGGTAAGGGACATATTTTGCTAATTTAAAAAAAAAAAAAAATTTTTTGATGTGTTTTAAGCCATTTAGAAGTATTCATTCTGAACAAGGTCTGAGTAAGGGAGACTTGAGACATACCTTGTCAGTTTGATTTCTTCTTTTCAAAAAAAAAAAAAAGTTTGTTGTGTTTTAAGCAATTTAGAAGTATTCATTCTGGACAAGGTCTGAGTAAGGGAGACTTGAGACATACCTTGTCAGTTTGATTTTAATCTTTTTATGTTTACTTGTTAATTTTTGTTTAGTATTTTAGGATTATTTAGGTTGCATGAGTTTGTTTTGTTTTGTTTTGAGTCTTAGTTGTTCCTATTCTTATGTTATTAGTTCTTTTCTCTTACACATGATTCTTTCATTTGGGTTAATAGACTTACATTGAGGACAATGTAAGAATTAAGTGTGGGGGGAATGATTTAGGATTTCTTTTATTTTTGTCTACTATTTTTTTATGAGTCTTTATTATTATTATTATTATTATTTTAGTGTGTTTTAGTTCCTTTTTAATACAATGATGAGATATGAATTGCATAAGTCTAAAACAGATTTATTAGTGAGAAGATTTTCATGAGAATTGAGCTTGATGTCAACCTTTTTATGAGCCAATGTTAATATGATATGTTGATTGAGAAAGAAGCATGTTTAGACTTAATCTGACTTGTATAATCATCCTTGTGAGTTTTTGAGCCTATAATGATTGATGCATTATACAAATCAATCTAATTTCTTTCTTGAGTGCTCTTATGATTACATGATTCTCTAGAACTTGCTTTAAACCGTTTGAGACTATATTGATGCATGTGACAACATGAATATGATAGAGGCATTAGGATTTTTAGCCAGGGCCAAACAGCCATCCCTTATTGATGTTCCAAGAGAACACACCCTTAGTGAACCAATTTGAGCCTACATTGAATAAGCTATCTCTTTGGTAACCATAACTTGTCCCTAACCTAAATATACTTATATCTTTACCTTTGTTCCAAAGAAGAATTAGCATGATTTGAGACAAGTAGCAAAGACAAGGGATATTTTTTGGTTAGAAACAAGAAATAAGTGTGGGGGGAAAAGAAAAGAAAAGTCAAGTCAAGAGAAAAAGAAATGGAATACTGGCAAATACATTCCTATGTAAAAAAAAAAATATGAATCATCTCTTGAATTTGTGGAAAAAGAAAAAGATATTACAAAGTTGTTTAGAATGAAGAAAAGGCCCAACATGAATATCCGGCCTAGGTGACTATGTACTTGTAAAGAGTTTTGAGAAATTTCTTTGTATAATCTTTTTATGTCTCTAAACTTTATGAACTCTTTGGAACCTTTGTGATATCTTTATCCTTTTGTTCTTCAACCACATTACAAACCCCTTGGCCCCATTACAACCTTGATTAAAGACCTCTTGATTTATGAAGTTGCATGATCTTTTAGTGGAGAATAGGTGGACAAGCAAGCATATGGTAGAAGTGTTTTCATGAGATTGATTGAGTGTAAACACTTTACCACTACTTTAAAGAGTGAAAATCAAGGGAGTATCCCATGTGAGAAGTTGAGATTAAGTTTGAATATGCACTATTTTGATTGAAATATGTTATGTTAATATTGGCTTAACTCAAACTATTTACATTCAAGCAAGATTTTTTGTGAATTTCTTTGAGCTATTGATTAGTTTTTAAGACTTGTCCAATGATTATCTCTAATTTATATTGGAAGGATTAGTTATAATTATTATTTTTAATTTTTCTTATGTTTTCAATGTTTGTGGGTATCGTCCTAGTAAACCCTCACGAGACTAAACTCGTCCACTAGGGACACCTAGGGGTTAAAAGGCTTGTGTCACATGCTAAGTGCCACCGTGATTTCCTACGAAAATGGATTAGATTAGATTTTCTTATTTTATTTTTATTGAGTCGTTGCTAGGGACTAGCAACAATCTAAGTGTGGGGGTGTGATAACTCGTATAATTATATAGTTTTTAGTTATGTTTTATTATTGTTTTGTGTCAAATACGAGTTATTATTGTTTAGTCTAATTGTGTTTATAATCTTTTATATTTTTATGTAATTTGGTGTTTTTCACAAGTTTCTTTGAGTGATTTCAGATTACTAGAATTAAGGGCAAATCCAGTTCAGTTCCAGTTCTGACACCTTTTGCCATATCAGCTATATCTGGAGTTTCACTGAAGCAATAAGGCTGAAATTTTAACCGTGCAAAGTTAAGAGGCATATCTATCTTTTTCATGTTTTACACTTCTTGAAACGGAGTCGTTTTCCCTAGCGAAATCAACCATCAAGTTGGCTGATGTGCAATGACGTCTGTCCTGAGCAGTTTTCGCATTTTGACCATATCGTCCGATACACATCAGAAAATGAGCTGATTCCAACGGCTAGGGATCACTAACTGATAGGGCAACATTTGTCTAGAATACCATGTGATCAGATAAAGCCTCCAATATTGAAGAAATCGACCATCAAGTTGGCTGATGTGCAATGACGTCTGTGCTGACCTGTTTTCGTATTTTGCCCATATCTTCTTCTCCACATCAGCAAATGAGCTGATTCCAACGGCTATGAATCAGTAACTCATAGGGGAACATATTTCTAGAATACCATGTGATCAGATCAGGCCTCCAAGATTGACAAAATCGACCATCAAGTTGGATGATCAAAATGGTCATACAATATGACGAAAATTGTTAGAAAAATGCACCCACCTATTATACCTACCTTTGAAATTTGAAAGCTTGTCTCTTGTCATTTAGCCCTCCAAAATGTGTATAAATAGAGGGCCTTGGATGATTGTAGAGGATCATATTGTACATAGGTAGGATATTAGCCATTGTAATAAAATTCTCTAAGTTTTCTTCTTCTTTCTTTTCTCTAGTTTTCTTTTTCTTTAGAAAGAGCAAGAGGTTGGATAATTAATATTCTTCTTCTTCTTCTTTCTTTCTTTTATTTTCTTCTTAGATTCTATTTAATTTTATGTTTATAATGCCTATGCTAGGCTAAACTTCTATTTGGTTAAGGGTGATTTCAAAGCCCTAGACATGTTTTGTGATTGATTTTCAGATTCTATCTATCATTAATTTTCTATCAAAGTTGCTTATGTTCTTCTACAAGAATTGTTCATGATGTTGTCTTGATTTATTTAGGTGTACAACTAGATAGATCTTGATAATTATCTATTGCTAGTTTAGGAGTCTTGATCCGTGTAATTGTCTTGATTTCCTATTCATAAGTGGCAATTTGTGATTAATGATTATGGTCAAGTTTTCAATAATTGCAAAGTGGAACATAACCTAAGTTGAACAATCCGAGCTTATGTGTTTGTTGCTTAGATCAACCTATCTTTCTCATCATAAAGCTGCCATTAAATTGAATTTAGAGAGCTTATTCTAGGTTGTTTAATGGTTAGAGATTAAATAGAGAGCTTGTTCTATTTAACGACAAACTAAGGAAAGATTGAGGTAACAGAGCTTGTTGTTATCTACGGTTGTTAACTTTGATAGTTGGTTGATATTGATAGATCTGAAATTGATTCTTAATGATGTCTAGTGGTGGAGAATGAAACCTTAACCATATTTTTCATATTTGATTCTTCTTACTTACTTGTTTTCTTACTTTTAGTTTGCTTATTTTTTATATTTATTTTTATTGGCTGGTTATACCGCCTAATTTGTATATTAACTTTGTTTTATTTTTATTGGCTGGTTATACCGCCTAATTTAGTATATATATTTTTATTGGCTGGTTATACCGCCTTGCATCTTATTCTTATTATTTACTTTAGTTTAAATCTGGCTTCAAAAACCCCTTTTCTTTTATTGTTTTCTTTGAACGTAAGTTATAAACTATTAACTTATAAACTAAAACCCAATCCCTGAGGACTCGACCCTTGCTAACTACTATACTTACAATTGATCTTTTTAGTGCAAGGTTAAATAAGATACACTCTTTTGGGTGCATCATTCTTTCTCCTTCAATTTTCCCATCCTTGATAGCATTCTCAATCATCTCCCCTGAAATTACCATGTCCGAAAAATTCTTCGTGGTGTTGCCGACAAGTATATCATAGTACGGGGCCTGTAGTGTATTCACAAAAATGACAGTGGTTTCCTTCTGAGTTAAGGGCGGTTGTACTTGGACGGCCAGGCTCATCCACCGTTGCGCATATTCTTTGAAGCTCTCAGTAGCTCTTTTCTTCATATTTTGCAAGGTGAGACGATCAGGCGCCATGTCGGTCATATACTTGTACTGGTTTAGAAAAACCCTAGCTAGGTCATTCCAAAAGCGAATATGATCCTTGCTTAACTGACTATACCACCTAATTGCGGACCCCCTGAGGCTATCCTGAAAGCAGTGATTCAAAAGCTTATCATTATCTATATGACTTGTCATCTTCCGACAGAACATAGTGATGTGGGCTGATGGATCGATCGTCCTGTCATATTTCACAAAGTCAGGGATCTTGAAATTAGGAGGAATGACTAAATCGAGGACCAAACATCGTTCTTTCGCATCTAAACTCCCAAATACATCTGTTCTTTCTACTGCCTGGAGCCTTTCATCTAACAACTGATATTTCCCTTGGGAATCTGCCAACTCAACCTCATTTACTGCAACCATTTTCAACTTTGCCTGTTCAGCTGGATCATCAGAGTTTAGGACATTGACGGGGTTAACTGTGTTCTGGGCATCAATCATTATGACCTCATTCTGGCCCTTTTGTGCCTCTAACCCTTCTCTGGCGGCCAAGTTTTCAGTGTGTCTTTTGATTACGGTGGATATTAGCTCCATCAATTTAATCATCTGATCTTTAGATTCTGCTTGAGACTTTGCCAGCTGTTCTAGCAATTCTTTCTGTTCCCTTTCCATTTTTTCCATTCGGGCAACTTGTTCATTCTCCATAGCACTAGCCTGTATTAAAAGGGTATTCAGTACTTCTTATACTTCTGATTTGAAATGGAAATTCTTTCAAAGACTCTTAAAGCCAAGCTAACTTCTGTTTTATTCCCCCAAAGTGCGTGTCATGATGAAGGAGTCATGAATGCAATTTGATGCATGTGAAGCCTAAACAATATGGGGGATCTGTACAATGGAAACATGCTGACCATATATGTAATAAATGTAATCACGATGCCAACATGTTGCAAGCAAAGAATAAACAAATCAACACATGGATATATGCAATGAATGATCATGTACATTTTGGCATTCTGATGCATATATTTCTATACACTTTGATGATGAAAGCGCTTGTCTCATGTTGACATCTACATGAAATAAATAAATTTTGAATTTAAATGCTTTGTGTTCACTTTATTTTAGCAATAAATTTGAATTTGCAAAAACAAATGAAACTTTGAGAAAATTTATGGTAAACAATAAATAAGTGGTTTTCACATGAAAAAATGAACAATCTTGAGAATATTGATGATCATAGTTAGAAATGACCCAATACCTTCAGCCTTCTCTTTTAGGCTTTCCTAAGCCTAAAATCTTTTGAACCGATAACACTTGAAAGACCTAATGCTTCAAGGAAAAATGAATGAAAAAAGAGAAGCATTGTCATTGCAAAATAAGCAAGGATGTAAATCCTAGTCTAGGCTATGAACAAAGGAACGAACTTTTTGAAAATTTTCGAATTCCTTGAAATTCAAACAAATGAGACATTCTTTCAAGAGTCTAGATTTTGATAATTTGGTGTGTGTCAAGATTGTGCTAAAACCATTCATGACCTTTCCCAATAACCACAAAACACTAATTGCCCAAACATCACTTCATGATTGACATCCTGGGGCACAATGATTAAACTAGATTATCCCTTGTCCCAGAGAAAACCCGTTTTTGGGTCATATTTTCCTTATCTCTTCAAAAAAACTCAGATTGGAAACTCAGCCTTTTCAAAACAGACCTAGACTTGCCATGTTCCTCGTTGATACAAATTCGCATGGATAATCAAATTGGGGCATCATATGTGGAAATGATGGATACATAGTGAAGAAGGATGGGCTAATGCATGAATCATTGGGGGCGTGCGACGAAAAAAACAAAAAAAAAAGAAAAAAAAAAGAAAAAGAAAAATCATGATATCATGATATCATGCATATGAGAATTCGGATGATTCCAAAGTGCAAAATGAAATTCTGAATATCTATTTCCCCTGAGGATTGATTTTCAATGAGAATATTTGGGCTTGATATGATGAATGGCCATCTTTCATATCCCTTTCACAAGAAAAAAATTATTATCCATAGTCACCCCTTTTGAGCCAAAAGAATTCTTAATTCTTTGAACCCTGATCAAGGATTACCCTCTACACTGGGGGGCAAATGCGAGGAAAGATCTTTTCAAAGATCATTGAGAAATGAGTGACAGCTCAGGGACAGACACAAAGCAAATGGAGCCCCGAATAAATACGGGCACACTTTGTCAAAGAAAAAAGAAGAGGAAAAGATGACGAAATGAAAGCCAAGAAAAACAAACAAAAAACACAATAAAAAAATGTGTGTGAAAGACATGGCAAATTGAAAGCCAAAAGCAAGGAAGAAAAAGAGCAAAATCAAAAAGAAAGAAATGTCCAAGAAGAGACACATGCTTCAAAGAAAATCCTCATCAAGAAAGGATCCTTGATCTGATTACCCTCAAAAACATATTTTGGGCCTATTTATCCTTTCTTTCTGAACCCTGAACCATGGCCTACATTACGTGCTTTAAAAGTCCATTTTGATCAAGCATGAATGTTTAATTTGAAGGGTTTTCCTCAGATTTTATCCCATCTCATCAAATTCTCATTTCACTAAGGAAGAATTTAGAATTCTCAAGTACATGGTAAAAAAAAAAAAGAGAAAAATTGAAAAGAATGGGACTCTAGGGCGAAAACCCAAAAAAACGGGCGGTCTAGAGTAAATTTGGAAATTTTCAATGCCATCCGTGCCGATACCCAAAAAAAAAAAAAAAAGAAGGTCATTTTAAAAAAAGTGGTCATCGAGGAACATCTAGGAATTCCTGAACCCCCCAAATTGTCAGCTCTCATTCGGAGGATTGTCTTCAAAAATTGAATCTTTTTTTCCTCCAAGATCAAACTTTCCGATTTAAATATCCCGGCCAATCTTGACGCTTGTCAAAAAGCCTTGATATGGAAACTAAAAGAATGTTGAATTTGCTTGGTTCTCAATGAATTCATGATTTATAAAACCTGTTCTATTTGTGAGCCTAGAAGGGACATACATTTTTGTTGTGAAGTTTTCCTGAAAAAACCAAAATCTTGTTGTATCAAGCCTTGTCAATTCAAATTGAAAAACCCAAATTAATACTTAGGGGATTTTCTAACAGTGATCATCAGTCATCAAAAGATTTGTACATCATACACTGTGGAGTTAAAATTTTTGGCTTAGAAGTTTTCCTTAAATAAGCAAAATTGTTTTTCAAAAAAAAAAAAAAAAAATTTTGAAATACCCATTTTTGATGATGACATGTGACAAGGATTTTCTAACTCAAAGGTGTAGAACTGCCAGGATAGGTCTTGACTTCCAGATATGAGAAGAAGAAATAGAACCCGGTTCAGATCTCTGTTGATGAAAGTTTGAAAATTGTTGGGGCAAAGAGAATAGCCAAAATGAATTGAAGATATACTCTGATTTGAAGAGGAAAAATGAATTTGAAAGGCTAAGCCAAAGTCTAGAAAAATAGCCGGGGGCACTTGCATCACTCATGAGCACTCATCTCTTTATCGAGCTTTTGCATCTACACAGTGTCGGCAAGCATTTGCATCATTCATGGGTATTTGCATTGGCATTATTCCATAAGCATCTGTATTTTACCTTTACATTTACATTCTTCATGGAATTCGTATTTGTGTCATCTCAAACAATTACATCATTTATAGAATCATTGCATTTTCATTAATGTGTGGTAATTGTAGTTACACCATTCATAAACCAGTTACATGAACACAATTAGTAGGGGCATCTGCATCATGAAACATGGGCATCAATCCAAGTCATTTACATTTGCATTAAAGAGGTTTGCACCAGTTTAAGTCATTTCGTATCTTATTCAACATATGCATTTGCATCAAAAAGCATTCGCATCTTCTCAAAATCTTTAGGTTAATTTTCAACAATTCTTCAAAGACAATTTTTAAGACCTCCGGGCATAACTTTTTCAAGGGTAAGGCCTCCGGGCGCCAATTTTTAAGACCTCCGGGCATAATTTTCAATTTTTAAGACCTCCGGGCATAATTTTTCAATTCACAGGTAACACCTCCGGGCAACATCTTTAAGACCTCCGGGGATAACTTTTTCAGGGGTAAGGCCTCCGGGCACCATTCTTAAGACCTCCGTGCATCATTTTTAAAGTCGCATACAGCGCATTTCTTCCAAATTATGGGTAAGGCCTCCGGGCACCATTCTTAAGACCTCCGGGCATCATTTTTAAAGTCGCATACAGCGTATTTTTTCCAAATTATGGGTAAGGCCTCCGGGCACCATTCTTAAGACCTCCGGGCATCATTTTTAAAGTCGCATATAGCGCATTTTTTTCAAATCACGGGTAAGGCCTCCGGGCACCATTCTTAAGACCTCCGGGCATCATTTTTAAAGTCGCATACAGCGCATTTCTTCCAAATTATGGGTAAGACCTCCGGGCACCATTCTTAAGACCTCTCGGCATCATTTTTAAAGTCGCATACAGCGCATTTCTTCCAAATTATGGGTAAGGCCTCCGGGCACCATTCTTAAGACCTCCGGGCATCATTTTCAAAGTCGCATACAGCGCGTTACTTCCAAATTATGGGTAAGACCTCCGGGCACCATTCTGAAGACCTCCGGGCATCATTTTTAAAGTCGCATACAGCGCATTTCTTCCAAATTATGGGTAAGACCTCCGGGCACCATTCTTAAGACCTCCAGGCATCATTTTTAAAGTCGCATACAGCGTATTTCTTCCAAATTATGGGTAAGACCTCCGAGCACCATTCTTAAGACCTCCGGGCATCATTTTTAAAGTCGCATACAGCGCATTTCTTCCAAATTATGGGTAAGACCTCCGGGCACCATTCTTAAGACCTCCGAGCATCATTTTTAAAGTTGCATACATCGCATTTCTTCCAAATTATGGGTAAGACCTCCGGGCACCATTCTTAAGACCTCCGGGCATCATTTTTAAAGTCGCATACAGCGTATTTCTTCCAAATTATGGGTAAGACCTCCGGGCACCATTCTTAAAACCTCCGGGCATCATTTTTAAAGTCGCATACAGCGCATTTCTTCCAAATTATGGGTAAGACTTCGGGCACCATTCTAAAGACCTCCGGGCATCATTTTTAAAGTCGCATACAGCGCATTTCTTCCAAATTATGGGTAAGGCCTCCGGGCACCATTCTTAAGACCTCCGGGCATCATTTTTAAAGTCGCATACAGCGCATTTCTTCCAAATTATGGGTAAGACCTCCGGGCACCATTATGAAGACCTCCGGGCATCATTTTTAAAGTCGCATACAGCGCATTTCTTCCAAATTATGGGTAAGACCTCCGGGCACCATTCTTATGACCTCCGGGCATCATTTTTAAAGTCGCATACAGCGCATTTTTTCCAAATTATGGGTAAGGCCTCCGGGCACCATTCTTAAGACCTCCGGGCATCATTTTTAAAGTCGCATACAGCGCATTTCTTCCAAATCACGGGTAAGGCCTCCGGGCACCATTCTTAAGACCTCCGGGCATCATTTTTAAAGTCGCATACAGCGCATTTTTTCCAAATTATGGGTAAGGCCTCCGGGCACCATTCTTAAGACCTCCGGGCATCATTTTTAAAGTCGCATACAGCGCATTTTTTTCAAATTATGGGTAAGGCCTCCGCGCACCATTCTTAAGACCTCGGGCATCATTTTTAAAGTCGCATACAGCGAATTTCTTCCAAATTATGGGTAAGGCCTCCGGGCACCATTCTTAAGACCTCCGGGCATCATTTTTAAAGTCGCATACAGCGCATTTCTTCCAAATTATGGGTAAGGCCTCCGGGCACCATTCTTAAGACCTCCGGGCATCATTTTTAAAGTCGCATACAGCGTATTTTTTCCAAATTATGGGTAAGGCCTCCGGGCACCATTCTTAAGACCTCCGGGCATCATTTTTAAAGTCGCATACAGCGCATTTTTTTCAAATCACGGGTAAGGCCTCCGGGCACCATTCTTAAGACCTCCGGGCATCATTTTTAAAGTCGCATACAGCGCATTTCTTCCAAATTATGGGTAAGACCTCCGGGAACCATTCTTAAGACCTCTCGGCATCATTTTTAAAGTCGCATACAGCGCATTTCTTCCAAATTATGGGTAAGGCCTCCGGGCACCATTCTTAAGACCTCCGGGCATCATTTTCAAAGTCGCATACAGCGCGTTACTTCCAAATTATGGGTAAGACCTCCGGGCACCATTCTGAAGACCTCCGGGCATCATTTTTAAAGTCGCATACAGCGCATTTCTTCCAAATTATGGGTAAGACCTCCGGGCACCATTCTTAAGACCTCCAGGCATCATTTTTAAAGTCGCATACAGCGTATTTCTTCCAAATTATGGGTAAGACCTCCGAGCACCATTCTTAAGACCTCCGGGCATCATTTTTAAAGTCGCATACAGCGCATTTCTTCCAAATTATGGGTAAGACCTCCGGGCACCATTCTTAAGACCTCCGGGCATCATTTTTAAAGTTGCATACAGCGCATTTCTTCCAAATTATGGGTAAGACCTCCGGGCACCATTCTTAAGACCTCCGGGCATCATTTTTAAAGTCGCATACAGCGTATTTCTTCCAAATTATGGGTAAGACCTCCGGGCACCATTCTTAAGACCTCCGGGCATCATTTTTAAAGTCGCATACAGCGCATTTCTTCCAAATTATGGGTAAGACTTCGGGCACCATTCTAAAGACCTCCGGGCATCATTTTTAAAGTCGCATACAGCGCATTTCTTCCAAATTATGGGTAAGGCCTCCGGGCACCATTCTTAAGACCTCCGGGCATCATTTTTAAAGTCGCATACAGCGCATTTCTTCCAAATTATGGGTAAGACCTCCGGGCACCATTATGAAGACCTCCGGGCATCATTTTTAAAGTCGCATACAGCGCATTTCTTCCAAATTATGGGTAAGACCTTCGGGCACCATTCTTAAGACCTCCGGGCATCATTTTTAAAGTCGCATACAGCGCATTTTTTCCAAATTATGGGTAAGGCCTCCGGGCACCATTCTTAAGACCTCCGGGCATCATTTTTAAAGTCGCATACAGCGCATTTCTTCCAAATCACGGGTAAGGCCTCCGGGCACCATTCTTAAGACCTCCGAGCATCATTTTTAAAGTCGCATACAGTGCATTTCTTCCAAATTATGGGTAAGGCCTCCGGGCACCATTCTTAAGACCTCCGGGCATCATTTTTAAAGTCGCATACAGCGCATTTTTTTCAAATTATGGGTAAGGCCTCCGCGCACCATTCTTAAGACCTCGGGCATCATTTTTAAAGTCGCATACATCGAATTTCTTCCAAATTATGGGTAAGGCCTCCGGGCACCATTCTTAAGACCTCCGGGCATCATTTTTAAAGTCGCATACAGCGCATTTCTTCCAAATTATGGGTAAGGCCTCCGGGCACCATTCTTAAGACCTCCGGGCATCATTTTTAAAGTCGCATACAGTGCATTTCTTCCAAATCACGGGTAAGGCCTCCGGGCACCATTCTTAAGACCTCCGGGCATCATTTTTAAAGTCGCATACAGCGCATTTTGTTCAAATAACAGGTAAGGCCTCCGGGCACCATTCTTAAGATCTCCGGGCATCATTTTTAAACTCGCATACAGCGCATAATTTTTCAAATCACTGGTAAGACCTCCGGGCAACATCTTTAAGACCTCCGGGCTTAATTTTTTTCAAATCACAGGTAAGACCTCCGGGCATAACTTTTTTCAGGGGTAAGACCTTCGGGCACCAATTTTTAAGACCTCCGGGCACCATTTTAAGACCTTCGGGCACCAATTTTAAAGCCCTTCGAGCATAAATTTTTCTTTTGAAAATCGAATTCGTTTCCTTAAGACGAATCGAGCCTTGTTTAGGCAGGGAATTCAATTTAAGGACAAAACCTTCAATTTATTGTTTAAAAAAAAATAATAAAAAAAATGAAAAAAGAGAAAATAGAAAAAAGGAAAAAAGAAAAAAAGAAAAAAAGAAGAAAAAAGAAGAAAAAAATGAAAAATAGAAAATGAAAAAGAAACCCCTTTCCCTTTCCTTCACATGTGATATCACTGATCGTACAAAATTAGTGTCGGTTTATCTTTGCCTGATTCCTGATTCTCAGCAATAGCCAAAGAGGGGCAGCTGTAGACACCTAATTTTGTCCGGACCACTAAACAGGTATATTTTCCTCCCATATTGATGTTTTCGAGTATAAAAAGACTGTTTTCATCCTGCAGGTGGTACTCCGAGACTTAGTTTAAGAGGGCGAGCACAAAAAGTCAAACTTAGAAAAAAAGTCAACCTCGAAAAAGTCAAACCCGAAAAAGTCAACCCTAGAAAGTCAACTACTAAAAAAGTCAACCCACTTTCAAAATCAAGATTTTAAGTTCAATTGAAAAATGGAGAAAGAATTTTGATAATCCGAGGTCTACATTGAAAGATATGGACTTCGGAAGTTGGGATTTGGAGATTCAGTAAAAAAAAAACCCTAATCCGAGAAATTTGGGGAAAAGTGCTTAAACGATCAAACTGGTCGAAATTGAAGGTTCCAAATGAAAGATAAGCACTGACTACGGGTAATGGAGAAGTCACTTGCAAGAAAAACCGAGAGAAAAGTCAATCCGGGAGAAAACCGAGAATTAGGGTTTTAGTGGATTTCGGTGAAATCAGGAAGAATCACAGAAATGGCCCGACTTGGTAAGACCAAAGCCCCCAATGGATGAGGAATGATTAAAAAGGATGGCCCAAGGCTCAAATTGAAGAAAATCTGAAAATCGGACTTGTTTTGAGCAAAACCGGGTTTCGGAAGTTAAAGGGGCAAAATTGGAAAATTTTGGGAAAAATAGCAAATGGACTCCGAAAATTCTGAAAAATTTGTCAATCTCATTTTTAAATTGTTTGGAAGAGATTGGCGAAAGAAAATCTTGATTCCGAGTTCGGTTGCAAAATGGCCAAATCCCGGGCTTCTTATGCAATAATTCAAAAAGATAAATCCCGGAAAAATAGAAAATGGGCTGCAAATCTTTTGAAATTTTGCAGATCTCATTTTTAAATTATTTGGAAGAGATTGGCGAAAGAAAATCTTGATTCCGAGTTCGTTTGCAAAATGGCCAAGTCCCGGGCCTCCTATGCAGTAATTCAAGCCGATAAATCCCGAAAAAATACCAAATGAGCTCCAAAATTATGAAAACTACACTTTTTAATTATTTTGAAGAGATTGGTGAAGAAAAATCTTGATTTGGAGCTCGTTTAAAAAATGGTAAAAAGTAGGGGCATAAAAGGATATTTTGGGAAGAAAAAATCCAAATAAATAGCAAACGGACTCGGATAATTTTGAAAACTTCCATAACTCAATATTTTATTATTTTGAAAGTATTAAAAAAAGAAAAATTGAATTTGGAGTTCGTTTGATATTTACTTGCATCCGGGGGGCAAAATGGTCATCTCACCCAAGCAACCGAAAAGGGCTTCTTTGGGCCTTTCAAAAATCAGAGCTGGGCTGGAAAAGAGAAGTGCTGGCCTGCCCAAGCCCAAAGGAATGAGGAAGCTTCGGATTTTTTCAATCAAGTGATTAAAAATCAAGAGTTAAGTTAGAGATTTTCATTTTTGAGCCTAAGTCTCAATCCCACATCCCTTTGTAATGTCAAGCCAAGGAGGTGCTCACCTTATAAATAAGTAGTCTTGGCCTTTGGTTGAGACCACCCACTACCCCTTGTGAGATAGTCTATACACTTGTATTAGGATTATCCGGGTGGTGAGTCATAGTGTTTTTGTTGAGAGGGTTTGTAGCTTAATCCGTTCAAAAGCTACTCTGATGGTTTATAGCTTAATCCGTTCAAAAGCTACTCTGAGGGTTTGTAGCTTAATCCGTTCAAAAGCTACTCTGAGGGTTTATAGCTTAATCCGTTCAAAAGCTACTTGTGAGAGGGTTTGTGGCTTAATCCGTTCAAAAGCTACTCTGAGGGTTTGTAGCTTAATCCGTTCAAAAGCTACTCTGAGGGTTTATAGCTTAATCCGTTCAAAAGCTACTTGTGAGAGGGTTTGTGGCTTAATCCGTTCAAAAGCTACTCTGAGGGTTTATAGCTTAATCCGTTCAAAAGCTACTTGGTGAGTTTTCATTTTAAAATAATGTTTCTTGTTCTTCCTTCATTTCCTTTCTTAAGTATATTTTTCTTACATTTTGTTTTTACAATAAACTCACCATGGCCAAATGGCCTACATTATTTATTTTAAGTTGTTGTTTTTGATTCATTTTACCATGTTGTTTATGCTATTTTCTTTATTTTTGATGTTTTAAATATTATGTTATTTCATGTTCTTAAGTTATATTTAATTTGGTTGCTTTGTTTGTTGCCATTTATGTCTTAGATATCATGTTTTTGCATTTTTAATTTTCTGTTTTCATGTTGTTTAAATTTGAGCATGTTTTAGAGTTAGCATATTAAGTGTTTGTGAAAATGCTTGTGTGATTCTTTGCATGATTCTTGTTTTATATCTTAGTAAGCATGTTTTAGATTTGGTATATTAGGTGTTTGTGAAAATGCTTGTGTGATTTTTGTGTTATGACTTAGTTTTTCATGCTAGCATACCAAGTGTTTGTGAAAATGCCATGCATGTCTTAGGTCTAGGTTACATTAAATGTCATGCAAGTTCATGTTAGGTCTAGGCCATATTATTTGTGTCATGCATTTTCCTTACATTTAGGTTTAGATCCATGCATTTCATGCATTATGTTTGCTGCATTGTTTCATGCATTTCATGACCATGCCACTTGAATAATGACTTGAGCCAATTAATGGTTCAAGGTCATGCTCTCTTGAGCACACTTGTGGAAAATTAATTTTGTCAAATTGATTATTCTACCTTTGTGATTTTTTTTACTTAGCCAATTTTTATCTAACTTTCAAAAAGTCCTAGCTACTGCTTTCAAGTCATTTTATGAGTTTCAAATATTTTTATTTTTATTTTTAAATGATTTTATCAAAGACAAAAAAAATGTGTTGGCAAATCAGTTTTTTTTTTCTCCACCCAAAACTCGTACATCTCCGATTTTTCTGGGATTTCATCTTTGATCAGAAAATTAAGTCGATTTTTTTCCGTGTATTTTTACATGTCCTGAGTCTCCAATAATTTTTTCAGAATTGTTGGAATTTTTAAAAATAGGGTAAAAAATCGTGGATTAAAACTGGACAGTGGAGTCAGAATTGATTTTAAAGAAAAACAAAGCAGTTTTTTCTCCTCCAAAAACTCGTACATCTCTGGTTTTTCTGGGAATTCATCTTTGATCAGAAAATTAAGTCGATTTTTTTTCGTGTATTTCTACATGTCCTGAGTCTCCAATAATTTTTTCAGAATTTTTGGAATTTTTAAAAATAGAGTAAAAAATCGTGGACTAAAACTGGACAGTGGAGTCAGAATTGAATTTAAAGAAAAACCAATTTTCTGTTTTGGTTAATTTACTTAGAGTGGGCTGATTAGGAGGGTTAGCTACTGACTTAAGGTAATTTCTAAGCCTTTTTAAACTCTAAAAATGGTTTTTCAAATCCCGGGTTAAGGGTAGCCAAGTCCGGATTTTTTAAAACTTAGGAAATTAGAGTCATTTTAAAAATTTTAGCCCAGTTTTTATTTTTAATTCAAGCTTTCCAAAATTGTTTTCAAACAATCACAAAGTATTTTGGTTTTAGAATATTTAATTTGACATATTTTCCTAAGGTAGCCGGATATCTTTTTAGATATACGGATTTCCTTAATTAAAGGAAAAAAATACATTTCATGCATTGCATTTTTATATTCATGCATTTTATATAATATGTGATTCTTGCCATAATAATTTCTATGTGTCATGACATTTAGGTTGCATTATGTTATTTAGATTTTGCTATGTCATTTTATTTATGTCATGCCTATACATATTCATTTCTTTTAAATATTTTCAAAAAAGATAATGGTTTTCAATAAAAATAAAGATATTCCCGAGTTAAAATAATTCATGAGTTCTCTACCGGGTTTGCTGGAGGGAATATCATCAATTATTATTAATAAAGGAATATCTTTCTTTCAAAAAAAAGAGAATGATTCGGAAAGTTTTCCAAAACTAAAAAAAATTTCTATATTTTGCCACGTTTGTTGGGGAATATAGGAAAATTTTGAATTTATAAATTCCTGATAATTTTAATAAAAAATGGAATTACTTTTCTTTAAATTGGGAATTAACTTGAAATACTAAATTTAAAACCAACTTTTCACCGAGACTTGAGATAATACACGATTAATAAGGTACCGATTTATACGGGCGTTGTGGGGGTGCTAATCCTTCCCCGCACGTAACCGACTCCCGAACCCGCTTCTTTGATTTCTCTTGTTTTAAAATGCAGAATTGAAATTGGTTTTTAAAATGTTTTAATTAATTTTTAAAATATTTATAAAACCGGTTTTAATAGGTGGCCGATCACACCTAGCTAAAAAAGATTGGTGGCGACTCCATGTCTTTTTTAAGGTCATTTTCAAAACCTTAATTTTTCTAGAGGAATTAAGTCGACTTTTCCTCGATTTTTTTTTTAAATGTCTTGCGATGAGACTCGTCGTTATTTTTTTTAGGTTGCGACAAAATGCATGAAAAAATTACAGCAAACATAGTGCATGAAATGCATGAGTTTAAACCTAAATGTCATGAAAAAATGCATGGCATCCATATAGTGACCTAGACCTAAATGAACTTGCATGGCATTTAATGCAACCTAGACCTAAAATGCATGAACATGCATAGCAAATAAATAAAACCTAATAACTAAAATATGCATGGCATTTTCACAAACACAAAGCATGCTTAAACCAAAAACTCAACCAAATATCATGCAAATGCTAACCTATCAACTAACATGGCAAGAATGCACATACAATACAAAAATTCAAGGAGTGGCCGAATGGCCTATGTAACTAGCAAACATGGCATTTTCACAAACACTTGGTATACTAACATGCAAAACTAAATCAAATGTCATGCAAATGCAAAACCTACCAACTAACATGGCAAAAATGCAACACACAATGCAAAACACATGGAGTAGCCGAATGGCCTCAAGCTCCAACAAGCATGACATTTTCACAAACACTTGATATACTAACATGCTCAACTAAAATATAAAACTCAAATCATGCAAACTCCACACAAGCATTTTCACAAGCACTTGATATACTAAATCTAAAAAACCAACAAATTTAAACATTATGAAAACAGAAGATTAAAAATGCAAAAACATGATATTTAAATATTAAATGGCAAGAAAAAAAGCAACCAAATTAAAATATAACTCAAGTATATGAAGTATAATAACATTTAAAACATCAAGATCAAAAACAATAACATAAACAACATGATAAAAAAAAAACAAAACAGCATCTTAAATAAAGAATGTAGGCCATTCGGCCATGGTGAGAAATTGTAAAAAAATTGTAAAAAATATATTTAAGAAAGAGATGAAGAAAGGACTTAAGAAGAACAATAAAAAAAACATTTATTTAAGAAAGAACCTCACCAAATAGTAATCAAGATAGCAAAAATAAGAATGGAAAATCAAGAAAGTGCAAGAGTTGGTGCTCAAGAGCAACCTCAAGAAGCTATATTTCAAGCTTTATCTCTTCAAACTTTCCTTTCCTTTCTTTTCTAAACTTTTTCTTTTTTCCTTTCAACCAAGGAGAGAAAAACCCAGTAAAAACGAAGAGAACTCATCAAAAATAAAGTTGGAAAATGAAATTTTGCTCCTCCCTCTAGAGTTAGCTGAATCCCCCTCTAAATCATGCAAGGATGTTGTCATTTTTTCCCAACTAATTTTCTATCAAATGGCTAATAATTCAAGGTGAAAAAATCAAGAAATTATCACCCTTAGATTAGCATATCAGCTGTCCCAAATTACAGTTGTTCAAGAATAATGTTGACACTCTCTCTTGGCTTATGTGGCTTAATCACCATGGCTTGATCAAAGAGAATCTCTAACTAACTCTTAATTCTTGGCCATTTGATTGAAAAATCAGAAGCTTCCTCCTTCCTTTGGGCCTTGGTAGGCCAGCACTTCTCTTTTCCAGCCCAAGTCTGATTTTTTGAAAGGCCCAAAGAAGCCCTTTTCGGTTGCTTGGGTGAAATGACCGTTTTACCCCCCAAATGCAAATAAATGTCAAACGGACTCCAGATTCAAATTTTATTTGTGTAATACTTCCAAAATAATAAAAAAATTGAGTTCTGGAAGTTTTCAAAATTATCCGAGTCCGTTTGCTAGTTATTTGGATTTTTTCTTCCAAAAATGCCATTTTATGCCCCTACATTTTACCATTTTTAAAACGAGCTCCAAATCAAGATTTTTCTTCACCAATCTCTTCTAAATAATTTAAAAGTGTGATCTGGAAGTTTTCATAATTTTTTGAACTCATTTGGTATTTTTTCGGGATTTGTTTACTTGAATTACTACATAGGAGGCCCGAGACTTAGCCATTTTGCAAACGAACTCCGAATCAAGATTTTCTTTCACAAATATCTTCCAAAGAATTTAAAAATGAGATTTGGAAAATTTCAAAATTTTTGGAGTCCATTTGCTATTTTTCTGGGATTTATCTTCTTGAATTATTGCATAGGAGGCCCGGGATTTGGCCATTTTGCAAACGAACTCTGAATCAAGATTTTCTTTTGCTAATCTCTTCAAAATAATTAAAAAATGAGATTTACAAAATTTCAAAAGATTTGGAGCTCATTTACTATTTTTTTGGGATTTTTCTTCTTGAATTACTCCATAAGAAGCCTGGGATTTGGCCATTTTACAAACGAACTCCGAATCAAGATTTCTTTCGCTAATCTCTTTCAAATGATTTAAGAATGAGATTTGCAAATTTTCAGAATTTTCGGAGTCCATTTGCTATTTTTCCCAAATTTTCCAATTTTGCCCTTTTGCCTCTGAAACCCGGTTTTGCTCAAAACAAGTTCGATTTTCAGATTTTCTTCAAGATGAGCCTTGGGCTATCCCTTTTTAATCATTTCTTATCCATTGGGGCTTTAGTCTTACCAAGTCGGGCCATTTCTGTGATTCTTCCCGATTTCACCGAAATCTACCAAAAACCCTAATTTTCGGTTTTCTCCCGGATTGACTTTTCTTTCGGTTTTGCTTTCAGGTGGCTTCTCCATTACCCATAGTCAGTGCTTGTCTTTCATTTGGAAACATCAATTTTGACCAATTCGATCGTTTAAGCACTTTTTCCTAAATTTCTCGGATTAGGGTTTTCTTTCTACTGAATCTCCAAATCCCAACTTCCGAACTCTATATCTTTCAATGCAGACCTCGGATTATCAAAATTATTTCACCATTTTTCAATTGAACTTCAAATCTTGATTTTGAAAGTGGGTTGACTTTTTTAGTAGTTGACTTTTTGGGGTTGACTTTCTCGGGATTGACTTTTTTTTTGGGTTGACTTTTTCAAGTTTGACTTTTTATGCTCGCCCCCTTAAACTAAGTCTCGGAGTACCACCTGCAGGATGAAAAAGGTCTTTTTACATTCCGAAACCTCAATTTAGGAAGAAAAGATACCTGTTTTAGTGGTTCGGACAAAATTAGGTGTCTACAGCTGCCCCTCTTTGGCAATTGCTGAGAATCAGGAATCAGGCAAAGATAAACAAACACTAATTTTTACGGTCAGTGAAATCACATGTGAAGGAAAGGGAAAAGGGGTTTCTTTTTTCTTTTTTCATTTTTTCATTTTTTTCATTTTTCATTTTTCATTTTTCATTTTTCATTTTTTTCATTTTTCATTTTTTCTCTTTTTATTTCTTTTTATTTTTTCATTTTTTCATTTTTTCATTTTTTCATTTTTTCATTTTTTCATTTTTTCATTTTTTCTTTTTTCATTTTTTTCATTTTTTTTAAAAGCTGTAAACTGAAGATTTTGTCCTTAAATTAAATTCCCTGACTAATCAAGGCTCGACCCGTCTTAAGGAAACGAATTCGATTTGCAAGAAAAGAAATGACCTCGACGATGGTCTCGGGGTCTTAACCTGTCTTGTTCTTAGCTGTGCTTAAAATTCTAGGTATCTCCTCCAGAAGCTTCGGCTATGACCACCAAAGTCTTACTCATTTTTTAAAACTGTAAAACTCTGAATATCTCCACCAGAGGCTTTGGCTATCACCACCAAAGACTTTCTACCTTTCAAAGGATTTTAAAACTCTGGATATCTCCACAGAGGCTTCAGTTATCACAACCGAAGACTTTCTCTCTTTTCAAAAATTTATAAAATTCTGGGTATCTCCTCCAGAAGCTTCAGCTGTCACCCCCAAAGATTTTCTCACTGTTTAAAATTTATAAAATTCTGGGTATCTCCTACAGAAGCTTCAGCTGTCACCACCGAAGACTTTCTCACTGTTTAAAATTTGTAAAAATTCTGGGTATCACCTCCAGAAGTTTCAGCTATCACCACCGAAGACTTTCTACCTTTTCAAAGGATTTTAAAACTCTGGATATCTCCACAGAGGCTTCAGCTATCACGACCGAAGATTTTCTCACTGTTTAAAATTTGTAAAAATTCTGGATATCTCCTCCAAAAGCTTCAGCTGTCACCACCGAATACTTGTTCATTTTTTGAAAAACATGTTAATATTATGGGTTCGGCGAGTTCAAAATAAAAGAAAGTACCTCGACGATGGTCTCAGGGCTCGACTCATTTGAGAAGCAAAACGAGTTCAATTATACCTGAAAGCTTTAAGAGATGATGCAAATGCTTCATGATGTAAATGAAAATGTCTTTAATTGATGCAAACGCTTCTTGTTGTAGATGCAAATGACTTAGACTAGTGCAAATGTCTTTGATGCAAATGTAAATGACTTGATTTGATGCAAATTTTCTTGATGCAGATTCAAATAACTTAGATTGATGCAAATGCTTCTTGATGTAGATGCACATGTTAAATAAAATTCTGGGTAACTCCTCCAGAAGAAGATTTCTCATTTTTCAAAATTATAAAACCCTGGATATTTCCAGCAGAGGCTTCAGCTATCACCACCGAAGACCTGTTCACTTTTAAAATTTGTAAAATTAAGGATATCCCCTCTAGAAGCTTTGGCTATCACCACCAAAGGTTTGCTCATTTGTAAAATTCTGGGTAACTCCTCCAAAAGCTTTGGTTATCACCACCAAAGACTTACTCATTGTAAAATTCTAGGTAACTCCTCCAGAAGCTTTGGCTATCACCACCAAAGACTTGCTCATTGTAAAATTCTGGGTAACTCCTCTTGAAGCTTTGGCTATCACCACCAAGGACTTGCTCATTGTAAAATTATGGGTAACTCCTCCAGAAGCTTTGGCTATCACCACCAAAGACTTGTTCACTTTTAAAATTTGTAAAATTCTGGATATCCCCTCCAGAAGCTTTGGCTATCACCACCAAAGGTTTGCTCATTGTAAAATTCTGGGTAACTCCTCCAGAAGCTTTGGCTATCACCACCAAAGACTTGCTCATTGTAAAATTCTGGGTAACTCCTCCATAAGCTTTGGCTATCACCACCAAAGACTTGCTCATTGTAAAATTCTGGGCAACTCCTCCAGAAGCTTTGTCTATCACCACCAAAGGTTTGCTTATTGTAAAATTCTGGGTAACTCCTCCAAAAGCTTTGAGAAATGATGCAGATGCACTTGTCTTTAACAAGGTGCTCATGCTTCATGGTGAAAATGTAAATGGCTCGGATTGATGTAAATGTTTCTTGGTGCAAAAGCAAATGGCTTGGATTTATGCCCATGTTTCATGATACAGATGCCCCTACTAATTGTGTTCATGTAACTGGTTTATGAATGGTGTAACTACAATTACCACACAATAATGAAAATGCAATGATTCTAGAAATGATGCAATTGCTTGAGATAATGGAAATGAGAATTCCATGAAAAATGTAAATGTAAAGGTAAAATGCAGATGCTTATGGAATAATTCCAATGCAAATACCCATGAATGATGCAAATGCTTGCCGACACCGTGCAGATGCAAAAGCTCGATAAAGAGATGAGTTCTCATGAGTGATGCAAATGCCCCCGGTTGTTTTTCTAGACTTTGGCTTAGCCTTTCAAATTCATTTTTCCTCTTCAAATCAGAGTATATCTTCAATTCATTTTGGCTATTCTTTGTGCCCCAACAGTTTTCAAATTTTCATCAACAGAGATGTGAACCGGGTTCTATTTCTTCTTCTCATATCTGGAAGTCAAGACCTATCCTGGCAGTTTTATACCTTTGGGTTAGAAAAATCCTTGTCCATGTCAACATCAAAATGGTTATTTCAAAAAAATATCTTTATTTGTTTTCTCATTTTGAAAACTTCTGAAAAAAAATATTAACCCTACAATGTGTGATGTACAAATCTTTTGAAGACTGATGATCATTGTTAGAAATTTCTCTAAGTATCAATCTGGGTTTTTTCAACTGGGATTGGCAAGGCTTGATGTAACAAGATTCTGGCTTTTCCAGAAAACTTCATGACAAAAATGTATATCCCTTCTAGGCTCACAAATGGAACAGGTTAAATCATGAATTCATTGAGAACCAAGCAAATTCAACATTCTTTTAGTTTCCATATTAAGGCATTTTGACAAGCATCAAGAGTAGCTGGGATGTTTAAACGAAAAGTTTAATCTTGGAGGAAAAAAGTTTCAGTTTTTGAAAACAATCCTCCGAATGAGAGTTGACAATATGGGATGTTCAGGAATTCTTAAATGTTCCTCGATGACCACTTTTTTAAGATGACGTTCTCTTTTTGTGGTATCGACACTTTCATAGATGGCATCAAAAAATTTTATTTTACTCTAGACCGCTCATTTTTGGGTTTTCGCCCTAGAGTCCCATTCTTTCCAATTTTTCTCTTTTTTTTTTTGTTTTTGTTTTGTTCTACCATACACTTGATAATTCTAAATTCTTCCTTAGTGAAATGATAATTCGATGAGATGGGATAAAATCTGAGGAAAAACCTTTCAAATTAAATATTCATGCTTGATCAAAAATGAACTTTTAAAGCACGTAATGTAGGCCATGGTTCAGGGTTCAGAAAGAAAGGATAAATAGGCCCAAAATATGTGTTTGAGGGTAATCAGATCAAGGATCATTTCTTGAGGAGGATTCTCTTTGAAGCATTTGTCCCTTCTTGGACATTTCTTTCCTTTTGACTTTGCTCTTTTTCTTCCTTACTTTTGGCTTTCATTTGCCATCGCTTTTTCACACACTTTTTTTTGGTGTGTTTTTCTTTTGTTTTTCTTGGCTTTCATTTCTTCATCTTTTCCTCTTCTTTTTTGCTTTGACAGAGTGAGCCCGTATTTATTCGGGGCTCTATTTGCTTTGTATCTGTCTTTGAGCTAGGACTCATTTCTCAATGATCTTTAAAAAGATCTTTCCTCGCATTTGCCCCCCAGTGTAAAGGGTGATCCTTGATCAGGGTTCAAAGAAGAAAGAATTCTTTTGGCTCAAAAGGGGTGACTATGGATAATTTCTTTTTGTGCGAAAGGGATATGAAAGATGGCCATTCCTCATGTCAAGCACGAATATTCATATTGAAAAGCAATCCCCAAGGGAAATAGATATTTAGAATTTCATTTTGCACTTTGGAATCATCTGAATTCTCATATGCATGATATCACAAATTTTTTATTTTTCATTTTTTATCTCATGCCCCAATGATTCATGCGTTAGTCCATCCTTATTCATCATGTATCCATCATTTCCACATATGATGCCCCAATTTGATTAACCATGAGAATTTGTATCAACGAGGAACATAGGAAGTCTAGGTCTATACTGAAAAGACTGAATTTCAAATCTGAGTTCTTTGAAGAGACAAGAAAAATATGACCCAAAAACGAGTTTTCTCTAAGATATAGGATAATCTGGTTTGGTCATTGTGCCCCAAGGTATTAATTATGAAGTGATGTTTGGGTAATTGAAGTTTTATGGTCATTGGAAAAGGTCATGAATGGTTTTAGCACAATCTTGACACACATCAAATTATCAAAATATAAATTCTTGAAAGAAAGTCTCATTTTTTTGAATTTCAAGGAGTTCGAATTTTTTTTAAAAAATGTTCATTCCTTTGTTCATAGCCTAGACTAAGATCTACGTCTTTGCTTATTCTGTGATGACAGTGGTTTTATGAAGTTAAATCATTCATATTCCTTTCAGCATTAGGTCTTTCAAGTGTTCTTGCTTTAAGAGATTTAGGCTTAGGAAAACCTAAAGAGAGGGGAGAAGGTATTGGGTCATTCGTAACAATGATCATCAATATTCTTGAGACTATCCATTATTAAAACTTCCTTAATGCTTATTTTTGCAAATTCAGATTATTGTTAAGACATAACAAACACAAAGCATTTTAAAATTCAAAATTCATTTAATTCATGTAGATGTTAACATGAGACAAGTGCTTTCATCATCGCAATGTATAGAACTACATGCGTCAAAAACCTAATATGATCATGCACCATGTTTCTTATAACACTTGGCTTCTCCATCTTCAAAACTTATCGAACCAGCCTTGATGAGATCTCTGACCTTGTACTTCAAAGCAGGGCAGTTCTCTGTTGAGTGACCTTGATTGCTAGAATGATAACCACAACACTCATTGGCATCATACCAGCTCGGATAAGGGGGCTTCAGAGGCTCTAATTGCATGGGTGTCACAAGGTGATTCTAGATGAGTTGAGGTAATAGCTCACTGTATGTCACAGGAATTGGGTCAATGATTTCTTTTTCGCTTTTTATGCCCCCTTCGATTATTCCCAAGGGTGTTCGATTGATAGACAGATGTAAATTTTGGTGTAGTTGCAGCCATTGGTTGGTAGGGATAAAAACCTTGAGAGACTTTGTTCAGGGTAGATTAAAATGGCTGATACGAGGAGAATTGGGGAGGTGAGGCAAAGCCTTCCACGACTTGGGTATCTTTCTTTTTCTTTTCAGATGCCCCCTTTTTCTTGGTATTGGATGTTCTTTGATAACTCGTATAATTATATAGTTTTTAGTTATGTTTTATTATTGTTTTGTGTCAAATACGAGTTATTATTGTTTAGTCTAATTGTGTTTATGATCTTTTATATTTTTATGTAATTTGGTGTTTTTCACAAGTTTCTTTGAGTGATTTCAGATTACTAGAATTAAGGGCAAATCCAGTTCAGTTCCAGTTCTGACACCTTTTGCCATATCAGCTATATCTGGAGTTTCACTGAAGCAATAAGGCTGAAATTGTAACCGTGCAAAGTTAAGAGGCATATCTATTTTTTTCATGTTTTACACTTCTTGAAACGGAGTCGTTTTCCCTAGCGAAATCAACCATCAAGTTGGCTGATGTGCAATGACGTCTGTCCTGAGCAGTTTTCGCATTTTGACCATATCGTCCGATACACATCAGAAAATGAGCTGATTCCAACGGCTATGGATCACTAACTGATAGGGGAACATTTGTCTAGAAGACCATGTGATCAGATAAAGCCTCCAATATTGAAGAAATCGACCATCAAGTTGGCTGATGTGCAATGACGTCTGTGCTGACCTGTTTTCGTATTTTGCCCATATCTTCTTCTCCACATCAGCAAATGAGCTGATTCCAACGGCTATGAATCAGTAACTCATAGGGGAACATTTTTCTAGAAGACCATGTGATCAGATCAGGCCTCCAAGAATGACAAAATCGACCATCAATTTGGATGATCAAAATGGTCATACAATATGACGAAAATTGTTAGAAAAATGCACCCACCTATTATACCTACCTTTGAAATTTGTAAAGCTTGTCTCTTGTCATTTAGCCCTCCAAAATGTGTATAAATAGAGAGCCTTGGATGATTGTAGAGGATCATATTGTACATAGGTAGGATATTAGCCATTGTAATAAAATTCTCTAAGTTTTCTTCTTCTTTCTTTTCTCTAGTTTTCTTTTTCTTTAGAAAGAGCAAGAGGTTGGATAATTAATATTCTTCTTCTTCTTCTTTCTTTCTTTTATTTTCTTCTTAGATTCTATTTAATTTTATGTTTATAATGCCTATGCTAGGCTAAACTTCTATTTGGTTAAGGGTGATTTCAAAGCCCTAGACATGTTTTGTGATTGATTTTCAGATTCTATCTATCATTAATTTTCTATCAAAGTTGCTTATGTTCTTCTACAAGAATTGTTCATGATGTTGTCTTGATTTATTTAGGTGTACAACTAGATAGATCTTGATAATTATCTATTGCTAGTTTAGGAGTCTTGATCCGTGTAATTGTCTTGATTTCCTATTCATAAGTGGCAATTTGTGATTAATGATTATGGTCAAGTTTTCAATAATTGCAAAGTGGAACATAACCTAAGTTGAACAATCCGAGCTTATGTGTTTGTTGCTTAGATCAACCTATCTTTCTCATCATAAAGCTGCCATTAAATTGAATTTAGAGAGCTTATTCTAGGTTGTTTAATGGTTAGAGATTAAATAGAGAGCTTGTTCTATTTAACGACAAACTAAGGAAAGATTGAGGTAACAGAGCTTGTTGTTATCTACGGTTGTTAACTTTGATAGTTGGTTGATATTGATAGATCTGAAATTGATTCTTAATGATGTCTAGTGGTGGAGAATGAAACCTTAACCATATTTTTCATATTTGATTCTTCTTACTTACTTGTTTTCTTACTTTTAGTTTGCTTATTTTTTATATTTATTTTTATTGGCTGGTTATACCGCCTAATTTGTATATTAACTTTGTTTTATTTTTATTGGCTGGTTATACCGCCTAATTTAGTATATATATTTTTATTGGCTGGTTATACCGCCTAATTTAGTATATATATTTTTATTGGCTGGTTATACCGCCTTGCATCTTATTCTTATTATTTACTTTAGTTTAAATCTGGCTTCAAAAACCCCTTTTCTTTTATTGTTTTCTTTGAACGTAAGTTATAAACTATTAACTTATAAACTAAAACCCAATCCCTGAGGACTCGACCCTTGCTAACTACTATACTTACAATTGATCTTTTTAGTGCAAGGTTAAATAAGATACACTCTTTTGGGTGCATCAAATTTTTGGCGTCGTTGCCGGGGATTGTTTTTTTAGTTTATTTGTTATTTGGTTTATTCTTATTTTCAGTTCTAATGAGTTTTATTTTCTTGTACATACGGGTTTTTCTTATCAAATTTTGAAAAAAAAAGGAAAAAAATAAAAATAAAAAAAACGATGGAATTGAGCATTCTAACACTTGAAGAGTTGGTGGCATACATGAACATGGAGAATCAACAAGCCAATCTCACCTCCCCAGTTCAACAATTGGCCATGGAAGGATGTCAAGGCTATCAAGTGTTCCAAGACCAACAGTATGATCATTACTCAAACACTTACCATGAGGGATGGTGGGATCATACTAATTATGGCTACTCAGAAAATTACCAAGAAGTAGATCCTTATGCCAATTACACTCATCCATCTAGCTTCAATCAATCATGGTCTCAAGAACCAGATCTTTTTCAACCACCACATATGACTCAAAACTCAGGTACTTCTTTAGAAGATCTTGTATATTCTCTTGTTACTGATACTTTGCAATTTCAACAGGAAACAAGGGCAAGCATCCAGAGTTTGGAAAGGCAAATGAGCTTATTGGCTAGTAGTATGGTGGTATGGGTAGCACAAAGATCTGAAGAACTCTCTGCCCAAACAATGATTAACCCAAAGGAGAATACTACTATTGTGACCTTGAGGAATGAGGAACAAGATGAGGATGAGACAAAATTAGAGATGAATTCTATTCTTGAGGATAATGAAGCCAATGATCCAAATAAGAGTATTTCGGCACCTGAGGTAACGTTTAACGTTTCACTTTTTACTAATGTTTTTTCTCCACCTTTTCCTAGTAGATTTGCAAAGTTCAAGGAGGAAGAACATGAACAACACATGCCGGAAACCTTAAACAACTTGTTTGTGGAGGTCATTCAACAAGTATCAAAATATGCTCCATTCCTCGATGAGATATGCACCACCAATGATGATGGAATAATACTTGTAATGGAGAATGCATCCACTGTTGTGCAAAGAAAGCTTCCTCTCAAACGCATAAATTTGGGAAATTTCATGTGTGAGCCTGACAAGCCTAAAAAGCCAAGAAGGGGTGTTGGTTAGATTCAAAACACTAACTCAAGTGTTAATTGGGAAGGCAGCCCAATTAAAGATGAAATTGCCAACCTTCCATATTCAGATTTGCTTTCTCTTTCTTTTCCTTTTTCTTTTATTATTTTTATTGTTTTTATTTTATTTCTTATGTTTCTTTGTTAATTGTGTTTACTGCTTTTAAGTTCATTTAGGCTGCATAAGTTTCTTTTGTTTAATAGTTCTTTTCTCTTACATATAATTCTTGCATTGGGGGATAATAGCATTACATTAATGACAATGTAAGAATTATGTGTGGGGGGGAGAATTTAGGATTTTATTTAGAGTGTTCTGTTTTTGAGTCTTTTTATGTTGTTTTTCTTTCTGATCCTTGTTTTGAAAAACACTAGATGTAAATATAATTTTTTTTTAACCCGGTTAAATGGCGGATAACGGTACTCCGTGATTATTTAAATCGGTTCTATCAGCTACCCACAAAACTGATATTGTATATAAATTTCTCTTTCAATTTCTCTTTCATTTTTTTTTCAGGATGGATGATATTCTCACAAGATTGCAGAAACGATTTCCTCCTTTTCCTCGAAATATTTTACTGAAGCTTTACCAAGTTCGATTTGAAAGATTAAGAATGCTTATGCACAAAGGGATTCCTGACGACATACGTTGGATAATTGAAGCCAAGGTACGTGAAGATGAATATCTTCCTATTTTGCATTTACCAGGTACAGGTAGAAGCACTTTTGCAAAGAAGCGATGAGCAAAGCGCATGAGTTCAAATTGCCACAAATGTGCACGATGGACGTGTAACGGTAAATGTCGTTCTATTGGGATTCCGTCCTCTAATCGAGATGATAAAATTGAATTCATTAAGGATGGACTGAGTAAGGAGAATTTGGGTAATATCCAACTTTCTCTTGAGACGCATCCTAGTGGAGACGTACAAAGAGAAATTCTTGATTTATGGCCGCAATTCCAAAGGGAATGGCAACATCTTGGGAATCTGATGTTAAAAGACCCTGTTTGCCAGCTTGTAAGAAAACTGGATGGGAAGCATATCCTCGACTCATAGAAGGCGTTTAAGCCGTTTCTGGACGTAAAACCAGAGGAAGATGTGAGCCACAATCACAACTACAATAAATGACTTCTCAGTTTTTGGTTTGATTTGCAATAACTTTATTTTGGTTTAATTTACGTGTTGTTCGATTTGTGTAATTATTCTCGTTTTTTTTTATTTGTCTTTTACGGTTGATTTTTTCTTCTCTTTTTGATTTTCTTCCTGAAATCACGCAAAAATCTTTTGTTAGGTTAATATTTTCTTCTGACAGGTCAGATACACTTTCGGCGACATTATTACTCTTGTCTGATTCACTACTCAGTCCTCTATATATTACACCATGTACTCATTCTCTTTCAGGCACTCGAAAAAGAAAAAAAAATGGAAAGTACTTCGTCCCAACGCATTAAAAAAATTTGTGTCTTTGGAGGTGCTTATCCAGGGAAAAATAACATATTCGCTGATGAAGCCATAAGAGTTGGAGCAATACTTGCCCAACAAAAGATCCAGTTGATTTATGGAGGCGGTAGTACGGGTTTAATGGGAGCAGTCGCTACAGCACCACACGCCGGAGGAAGTCCAGTTCTAGGAATCGTGCCAAAACTATTCACAAGTTTTTGTGGACCTACCGTGGGTAAGGAAATACAAGTCTGGAGTATCCCTGAACGGATAACAATCATGTACCATTCTGCCGATGCATTCATTGCTTTACCAGGAGGTCTGGGTACATTGGAAGAAATAGCTTGCGTGGCTTCTTGGTCATCTTTGGTCACAAATAAGAAACCCATTGGTTTGCTTAATATTAATGGTTATTTTAGTAATTTGCTTTCATATTTAGATAATGCTGTGGATAATGGATTCATGTTTTCAGAGGCAAGGAGAACCATAATTTCTGCTACAACCATTGAAGATTTACTCAAAAAGCTCCAAGCTTATGAGTGTTTATCTGCTACGGTTGTTTCGTAAACGCTCGGAAAAAGAAAAAGAGATATGGACGAGCAAGGAGTGGATTGTACTTTGTCTTTGTGACATTATCTAACATTTTGTTTGTTGTGTCTCAGTTATAATAAGTGGTTAGCAACCTCTGCAGGTAATATCTCCTAAATTCTACCTTTAGTAGGGGGTAAGGGACATATTTTGCTAATTTAAAAAAAAAAAAAAATTTTTTTGATGTGTTTTAAGCCATTTAGAAGTATTCATTCTGAACAAGGTCTGAGTAAGGGAGACTTGAGACATACCTTGTCAGTTTGATTTCTTCTTTTCAAAAAAAAAAAAAAGTTTGTTGTGTTTTAAGCAATTTAGAAGTATTCATTCTGGACAAGGTCTGAGTAAGGGAGACTTGAGACATACCTTGTCAGTTTGATTTTAATCTTTTTATGTTTACTTGTTAATTTTTGTTTAGTATTTTAGGATTATTTAGGTTGCATGAGTTTGTTTTGTTTTGTTTTGAGTCTTAGTTGTTCCTATTCTTATGTTATTAGTTCTTTTCTCTTACACATGATTCTTTCATTTGGGTTAATAGACTTACATTGAGGACAATGTAAGAATTAAGTGTGGGGGGAATGATTTAGGATTTCTTTTATTTTTGTCTACTATTTTTTTATGAGTCTTTATTATTATTATTATTATTATTTTAGTGTGTTTTAGTTCCTTTTTAATACAATGATGAGATATGAATTGCATAAGTCTAAAACAGATTTATTAGTGAGAAGATTTTCATGAGAATTGAGCTTGATGTCAACCTTTTTATGAGCCAATGTTAATATGATATGTTGATTGAGAAAGAAGCATGTTTAGACTTAATCTGACTTGTATAATCATCCTTGTGAGTTTTTGAGCCTATAATGATTGATGCATTATACAAATCAATCTAATTTCTTTCTTGAGTGCTCTTATGATTACATGATTCTCTAGAACTTGCTTTAAACCGTTTGAGACTATATTGATGCATGTGACAACATGAATATGATAGAGGCATTAGGATTTTTAGCCAGGGCCAAACAGCCATCCCTTATTGATGTTCCAAGAGAACACACCCTTAGTGAACCAATTTGAGCCTACATTGAATAAGCTATCTCTTTGGTAACCATAACTTGTCCCTAACCTAAATATACTTATATCTTTACCTTTGTTCCAAAGAAGAATTAGCATGATTTGAGACAAGTAGCAAAGACAAGGGATATTTTTTGGTTAGAAACAAGAAATAAGTGTGGGGGAAAAAGAAAAGAAAAGTCAAGAGAAAAAGAAATGGAATACTGGCAAATACATTCCTATGTAAAAAAAAAAAATATGAATCATCTCTTGAATTTGTGGAAAAAGAAAAAGATATTACAAAGTTGTTTAGAATGAAGAAAAGGCCCAACATGAATATCCGGCCTAGGTGACTATGTACTTGTAAAGAGTTTTGAGAAATTTCTTTGTATAATCTTTTTATGTCTCTAAACTTTATGAACTCTTTGGAACCTTTGTGATATCTTTATCCTTTTGTTCTTCAACCACATTACAAACCCCTTGGCCCCATTACAACCTTGATTAAAGACCTCTTGATTTATGAAGTTGCATGATCTTTTAGTGGAGAATAGGTGGACAAGCAAGCATATGGTAGAAGTGTTTTCATGAGATTGATTGAGTGTAAACACTTTACCACTACTTTAAAGAGTGAAAATCAAGGGAGTATCCCATGTGAGAAGTTGAGATTAAGTTTGAATATGCACTATTTTGATTGAAATATGTTATGTTAATATTGGCTTAACTCAAACTATTTACATTCAAGCAAGATTTTTTGTGAATTTCTTTGAGCTATTGATTAGTTTTTAAGACTTGTCCAATGATTATCTCTAATTTATATTGGAAGGATTAGTTATAATTATTATTTTTAGTTTTTCTTATGTTTTCAATGTTTGTGGGTATCGTCCTAGTAAACCCTCACGAGACTAAACTCGTCCACTAGGGACACCTAGGGGTTAAAAGGCTTGTGTCACATGCTAAGTGCCACCGTGATTTCCTACGAAAATGGATTAGATTAGATTTTCTTATTTTATTTTTATTGAGTCGTTGCTAGGGACTAGCAACAATCTAAGTGTGGGGGTGTGATAACTCGTATAATTATATAGTTTTTAGTTATGTTTTATTATTGTTTTGTGTCAAATACGAGTTATTATTGTTTAGTCTAATTGTGTTTATAATCTTTTATATTTTTATGTAATTTGGTGTTTTTCACAAGTTTCTTTGAGTGATTTCAGATTACTAGAATTAAGGGCAAATCCAGTTCAGTTCCAGTTCTGACACCTTTTTCCATATCAGCTATATCTGGAGTTTCACTGAAGCAATAAGGCTGAAATTTTAACCGTGCAAAGTTAAGAGGCATATCTATCTTTTTCATGTTTTACACTTCTTGAAACGGAGTCGTTTTCCCTAGCGAAATCAACCATCAAGTTGGCTGATGTGCAATGACGTCTGTCCTGAGCAGTTTTCGCATTTTGACCATATCGTCCGATACACATCAGAAAATGAGCTGATTCCAACGGCTAGGGATCACTAACTGATAGGGCAACATTTGTCTAGAATACCATGTGATCAGATAAAGCCTCCAATATTGAAGAAATCGACCATCAAGTTGGCTGATGTGCAATGACGTCTGTGCTGACCTGTTTTCGTATTTTGCCCATATCTTCTTCTCCACATCAGCAAATGAGCTGATTCCAACGGCTATGAATCAGTAACTCATAGGGGAACATATTTCTAGAATACCATGTGATCAGATCAGGCCTCCAAGATTGACAAAATCGACCATCAAGTTGGATGATCAAAATGGTCATACAATATGACGAAAATTGTTAGAAAAATGCACCCACCTATTATACCTACCTTTGAAATTTGAAAGCTTGTCTCTTGTCATTTAGCCCTCCAAAATGTGTATAAATAGAGGGCCTTGGATGATTGTAGAGGATCATATTGTACATAGGTAGGATATTAGCCATTGTAATAAAATTCTCTAAGTTTTCTTCTTCTTTCTTTTCTCTAGTTTTCTTTTTCTTTAGAAAGAGCAAGAGGTTGGATAATTAATATTCTTCTTCTTCTTCTTTCTTTCTTTTATTTTCTTCTTAGATTCTATTTAATTTTATGTTTATAATGCCTATGCTAGGCTAAACTTCTATTTGGTTAAGGGTGATTTCAAAGCCCTAGACATGTTTTGTGATTGATTTTCAGATTCTATCTATCATTAATTTTCTATCAAAGTTGCTTATGTTCTTCTACAAGAATTGTTCATGATGTTGTCTTGATTTATTTAGGTGTACAACTAGATAGATCTTGATAATTATCTATTGCTAGTTTAGGAGTCTTGATCCGTGTAATTGTCTTGATTTCCTATTCATAAGTGGCAATTTGTGATTAATGATTATGGTCAAGTTTTCAATAATTGCAAAGTGGAACATAACCTAAGTTGAACAATCCGAGCTTATGTGTTTGTTGCTTAGATCAACCTATCTTTCTCATCATAAAGCTGCCATTAAATTGAATTTAGAGAGCTTATTCTAGGTTGTTTAATGGTTAGAGATTAAATAGAGAGCTTGTTCTATTTAACGACAAACTAAGGAAAGATTGAGGTAACAGAGCTTGTTGTTATCTACGGTTGTTAACTTTGATAGTTGGTTGATATTGATAGATCTGAAATTGATTCTTAATGATGTCTAGTGGTGGAGAATGAAACCTTAACCATATTTTTCATATTTGATTCTTCTTACTTACTTGTTTTCTTACTTTTAGTTTGCTTATTTTTTATATTTATTTTTATTGGCTGGTTATACCGCCTAATTTGTATATTAACTTTGTTTTATTTTTATTGGCTGGTTATACCGCCTAATTTAGTATATATATTTTTATTGGCTGGTTATACCGCCTTGCATCTTATTCTTATTATTTACTTTAGTTTAAATCTGGCTTCAAAAACCCCTTTTCTTTTATTGTTTTCTTTGAACGTAAGTTATAAACTATTAACTTATAAACTAAAACCCAATCCCTGAGGACTCGACCCTTGCTAACTACTATACTTACAATTGATCTTTTTAGTGCAAGGTTAAATAAGATACACTCTTTTGGGTGCATCATTCTTTCTCCTTCAATTTTCCCATCCTTGATAGCATTCTCAATCATCTCCCCTGAAATTACCATGTCCGAAAAATTCTTCGTGGTGTTGCCGACAAGTATATCATAGTACGGGGCCTGTAGTGTATTCACAAAAATGACAGTGGTTTCCTTCTGAGTTAAGGGCGGTTGTACTTGGACGGCCAGGCTCATCCACCGTTGCGCATATTCTTTGAAGCTCTCAGTAGCTCTTTTCTTCATATTTTGCAAGGTGAGACGATCAGGCGCCATGTCGGTCATATACTTGTACTGGTTTAGAAAAACCCTAGCTAGGTCATTCCAAAAGCGAATATGATCCTTGCTTAACTGACTATACCACCTAATTGCGGACCCCCTGAGGCTATCCTGAAAGCAGTGATTCAAAAGCTTATCATTATCTATATGACTTGTCATCTTCCGACAGAACATAGTGATGTGGGCTGATGGATCGATCGTCCTGTCATATTTCACAAAGTCAGGGATCTTGAAATTAGGAGGAATGACTAAATCGAGGACCAAACATCGTTCTTTCGCATCTAAACTCCCAAATACATCTGTTCTTTCTACTGCCTGGAGCCTTTCATCTAACAACTGATATTTCCCTTGGGAATCTGCCAACTCAACCTCATTTACTGCAACCATTTTCAACTTTGCCTGTTCAGCTGGATCATCAGAGTTTAGGACATTGACGGGGTTAACTGTGTTCTGGGCATCAATCATTATGACCTCATTCTGGCCCTTTTGTGCCTCTAACCCTTCTCTGGCGGCCAAGTTTTCAGTGTGTCTTTTGATTACGGTGGATATTAGCTCCATCAATTTAATCATCTGATCTTTAGATTCTGCTTGAGACTTTGCCAGCTGTTCTAGCAATTCTTTCTGTTCCCTTTCCATTTTTTCCATTCGGGCAACTTGTTCATTCTCCATAGCACTAGCCTGTATTAAAAGGGTATTCAGTACTTCTTATACTTCTGATTTGAAATGGAAATTCTTTCAAAGACTCTTAAAGCCAAGCTAACTTCTGTTTTATTCCCCCAAAGTGCGTGTCATGATGAAGGAGTCATGAATGCAATTTGATGCATGTGAAGCCTAAACAATATGGGGGATCTGTACAATGGAAACATGCTGACCATATATGTAATAAATGTAATCACGATGCCAACATGTTGCAAGCAAAGAATAAACAAATCAACACATGGATATATGCAATGAATGATCATGTACATTTTGGCATATTTCTCAATGAATGATCATATACCCTATGAATGCAACACGATGTCAATTATGATACATGCAAACAATGAATGATTGATACAGAGTATATACAAAGAAAATCATGCTAATCATGTGTGTCATGAATGCGACCTAATGCTAACATGATGTATGTAATAAGCAAATTAATGCATGGATATATACAGAAAAATCATGCTGATTATGAATGCATAAATGCAATTTGATACTAATATGATACATGTATGAATGTATGGTATGACCAATAATTGATCGGATGCAAAATGCAAAAGGGGAAGATATCACGGAGGAAATAAGAATTGGAGGAACTTAATCATCAACATCTCAATATTTGAAGCATAGTCAATTCATTCCCATATCAATGTTCACAATGGTATAAACCATGTTTTACAAAATCTGAGCAGTAGTTAAAACTGTCATTACAAGCACTTTATTCTTCCTAGCATCCTAAGGCTATAAGAGCTGGCTACTGAATAAGTGAAATCCTATTACATCATATAAGACCGAAGTCTTTCCACCTCAATGCTGTAAATCTCCCAATCCTAATGACGCTTTCCTAGTCCTCTATCAATCGGTGTCGTTGGATCCAACCACTTGGCATCTCTAAGAGTTTGCACTTTTTTTTAATGCTATACAGTCTTCAATGCCATGGCCAACAATTCCACAGGGATAATCATATCTTGCATTTGGATTATACCACCTTGGATATGGTGGTAACAGGGGTTTCAATGGGATGCATGCAACCATGTGATTTTAGATCAGTATAGGGAGAAGCTCTCGGTAGCTGATTGGAATGTGATCATACTGCTCTTGAGTCTTGTTTTTGGGTTGTTTCTTAGTCACACATGGCCTAGGAGTTGGGGCACTTGGTGGTGGCACTAAGGTCCGAACCAGAGTGTTTACATGGAGATGTGGCGGAACAACACGAAAAGGGTATGGATTTGGACACGGGGCCTTTGGAGGTTGTACATAGCTCGAGGTTCCTATCCCGGATACTGGATAAGGTGATTGATGAGGGGAATAGTATGAACTGGCAGTTGTTGATGATGGAGTGGGATTCAGGAATCCTGTAGTGGTCATCCCAATGGACGATTGGTCCATGGTAGGGTGGGGATACTGGCTTGGACCTAGAACAATTTGCAGGTATGGTACAGGATCCGAGGTTTCTATCTTTGGTATCAGGCTCTCAGGTTTAATCATTTTCACAATTTTGTCCATAATTTCATCAGGTTGCAACCTTTGTGGCATTGACAAGTGCAAGATCCAGTAAGGATTGTATGTTCTGGACCTAATGGTTTTGGTTGATCCGAAGACAATACAGAGCTCTGAGAAAGTTCCCCTTTACTCTAACCCATATCCTCAAACATTTTCAGCAATTTGACGAGTTGTTCTTTCACTTCCCGGATTTCATGTCCACATTCCTCTTGATTGCGTTCCAAAGCACTCAATCGTTCCTCCGATTCATTCCTCATATCTCGAACCTCTTTCATGCAAATGAAAATGTCATGAGATTAAGAATACAATTGTGAATGTACATGCTCTATTCCTATGTGCATGAATATACTGATGATTAATGCATGAACATATACAGAGAAATTATGATGACTATGTATGCTATGGGTGTAATCTAATGCCAACATGATGCATTTAAAAAATGAATAAATTGATGCACAGGTATATACAAATAATGACCATGCATATCATAAACGTATTCTACAATGAATGACCATGCATGCTATGATGTCAAAATGATACATGCTAAGACTAAATGAATTAATACAAAGGTAGGTACAAAGAATGACCATGTATATCACAAATGTATTCTACAATGAAGAACCATGCATGTTAGGACTGTGACATGATGTCAAAATGATACAAATAAATTAACCAATGATTACACGAAATTGGTGGGACCTAAATCTTGATTATTCAAAAACCTCATTATGCAAGATTTGCCTCCAAATTTATGACTTTTTGAAACATGTTTTTTTTTTCTATGAAAAACCAATCATATTATTTTCAAAAGAAATTCGGGGTGGTGGATCCTACTATGGTACAATATCCAAATGTTCATGCAACACTACCGGTTTTATGAAATTATCAAATGAAATTACTAACTGTTTATTGCAAAGAATGAGATCAATAACACAACCAAAAATGTACATGCTCTATTCACACATGTATGAAATGTGCAAAAATGCAAAAATGCTTGAAAAAAGATTTTTATTTTTTTCAAACAATTAATGAATATATTGCCCCGACAAATATCTACTTATATAGGTATCACAGTGCCTTTGGGACGGATTATCACATTTATTACGGGCGATGTACGTACATCGTTGCCTGATCTACAAAACTTCTTTAGAGTGTAAAATAGGTAACAAAAGGTTTAGAAATGTCCCTCCATGTGTTCTATCTTCGGTATACCTAACGAAAATTCGGCATGGCTTTGCCTAGGTTTACTATATGAAGGTGAATCGGTTCTAAGGCCCCGAATTGTTCCTTACTGTCACCGGTGAAGGCTAGTAAGGAACCCCGATAAAAGTGGGTTCAATTCGTTAGAGTATATTTTCCTATGCCCGTACGGAGGATTATCACGAAGGCATTAGGTACTTTATACTCCGGAAGTGTTTCACTAGCCCATACGGAGGATCAATCACGAAGGCGTAGTTACTTTACTCCCACTTAAAAGGACGGAACCCGGGTAGAGGATTCATGTTATGCAAATGCAAATACAGTGTGTGCGGAGGAACAAAACAAACCTGTCACCACCTATTCTACAACCCTTATTCTAAATACCCTACTAAAATCAAACAATGTAAAGCATCAGTCAAGCAAACATATAAATACGCAACAAAATAACCAGAGAACAAATAACAATATGAATGCACATGAATATGGACATATTAAAATATTTTTTTATTTTCAAAATTCTCTTTTATTTTTTTTTAAATATGGGAATTAAAATTAAATACCAATTAAACCAACAAAACCGAGACTTTGATAACACACGACTAATTCTAGGCCTGACTCTCTAATTGTCCCCAGTGGAGTTGCCAAGCTGTTGTAACCTAAAAAAGAACGAGTCTCATCGCAAGACTTTATTATTCGTTAAGCATGACATTAAAAAAACCGAAGAAAAGTCGACTTAATTCCTCTAGATAAATGAAGGTTTGAAAATGACCTTGAAAAAGACATGAAGTCGCCACCAATCTTTTTTAGCTAGGTGCGATCGGCCACCTATTAAAACCGGTTTTATAAAATATTTTAAAAATTAATTAAAACATTTTTAAAACCAATTTCAAGTCTGCGTTTTAAACCAGAGAAATCAAAGAAACGGGTTCGGGACTCGGTTATGTGTGGGGAAGGATTAGCACCCCCACAACGCCTGTATAAAATGGTACCTTATTAATCATATGTTATCTCAAATCTCGATGTAAAGTTGGCTTTAAATTTAGTATTTCAAGTTAATTCCCAATTTAAAGAAAAATGATTCCATTTTTAATTAAAAATGATCCGGAATTTATAAATTCAAAATTTTCCTATATTCCCCAACAAATGTGGCAAAATATAAAATTTTTTATTAATTTGGAAAACTTTTCGAATCATTCTCCTTTTTTGAAAGAAAGATATTCCTTTATTAATGATAATTGATGATATTCCCTCCAGCAAACCCGGTAGAGAACTCATGAGTTATTTTAACTCGGGAATATCTTTATTTTTTTTATTGAAAAATCATTATCCTTTTGAAAACATTTTAAAAGATATGAATATGTATATGCATGACATAAATAAAATGACATAGCAAAATCTAAATAATATAATGCATCCCAAATGATATGATATAATTTAAATGCCTTAGCATATTCTAAATGAAATGAAATGTCCTAAGTTATATGACATATTCTAAATGAAATGAAATGTCCTAGGTAGCATAATATGTTCTATATGAGATGCAATATCCTAAGTCATATGATATATTCTAAATGAAATGAAATGACCTAGATAACATAATATATTCTATATGAAATAAAATAACCTAGGTAACATAATATATTCTATATGAAATAAAATAACCTAGGTAACATAATATATTCTATATGAAATGACATGGCAAATATGGATGATATGGAATATAATTTAAATGACATGGAATATAAAATAATGCTATCATATAATATGCATGGAAATAAAAATGAAAATAATAATGAATGAACATAGTATATGCTAAATAATATAACAAAAAAAAAATAAATACAAAGCATAGGATATCATGAAAATAACTCAAAATTATAACAATATCATAGTAAAAATCACATATTATATAGAATGCATGAATATGGAAAATGCAATGCATGAAAATGTATTTTTTCCTTTAATTGAGGAAATCCGTATATCTAAAAAGATATCCGGCTACCTTAGGAAAATATGTCAAATTAAAAATCCTAAAACCAAAAGACTTTGTATTGTTTGAAAACAATTTTGAAAAGCTTAGATTAAAAATAAAAAACTGGGTTAAACCTTTTTTTAAGTGGCTCTAATTTCCTAAGTTTAAAATCCCTGACTTAACTACCCTTAACCCGAGACTTAAAAAATCATTTTTAAAGTTTAAAAAGGCTTAGAAACTACCCTAAGTCAGTAGCTAAACTTCCTAATCAGCTCCCTCTAAGTAACATAACCAAAACAGAAAAATGATTTTTCTTTAAATTCAATTTTGACTTCACTGTTCAGTTTTAAGCCACAATTTTTTACCCTATTTTCAAAAAATTCAAATAATTCTAAAAAAAATACTGAAGACTCAGGACATGTAGAACTACACGGAAAAAAATCAGCTTAATTTTATGATTAAAGATGAATTCCCAGAAAAATCGGGAAAGTACGAGTACTAGGTGAAAAAAACTGTTTTGCCAAAATACATTTTTGCCTTTGATAAAATCATTTAAAAACTCAAAGTAAAAATATTTAAGACTCACAAAATGACTCACAAACAGTAGCTAGGACTTTTTTAAAGTTAGATAAAAATTGGCTAAGTAAAAAAAAATCACAAAGGTAAAATAATCAATTTGACAAACCTTAATTTTCCACAAGTGTGCTCAAGAGAGCATGACTTTGAACCATTAATTGGCCTAAGTCATTATTCAAGTGGCATGAACATGAATGCATGAAAAATTACAGCAAACATAGTGCATGAAATGCATGAGTTTAAACCTAAATGTCATGAAAAAATGCATGACATCCATATAGTGACCTAGACCTAAATGAACTTGCATGGCATTTAATGCAACCTAGACCTAAAATGCATGAACATGCATAGAAAATAAACCAAACCTAATAACTAAAATATGCATGGCATTTTCACAAACACAAAGCATGCTTAAACCAAAAACTCAACCAAATATCATGCAAATGCTAACCTATCAACTAACATGGCAAGAATGCACATACAATGCAAAAATTCAAGGAGTGGCCGAATGGCCTATGTAACTAGAAAACATGGCATTTTCACAAACACTTGATATACTAACATGCAAAACTAAATCAAATGTCATGCAAATGCAAAACCTACCAACTAACATGGCAAAAATGCAACACACAATGCAAAACACATGGAGTAGCCGAATGGCCTCAAGCTCCAACAAGCATGGCATTTTCACAAACACTTGATATACTAACATGCTCAACTAAAATATAACACTCAAAACATGCAAACTCAAAGTAGAAATAATAAAACCAAACAAGCATTTTCATAAACACTTGATATACTAACATGCTCAACTAAAATATAAAACTCAAATCATGCAAACTCCACACAAGCATTTTCACAAACACTTGGTATACAAAATCTAAAACACCAACAAATTTAAACATTATGAAAACAGAAAATTAAAAACGCAAAAACATGATATTTAAATCTTAAATGGCAACAAACAAAGCAACCAAATTAAAATATAACTCAAGTATATGAAGTAGAATAACATTTAAAACATGAAGATAAAAAAAATAACATAAACAACATGATAAAATAAACAAAACAGCAACTTAAATAAAGAATGTAGGCCATTCGGCCATGGTGAGAAATTGTAAAAAATATATTTAAGAAAGCGATGAAGAAAGGGCTTAAGAAGAATAATAAAAAAAACATTTATTTAAAAAAGAACCTCACCAAATAGTAATCAAGATAGCAAAAATAAGAATGGAAAATCAAGAAAGTGCAAGAGTTGGTGCTCAAGAGCAACCTCAAGAAGCTATATTTCAAGCTTTATCTCTTCAAACTTTCCTTTCTTTTCTAAACTTTTTCTTTTTTGCTTTCAACCAAGGAGAGAAAAACCTAGTAAAAACCAAGACAACTCAGTAAAAATAAAGTTGAAAAATGAAATTCTGCTCCTCCCTCTAGAGCTGGCCGAACCCCTCTCTAAATCATGCAAGGATGTTGTCATTTTTTCCCAGCTAATTTTCCATCAAATGGCTAATAATTCAAGGTGAAAAAATCATGAAATTATCACCCTTAGATTAGTATATCAGCTGTCCCAAATTACAGCTGTTCAAGAATAATGTTGACACTCTCTCTTGGCCTATGTGGCTTAATCACCATGGCTTGATCAAAGAGAATCTCTAACTAACTCTTAATTCTTGGCCATTTGACTGAAAAATCAAAAGCTTCCTCCTTCTTTTGGGCCTTGGCAGGCCAGCACTTCTCTTTTCCAGCCCAAGTCTGATTTTTTGAAAGGCCCAAAGAAGCCCTTTTCGGTTGCTTGGGTGAAATGACCGTTTTACCCCCTGGATGTAAATAAATGTCAAACGGACTTCGAATTCAAATTTTCTTTTTTAATACTTCCAAAATAATAAAATATTGAGTTCTGGAAGTTTTCAAAATTATCCGAGTCCGTTTGCTATTTATTTGGATTTTTTTTTTCCAAAAATGCCCTTTTATGCCCCTACATTTTACCATTTTTAAAACGGGCTCAAAATCAAGATTTTTCTTCACCAATCTCTTCCAAATGATTTAAAAGTGTGATCTGAAAGTTTTCATAATTTTTGGAACTCATTTGGTATTTTTCGGGATTTTTCTACTTGAATTACTACATAGGAGGCCCGAGATTTAGCCATTTTGCAAACAAACTCCGAATCAAGATTTTCTTTTTCCAATCTCTTCCAAATAATTTAAAAATGATATTTGAAAATTTTCAAAATTTTTGGAGTCCATTTGCTATTTTTCGGGGTTTATCTTCTTGAATTATTGCATAGGAGGCCTGGGATTTGGCCATTTTGCGAACGAACTCCGAATCAAGATTTTCTTTCGTCAATCTCTTCCAAATAATTAAAAAAAATAAGATTTTCAAAATTTTAGAAGATTTGGAGATCATTTGCTATTTTTCTGGGATTTTCCTTCTTGAATTACTACATAAGAAGCCCGAGATTTGGCTAATTTGCAAACAAACTCCGAATCAAGATTTTCTTTCGCCAATCTCTTTCAAATGATTTAAGAATGATATTTGCAAATTTTCAGGATTTTTGGAGTACATTTGCTATTTTTTCCAAATTTTCCAATTTTGCCCTTTTGCCTCCGAAACCCGATTTTGCTCAAAACAAGTCCGATTTTTAGATTTTCTTCAAGCTGAGCCTTGGGCTATCCCTTTTTAATCATTCCTTATCCATTGGGGGCTTTATTATTACCAAGTCGGGCTATTTCTGTGATTCTTCCCAATTTCACCAAAATCCACCAAAAACCCTAATTCTCGATTTTTTCTCGGATTGGCTTTTCTTTCGGTTTTGCTTTCAGGTGGCTTCTCCATTACCCCTAGTACGTGCTTGTCTTTCTTTTGGAACCATCAATTTTGACCAATTCGATCGTTTAAGCACTTTTCCCCAAATTTCTCGGATTAGGGTTTTCTTTCTACTGAATCTCCAAATCCTAACTTCCGAACTCCATATCTTTCAATGTAGACCTCGGATTATCAAAATTCTTTCACCATTTTTCAATTGAACTTCAAATCTTGATTTTGAAAGTGGGTTGACTTTTTCAGTAGTTGACTTTTTGGGGTTGACTTTTTCGGAGTTGATTTTTTCTGGGGTTGACTTTTTCAAGTTTGACTTTTTATGCTCGCCCTCTTAAACTAAGTCTTGGAGTACCACCTGCAGGATGGAAAAGGTCTTTTTACATTCTGAAACCTCAATTTAGGAAGAAAACATACATGTTTTAGTGGTTCGGATAAAATTAGGTGTCTACAACGTTTATTTAGCGACGCATTAATTTTATATTACAAATTCATAATATTACGTGACAAAATCTATATTTCGTCACTTATTTTGAACAGTTATCTTCATAATATGTGATATATTTTTTGTATTTATCATAAATTAGTGTCACGCTATATATGGCATCCAAATTTCCCACCAAATCCTAATAGAGAGAAAAGTTTTGAGATATTTCATGTTTATTTGTGTCAATTTTAAAACTAATACATTTTTTTTGTGACAACGATTTAATGACATTAGATTTAAAAACATTTCACTTAATCAAATAAAAAATTTATAAAATATATGAAATTATATTTAATGTCATTAATATTGTGTCACTTTTATTTAATTATTTTGTAATGTTAATAACTTTGTCATCTAATATTAAATGACAATCTCTAAATTGTGTCACCAATTTTTTTCATCTACATTATTTTGGTCAAAGTACTTGAGAGGTAGATACTATATCATCTAGTGCAAATTAGTTCATCTACTATAAAACTGGTAATTAGTCATTGTTCTTTTAAAATTGAAGCAAAAATATAAAATCACTAATTGGTGTAACATGAACCGTTAAAAAAAAAACTGACGTTGCACCAATAAAATATATTATTTTAAGATGACGTGGACAAAATAAGTAACTAATTTGTTGAAAATGCGACATCAAATCCTTTTAGTTACGTGGCATTTTGTGACGGTATTTTTTATGACATAATTAGTTTGTATATTGTGACGCCAAAATATGTCAAAAAGATCGTGACAAGATGTCTTTCGTCACTAAATATTAGATTTTTTATCACTTTCGTGACGATTTTTGTTGTATAGTGACAAATTTGTATCCTATACAATGACGCAAATATTTATCACGAAAAATCTATAAATGTATACGTAAAGGAATATGTCACCAAAAAGTAAATAAATTAGTAACGTTTTTACTACTATCGTCACGATTTACAATCAATGACGCGACTAAGGTGACGAACATTGTGACACATTTGTTTTCGTCACCTATACTATTAAGTGACGAAAATATATTTTTTGTGAAAATTAAATTTACGTTACAAATAGCAAAATTTATTATAGTGAACCCGGCCCTTGAACAGGTCTAATTATAAGTTTTATATATGTTGAAATTAAGAGAGTTTCACTTGCAAATTTTTTATTATAGTTTTATAATTATCCAATCATAACATAAAAGATTATGTAGAAATCCATCACTTTTAAATATGAACTCCAAATAGTATTAGATTTTACTAATCAATGTCCTAATGAAATTTTTAAGGTTATCATTAAATATATATATATATATATTGATAGTTTGGGGAAGGGGGAATCAAATCCTACTCTTTTTGAGCAGGAAAGCATGCACTAACCACTGAGGTAAATGCTCGGGTGCCATTAAATATTTTATTGAAATGTTCACATTAATTATTATTTATTGTATTTAATACAAAAACATTATTATAAATAATATCTTAATTAATCTTAAAGAATAATGTCTTCAAAAAATTCGTTAAAAAATCTGATAATATATATTTCGATGAATCATAAACTATTTAAGATTGTAATTTATTATGTGTTGCAACCTAAAAAATAACAAGTCTCATCCCGAGACTTTATATTCGTTAAGCGTGACATTAAAAAAAAAAAAAAGAGAAAAAGTGGACTTAATTCCTTTTGAAAAATGAAGGTTTTGAAATTGACCTTGAAAAAGACATGGAGTCGCCACCAATCTTTTTTAGCTATGTGTGATCGGCCACTTATTAAAATCGGTTTTTAAAAAATATTTTAAAATTAATTAAACTATTTTTAAAACCAATTTCAAGTCTACATTATAAACCAGAGAAAATCGCAGAATCGGGTTCGAGATTCTGTTACGTGCAGCGAAGGATTAGCACCCCCACAACGCCCGTATAAAATGGAACCTTATTAATCGTGTGTTATCTCAAATCTCGGTAAAAAGTCAGTTTTTAATTTAGTATTTCAAGTTAATTCCCAACTTAAAAATAATAATAATAATAATTCCATTTTTAATTGAAAATGATCCGGAATTTATTAATTCAAAATTTTTCTATATTCCCCAACAAACGTGGCAAAATATAGAAATTTTTATTAACTTGGAAAATTTTTGGAACCATTCTCGTTTTAAAGAAGATATTTCGTTATTAATGATAATTGATGATATCCTCCCTAGCAAACCCGGTAGAGAACTCATGAATTATTTTAACTCGGGAATATCTTTGTTTTATTGAAAATCATTATCTTTTTCAAAACATTTAAAAAAATATATGAATATGAACATGTGTGACCTAAATAAAATGACATAGCAAAGTCTAGATAATATAATGCAACCTAAATGGTATGATATAATTTAAATGTCATAGCATATTCTAAATGAAATGAAATATCCTAAGTCATATGATATATTCTAAATGAAATGAAATATCCTAAGTAACATGATTAATTCTATATGAAATGAAATGACCTAGGTAACATGATATATTCTATATGAAATGAAATATCCTAAGTGACATAATATATTCTATATGAAATGAAATGACCTAGGTAACATGATATATTCTAAATGGAACAAAATGATTTAAATGACATGGCAAATGTAAATGATATGACATTTTTTAAATGACATGGCATATTCTAAATAATATAATCTAAATGACATGGAATATAATCTAAGTGACATGAAACATAAAATAATGCTATCATAAAACATGCATGAAAATAGAATAAAAATAATAATGCATAAACATAGTATATGCTATGTAACACCCTATTCGGATAATCTACCTAAAATCCGGCAGAGTTTCCTTTCTATCTCAACTATAAACCCTCCTGCAAATAACACTCAATTCATATCCTCAACCAGCAATATTTCTCAATACTATTATCACATATATCCATCATATTCAAAAATTATCCATGATCAATTTATTCTCAAGTCAAAACATACTGATCTATTGTCTCATATCTTCAAATATATACTTATAATATATCCAAAAGTAAACCTATCTCAGCAAGGTTTACTAGATAAAAACATCAAAAGATCAAGACTTCAATAAATTTTTAGTATGATGCCCACCACGTCAAAATACTATTTGAAGCAAAGAATAGAGGAAGGTTGCAATCCCGAAACCTAATTGTCACCTGAAAATGAGAATATGAAAAGGTGAGATATATGAATATCTCAGTGAGTAGACAACATTTAAAGTGTGTAAAAACTATAATGGTAGTCTGTAAAGCATAATTAACATTTTCAAAATAAATAATAGTAAAACCATAATGAGTAATTCAAAGACGTAGCAAGCTTTTCAAATGTATAACAATATTATAATATTAAATCAATTTATTAAATCTACCTGAAGTAAATCAAGTTACGTATAATTGGGCTCCAACTTACTATCATGCATAAGAATACATCCATGAAATAACCAGGCAATATCCATGTAGGCATACTAGTAGCCGGCCCCAAAGGCCAATACCACCATAGGACGCCCCAAAGGCATATGTGTCGCTATGATGTGCCCCCAAAAGGCAAATATAACGGGATAGTGACTCTGGAGGTGGCTCCCACCACAAAGGCGTAGCACGCAGCTCCCATACCCCAGTCTAATATCACGGAATGGGGACTCTGGAGGTGGCTCCCGCCACAAAGGCGTAGCACGCAGCTCCCGTATTCCGGTCTAATACCACGGAATAGGGACTCTGGAGGTGGCTCCCGCCACAAAGGCGTAGCACGCAGCTCCCGTATTCCGGTCAAGGAAATAATCTCATACATTAAGTCAGGTGGAGCCAAAACCATGTACGTCAAATTCTATGTAAAATCATATTTCATAAAATCAACCAACTTACTCGATATAATATTTCTTGAAATAAAACTACTTTAATAACAAATCAATTCATATGATTAAATATCGTATATACCTTCAATACGTAAAATAAATATATATGCTAAAAATATATATATATATATATATATAATTATAATTAAACAAATTTCAAATAACTATAGTTGTCGTCTACTCACAATCCTTGAGATAATCTCACTGTACACCTCGATCTGAAACTTCGGGATCCATAGGTGACGTCAGCTCTACGTGGCCTAGAGATTAACGATAATTAGTATTTATACATACTCAAAGCATTACACAATTATGAATGCAACTTAAATCTCATAATCTTCCCTCAAGGTCAATACTAGTTTCTCATACTCAAAACAACATATCCCAAATTTTTAATATCATTTCCATAATCATTTTCTCCAAAATTCAACTCCATATTCATGTCCTTATCAAATTCCTTTCTAGTACTCCATGCCTTAGAGATTTTCATAATCCATAACCATCAATAGTACTATATTTCTCTTAAGCAATAAATTCCTTAATATCAAGTTAGATTAAAAAATCATAACTTGAGTTTGGTAAGGAATTTGGAAGTGATTCCAATTGTTTTATTTCAACCAATATGTCTAATTTATGAATAAAATAAGTAACGTATACAACTAGAACAAAATTTTGATCAAATTTGATAAAACCCGAAACTATGCTGAAACAGGGGTCACACTGAACAGCCAACTTCACCGAATTTTATCTTTTTAACCGCTTATCGGTTTTGGGTGATTCAAAAACCAAAATTCTCATACTGAAGTCTAGTTTCTAGGAAAAATATCAAAAAAATATAAAACCAGTTGTGCCGAACCCAGAAAAACCGAACAGCAAGCATGCTCAAATTCCCCTGTTTTGCTTTTTCTTCCCATTTTCTTGTTCATGCTTTCAAATCCTTTTAATTCTTACCAAAAATGAGTAAAATTCATAATTAATAGATGGGTTTCAGACCTTAATATGTTTATGGAGCAAAGATCTTAGCATGCTCAAGTAGAATATCTAAAGAAAATGAAGAATTTATCAAGAAACTAACCTTGGATGTGATTGTTGATGAGATTTTGGTGGAGTTCTTGAAGAGAAATGTTGGAGGAGATGAAGAAATTTGAGAGGGGAGGCTGCCGGCTGCCACTTGAAGAAAGCATGAAAATTTTCTAGTGTTTTCGGGAGATAAAAGGAAGATAAGAGATTTTTTTCTTGTTTTTGGGATAATTGCATATTAGTCTCTCAACTTTTTATAAATAACCATTAAGCCCCTAAACTTTTTTAATATGTTCATTTTGATCCTTTCTTCTTTTATTTCCTTCACTTTTAACTTCTTACCAATTTCCAAGTTTGTCCTTAAAATTTTCGGAATTTAACTTTACATGATTATACGTAACCTCGGTTGTTACAACTTACCCCCCTTAGAAAAATTTCGTCCTCGAAATTTACTTACCAACTTGATTGAACAAGTGAGAATATTGAGTCCGCATATCTTCGTCCCTTTCCCATATAGCTTCTTCATATGAATGATTCCTCCAAAGAACTTTCACTAATGGAATAGTCTTAGTCCTTAGAACTTGGTCCTTTCTATCCAAAATCTCAACCCGCTGCTCTTCATAAGTTAAATTTTCCTCAATTTCCATAGGCAAGTCCTTCAATATATGTGAAGAATCGAAAATGTACTTTCGGAGCAAAGAAACATGGAACACATTATGAATTCGTGACAATTCTTCTGGTAAGGACAATCTATAAGCAACTGGGTCAATCCGTTCAATGATCTCATACGGCTCTATATATCGAGGACCCAACTTTCTTCGTCTTCCAAACCGGATTACTCCCTTCCAAGGAGTCACTTTCAAAAATATCATATCACCAACTTCAAACTCTAAATCTTTTCTCCAATTATCTGCATAGCTCTTTTGTCGATCTTGAGCTATTTTTATCTTTTCCCGAATTACCTTAACTTTGTCTGCAGTCATCATAACAATTTCTGGACCTAGTAATTTCCTTTCATCTGTATCCTCCCAACACACCGGAGTTCTGCACTTCTTTCCATACAAAGCTTCAAACGAAGCCATGTCGATGTTGGACTGATAACTATTATTATATGCAAACTCTGCTAGAGGCAAGTGTTCATCCCAGTTTCCTTTGAATTCCATAATACAAGATTTGAGCATATCTTCCAGTATTTGAATTATCCGTTCAGATTGTCCATCCGTCTGGGGATGAAAAGCAGTACTGAACTTAAGTTTAGTACCTATAGCATTCTGCAAACTTGGCCAAAATCGAGATGTGAATCGGGGGTCTCGATCAGATACAAACGATACTGGGGCACCATGTAACCTAACAATTTCGTTCACATAAAGTTTAGCCAGTCTTTCCATGGAAAAAGTCTTCTTGACTGGCAAAAAGTGAGCTGTTTTGTCAAACGATCAACAATCACCCAATGCTGTCATAACCAGACTGTGTTCTTGGTAATCCCAAAACGAAATCCATAGCAATATCTTCCCATTTCCATTGAGGAATAGGTAGGGGGTTCAATTTCCCAGAAGGTTTTTGATGCTCGGCTTTAATTTGTTGGCATACCAAGCATCTAGAAACAAACTCAGCTATGTCCCGTTTCATACCTTGCCACCAATAATGTTCTCTTAAGGTTCGATACATCTTCACACTACCGGGATGTAACACTATGGTGCATTATGAGCTTCCTCCAAAATCACCTTCCGGAGTTCTTCATCCTGAGGTACACAAAGCCTATTTTTCATTATCAGTACATCCTCATCTTTTATTTGAAAGTCAGTCCTCACACCATCCCTTACTTCTTGCTTTAACTTTACCAGCATAGGGTCATTATTCTGTTCTTCACGTATCCAATCAATATGAATCGGTTTAACCTTCAAGTGGGCTATCAGGAGATTATTCTCATCAATCATCAATTCTAAAGGTAAAGAATTCAACTCATTTTGTAAGGGTTTCTGAATTGCTCGAATATGAGCAAGAGAACTAGAAGACTTTCTACTAAGAGCATCGGCCACTACATTGGCCTTTCCTGGGTGGTAGTCAATTACACAGTCATAATCTTTTATCAATTCCAGCCATCTCCTTTACCTCAAATTTAATTCTTTTTTATCCATCAGATATTTCAGACTCTTATGATTAGTGTAGATTGTACATTTTTCTCCAAATAAATAATGCCTCCAAATTTTCAGTGCAAACACCACTGCTGCCAACTCTAAATCATGAGTGGGATAGTTTTGCTCATGCTGTTTCAGTTGTTGAGAAGCATAAGCTATCACCTTCCTATGTTGCATCCAAACGCAACCCAAACCTCGCCTCGATGCACCACTGTGTACCACAAAGCTTCCAGTCCCTGATGGTAGTGTAAGAACTGGTGCTGTGGTCAATCTACGCTTGAGCTCTTTGGAAGCTTGCTCACATTCGTCAGTCCACTCAAACTTAGCATGCTTTCTTGTTAGTTTTGACAAAGGAGAAGCAATCATGGAAAATCCTTCCACGAATCTTCGATAATACCCTGCCAATCCGAGAAAGCTCCTAACTTCTGTGACATTAGTGGGTCTTTCCCAAGCAACTACAGCTTCTATCTTTTGTGCATCCACAAAAATCCCTTCCTTAGATACTACATGACCAAGGAATGCTACTTTGTCTAGCCAGAATTCACACTTGGAAAATTTAGCATAAAGTTGCTTTTCACGCATAGCCTGCAACACCGTTCTCAAATGGCTTACATGATCATCCTTATTCCTGGAATAAACTAGGATGTAATCGATGAAAACAATAACAAACTTATCTAAGTAGGGTCGTCAACCTATCTCGAATACTAACATGTAACCCATCTTGGAATTTCTTGCATCTATCAGCATCGTTGGCTACTATCGATGGAGCAAATTCTGATAGTTCATTGAACTTTTGCTCATACTCTGCTATTGACATACCACCCTGTTTTAAATTCATAAACTCAGTCCATTTCTTTTCCCGCAAGGCCCGAGAATAGTATTTTTCTTCAAACTCTCTTCGAAAATCTGCCCAGGTTATGGTAGGACATCCAGCATACCTTTGCACTGTAGTTTTCCACCATGTGTGTGCATGATCCTCCAAAAATTTCACCGCACATGGTAACCTTATAGGCTCGGGAATCTGAAGAGTAATGGAAGTAGTCTCAATTTTTTTGTAGCCATGACCAGGCTAAATCTGATTCCAAACACCCCGTGAAAATCTTGCAACTCATATTCTTCAGATCTTTACAGTAATCAACTATCCCCTTTTCAGCAGGGGCAGTCAAAACGGGAATTACTCTTGCCAAGGCCCGCAACTGCCTCAGCTAAATTAAGATCAGCTGCTGGAGGTGCTGCTGAGGGTGCAGCAATAGAAGATGAACCAGCAGCTGAAGCTTGTTCTCCAATTTGCTCAACAATATTCACATTTCTATTCCTATCCCTATTTTGGGCTAGGGGATTGATTCTAGGCCTTCCTCTTCGACGTGGTGGCATCGTGTCTGATTTTCTACGCAAGTGACAATATTTTAATACTTCAACAAACAGTTTCTAAGTCTACAGGACCTATAACCTTGCTCTGATACCAAATTGTAACACCCTATTCGAATAATCTACCTAAAATCCGGCAGAGTTTCCTTTCTATCTCAACTATAAACCCTCCTGCAAATAACACTCAATTCATATCCTCAACCAGCAATATTTCTCAATACTATTATCACATATATCCATCATATTCAAAAATTATCCATGATCAATTTATTCTCAAGTCAAAACATACTGATCTATTGTCTCATATCTTCAAATATATACTTATAATATATCCAAAAGTAAACCTATCTCAGCAAGGTTTACTAGATAAAAACATCAAAAGATCAAGACTTCAATAAATTTTTAGTATGATGCCCACCACGTCAAAATACTATTTGAAGCAAAGAATAGAGGAAGGTTGCAATCCCGAAACCTAATTGTCACCTGAAAATGAGAATATGAAAAGGTGAGATATATGAATATCTCAGTGAGTAGACAACATTTAAAGTGTGTAAAAACTATAATGGTAGTCTGTAAAGCATAATTAACATTTTCAAAATAAATAATAGTAAAACCATAATGAGTAATTCAAAGACGTAGCAAGCTTTTCAAATGTATAACAATATTATAATATTAAATCAATTTATTAAATCTACCTGAAGTAAATCAAGTTACGTATAATTGGGCTCCAACTTACTATCATGCATAAGAATACATCCATGAAATAACCAGGCAATATCCATGTAGGCATACTAGTAGCCAGCCCCAAAGGCCAATACCAACATAGGACGCCCCAAAGGCATATGTGTCGCTATGATGTGCCCCCAAAAGGCAAATATAACGGGATAGGGACTCTGGAGGTGGCTCCCACCACAAAGGCGTAACACGCAGCTCCCGTATTCTGGTCTAATATCACGGCATAGGGACTCTGGAGGTGGCTCCCGCCACAAAGGCGTAGCACGCAGCTCCCATATTCCGGTCAAGGAAATAATCTCATACATTAAGTCAGGTGGAGCCAAAACCATGTACGTCAAATTCTATGTAAAATCATATTTCATAAAATCAACCAACTTACTCGATATAATATTTCTTGAAATAAAACTACTTTAATAATAAATCAATTCACATGATTAAATATCGTATATACCTTCAATACGTAAAATAAATATATATGCTAAAAATATATATATATATATATAATTATAATTAAACAAATTTCAAATAACTATAGTTGTCGTCTACTCACAATCCTTGAGATAATCTCACTGTACACCTCGATCTGAAACGTCGGGATCCATAGGTGACGTCAGCTCTACGTGGCCTAGAGATTAACGATAATTAGTATCTATACATACTCAAAGCATTACACAATTATGAATGCAACTTAAATCTCATAATTTTCCCTCAAGGTCAATACTAGTTTCTCATACTCAAAACAACATATCCCAAATTTTTAATATCATTTCCATAATCATTTTCTCCAAAATTCAACTCCATATTCATGTCCTTATCAAATTCCTTTCTAGTACTCCATGCCTTAGAGATTTTCATAATCCATAACCATCAATAGTACTATATTTCTCTTAAGCAATAAATTCCTTAATATCAAGTTAGATTAAAAAATCATAACTTGAGTTTGGTAAGGAATTTGGAAGTGATTCCAATTGTTTTATTTCAACCAATATGTCTAATTTATGAATAAAATAAGTAACGTATACAACTAGAACAAAATTTTGATCAAATTTGATAAAATCGGAAACTATGCTGAAATAGGGGTCACACTGAACAGCCAACTTCACCGAATTTTATCTTTTTAACCGCTTATCGGTTTTGGGTGATTCAAAAACTAAAATTCTCATATTGAAGTTTAGTTTCTAGGAAAAATATCAAAAAAATATAAAACCAGCTGTGCCGAACCCAGAAAAACCGAACAGCAAGCATGCTCAAATTCCCCTGTTTTGCTTTTTCTTCCCATTTTCATGTTCATGCTTTCAAATCCTTTTAATTCTTACCAAAAATGAGTAAAATTCATAATTAATAGATGGGTTTCAGACCTTAATATGTTTATGGAGCAAAGATCTTAGCATGCTCAAGTAGAATATCTAAAGAAAATGAAGAATTTATCAAGAAACTAACCTTGGATGTGATTGTTGATGAGATTTTGGTGGAGTTCTTGAAGAGAAATGTTGCAGGAGATGAAGAAATTTGAGAGGGGAGGCTGCCGGCTGCCACTTGAAGAAAGCATGAAAATTTTCTAGTGTTTTCGGGAGATAAAAGGAAGATAAGAGATATTTTTCTTGTTTTTGGGATAATTGCATATTAGTCCCTCAACTTTTTATAAATAACCATTAAGCCCCTAAACTTTTTTAATATGTTCATTTTGATCCTTTCTTCTTTTATTTCCTTTACTTATAACTTCTTACCAATTTCCAAGTTTGTCCTTAAAATTTTCGGAATTTAACTTTACATGATTATACGTAACCTCGGTTGTTACATGCTATATAATGTGACAAAAATAAATGACTAAATAAAAAGCATGAGATAGCATGAAATATTCAAAACTATATAACAAACAACATGACACCATAAAATATAAATCAAAATAATAACAATACCGTAGAAATTATCATAGCAAAAATCACATATTATATAGTATGCATGAACATGGAAAATGCAATGCATGAAAATGTATTTTTTTTCTTTAATTAAGGAAACCTGTATATCTAAAAAGATATCCGACTACCTTAGGAAAATATATCAAATTAAATATTCTAAAACCAAAATACTTTGTGATTGTTTGAAAACAATTTTGAAAAGCTTGAACGAAAATTAAAACCCTAGCCAAAATCTTTTAAAAATGGCTCTAATTTCTTAAGTTTAAAACCCCGGACATGACCACCCTTGATCCAAACTCTATAAAAATCATTTCTTAAGTTTAAAATGGCCTAGAAGCCACCCCAAAATAGAAGCTAAATTTTCTAATCAGCCCATTCTAAGTAACTTAGCCAAAACAGCATAATGATTTTCCTCAAATTCAGATCTGCCTCTACTGTCCAGTTTTAAAACATGATTTTTAACATATTTTTAAAAATTCAAAAAACTCTAAAAAAATCTGGAGACTTAGAACATGTAAAACTACATGGAAAAAAATTGGCTTAATTTTTTGATTAAAGATTACTGCCCAGAAAAATTGGGAAAGTATGAGTACTAGGTGAAAAAACTGTTTTGCCAAAACACATTTTTTTGCCTTTGATAAAATCATTTAAAAATCAAAGTAAAAATGTTGGAGACTCTCCTAAAGACCCACAAACAGTAGCTAAAACTTTTAAAAAGTTAGACAAAAATTGGCTAAGTAAAAAAACTCACAAAGATAGAATAATCAATTTGACAACTCTTCAATTTTCCACAAGTATGCTCTAGTGAGCATGACTTTGAACCATTGATTGGTCTAAGTCATAAATCATGTGGCATGACATGAAATGCATGAGAATACATCAAATATGATATATGAAATGCATGATTTAAAACCTAAATCACATGGAAAATGCATGGCATCAAGAAAATGACCTAGACCTAACATGAACTTGCATGGCATTTAATGCAACCTAGGTCTAAAATGCATGAAATGCATGGTAATACAAGCACAACCTAAAACTAAAGAATGCATGGCAATAACACAAACATATAGCATGCTTAAACAAAATACACAACAACATATCATGGAAATACAAACCTATCAACTAGCATAATGAAAATGCACACACAAAGCATAGGAAAAGGGGTAGCTGAATGGTCCTAAACTTCAAGAATGACATGGCATTTTCACAAACACTTAACATACTAACATGCAAAGCCTAAAAGAAATAATGTTAAATCATGCAAACATAAAGTAACGGCATGAAAACAAATAGGCATTTTCACAAACACATGGATTAGCAAAATGCAAATCATGAGCAAACTTAAACACTTTGAAAATAGAAAATAAAAAATGCAAGACAAGGAAAATAAACATGCTAACAAGATAGTAAACTCAACAATGGAGGTAAGTAAGCAACAAAATTAAAACCAACTTCATATTTTTACTAGTTGAAGAAGATATAAGACATCAAAAACATGTTGAACACCACTAATCACATGAAAGAACAACAAAACAACAACCATTTTTTAAAAAGAGAGGCCATTCGGCCACCTTCAAAACAAGAGAAAAACATATTTTTTTCAAAGCTTTTTCAAGAAAGAATCAAAGGTGACTTGAAGAAGAAATTTAAAAGCACTTATTTTAAAATCAAAATAAAATAAAACTCACCAAAATATCAATGAAAACAGAAAAATCAAGAATGAAAATGCAAGAAAAGTGCAAGAGTATGGTACATGTAGCAACCTCTCAAAGCTATATTGCAAGCCTTCCCTCTTCTTACTTTTCTTGCCTTCCTAATTTTTTTTTTTACTTTCAAAATGGAGAGAAAATCAGCCAAAACATGAGTCAATGAAAAATGAAGAAGAGACCCCTCCTCTATAGCCTTGGCCGATTGGCCCTTCCATCTAGAAGCTAGGTGGTTATTTTTATTTTATCCAATGGCTATCACTCAAGATGACTTCTATGTAAAAATCCCACCATTAGATTAGAATAATCAGCCCTTGAATTATGATGTCATGAATATGATGTCATAAATAGGATTATAAATATGACATCACTCCTCTCCAACCATTGGTCCATTTGTTGCAAATTAAAAGGCTTGATCACAAAAATAACTACCTTCCTCTTCACTTTTGGCCCTTTGATTAAAAAATTAGAAAATATCTTCCCACCATTGGGGCCTTGGCTGGCTGACCCTTCCTCTTCCAGCCCATGCTTCAATTTTCAAACAATAAGAAAAGGCCCTTTATTTCCTCGATAAAATGACCTTTTTGACCCCCAACCTAAAAAAATAGCAAACGGAATCCAAATTTAAATTTCTTTTTTAAATACTTCCAAAATGATAAAAAATTGAATTCTTGAAGTTTTGAAAATTTTTCGAGCCCATTTGCTATTTTTTTAGATTTTTTTCCAAATTTGCCCTTTTGTGCACCCGAACTTTTACCATTTTGTAAACGAGCTCCAAATACGGATTTTCTTCGCCAATATCTTCCAAATAATTTATTAATGAGATCTACAAATTTTCAAAATTTTTGGAGCTCATTTGCTATTTTTTCGGGATTTATCTGCTTGAATTTCTACATAGTGGGCCTGGATTTGGCCATTTTGCAAACAAACTCCGAATCCATATTTTCTTTTTTCAATCTCTTCCAATTGATTTAATAATGAGATCTACAAATTTTTAGAATTTTTGGAACTCGTTTGCTATTTTTTCGGGATTTATCCTTTTGAATTTTTACATAGTGGGCCCGAGATTTGGCCATTTTCCAAACGAACTTCGAATCCAGATTTTATTTTGCCAATCTCTTCGAAATGATTTAAGAATGAGATCAGCAAATTTTTAGAATTTTTGGAACTCATTTGCTATTTTTCCCAAATTTTCCAATTTTGCCCTTTTGCCTTCGAAGCCCGGTTTTGCTCAAAACAAGTCCGATTTTCATATTTTCTTTTCTTGGGCCTTTTTTATATATTGAATTGGAGTTGGTCCAAAAACACCCAATTTTTACGAATAAATTCCCTTCCGATTTGATTTTTCCTTTTTCACTATCGAGAATTTCCTCGTTTTTTCGTTTTTCCTCCAATCAGCTCTTTTCTCGAATTTTCTTTCAAACTGAGCCTAGGGCTATCCTTGTTTACTCATTCCTCATCAATTAGGGGCCTTAGTTTTACCGAATCAGGCTATTTCTGTAATTTTCCCCAATTTCACCAAAATCCACCAAAAAACCCTAATTCTTGGTTTTCTTTCGGATTGACTTTTCTTTCAATTTTTCTTCCAAGTATCTTCTCTTACCCATAGTCAGTGCTTATCTTTCATTTGGAACCTTCAATTTCCACCAATTTGATCGTTTAAGCATTTTTTTCCCAAATTTTTCGAACTAGGGTTTTCTTTCTACTGAATCTCCGTAACCCAACTTTCGAACTCCATGTCTTTCGATGTAGACCTCGGATTATCAAAATTCTTTTACCATTTTTCAATTAAACTTCTAATCTTGATTTTGAAAATGGATTGACTTTTTTAGTAGTTGACTTTTTAGGGTTCACTTTTTTAAGTTTGACTTTTTATGCTTACTTTCTTAAACTAAGTCTCGGAGTACCACCTGCAAGATGAGAAAAGCCCTTTTGTATTCTGAAACATCAATTTAGGTAGAAAACATAACTGATTTAGTAGTCCGGACAAAATTAGGTGTCTACGGTTGCCCTTCTTTGACTATTGCTGAGAATCAGGAATCAGGCAAAGATAAACAAACACTAATTTTGTCTGGTTAATGAAATCACTTGTGAAGAGAGCGGGAAGGGGTTTTCTTTCATCATTTTTCATTATATTCATTTTTTTTAAAAGCTGTAAATTGAAGATTTTGTCCTTAAATTAAATTCCCTAACTAATTAAGGCTCGACCCGTCTTAAGAAAACGGGTTCGATTTTAAAACAAAATATTTGACTCATTTAAAAAGCAGAACGAGTTTTAAAACATAAGGAAAAACCTCGACGATGGTCTCGGGGCTTGACTCATTTGATAAACAGAATGAATTCGATTTAAAACAAAAGGAAATACCTCGACGATGGTCTCAGGGCTCGACTTATTTGATAAACAGAATGAATTCGATTTAAAACAAAAATAAATACCTCGATGATGGTCTTTAGGCTCGACTCACTTGATAAACAAAACGAATTCGATTTAAAACAAAAGGAAATACTTTGACGATGGTTTCGAGGCTCGACTCATTTGATAAAACAGAATGAATTCGATTTAAAACAAAATAAAATACCTCGACAATGGTCTCGAGGCTCGACTCATTTGATAAAACAGAATGAATTCGATTTAAAACAAAAGAAAATACCTCGACGATAGTCTCGAGGCTCGACTCATTTGATAAAACAGAATGAATTCGATTTAAAACAAAATAAAGTACTTTGACGATGGTCTCGAGGCTCGACTCATTTGATAAAACATAATGAATTCAATTTAAAACAAAAGGAAATACCTTGACAATGATCTCGAGGCTCTACTCATTTGATAAAACAGAATGAATTCGATTTAAAACACAAGGAAATACCTCGATGGTGGTCTCGAGGCTCGACTCATTTGAGAAGCAGAACGAGTTCGATTTGAGGAAGCCAAAGTTTTCCTGATTCCTGCAATGTTAGCTAAATGCAATGATGAAAATGACATGCTTTGCAAATGCTTGTATGTTTTCTAAGAATGAATGCAATCAAATGATTGTGTCATGATTTCTAATCCATGGTTTCTTTGAGGTTCATAGATTATCCAACTTCATGGCGGAGTATTCAATTTTTCACTGATGCCCTACTTAAAGAACCTTTCACTCAAGATAACTTGTCAAACAGTCCCAGTTTCTGACTTTCGCTGAAATTCACAAATGTTCTGAGTTCATGACGGAATCTCCAACACATTCAATGTTTTCCTTTACTTGTTAAACTTTACAAACCTTTCCTAAGCTTTAAATCTACTCCCTAGTAATACTCTGAAATCCTTTTATTTAAAGATTTTTATGTTTACTAATCATCATTCAATTTAATAACAAACATAATACATCTCAAAAATGTATGAAAGAAAATATGAAACAAGCAAAATGTCATGAAAAGAATAACAAGAATTTATTGCAAGAAAATGTTTTAACATAGTAAAAGTGAATATCAAGGATATAAGAAACAAATTTAAAGTTATCGGTTGTAGATGTACCGGATGCGGAATGTCTTGGACCCTTTCTTTTTCAAACTATCTGAAATCTCTCTTGAACGAGCAACTTACTTGGGTAATCCCTCGGCTTTCGTAGTTATGTCAAACTAAGTTGTTCCCCTTTCCTCTGATTTTCAGATACTTTTTCCCCCTTTACACTGAGCATTGGTTCAAACCTTAATCAGTTCTTGAGCAGCCCTTTGCGGGTTTTCAACTCAAGTGTCCCCTATTTGGTATTAAGTCGCCCTTTGCGGGTTTTCGGCTTAAACCTCTCCTTTTGCATTCTTTTTTTTTCATCATTTTTTTTCTTGTATTCTACCATGCATCTGAGAATTCTAAATGCTTCCAAGGTAAAAATGTCAATTCAAAAGATAGGTAAATTCTAAGAACAACCTTTCAAATTAAACATCCATGCTTGATCAAAATGGACTTTTAAAGCATGTAATGTAGGCCACGGTTCAGGTTTAGAAAGCAAGGATAAAATAGGCTCATAATGTGTTTAAGGGTGATTGGATCAAGGATCATTTCTTGAGTAGAGTTCATTCATGAAACATTTGTCCCTTTTTTTGGACTTTCTTTTCTCTTTTTTTCTTTTTTCTTTTTTGATTGCTGGCTTTCATTTGCCATTCTTTGATTTCGCATTTTTCGATGGCTCTCTTTTTGCCATGATTTTTTATTATTTTTCCTCACGTTTCCCTCCAGTGTAAAGGGTGATCCTTGATCAAGGTTTAAAGAAAGAAATAATTCCTAAGGCTCAAAGGGGTGACTAAGGATAATTTCTTCTTATTGAAAGAAATATGAAAGATGGCCATTCATCATATCAAGCATGGATATTCTCGTTAAAAAGCAATCCGCAGGGGAGATAGATATATAGAATTTCCATTTTTACGCTTGGAATCATTCGAACTTCTATGTGCACAGCATTACATTTTTTCTTCTTTTTTCTCTTTTTTTCTTCAAGCATAATATTTCTTCAATTCATTAGTATTCACGGGATTTCTGAAATCCTCCCCGTCCATCCGAGTTAGAATCAATGCTCCTCCAAAAAAAGCTCTTTTTACCACATAGGGTCCTTCCCAATTCAAAGCCCATTTTCCTCGCGGATCCTTCACTATAGGGAGAATTTTCCTCAGTACCAACTCCCCTTCTCGGAACTGTCTGAGGCGAACCTTCTTGTTGTAGGCTCGAGTCATCCTTTTCTGATACAACTTCCCATGACAAATTGCTTTCAGTCTTTTCTCCTCAATGAGAATCAGTGATAACTCGTATAATTATATAGTTTTTAGTTATGTTTTATTATTGTTTTGTGTCAAATACGAGTTATTATTGTTTAGTCTAATTGTGTTTATGATCTTTTATATTTTTATGTAATTTGGTGTTTTTCACAAGTTTCTTTGAGTGATTTCAGATTACTAGAATTAAGGGCAAATCCAGTTCAGTTCCAGTTCCGACACCTTTTGCCATATCAGCTATATCTCGAGTTTCACTGAAGCAATAAGGCTGAACTTTGTATCCCTGCAAAGCTAAGAGGCATATCTATCTTTTTCATGTTTTACACTTCTTGAAACGGAGTCGTTTTCCCTAGCGAAATCGACCATCAAGTTGGCTGATGTGCAATGACGTCTGTTCTGCACCGTTTTGGTATTTTGACCATATCTTCCGATCCACGTGCGCAAATGATCTGATTCCAACGGCTATGGATCCGTAACTGATAGGGGTATATTTTTATAGAAGACCATTTTATCAGATCGAGCCTCCCACATTGACAAAATCGACCATCAAGCTGGCTGATCAGAATTGTCATACAATATGACGAAAATTGTTAGAAAAATGCACCCACCTATTATACCTACCTTTGAAATTTGTAAAGCTTGTCTCTTGTCATTTAGCCCTCCAAAATGTGTATAAATAGAGGGCCTTGGATGAGTATTGGGATACATTATACATTGGTAGGGATATTAGCCTTTGTAGTAAAATTCTCTAAGTTTTCTTCTTCTTTCCTTTCTCTAGTTTTCTTTTTTATTTACTTATGCTTCTTACATTTCTTTTCATTTTATTCATATCTAGTATGTGTTGCTAATCATATTGTTGAGGTGATGAGGTGAAGCTCTTGGTAAATGCTAAGGTTAGTCTCTTAAACATGAGCTAAAATGAATCATCATTTATAAACACTAGTATAGATAATATTTTCTTTTGGTTTAAAATCATACTTGCAAAGTAGAGATCTTGATTCATTATTGACAATGAAAATGGCACAGTAAATGCTTGGTTTCATAACCTTGATTTGTTGTAGACATATACCTTGGCATAAGGAATGCTTGGACTCTTTTTATGAGTTTTGAGGACACCAAATGAACATAGTATCATATGCTATGGACGTTGGACTGAATTGCTAAACCTTCCGATTGGAACCTCCCTTATGTGTGGATTTCAATTGTGTAATAAAACAAGATTAATCTTAGCATAACACCAAGAGTGGATTCTCTAACCTCAACATCCTTTCTTATTGTTTTTTATATCTTGTTTAATTGTTTTTATGTTATTTTGTTTATTTTGTTCTCTAATATCTTGTTTATCTTATTTTGTTGTTGATTCCCTAATATCTTGTTTACTTTCTTTGTCTTATATATTTATAAACTTATACTTATTAATACGCTTCCCTGTGGTTCGACCTCGGACACCCGAGAATTTATTACTTGAACATAACCTGCACTTGGGTTTACAACTCTTAATTGAGTTTCCATCAAGTTTTTGGCGCCGTTGCCGAGGAAGCAATACTAAGTATATAAGTTTATAAGTATATTTATTTTTTTTTTGGCTGGTTATACCGCCTAATTTGTTTATATTTATTTTTATTGGCTGGTTATACCGCCTAATTTTGTATATTAACTTTGTTTTATGCTTGTTTGGCGACGTGATTTTAGATCTCGTCGTTTAGTTAGATTTTATTGTGAAACTTTTTCAGGTAATCTTTCTAATACAACTCCTACCATGGCTGACAATGAAAGTGTTCATGCTGAAGATGAGAACAGACAAGTACGCACCATGCGTGACTACTTGCAACCAACTCGAAGCTCATCACCCTCTTGTTTTATTTTTCCTCTCAATGCAAACAACTTTCGTTTTAAACCAGGTATGATAGCTTTGCTTCCAAATTTCTATGGGTTAGAATCGGAAAGTGCTTACTCGTTTCTAAAAGACTTCGAAGATGTATGTGTCACTTTTAATGACCAACAATGTACAAATGAAATTGTCAAGCTAAAATTATTTCCTTTTTCTTTAAAAGATAAAGCAAAAATTTGGCTTCATAATTTAAAACCAAGGTCAATTGGCACATGGCAAGAATTACAAACTGAGTTTCTAAAGAAATTTTTCCCAACACATAAAACTACTGCTTTGAAAAGACAGATTCAAAATTTCAATCAAAATCAAAACGAAGCATTTTTTCAGTGCTGGGAGCGTTTTAAAGATTTGTTAAGTTCTTGTCCACATCATGGTTTTGAAAAATGGCGTCTTATTAGTTTTTTTTATGAAAGTTTAACTCCCGAAACTAAACAATTTGTTGAAACAATGTGTAACGGTGAGTTTCTAGAAAAAGAACCTGAAGAAGCCTTTGACTACCTAGACCATTTGGCAGATAACTCTCAAGCCTGGCACACAGATAATTCCTCTGAAAGTTTCAATAGATCTAATCTTGTTTCTAACAGAGGTAAAAATCATTTTAGTCAAGAAGATGAGATAAAAGCTAAAGTAGCTAATTTGGCTAGAAAGATTGAAGCCATGGAACTTAGAGAAGTAAAAGAAGTCAAAACGGTTAAAAATGAAGAAAGTTGTGGAATTTGTGAAATCATGGGACACCCCACTTCTGAATGTCCAAACATTCCCATTCTTAAAGAAGCGTTGCATGATCAAGTAAATTCCATAAACACATTTAAAAAGCCTTTTGCTTCTTCTTACTCTGAAACGTATAACCCTGAATGGAGAAATCATCCCAACTTCAGTTGGCGGAATAATAATCATGTTCAGATACCACAATCTCAAAAGCCGGGCAACACTTTTTCCTATCAGCCTTCACGTGTACAAACCTTGGAAGAGACATTGCAAGCATTCATGCAAACACAAGCAAATGTGAATAACCGGACTTCACAGGACATCAATGAGATCAAAAACACCTTGTCCACATTGACAGCTTCATTACGCACTCAAGAAAAAGGTAAGTTTCCTGCTCAACCTCAGCCTAACCCTTCTACTCAATGTCTTGTTTCTTGCTCCAATGAAACTCAACAGGAAAATGCCAGTTCTATCACAACTCTTCGAAGTGGAAAGGCAATTGACAAAAAGATTCCATCAAAAGACCAAGATCCTCTTTCCCCTCCGAAAAGTAATGGTAAGGATGATGGTAAGTCTGAACTTCTTGAAAATTTGGACAAAGAAAAAGGTATGCATCCTGCTCCTTTTCCTCAAAGGTTGCAAACAATAAAGAATTTGAATCAAAATGCAGAAATTTATGAACTTTTCAAACAAGTTAAGATTAACATTCCTTTATTGGATGCAATCAAACAAGTTCCATCTTATGCTAAATTTTTGAAGGACATGTGCACAGTTAAAAGGAAACATAATGTACAAAAGAAAGCATTTTTGACGGAAAGTGTGAGCTCAATCATTCAGCACCTTACTCCACCAAAATTCAAAGATCCTGGATGTCCAACAATCTCATGCATCATTGGAAACACTAGAATAGAACGTGCATTGCTTGATCTTGGTGCTAGTGTTAATCTTTTGCCTTTTTCTGTTTATCAACAGTTAGGTTTAGGTGAACTCAAGGAAACACCTGTTACACTTCAACTAGCTGATCGTTCTGTAAAAATTCCTCGAGGGATAGTTGAAGATGTTTTGGTTCAAATTGATAATTTTTACTTCCCTGTTGATTTTATTGTTTTGGACACACATCCTGTTTCAAATCCAAATGTTCAAATTCCTGTTATATTAGGCCGTCCATTTCTTGCAACTTCTAATGCTCTGATAAATTGCAGGAATGGTATGTTGAACATTTCTTTTGGAAATATGACTTTAGAATTAAATGTGTTCAACATTTGCAAGCAACCTGGTGATAATTCAGAAGTACATGAAGTGGATTTCATTGAAGAACTTGTTCATGAACATCTCACCACTACCACATTTCATGATCCTTTAGAAGCTTATTTAATTGAATGTGAGTTTGATAATGCTTCAGAAATTTCACACACTGATTCTTTGTTAAATTCTTTTCAGGTTAAGCATTGTTGGAAACAAAAGTTTGAGGAACTTCCATCACTCACAAATGTCACTGTACCATCAACTATTGAACCACCCAAGCTGGATTTAAAACCATTGCCATCCGAGCTAAAATATTCCTTTTTGGGTGAGAATGAAACTTTTCCAGTCATAAATGAACTTGAGGAACTCAGAAATGATGCATATGAGAATTCTAAAATTCATAAAGAAAGAACTAAAGCCTTTCATGACAAGTTAATTTCAAGAAAAACATTTAATGTTGGGCAAAAAGTTCTACTTTATAATTCTAGACTTCACATATTTCCTGGTAAGTTGAGATCAAGATGGACTGGCCCATTTGTGGTTAAGCATGTGTATCATTATGGAGCAGTTGACATTGAGAATCCTCAAAATGGTAACGTATTCAAGGTAAATGGACAAAGACTCAAACTTTTTTTGGAAAATCATGTTACTCAAGAAGAGGTTGTTTTTCTTTCTGATCCTTGTTTTGAAAATAACTAGATGTAAATATAATTTTTACTAATCTTCAAAAAAAAAAAAAAAACATTTTTTTTAACCCCGGTTAAATGGCGGATAACGGTACTCCGTGATTATTTAAGTCGGTTCCATCAGCTACCCACAAAACTGATATTGTATATAAATTTCTCTTTCAATTTCTTTTTCATTTTTTTTTCAGGATGGATGATATTCTCAAAAGATTGCAGAAACGATTTCCTCCTTTTCCTCGGAATATTTTACTGAAGCTTTACCAAGTTCGATTAGAAAGATTAAGAATGCTTATGAACAAAAGGATTCCTGAAGACATACGTTGGATAATTGAAGCCAAGGTACGTGAAGATGAATATCTTCCTGTTTTGCATTTACCAGGTACAGGTAGAAGCACTTATGCAAAGAAGCGACGAGCAAAGCGCATGAGTTCAAATTGCCACAAGTGTGCACGATGGACGTGTAACGGTAAATGTCGTTCTATTGGGATTCCGTCCTCTAATCGAGATGATAAAATTGAATTCATTAAGGATGGACTGAGTAAGGAGAATTTGGGTAATATCCAACTTTCTCTTGAGACGCATCCTAGTGGAGACGTACAAAGAGAAATTCTTGATTTATGGCCGCAATTCCAAAGGGAATGGCAACATCTTGGGAATCTGATGTTAAAAGACCCTGTTTGCCAGCTTGTAAGAAAACTGGATGGGAAGCATATCCTCGACTCATAGAAGGCGTTTAAGCCGTTTCTGGACGTAAAACCAGAGGAAGATGTGAGCCACAATCACAACTACAATAAATGACTTCTCAGCTTTTGGTTTGATTTGCAATAATTTTATTTCGGTTTAATTTACGTGTTGTTCGATTTGTGTAATTATTCTCCTTTTTTTTGCATTAGTCTTTTACGGTTGATTTTTCTTCTCTTTTTGATTTTCTTCCTGAAATCACGCAAAAATCTTTTGTTAGGTTAACATTTTCTTCTGACAGGTCAAATACACTTTCGGCGACATTATTACTCTTGTCTGATTCACTACTCAGTCCTCTATATATTACACCATGTACTCATTCTCTTTCAGGCACTCGAAAAAGAAAAAAAAAATGGAAAGCACTTCGTCCCAGCGCATTAAAAATATTTGTGTCTTTGGAGGTGCTTATCCAGGGAAAAATAACATATTCGCTGATGAAGCCATAAGAGTTGGAGTAATACTTGCCCAACAAAAGATCCAGTTGATTTATGGAGGCGGTAGTACGGGTTTAATGGGAGCAGTCGCTACAGCAGCACACGCCGGAGGAAGTCCAGTTCTAGGAATCGTGCCAAAACTATTCACAAATTTTTGTGGACCTACCGTGGGTAAAGAAATACAAGTCTGGAGTATCCCTGAACGGATGACAATCATGTACCATTCTGCCGATGCATTCATTGCCTTACCAGGAGGTCTGGGTACATTGGAAGAAATAGCTTGCGTGGCTTCTTGGTCATCTTTGGTCACAAATAAGAAACCCATTGGTTTGCTTAATATTAATGGTTATTTTAGTAATTTACTTTCATATTTAGATAATGCTGTGGATAATGGATTCATGTTTTCAGAGGCAAGGAGAACCATAATTTCTGCTACAACCATTGAAGATTTACTCAAAAAGCTACAAGCTTATGAGTGTTTATCTGCTACGGTTGTTTCGCAAACGCTCGGAAAAAGAAAAAGAGATATGGACGAGCAAGGAGTGGATTGCACTTTGTCTTTGTGACATTATCTAACATTTTGCTTGTTGTGTCTCAGTTATAATAAGTGGTTAGCAACCTCTGCAGGTAATATCTCCTAAATTCTACCTTTAAAATTTGACATTGGGGACAATGTCATATTTTAGTAGGGGGTAAGGGACATATTTTGCTAAAAAAAAAAAAAAAAAAAAATTGTTGTGTTTTAAGACATTTAGAAGTATTCATTCTGAACAAGGTCTGAGTAAGGGAGACTTGAGACATACCTTGTCACTTTGATTTAATCTTCTTCTTCAAAAAAACAAAAAAAAAAAAAAAAAAAAAAAAAAAAGCATGTTTAGACTTAGTGTGTTTTTTTTTTTAGTTACTTTCAATACAATGATGAGATATGAATTGCATAAGTCTAAAACAGATTTATTAGTGAGAAGATTTTCATGAGAATTGAGCTTGATGTCAACCTTTTTATGAGCCAATGTTAATATGATATGTTGATTGAGAAAGAAGCATGTTTAGACTTAATCTGACTTGTATAATCATCTTTGTGAGTTTTTGAGCCTATAATGATTGATGCATTATACAAATCAATCTAATTTCTTTCTTGAGTGCTCTTATGATTACATGATTCTCTAGAACTTGCTTTAAACCGTTTGAGACTATATTGATACATGTGACAACATGAATATGATAGAGGCATTAGGATTATAACCAGAGCCAAACAGCCATCCATTATTAATGTTCTAAGAGAACATCCCCACTAGTGAGCCAATTTGAGCCTACATTAAATATGCTGTTTTATTGGTAACCACAACTTACACCTAGCCTAAATATACTTATATCCTTACCCTTGTTCTAAAGATGGATTATATATTTTGAGACATATTGCAAAAAAACAAGGGATATTTTTAGTTGAAAATTTGGGTTAGAAACAAAAGATAAGTGTGGGGGAAGAAAAGAAAAGAAAAAGTCAAGAGAAAAAGAAAGGGATCATTGTCAAATACATTCCCATATTAAAAAAAAAAAAAAAAAAATCTTCTCTTGAACTTCTAGAAAAAGATGTTACAAAGTTGGTTAGAATGATGCAAAGGCTCAACATGAATATTTAGCCTATGTTATTATGTGCTTTATAAGAGTTTTGAGAAGTTTTATTTGTATGATCTTATTATGTCTCTAAAATCTATGAACTCTTTGGAACCTTTGTGATATCTTTATCCTTTTGTTCTTTAACCACATTATAACCCTTTGGCCCCATTACAACCTTGAATAAAGACCTCTTGATTTATGAAGTTGTATGATCTAAATAGTGGAGAATAGGTGGACAAGCAAGCATATGGTAGAAGTGTTTTCATGAGATTGATTGAGTGTAAACACTTTACCACTACTTTAAAGAGTGAAAATCAAGAGAGTATCCCATGTGAGAAGTTGAGATTAAGTTTGAATATGCACTATTTTGATTGAAATATGTTATGTTAATATTGGCTTAACTCAAACTATTTACATTCAAGCAAGATTTGTTTGTGAATTTCTTTAAGCTATTGATTAGTTTTTAAGACTTGTCCAATGATTATCTCTAATTTATATTGGAAGGATTAGTTATAATTATTATTTTTAGTTTTTCTTATGTCTTCAATGTTTGTGGGTATCGTCCTAGTAAACCCTCACGAGACTAAACTCGTCCACTAGGGACACCTAGGGGTTTAAAGGCTTGTGTCACATGCTAAGTGCCACCGTGATTTCCTACGAAAATGGATTAGATTAGATTTTCTTATTTTATTGAGTCGTTGCTAGGGACTAGCAACAATCTAAGTATGGGGGTGTGATAACTCGTATAATTATACAGTTTTTAGTTATGTTTTATTATTGTTTTGTGTTAAATACGAGTTATTATTGTTTAGTCTAATTGTGTTTATGATCTTTTATATTTTTATGTAATTTGGTGTTTTTCACAAGTTTCTTTGAGTGATTTCAGATTACTAGAATTAAGGGCAAATCCAGTTCAGTTCCAGTTCCGACACCTTTTTCCATATCAGCTATATCTCGAGTTTCACTGAAGCAATAAGGCTGAACTTTGTATCCCTGCAAAGCTAAGAGGCATATCTATCTTTTTCATGTTTTACACTTCTTGAAACGGAGTCGTTTTCCCTAGCGAAATCGACCATCAAGTTGGCTGATGTGCAATGACGTCTGTTCTGCACCGTTTTGGTATTTTGACCATATCTTCCGATCCACGTGCGCAAATGATCTGATTCTAACGGCTATGGATCCGTAACTGATAGGGGTATATGTTTCTAGAAGACCATTTTATCAGATCGAGCCTCCAACATTGACAAAATCGACCATCAAGCTGGCTGATCAGAATTGTCATACAATATGACGAAAATTGTTAGAAAAATGCACCCACCTATTATACCTACCTTTGAAATTTGTAAAGCTTGTCTCTTGTCATTTAGCCCTCCAAAATGTGTATAAATAGAGGGCCTTGGATGAGTATTGGGATACATTATACATTGGTAGGGATATTAGCCTTTGTAGTAAAATTCTCTAAGTTTTCTTCTTCTTTCCTTTCTCTAGTTTTCTTTTTTATTTACTTATGCTTCTTACATTTCTTTTCATTTTATTCATATCTAGTATGTGTTGCTAATCATATTGTTGAGGTGATGAGGTGAAGCTCTTGGTAAATGCTAAGGTTAGTCTCTTAAACATGAGCTAAAATGAATCATCATTTATAAACACTAGTATAGATAATATTTTTTTTTGGTTTAAAATCATACTTGCAAAGTAGAGATCTTGATTCATTATTGACAATGAAAATGGCACAGTAAATGCTTGGTTTCATAACCTTGATTTGTTGTAGACATATACCTTGGCATAAGGAATGCTTGGACTCTTTTTATGAGTTTTGAGGACACCAAATGAACATAATATCATATGCTATGGACGTTGGACTGAATTGCTAAACCTTCCGATTGGAACCTCCCTTATGTGTGGATTTCAATTGTGTAATAAAACAAGATTAATCTTAGCATAACACCAAGAGTGGATTCTCTAACCTCAACATCCTTTCTTATTGTTTTTTATATCTTGTTTAATTGTTTTTATGTTATTTTGTTTATTTTGTTCTCTAATATCTTGTTTATCTTATTTTGTTGTTGATTCCCTAATATCTTGTTTACTTTCTTTGTCTTATATATTTATAAACTTATACTTATTAATACGCTTCCCTGTGGTTCGACCTCGGACACCCGAGAATTTATTACTTGAACATAACCTGCACTTGGGTTTACAACTCTTAATTGAGTTTCCATCAATCAGCTGTTCATAACGAGCTCTAACCCGCTCTACCTCTTCTAGACCAACCTCCATCAAAACCCGAAATGAAGGAATTTCAACTTCAATAGGTAACACTGCTTCCATCCCATATACCAAAGAAAACGATGTTTCCCCTGTAGATGTGTGAACTGAGGTTCGATATGCATGAAGAGCAAAAGGCAAGATCTCATGCCAATCTTTATACACATCAGTCATCTTCTCAACATTTTCTTGATGTTTTTGTTGGCTGCTTCTACTGCCCCATTCATCTTCGAATGATAAGGTGTCGAATTATGATGCGTGATCTTGAACTAAGTACACACTTCTCTCATCATCTTATTATTTAGATTGAGAGCATTATCTAAAATAATTCTTGTTGGCAATCCATATCGGCATATGATTTCTTTTTTAAAAAATCTGCATACCACCGACTTTTTACATTCGCATAGGAAGCAATTTCTACCTATTTTGTGAAATAATCTATGACCACCAGGATGAAACAATGTCCGTTTGAACCTTTTGGGGCGATAAGCCCAATCATATCCATTCCCCATATTGAAAAGGGCCATGGTGCAGTCATGACATGCAATGGAGATGGCGGTACATCAATCTTATCTGCATAGATTTGGCATTTATGGCACTTCGAGGAGTAACTGATATAATCTCCTTCCATCGTCAGCCAATAATATCTTGCCCTCATAATCTGTTTAGCAAGCATGTGACCATTGGCATGGGTGCCACATATCCCTTCATGGACTTCTTCTATAATTCTCCTTGCTTCGGCAAATCTAACAAATCTCAATAAAACTTGATCTTTCCTTTTCTTGTAGAGAATCTCACTGTCTATAACAAAACACATTGCTAGCCTTCTCAAAGTCCTTTTGTCATTTTCTGTTGTCTGTTCTGGATACTGTTGACTCTTGATGTACTGCAAGATGTCGTTGTTCCAAGGGAGGCCATCTGCTTCTTCTTCAATACTCAGGCAGTGGGCAGGAGACTCATAAATACTCATCTTTATTGACACAACTTCAGCCCCTTCATTCACTTTAAACATAGATGACAAAGTAGCCAGAGCATCTGCCATTCATCTTTCTTCTCGGGGGAATTAATTGAAATTCACTTCTTCAAACTCCTCCAATAAACTCAGTATGAGTTCTCGGTATCGGATTAGCTTCGTATCTCGGGTTTCCCATTCTCCCTCGTAGCTGGTATATCACTAGGGCTGAGTCTCCGAAAACTTCCAATATTTTGATTTTTCTGTCTACAGCAGTATGAAGGCCCATAGTACACGCCTCATACTCAGCAGTATTGTTTGTATAATCAAAATCCAATCCGGCAGTGAAAGGAAATAATCTTCTTCTGGGGATATGAGCACTATACCAATTTCGTGCCCCATGGCATTAGATGCGCCATCAAAGTACATTTTCCATACTTTCTTGTTTAGGGGACCCTCATCCGCTTGCAAAACATACATCAAATCTTCATCTGGGAAGTCAAAGTTCAACTGCTCATAATCTTCCACTGCCCGACTTGCTAAGAATTCAGCCACTGCACTGCCCTTGATAGCTTTCTGACTTACATATACAATGTTGTACTCTGACAACAAAACCTACCATCTTGCCTCCTCCCTGACAAAGAAGGTGCTTGCAACATGTACTTTATTGGATCTAGCTTGGCAATCAACCACGTCGTGTAGTACATGTACTATCTGAGTCTTCGAGCAGTCCAAGCTAATGCACAACATAGTTTTTCTACCGATGAATACTTCAGCTCATAATCTGTGAACTTCTTGTTGAGGTAGTAAACCGCCTGTTATTTCCTTCCAGTCTCATCAAGCTGCCCCAAAACACAACCCATGGATCTTTCAAATACTGATAGATACAATATCATTGGCTTATCCAGAAAAGGTGGCATTAATACTGGTGGGTTGGATAGATAATGTTTAACCTTTTCAAAGGCGATCTGACAACCCTCATCCCATTCTCCTGGATCACGTTTTTTAAGTAGCTTAAATATTGGATCACATTTATAAGTTAACTGAGAAATAAACCGAGCAATGTAATTCAATCTTCCTAGGAAACCTCTCACTTCTTTTTGAGTACGAGGTGGTGGCAAATTCTGTGTGGCCTTCACTTTATTCGGATCAATCTCAATTCCCTTTTGCTGACAACAAAACCCAACAACTTCCCCGAAGTTACTCCAAAAGTGCATTTTGTCAGGTTTAGTTTGAGTCAAAACTTTCTTAGTTGTTCAAAGAGTTTCTTAAGATTCGCAATATGCTTCTCTTCTCCTTGTGATTTTGCAATCATATCATCAACATAGACCTCAATTCCCTTATGCATCATATCATGAAACAAGGTCACCATGGCTCTCTGATATGTTGTCCCAGCATTCTTCAACCCAAACGGCAATACCTTGAAGCAGAATGTTCCTCACATTGTAACAAATATGGTTTTCTCCATATCTTACAGTGCCATATTAATCTGGTTATATCCCGAAAATTCATCCATGAAAGAAAATAAAGAACTCTTTGCTGTATTATCCACCAGAGTATCGATGTGGGGCAAAGGGAAATTATATTTGGGACTGGCCTTGTTTAGATCTCGGTAATCGACACACATCCGCACCTTGCCATCCTTCTTTGGTATTGGAACAATATTTGTCACCCATTCCGGATATTTTGCCACCTCTAAAAATTCAGCATCAAATTGATTCTTCACCTCCTCTTTTATCTTTAACAGCATGTCCTGCCTCATTCTTCTCAACTTTTGTTGAATTGGCTTGCACTCTGGCCTTAAAAGGAGCTTATGAACCACAATATCTAGATCCAACCCTGACATGTCTTGGTAAGACCATGCAAATACATCTACATATTCCAGGAGCAAGGCTATCAATTCACCCTTTATTGATGATGACAATGGAGTCCCAATTTTAACCTCTTTTATCTCCTCACTCTTTCCTAGGCTTATCATTTTCAATAACTCCTTATGAGGAAGTACTTGTTTCTCCTCTTGTTCTATTTTCCTTAATAAATCTGGAGGGAGACCATAATCCTCAATATCTTCGTTGGCCTCAAAATCACCCATGCAAATGGGTCTTTCAAAATCAATTTCAGAATTACTAACAGGAAGGTCCTCATATTCCGCATCCGTACACCTGTAAATAGGTGGGGAGGAAACAATATAGGAAAATATATATAATGAAAGAAAAATAAATAGAAATGAAAGAATATGGACACATCAATATGATGAAAATGCATAGTGTTTGTTATTTTTTGAATGAAAATGTTTAAACAAAAGCCCATTACAGAAAAATTCTTAATATCTCTGGCAAAGATAATTAAGATTGTTTTTTTTTTTTAAGTATTACATTGGAATAGACTTAAAGACTATGGGCAGCTTAGTCGCACTCCAATTGGTCAGTCTATATCCTGGTGGATAAGGTCGTACCATCTAATTCGCATTGTCACTTTTCATTCCTTCTTCTCCAGTCATGCAGATTACCATATCATGTATCTGCTCGCTCTTACTCACATGGAACTTCTCGAAAGCTTGCTCGATCATTATGAGTACATCACTGAATCCTTTTCTTCAAATAGAAAATCGGCTGAGCGAAAGCTGTGAAGGATTGGTAGGAAATTCATAGGCTACCACTCAATATCCATACCCGCGAGATCGGCCATCCTCCTTTGTCGGTTCTTTTCAACTTGTTTCTTCTTCTCATGGTCATTCGAAAAATATCCTAGGCCAAACCGATCCTTCTTTCCCACTACTTCAATTGCTCGGGCCATTCGTTGAAGATACTTTCCAAGACCTTTTCCAGCCCTGCAGCCCTTTTCCCTCGGTAGTTCTTAATTCCAACCTTGTATTCTTAGACAACTTTCGTTTTGAAATTCTTCGTTCTTCAGAGATGAATACTGCATTTACGAACTCCAAAGATCAGAAGGACCATTCCACAGCCTCTTCATTGGGTTCAATGTAAGGAGATTTCGTGGATGCGAAAGCTATTATATCCTCTTCTCCTGATATAGTGACCAAACATCCCTCTATCACAAATTTCAGCTTTTGGTGGAGAGATGAGGGTACAACCCCTGCTGAATGTATCCACGACCTTCCCAACAAGTAATTGTAGGATGGGGTAATATCCATGACTTGGAAGTTCACCTTATAGGTACATGGACCTATCTCCAGAGGAACCTCAATAGTTCCCATCATATCTCTCCTGGTACCATCAAAAGCTCTAACCACTGTGCAACTTGGCAGCATATAAGAAATATCAATTGGCAACTTAGAAAGGGTTGCCAAAGGCATTACATTTAATGAAGAACCATTATCCAGAAGCACCCTTGGTAGTATGTACCCCTTGCAAGTGGTTTGTTATATGTAGAGCCTTTGTTGATCCAATATCATTAGATGGTATTTCATCATAATTAAAATATATGTAGTCGTCTGCCACAATGTTTCCCACCAGCCTGTCTAATTTTTCTACCGATATGTTGTTAGCCACATATGCCTGATTTAAGACTCTCAACAAGGCATTTCTGTGTGGCTCCGAGTTCAATAGCAAAGATAAGATGGAAATTCTTGCTGGTTGACATTGCAATTGCTCAACCACACTATACTCACTATACTTTATGAATTTTAAAAACTCGCAAGCTTCCTTCTTATTCACCTATTCTTTTATCTTGTTTATCGAGGCTGATCCCTTTTCTACTTCTTTTGACGAATCCATCTCAATATGGATTGGTTCAGCTATTTTCTTTCCTTTATCCATTCCTCCATCCTTTCTTGTCAATCCCTGTTCAACAACCTCATGGGTATAACACCTTCCGCTTCGTGTTAAGTGCCCCACACCTGTAATATCTTGCTAACTTGAAGACCCTGGCATAACCATGCTGTAGTCATATTTCCATGGTACAGCTTTGTTTTCCTTGTATGAAAAGGAAAAAGGCAAATCCATGATTAGCTTAGGCGTAATTTCCTCAACAATCGGAGTAGTCTTCTCTAGTTCATCATAATAGATGATCAAAGGTCTTCCTGTCCCATAGCCAGCCGCATTCTCAATAACCTCTACTTCCTCCTCTATTTTTTTGTAAAACTGGGCTTCCCCCTCATCCATCATCTTTTGGACTTTAGCTAGAAAGTCCCCGCATTCCTTTATGATATGACCTTTACATCCATGGAACGAGCACCAATTCTCCACCTTGTTCGCAACCATTTTTAAATTTTCACCATTCTCCACCATTCCTGCTTTCACCATTTCGACCCAAACTTTTATCTTTGGAGTCTTGACTTCACTGACATACCTTTTCAACCTTCTCTCTTCCCCTGTCAATACTGCATTTACTCGGTTCTCAGCATGATCGGGCATTGGATTTCCTGCTACATTCGACCCATTCCTCGTCCCGAACTTCACAACTCCAGAGTTGATCAGACTTTGGACTTTCTTTTTAAAGGCAAGACAATCCTCAATTGAATGTCCTTGAATCCCAATGTGATACGCGCAGTTAGCATTTGCATTGTACCACCTTGGGTATGGTGGTGTCAGAGGTTTGAGGTATACAGGTGCAACAAGTTGACCCTGTAACAGCTTAGGATATAGCTCACCATAGGTGGTAGGGATCGAGTCAAATTAAGGTTTCTTATCATTCCTTGGTGAACGTTGGTCATTATGCACGATATTCTGGGTGTTTGGGATTGTACTTCGGGGAAAGTTTATCTGTGGGGACACGCCAGTTGGAAAACGCTATTGTGGTATATTGGTATAGGGAAATGGATTTTGAGTAAGGTGATTCACATTAGGGTAGTAAGGATTATACCCTGGGTAAGGTGTGTAGGGTGTAGGAGGTGCATAAGATGTAGGAGGAGTATAGGGCCCTAGAGGTGTATATGGTGTAGGAGGTGCATATGGGTATTGGTTGAAGCTAACTGTGTGGGTCTCCTCTTTCTTCTTTGCAAAGAATACTTTCTTCGGAGTAGCAGACTCACTCCCTTCCATTTTTCAATTCTTAATGGCAGACTCTATCATCTCCTCGGATATCACCATATCTGCAAAGTCCTTGGTGGCACTTTCCACCAATTTATCATAATAAGGTGCTTTCAGGGTATTGATGAAAAGCACTATAGTTTCTTTACTAGTTAAAGGGGGTTGCACTTGTGTAGCCAGATCCTTCCACCTTTGCGAGTATTTCTTGAAACTCTCAATAGTCTTCTTTTCCATGTTCTGTAGTGAAAACCTGTCGGGTACTATATTAGATACATGCTTATAATGCTCCATGAAAGCCCTGGATAAATCCGTCCATGAACGAATCTTAGTACGAGTCAGTTGATTATACCATCGGGCTACAGACCCTGTCAAGCTATATTGAAAACAATGGATAAGCAGTTTATCATCATCATCGTGCCCTGTCATTTTTCTGCAGTACATGGTCAGATGTGCTGATGGGTTAGTAGTCCCATTATACTTCTCAAAGTCTGGTACTTTGAACTTTGGAGGAATCACCAGACTATGCACTAAACTCATCTCTTTGGCATCCAGACTGCCAAATAGCTCTGCCCCTTCAACTGCCCTCAGCCTTTCCTCCAGTAGCTGATATTTTTTCTGAGATTCTGCCATTTCAACCTTCTTCAGCTTGGCCATCTTTGCCTTTTCCTTTTCAGCCAGTTCCTCAAAGTCTGGAACGTCCACATCAATTGGATCAACCCCAATGTTACCCTTTTTAGGACCAAAATTCTGTACTTCAGCAGCTGGTTGGATGTAAACATAGGATGCTGCCCCAGTTGGAAGTTCATTTCCCATATGCTGGGATGTCTGGCCATTCTGCTGTACTATCTCAGGTCGGCCTTCCTGGTTTACTGCCCTCATTCCTGTAACTAAATTTTCCCCTTGCCATTTCTACCTCATCATGGTATTCATCATTTCCATGAGTTTGGCCATTTGTTCCCGTGACTCCGCTTGAGACTTAGCCAACTATTCCTGCAGTTCCCTTTGAGTTCTTTCCATTCTTTCAATTCTAGCAAGCTGATAATTCTCCATAGCTCTGGCTTGAGATCGAGTATTGTAAGGGTGTCGAAAATCCGATTCTTTCTTAGTGCGACCAATTGTACCTTTAGTTTTGAAAACCATGAATTAGAATTTATTGACACATTTTTTATGTCTTATAAAAAATGAATGAATGAATGAATAAATGACTAAATGTTAATGAATGAACAAATAAGTAAATGACTAAGTGTATGAATATGAATGAATAATTATAAAGAATAAATGAATGGACAAATAAATGAATGACTAAGTGTATGAACAAATATAGAGAATAAATGAATGAATGAATGATTACAAATATTAATAAATGAATGAACAAACAAAATATATAAAGGAAAGAACAAATGAATGATGAATGCATTTGAAAGTATTGACCCCGGGATAATTCCAACCAAACGGTCTTTAATTAATTTCCTGAAACTAAATACATAAAAGATAGAATAAAAAAGCTCACTGCTTAAGACAATCTGATAATCTGCCTATTCTAATTCAAAATGCTGTTACAAAATACTGGTCCTATAGTAACTCCCTCGGATCTTGGACTTTTTTCACTGTCCCCTTTTGATTGCCTTGCTATGCAATTTGACCCTTACTTGTTCATGGCCCTCTGACATACTAGTAGAAACATCACTGTGTAGGCTTTCCTTAGCTTCCTTCTCAAGCTGATTGGCTCGGATTTCTTCATGCTTCACTCTCTCTTTCCAATAGTTACTCTCTTTCTTGAGGTTTTTGACTTCTTGCTCCCATTCCCCGGAAGTCTTAAGAGTTCCTTCAAATCTGAGCTCGAAGCAGTACATTTTGTTTTCCAAGTGTAATTCCTGAAGATCGCCCTTGACAGTGTCCCTTTCTTTCTTAATCCTTTCCATTTCTTTTTCCTGAGCTGATTCCTTGTTTTTCATGTCCTCAAGCTCTTCTTGAAGTCGGGCAATCTCTTTGCTCATTTGGGCCTTTTTTTTTCCAATTTCTGACTTTGCGATTTCTAACTCCGATGGCACTTCCTTAGGTGGTGAACTCATGAACTGGACCCCTCCTCCATATGGTGTCAACAACCTATCATTAACCCTCAATTCCCTCCATACCAAGTAATCAAGTGTGACGCTGTCGGTATATTTAGCTACCTCCACCCCATGAGTTTCCTTCCATCCTACTACAATCTCATGTACCTTTCCTAAGTACCCATCTTATCCACAAGCAAATTCTAAACCACTAAGGTCATGGGTCATAGGAGTAAACTGATGGGATTCTGATTGTCTTAATACCAGCAGTGGTGTTTAGCACACTCCTTCCCATACTCCCAATAATGGAACAGAAGCTTTTTCTCCACGCTTGTACAATGTCATCATAGGAGCTATCCATGGAGCCCTCCAAATTATCATCTTAGCCTTGATATTTCGGAATATATTGATCCATTGTTCCTCAGTCCTATTTTCAGGCCAATCCCTCTTAAGAAATTCAACAATTGGTGCAAAAGACTTCCAATACGAGCGAAGAGGAAAATTCTCCTATTTACAAAAATGACTCTGAACCCATTTGTAAAGAAGCTGTATACAACCTAAATAACGCCATTTTCCTTCCCGTCTACAGAAATTCAGAGATCGGATTGTTTCTACTATGATTGTCGGGGCTAGGTTTATCCTCTGCTCAAGCCTCTCAAAAACATCAAATACCGTCACGTCTACATATCCTAATGTCTTTGGGAAGATAACTAAACCATAGATAGCCAGAGCAAAAATATTTATAACTGTCTCCTCACTTGAATGGCCGTGAATTAAGGTTCGTAAAACATCCCATGAGATATAGTGATTTACCCCTTTCCAGACAACATGGCTTTCGACCCAATTTCTTTCCACTCTTAGAATCTTAGACACCTTTTTCTTGAAACCCGACGTCATTGTATCCTTCAAATAAATACGGTCGGGAATAACATTCTTAATATGCAGCAAGGTTGAATATTCCTCTATGGTTGGAGTCATATCCTCTCAGTTGAAAGTAAAACACTGATAAGCGAGATTCCACAATTGCACCACACCCAGATCACCTCACCACTGACCTTAACCTGAACTAACAGTGCTATGTCCCCATAAGTCTGAGTGAAGGCTTATTTTTTTGATATGTTCCATTGATTCTATATATCCATCAATTCCCGGTGATCATTTTGCCTGATAGTAAGATCAACCTCGGCTGGCAATACTGACACATATCCCATTTTCAAACAATCCCCATTATCCTGCTGACCTTTCTCGGACTGTTTCCTAACCTCTAAATGCTTCTCGACCACTGAGACACTCTGACCTTCCATGGAAGCCCTTTTGGTTGAATATTATCTCGAGACCAATAACCTTCCATGTGCAAAAATGATGATAGGAATTCAAAAAAAAACAAACAAACAACAACAAAAAGAAAATGAATTAGTAACAGGAATAAGTTCGAATAATACAAAAAAAACATATAATTCAAATAAAAAATTATCCCTGAGGATGCCAACAAAATTTCGGCATTACAACACCCTTGGGACAAAACACCGATACTTATTACGGGCATTGTGATGTAAGTTCATCATTACCCGATTTTTCAAAAATAAACTTATTCGGAAAGTAGAATAGAAGGTAAAAGGATTGGAAATATTCTTCCATGTGTTCTTAACTTCGGGATATCTAATCAGAAATCCGGTATGGCTTCGCCTAGGTTTACTATATGGAGGTGAATTAGTTTTAAAAGCCCCGAATTGTTTCTCACTGTCGCCGGTGAAGGCTACTAGTAAGGCACCCCGATAAAAACGGGTTCAATTCGTTAGAGTCTATTTCCCTAGCCCATGCGGATTGTTAATCACGAAGGCTTTGTTACTTTGCTCCCACCTAAAAGGACAAAACCCGGGTATAGGGCTCATGATATGCAAATGCACGTGTAGTGTGTGAGGAGAAATAACAAACCTTTCACCACCTATTCTACACCCCTTATTCTAAATGCCCCAACAAGATCAAACAATGTAAATCATCAATTAGGCAAATAATAACTATATACAACAAAATAACTAGAGAACAATAATAATATGTATGCATATGAATATGGGCATATTTAAAACATTTTATTATTTTCAAAATTCTCCTCATTTTAAAAAAAATGTGGGAATTAATTAAATACCAATTAAACCAACAAAATCGAGATTTTGATAACACACGACTAATTCTAGGCCTGACTCTCTAATTTCCTCAGTGGAGTCGCCAAGTTGTTGCAATCTAAAAAATAACAAGTCTCATCGTGAGACTTATATTCGTTAAGCGTGACATTAAAACAAACGAGAAAAAATCGATTTAATTCCTCTTGAAAAATGAAGGTTTTGAAATTGACCTTGAAAAAGACATGGAGTCGCCACCAATGTTTTTTAGCTAGGTGTGATCGGTCACCTATTAAAACGGTTTTGTAAAATATTTTAAAATTAATAAAACATTTTTTAAACCAATTTCAAGTCTGCTTTATAAACCAGAGAAAATCGAAGAATCGGGTTCGGGATTCGGTTACATGCGGGGAAGGATTAGCACCCCCACAACGCCCTTATAAAATGGTACCTTATTAATCGTGTATTATCTCAAGTCTCGGTAAAGAGTCAGTTTTTAGTTTAGAAATGTTAATTCCCAACTTTAAGAAAATAATAATTCCATTTTTAATTGAAAATGATCCGGAATTTATTAATTCAAAATTTTCCTATATTACCCAACAAGCCTGGCAAAATATAGAAATTTTTATTAACTTGGAAAATTTTTCGAACCATTCTCGTTTTAAAGAAGATATTCCGTTATTAATGATAATTGATGATATCCTCCCCAACAAACCCGGCAGAGAACTCATGATTTATTTTAACTCGGAAATATCTTTATTTTACTGAAAATCATTATCTTTTTCAAAACATTTTTAAAAAACATATGAATATGAACATGTGTGACCTAAATAAAATGACATAGCAAAGTCTAGATAATATAATGCAACCTAAATGGTATTATATAATTTAAATGTCATAGCATATTCTAAATGAAATGAAATATCCTAAGTAACATGATATATTCTATATGAAATGAAATGACCTAGGTAACATGATATATTCTATATGAAATGAAACATCCTAAGTGACATAATATATTTTATATGAAATGAAATGAAATGACCTAGGTAACATGATATATTCTAAATGAAATAAAAAGATTTAAATGACATGGCAAATATAAATGATATGGCATATATTAGATGACATGCCATATTCTAAATAATATAATCTAAATGACATGGAATATAATCTAAGTGACATGAAATGACATGAAACATAAAATAATGCTATCATGAAACATGCATGAAAATAAAATAAAAATAATAATGCATAAAGATAGTATATGCTAAATAATGTGACAAAAATAAATGACTAAACAAAAAGCAAGGGATAGCATGAAATGTTCAAAACTATATAACAAATAACATGACACCATAAAATATAAATCAAAATAATAACAATACCATAGAAATTATTATAGCAAAAATCACATATTATATAGTATGCATGAACATGGAAAATGCAATGCATGAAAATGTATTTTTTTTTCCTTTAATTAAGGAAATCCGTATATCTAAAAAGATATCCGACTGCCTTAGAAAAATATATCAAATTAAATATTCTAAAACCAAAATACTTTGTGATTGTTTGAAAATAATTTTGAAAACCTTGAATGAAGAATAAAACCCTAGCCAAACCCTTTTAAAAATGGCTCTAATTTCTTAAGTTTAAAATCCCGGACTTGACCACCCTTGATCCGAACTCTATAAAAATCATTCCTTAAGTTTAAAATGGCCTAGAAACCACCCCAAAATAGAAGCTAAATTTCCTAATCAGCCCATTCTAAGTAACTTAGCCAAAACAGCAAAATGATTTTCCTCAAATTCAAATTTGCCTCTACTGTCCAGTTTTAAAGCACAATTTTTTTAACCTATTTTTAAAAATTCACAAAAATCTAAACAAATACTGGAGACTCAGAACATGTAAAAATACACGAAAAAAAATGGCTTAATTTTTTTATTAAAGATTATTGCCCAAAAAAATCGGGAAAGTACGAGTACTGGGTAAAAAAATTGTTTTTCCAAAACACATTTTTTGCCTTTGATAAAATCATATAAAAATCAAATTAAAAATGTTGGAGACTCTCCTAAAGACCCACAAATAGTAGCTAACACTTTTAAAAAGTTAGACAAAATTGGCTAAGTAAAAAAAATCACAAAGGTAGAATAATCAATTTGACAACTCAATAATTTTCCACAAGTATGCTCTAGTGAGCATGACTTTGAATATTGATTGGTCTAAGTCATAAATCATATGGCATGACATGAAATGCATGAGAATATAGCAAATATGATGTATGAAATGCATTATTTAAAACCTAAATGACATGGAAAATGCATGGCATAAAAAAATGACCTAGACCTAACATGAACTTGCATGGCATTTAATGCAACCTAGGTGTAAAATGCATGAAATGCATGGTAATACAAGCACAACCTAAAACTAAAGAATGAATGGCAATAACACAAACATATAGCATGCTTAAACAAAAAACACAACAACATATCATGGAAATGCCAACCTATCAACTAGCATAATGAAAATGCACACACAAAGCATAGGAAATGGGGTAGCCGAATGGTCCTAAACTTCAAGAATGACATGGCATTTTCACAAACACTTAACATACTAACATGCAAAGCCTAAAAGAAATAATGTTAAATCATGCAAACATAAAGTAAAGGCATGAAATTATATAGGCATTTTCACAAACACGTGGATTAGCAAAATGCAAATCATGAGCAAACTTAAACACCTTGAAATCAGAAAATAAAAAATGCAAGACAAGGAAAATAAACATGCTAACAAGATGTAAAGTCAAGAATGGAGGTAAGTAAGCAACAAAATTAAAACAAACTTCATATTTTTACTAGTTGAAGAAGACATAAGACATCAAAAACATGTTGAACACCCTAATCACATGAAAGAACAACAAAACAACAACCATTTCTAAATAAAAGAGGCCATTCGGCCACCTTCAAAACAAGAGAAAAACATATTTTTTCAAAGCTTTTCAAGAAAGAATCATAGGAGACTTGAAGAAGAAATTTAAAATCACTTATTTTAAAATCAAAATAAAAGAAAACTTAATGAAAATAGCAAAATCAAGAATGGAAATGCAAGGAAAGTGCAAGAGTATGGTGCTTGTAGCAACCTCTCAAAGCTATATTGCAAGCCTTCCCTCTTCTTACTTTCCTTACCTTTCTAAACTTTTCTTTTTTGCCTTTCAAAATGGATAGAAAATCAGCCAAAACATGAGTGAATGAAAAATGAAGAAGAGACCCCTCCTCTATAGCCTTGGCCGGTTGGCCCTTCCATCTAGAAGCTAGGTGGTTATTTTTTATTTTATCCAATGGCTATCACTCAAGATGCCTTCTATGTAAAAATCCCACCATTAGATTAGAATAATCAGCCCTTGAATTATGATGTCATGAAGATGATGTCATAAATAGGATTATAAATATGACATCACTCTTCTCCAACCATTGGTCCATTTGTTGCAAATTCAAAGGCTTGATCACAAAAATAACTACCTTCCTCTTCACTTTTGGCCCTTTGATTAAAAAATTAGAAAATATCTGCCCAACATTGGACCTTGGACGGCTTACCCTTCCTCTTCCAGGCAATGCTTCAGTTTTAAACAACAAGAAAAGGCCCTTTTTGATTTCTTCGGTAAAATGACCTTTTTGACCCCCCGAACCTAAATAAATAGCAAAAGGACTCTAAATTCAAAATTTCTTTTTTCAATACTTTCGAAATGATAAAAAAAATTGAATTCTGGAAGTTTTCAAAAAATTTCAAGCCCATTTGCTATTTTTTTAGGTTTTTTCTTCTAAAATTACCATTTTGTGCACCCGAACATTTACCATTTTGTAAACGAGCTCCAAATCCGGATTTTCGTTCGCCAATCTCTTCCATATAATTTAAAGAATGAGATCTGCAAAATTTCAAAATTTTTGGAGCTTATTTGCTATTTTTTCGGGATTTATCTGCTTGAATTTCTGCATAGTGGGCCCAGGATTTTGCCATTTTACAAACGAACTCCAAATCCAGATTTTCTTTTGCCAATATCTTCCAAATAATTTAAGAAAGATATCTGCAAATTTTCAAAATTTTTGGAACTCGTTCGCTATTTTTTCGGGATTTATCCTTTTGAATTTCTACATAATGGGCCCGGGATTTGGCCATCTTGCAAACGACCTCCGAATCCAGATTTTATTTCGCCAATCTCTTCGAAATTATTTAATAACGACATCTACAAATTTTCACAATTTTTGGAACTCGTTTGCTAATTTTCCCAAATTTTCCAATTTTGTCTTTTTGCCTCTGAAGCTCGGTTCTGCTCAAAACAAGTCTAATTTTTAGATTTTCTTTTCCTGGGCCTTTGTCATATATTGAATTGGAGTTGGTCCGAAAATGCCCAATTTTTACGAACAAATTCCCTTCCAATTTGATTTTTCCTTTTTCACTATCGAGAATTTCCTCGTTTTTCCTCCAATCCACTATTTTCTCGGATTTTCTTCAAACTGAGCCTTGGGCTATCCTTGTTTACTCATTCCTCATCAATTAGGGGCCTTAGTTTTACCGAATCGGGCCATTTCTGTAATTTTCCCCAATTTTACCAAAATCCAGCAAAAAATGCTAATTTTCGATTTTCTTCCGGATTAACTTTTCTTTCAATTTTTCTTCCAAGTATCTTCTCCATTACCCGTAGTCAGTGCTTATCTTTCATTTGGAACCTTCAATTTCGACCAATTTGATCGTTTAAGCATTTTTCCCCAAATTTTCCGAACTAGGGTTTCCTTTCTACGTAACCCAACTTTCGAACTCCATATCTTTCTATGTAGACCTTGGATTATCAAAATTCTTTCACCATTTTTCAATTGAACTTCAAATCTTGATTTTGAAAATGGGTTGACTTTTTCAGTAGTTGACTTTTTGGGTTGACTTTTTTGGGGTTGACTTTTTCAAGTTTGACTTTTTATGATTGCCTTCTTAGACTAAGTCTCGGAGTACCACTTGCAGGATGAGAAAAGCCTTTTTGTATTCTGAAACATCAATTTAGGAAGAAAACATACCTGATTTAGTGGTCCGGACAAAATTAGGTGTCTACAATATGCTCTCGACGGCACCATATTAATTAAACATGTTTTTTCTCATTTTGAAAAAGTTGCCTTTTTTTTCCATTATTCTTGGACTATATCTGGAAAAAAAAATCGAGTTGGGAATTCTTAGAAATAGAGAAGCACTTTCAAAACATGAATTTATTAATAGAATAACAATGGAAAACTTCTACTTAATTATTCAACAAGACTTCAACTCCGAAAGTCAAATATATTCTAAAATCTACCTAATTAACATTAATGAACAATATTATGTAATATGATTATAAGGGGGGAAAAAAACTAACTTGACTTTGTAAGCCTATAAGTTCCTAAATAAATAAGAAAAGAAAATTCGAATATACATACTAAAAAAATTCAAAATCCATAAAATCTCTTAATTACAAGATCATGACATGTTATATCTAAGATGGCTTGAGATTGCAATTTTCATTATTATTCCCATGTGTAAATCCATTTCTCTTTCTTCCTTTCTTCTTTTTTCTTTTTTCTTCTTCCATGTTATTTCTTCCCGTTTCTTTTTTCTCTTCTTTGATTCACTACAAGAGAAAGTAGATTTAGCAACAGAATTATTTTCAATGGATTTTTTTCATCGAAATTCCGTCGGTAATGTTTTTGACTATTACCGATGAAATTGTGGAACATTACCGACGAAAATTTTGTATTATCGACGAAATATTTACGACTGAAATTTTTCGTTGATAATATTTTGGCGGGAATCTAATTGGTTCCCGCCAAAGTATTACTGACGGAATGAAGTTTATTACCAATGAAAAAATTCGTCGGTAAAAAAACACAGTAACTGAAGAAAAAAAATAATAATGGTAAAAACGTATTACCGATGGACAAAATTTGAAAAACAGTCAAAATTATTACCGACCAAATTTTCTTCGGTAAAAAGTCTCAAGCATAATTAAATGCCCGAGACTTTTTTTCTTCTTTCTTCTTTCTTCTTTCTTCTTTCTTCTTTCTTCTTTCCCTTTTCTCTCATTCCTCTCCTCCCCTATCCCCGCGTCTCCCGAGACCCAACTAGCTCCGTCCGCAGTCCAAGCGCACCAGCCGTCGTCCCCGTCCGATCGTCGCACCTCGTATGTCTCTTCTCTTTTCTTCTCTCTTCTTTACAAATGGATCTCTTTTATTCAATTTTTTATTGGAATAAATTTAATAAATTTGTTTTGTTTGTGTGAAAATTTGTGGAATCACCATCTCCGTCAAATTCTTGGTGTAAGTTTTTTTTCTTTTTATTTAATTTTAAAATTTTGAAATTTTAATATATTTATAAAAAAAATATATTTGTTTAATTGTGTATGCGTATAATGTTATAGTGTTTTGTCGAAAATTATTTGTAAACATTATGTTAAAATTTATTTATTATTCTTGATAAAATTTATTATGTAATTTATAAAAAAATTATTTATAAATTAATATGTGTTTTACTTGTTATTGTGTTTGTTAAAAATTTATTATCTAATTTATAAAAAATATATTTATTTATAAATGAATATGTATTTTACTTGTGTAATTGTTAATTATCGATTAATTTATTTATCAAACTGTACAATATGTGTTATTGAGAAATTGTATAATATGTTTATTATGGTATTGTATAATATGTTTATTATGAAATTTTATAAAATATGTTTGGTTATGAAAATGTATAATGTGTTATTATGATTATTTTGCTGATTTGTATTGTGTTTATTGTGTCATTGTGATTCTTGTGTTATTTTGTTTATTGTGTTATTCTGTTTATTTTGTCATTGTGTTTATTGTGTTATTGTATTGTTGTATTGTTGATAGCTTACTTAGGCTTAGACAATCGAGCACGATAAATATTGGATGTATAGGAGATTAGACAAAAATGAATATATATTTGTAATGAGTATCTGAATGGAGTTGAAGAATTCTTAGCTTTTGCATATGCTCACAGCGAGTACGTAAAAAAACAATAGAATTAGATGCCCTTGTTTTAGGTGTTAGAATAATCGGTTTGCAGAAATTGATGTAGTACGTAAGCACTTGTATTATAAAGGGTTTAATAAGAATTACTTGATTTTGGATGCATATTGTGAAAGTCATCAAGGATGCATAATGATGAAATTGAGATGAGAAGTGATGTTGAAAGAGATAATCCTTATGCCATAATGGTTATGGATGCTCTAAATCTGAATCTCAATTTTTGTGATAATTACAATGTTGATGAGACAATGGTTCAAGATGATCAACCGAATTTAAGTTCAATAAAATTTTATTCCTTGTTGAACGAAATAGATGAACTGCTGTGTCATAACTGTTAAATGTGAAGTCCAAATTTAACATGAGCGAATCGTGTTTCAATCGTTTGATGATTATGATAAAAGGGATGTTGTCAGAAAGTGATAATTTACCTGATAATTTTTATCGAATGAAAAAAAAAAAAAAAAGATGGCCAAATTTGGACTTCACTATCTCAAGATACATGCATGCAACAAGAATTGCATGTTGTTTTATAACGAGTCGGTCCACTTAGAATTTTGTTCTGTATGTGGCCCCTCGATATAAACTAAACAAATCAAGAATTAGAAAGTCAAAGAAAATTCCTTATAAGATTTTTCGTTATTTGCCACTGATTTCGAGACTTCAAAGATTATATATGTCAATGGTAACAGCTGAGAATATGACATGGCATGCGCATAACCGAAGGGATGATAGAGTGTTGATTCACCCTGTTGATGGTGAAGCTTGGGAAAACTTCAATCGTACGCATCCATCTTTTGCAGTGGAATCTCGAAATGTCAGATTGGGTTTGTGTGCATATGGGTTTTGTCCGTTTACTCATGGAGCAAAACTGTACTCTTGTTAGCCAGTAATGCTTTGTGTATATAATTTACCACCATGTATGTGTATGAAGCAACCATATTTACTTCTTAATATGGTAATTTCAGGTTCGAATAATCCAAGACAAAATATTGATGTTTTTTTTAGACCATTGATAGATGAGTTGAATTATTATGGAATCATGGTGTTCCGACTTATGATGGGCATAGGAAAGAAAATTTTGTATTAAAAGCTGCATTATTATGGACGATTAATGATTTCCTTGCTTACGACATGTTATCAGGATAGAGTACACACGGACGATTAGATTGTCCTTATTGTATGAAAGAAGTTAAGTTTTTCAGATTGTATTATGACAAGAAACCATGTTTTTTTTTTATTGTCATCGACAGTTCTTGCCTTTAAATCATCCTTTTAGAAGACAAAGAGATAAATTTTGTCGAAGAGTAGAGCATGACTCTCCAAATGAACGATTATCCGGTGAGGCAATTGTGGAAATGATAAATTGCATTTTGAATATCATATTTGGGAGTAAATTATGTGAACAAAAGTTGATTAGATTCAGGGAATGTCATAATTGGACAAAAAATAGTTTTTTTTTTGGGAGTTACCTTATTGGCATACCAATCTCATTTGGCATAATTTCGATGTGATGCATATTGAGAAAAATCTGTTTGATAATGTGTTCAACACAATGATGGATGTCAAGAGCAAAACAAAAGACAATATAAATGCTAGAATGGATTTATCGTTGCTTTGCAGATGGTCGAAATTAGAATTGATGGAAAGCAATGGAAGAACCTACAAGCCTAAAGCCAGATACACAATAAACAGGGAAGATAAATAAAAGTTAGTGCATGGGTAACAAAATTACGACTTCCTGATGGATTTGTCTCGAATATTGGGTGTTGTGCAAATGTGGTTGATGGGAGGTTTTATGGCATGAAAAGTCATGATTGTCATATTTTTATATAGCGACTGCTTCCAACTGCGTTTCGAGATTTGGTACCTAACACAATTTGGTATGCAATTACTGAGCTATCTCATTTTTTCAGAGACTTATGATCTACAGGAATTCATGTCGACCAGATGGAGTTTTGGAAACCAATATTGTTGAGACCATTTGCAAGTTGAAAAAATTATTTCCACCCGTATTTTTTTATTACATGGAACATTTGCCTATTCACCTACCTTATGAGGCAAAAGTTGGTGGACCGGTCCATTACCGATGGATGTATCCATTCGAAAGGTACTATAAAATGTATGTAATTTATTGATTATTTACTCTATTGAAGTGAACATTTGCTAATTATTATTCATTTATGATTCTTAGATTTTTACATCATCTAAAGAGAAAAGTGAAAAATCTCGCATGTGTGAAAGGTTCAATAGTTGCGACGTATATAATAAAAGAATTTCATCGTTATGCGCCTTATATTTTGAACCAAATGTTGAAACAATATTTACTTGGGTGCCCCGAAATATGATGGAGGAGATGTCGATCCGATGGGACGACTCTCAATTTTCACACATCCAGGAAAATCTTTTGGTCCAAAAAAAAAGACCCATTTGTCGCAACCTAAAAAATATAACGATAACAAGTTTCATCGCAAGACTTTATTATTCTTTTTCCTTAGGTTTGACATTAAAAAAAACGAGGAAAAGTCGACTTAATTTCTCTAGAAAAACGAAGCTGTCGATACGTGATCCCGGATCGCAGGGGACCCGTTCGAGTGAGGGGTGAAACAGAAGCAGAGGAAAAGACGACTTAATTCCTCTTGAAATAAAATAAACGGTCGAGGGTATGAAAACGGCCTCGTAAAAAAGACATGGAGTCGCCACCAATCTTTTTTAGCAAGGTGTGATCGGCCACCTATTAAAACCGGTTTTATAAAACATTTTAAAATTAATTAAAACTTTTTTAAAACCAATTTCAAGTCTGCGTTATAAACCAGAGAAAATCAAAGAAGCGGGTTTGGGAGTCGGTTACGTGCGGGGAAGGATTAACACCCCACAACGCCTATATAAATTGATACCTTATTAATCGTGTGTTATCCCAAGTCTCGGTAAAAAGTTGGTTTATAATTTAGTATTTCAAGTTAATTCCCAATTTTAAGAAAAATAAATCCATTTTTATTGAAAATGATCCGGAATTTATTAATTCAAAATTTTCCTATATTCCTCGACAAAATCGACAAAATATAGAAATTTTTATTCATTTGGGAAACATTCCGAATCATTCTCGTTTTTTTTTTTTTTGAAAGAAAGGTATTCCTTTATTAATGATAATTGATAATATTCCCTCCAGCAAACCTAGTAGAGAACTAGTGAATTATTTTAACTCGGGAATATCTTTATTTTTATTGAAAATCATTATTTTTTTCAAAACATTTAAAAATATGAAAATGAACATGTATGACATAGATAAAATGACATGACAAAGTCTATAAAATATAATGCAACCTAAATGATATGACATAATTTAAATGACATAGTATATTCTAGGTAAAATGAAAATCCTAAGTATCATGGTATATTCTAAATGAGATAAAATGATTTAAATGACATGGCAATTTTAAATGATATGACATATTTTAAATGACATGGCATGTTATAAATAAAATAACCTAAATGATATGGAATATGATCTAAAGGACAAGAAATGACATGAAATTAAAATAATGCGAACATATAATATGCATGAAAATGAAAATAAAAATAAAAATAATAATGCATGAACATAGTATATGCTAAGCAATATGACAAAAATAACTAAATAAAAAGCATAGGATATCATAAAACATTCAAAATCATATGGCAAACAAATATAAGATTATAAAATGTGAATTAAAATAATAATAATATCATGGAAAATATCATAGCAAAATATCATAGTTTGAGTTGAAACTTTCTTAGTCGTTCAAAGAGTTTCTTAAGATTCGCAATATGCTCCTTTTCTCCTTGTGATTTTGCAATCATATCATCAACATAGACCTCAATTCCCTTATGCATCATATCATGAAACAAGGTCACCATGGCTCTCTGATATGTTGTCCCAGCATTCTTCAACCCAAACGGCATTACCTTGTAGCAGAATGTTCCCCACATTGTAACAAATATGGTTTTCTCCATATCTTCCAGTGCCATCTTAATCTGATTATATCTCGAAAATTCGTCCATGAAAGAAAATAAAGAACTCTTTACTGTATTATCCACCAGAGTATCGATGTGGGGCAAAGGAAAATTATCTTTGGGACTGGCCTTGTTTAGATCTCGATAATCGACGCACATCCGCACCTTACCATCCTTCTTTGGTACTACAACAATATTTGCCACCCATTCCGGATATTTTGCCACCTCTAAAAATCCAGCATCAAATTGCTTCTTCACCTCCTCTTTTATCTTTAACAGCATGTCCTGCCTCATTCTTCTCAACTTTTGCTGAATTGGCTTGCACTCTGGCCTTAAAGGGAGCTTATGAACCACAATATCTAGATCCAACCCTGGCATGTCTTGGTAAGACCATGCAAATACATCTACATATTCCCGGAGCAAGGCTATGAGTTCACCCTTTATTGATGACGACAATGTAGTCCCGATTTTAACCTCTTTTATCTCCTCATCACTTCCCAAATTCAACAATTCCAATAGCTCCTCATGAGGAAGTACTTGTTTCTCTTCTTGTTCTATTTTTCTTAATAAGTCCGGAGGTAGACCATAATCCTCAACATCTTCGTCGACCTCAAAATCAACCGTGCAAATGGGCCTCTCAAAATCAATTTCAGAATTACTGACAGGAAGGTCCTCATATTCCGCATCCGTGCACCTGTAAATAGGTGGGGAAGAAACAATATAGGAAAACATATATACAATGGAAGCAAAATAAATATCATAAATGAAAGAATATGGACACATCAATATGAAGGAAATACATCATGTTTGTTACTTATTGGATGAACAGTTTTCGACAAAAGCCCATTACAAAAGAAATTTTTAATATCTTCGGGCAAAGATATTTAAAGATTTGTTTAAAAGCATTACGTTGGAATAGACCTAAAAACTATGGGTAGCTCGGTTGCGCTCTAATTGGTCAGGGCACCATCCAGTTAGCATTCTCACTTTCAATTCGTTCTTCCCCAATCGTGCAGATCTCCATATCATACATCTGCTCATCCCTATTCACCTGGAATCTCTCGAAGGCTTGCTTTATCATTATGAGCACATCATCAGAATTCTTTTCTCCTAACAAAGAACCGGCTGAGCGAAAGCTGTGAAGGATAGGTGGGAATGTCATAGGCTCCCATTCAATATCCATACCCGCAAGATGGGCCATCCTCCTTTGTCGATTCCTTTCAACTTGTTTCCTTTTCTCATGGGCCTTCGGAAGATACCCTAGGCCAAACCGGTCTTTCTTTCCCATTACTTCCATTGCTTGGGCCATCCCCTGAAGATAATTTTTGAGACCTTTTCTAGCCCTACAACCTTTTTCCCACCTTAGTTCTTACCCCCAGTCTTGTGTTCTTGGACAGCCTCCAAAGCCCGAAAGGAACATTCTACAACATCTTCATTGGATTCAACATAAGGAGATTCAGTAGATGCAGACGCTATTACGTCTTCTTCTTCTGATACAGTAACTAAACGCCCCTCTATTACAAATTTTAGCTTTTGGTGGAGAGACGAAGGTACAGCCCCTGCTGAATGTATCCACGGCCTTCCCGGCAGGCAATTATAGGATGGATTAATATCCATGACCTGAAAGTTCACTATATAGGTACATGGGTCTATCTCCAGAGGAACCTCAATAGTTCCCATCACATCTCTCCTGGTACCATCAAAGGCTCTGACCACCGTGCAGCTTGGCAGCATATAAAAATATCTATTGGCAATTTGGACAGGGTTGCCAAAGGCATCACATTTAATGAAGAACCATTGTCCAAAAAGATCCTTGGTAATATGTGCCCCTTACAAGTGGTAGTTATGTGGAGAGCTTTTGTTGACCCAATACCATTGGGTGATATCTCCTCATAACTTAAATATATATGGTCATCTGACGCGATGTTTCCCACCAGCCTGTCCAATTTTTCTACTGATATATTGTTAGCCACATATGCTTGATTCAACACTCTTAACAGGGCATTTCTGTGTGGCTCCGAGTTCAAAAGCAAGGATAAGATTGAAATTCTAGCTAATTGACGTTGCAGTTGCTCAACCACGCTATACTCACTGTGCTTTATGAATGTTCAGAACTAGCAGGCTTCCTTCTCACTCACCGGCTCTTTTATTCTGTTTACCAGGGTTGATCCCCTTTCTGCTTCTTTTGACAAATCCATCTCAATATGGATTGGTTCAACTGCTTTCTTTCCTTTGTCTGTTCCTTTTCTTGTTAACCCCTGTTCAACAGCCTCAGGAGCATAACACCTTCTACTTCGTGTTAAGTGCCTCACACCTGTGATATCCTACTGACACGAAGACCCAGGCATAACCATACTGCAGTCGTATTTACATGGTGTAGCTTTGTTTTCCTTGTACGAAAAGGAAACAGGCAAATCAATGATTAACTTAGGCGCACTTTCCTCAACGACTGGCATAACTTTCTCCTCTGGTTCATCATAATAGATGATCAAAGGTCTTCCTATCCCGTAGCCAGCTGCATTCTCTATAACCTCTATTTCCTCCTCTATCTCTTCGTAAAACTGGGCCTCCCCATTATCCATCATATTTTGGACTTTATCCAGAAAGTCCCCGCAGTCCTGTATGATATAACCTCCACACTTATGGAACGGGCATCAATTCTGCACCCTCTTTGCAACCATTTTTAAACTGTCAGCATCCCCTACCATTCCTGCCTTAACCATCTCGACCCATACTGTCAACATTGGAGTCTTGACTTCCCTGACGTCTCTTTTTACCCTTCTGACTTGCCATGTCCATATTGCATTTACCCGATTCCCTACATGATCTGGCAATGGATTTCCCGCTACATTCGGCCCATTCTTTGCACCAAACTTCACAACTCTGGCATTGATCAGGCTTTGGACTTTCTTTTGAAAGGCCAGGCAATCTTCAGTCGAATGTCCTTGAATTCCTGCGTGGTATGCACAGTTAGTATTTGCATTGTACCACCTAGGATATGGCGGTGTCAGAGGTTTGAGGTACACGGGCGCAACAAGTTGACCTTGCAACAGTTTAGGATATAGCTCACCATAGATGGTAGGAATCAGATCAAAATTGGGGTTTTTGATCGTTCCTTGGTGAACGTTGGTCATTGAGCCCGTCTCCCTGAGTATTTTGGACAGTGTTTCGGGGAAGGTTTATTTGTGGGGATATGCCAGTCGGAAACGGCTGTTGTGGTATATTGGTATAAAGGAAGGGATTTTGGGTAAGATGGTTCATATTGGGGTAATAAGGACTATATCATCGGTAAGGTGTGTAGGGTGTAGGAGGTGCATAAGATGTGGTAGGAGTATAGGCCCTTGGTGGTGTATGTGTTGTGAGAGGTACATATGGGTATTGGTTGATACTAACTGCATGGGTCTGCTCTTTCTTCCTGGTAGGGAATGCCTTTTTCGGAATAGAAGGCTCACCTCCTTCCATTTTCCAATTCTTAATGGCCGACTCTATCATCTCCCCAGATATTACCATGTCTGCAAAGTCCTTGGTGGCACTCCCCTCCAATTTATCATAATATGGTACTTTTCAAAGTGTTGATGAAAAGCACTGTAGTTTTTTCCTAGTTAAAAAGGGTTGCACTTGTGTGGCCAGATCCCTCCACCTTTGCGAGTATTCTTTGAAACTCTCATTGGTCCTCTTTTCCATGTTCTGTAGCGACAACCTATCAGGTACCATGTCAGACACATGCTTATAATATTCCATGAAAGCCCTGGCTAAATCTGTCCATGAACGAATCTTGGTACGACTCAGTTGATTGTACCATCGGGTTGCTGACTCTGTCAAGCTATCTTGGCAACAATGGATAAATAGTTTCTCATTATCATCATGCCCCGTCATCCTTCTGCTGTACATGGTCAGATGTGCTGATGGGTTGGTAGTCCCATTATATTTTTCAAAGTCTAGTACTTTGAACTTTGGAGGAATTACTAGATCATGTACTAAGCTCATTTCTTTGGCATCAGACTGCCAAACAACTCTGCCCCTTCGACAGCCCTTAGCCTCTCCTTTAACAGTTGATATTTTTTTTGTGATTCTGCCATTTCGACCCTCTTCAGCTCAGTCATCTTTGCTTTTTCCTTTTCAGCTAGTTCCTCAAAGTCGGGAACGTTAACATCATTTAGGACAGCTCCCACATTACCCTTTCTGGGAACATAGTTCTGTGTCTCTACAGCTGGCTGGATGTAAAGATAGGAGGCTATCCCAATTGGCACCTCTTGGCCCTTTTGCTGTGTGTTTCCAGGCTGATCCTCTTCAACAACCACCCTTTTCCCGGTGACCGAGTTCTCTCCCGGCCCTTTTTGCTTCATCATGGCACTCATCATTTCCAAGAGTTTAGTCATCTGTTCTCGAAACTCCTCCTGAGATTTAGCTAACTTTTCTTGCAATTCCCTTTTAGTTCTTTCCATTCTTTCAATTCTAGCAAGCTGATCGTTTTCCATAGCTTTGGCCTGAGATCGAGTATTGTAAGGGTGTAGGAAATGCGATTCTTTCTGCTACGACCAATTGTACCTTTACCTTTTGAAAACCATGAATTGGAAATTATTGACACATCCCTTTTTATGTTTTATAAAAAATGAATGAATGAAGGTATGACTAAATGTGAATGAATCAATCAAATAAAATGGATATGTACATGACTACGTATATGAATACAAAAAAAATAAATGAATGAATAAATAAGTGAAATGAACAAATAAGTGTGTAAGTGTATGAATATGAACGAATAAACAAGTAAAAGGAATAAAAAAGCGGTTAAATGTATGAACATAAACGAATTTCAAAAATGAATGATTATAAATATGAGTAAATGTACAAATAAACAAACAAAACATATAAAGTATCAATGCATTTGAATGTATTGGCCCCGGGATAATTTCAACCGAACGATCTTTCATTGATTTCTTGGAACTAAATACATCACAGATAGAATAAAAGGATCACTGCCTAAGATAAGTCCGTAATTCGCCTTTCAAAGTGCTATTACAAAATTAGTCTTATAATGACTTTCTCGGATCTTGGACTTTCTTTCACAGTCTTCTTTTGATTGCCTTGCTTTTCAATCTGACCCCTACTTGTTCACGGCCCTTTGAAGCGTCAGCAGAAGTATCACCGTGTAAGCTTTCCTTAGCTTGCTTCTCCAGTTGATTGGCTCCGACTTCCTCATGCTTTGCTCTATCTTTCCAGTAGTTATTCTCCTTCTTGAGGTTTTTGACCTCATGTTCCCACTCCTCGGAAGTCTTGAGAGTCCCCTCAAATCTGAGCTCGAAGCGGTACCTCTTGTTCTCCAAATGTAATTCCCGAAGGTCGTCCTTAGCGATGTCCCTTTCTCTCTTGATCCTTTCCTTTTCTCTTTCCCGAGCTGATTCCCTATTTTTCATGTTCTCAAGCTCTTCTTGTAGTCGGGCAATCTCCTTGATCATCTGGGCCTTTTCTTTTTCAAATTTCGCCCTTGCGATTTCTAACTCTGATGGCATTTCCCTCGGTGGCGAATTCATGAACAGGACCTCTTCCCCATCTGATGTCAGTAGCCTATCATTAACCCTTAATTCCCTCCATACCAGGTAATTAGGTGTGACGATGTCGGCAAATTTGGCCACTTTTATCCGGTGAGTTTTCTTCCATGCTTCAATCATTGTCCGCACCTTCCCAGAATATCCGTCTTCTCCCTAAGTGAACTCTGATGATCCTAGATTATGAGTCACGGGTGTGAATTGCCGAGACTCAACTTGTCTTTGCACCAACAGAGGCGCATAACTCACAGACCCCCAAATTCTGAGTAGTGGAACTCCCAAGTTGTTCCCACATTTGTACATAATCGGCATAGGAACCATCCATGGAGCTCTCCAAGTCACCATCTCCCCTTTTAGATTCCGAAACATGTTGACCCATTTCTCTTCATCCCCGTCTTCAGGCCAATCATTTTGAAGGAATTCCTTAATCGGAACTAAAGACTTCATGTACGGTTTGAAGGAAACCTTTTCTATCTTCCAAAAGTGACTTTGAATCCAAATATAGAGAAGTTGTACACGCCCCTTGATTCTCCCTTGTCTTGCCCTTTTACAAAAATTCAAAGATCATATAGTTTCAGCTATGATGGCCGGAGATGGATTGATCTTCTGTTCCAACTTTTCAAAGAAATCAAACACGGCTATATCCACATGACCCAATGTCTTCGGGAATATGATTAACCCGTAGATGGCTAGAGCGAATATGTCCCTGGCTTTTTCTTTTCGGAACAACCCAATATCAACTGTCGAAGAGTTTCCCACGGAATGCACCCATTTTTCTGCTTTGTATCAACATGACTCTCAACCCATGTTGTATCCATTCCTGTGATCCTAGCCACTTTTCTCTTAAAACCTGAGGGTTTCACTTCCTTCAAAATATACCCGATCAGGATTAGGACATTCAATACGTAACAGTGCTGAATATTCTTCAATCAGTGGTGTCATATCCTCCTTGTTAAAAGTGAAACATCTATAAGCAGGATTCCAAAACTGTACCATAGCCTAAATCAGCCCACTATTGACCCGAATCAGAATTAAGAGTGCTATATCTCCATATTTCTGAGTGAAGGCTTCTTTCTCTGATACATTTCACTGATTCCAAATATCGGCTAACCCTCGAAGATTATTCTGTCTAGAATCCACTTTGACCCTTTTCGGCAATACTGACACATAATCTTTCTTCAGGCAATCACCATCCTCTCTCTGATCCTTTTCTGACCGTGCCCTGACTACTGCATGATCTTCTATCACTGAAATAACCTGATACTCCATGAAAGTCCTTTGGGTTGATGACTATCTAAGGCCAATAAACTCCAAGTGTATGATGATGTCTATGATGCATGTCAAAGAAAAGAAAACAGAAAGAAATTAGTAAAGAAGTGAATTCACAAATATAACATAAATAACAACATGCTTTAAAAAATGTCCCGAAAATTTATACAGAGCTTCGGCATTATGACGACTTTGGGACAAAATAATAAATTTATTACGAGCGATATGATGTTTGTTCATCATCACCCAATTTGTAAAATCTAACATATAGAAAGATGGTAAAAGGTTGGAAATGTTCCACCATGTGTTCTTAAACTTTGAGTTTCTAATAGAAATCCTGCATGGCTTCGCCTAGGTCACTATATGAAGGTGAATTGGTTCTAAGGCCCCGAATTGTTCCTCACTGTCGCCTGTGAAAGCTAGTAAGGCACCCCGATAAAAGCGGGTTCAATTCGTTAGAGTATATTTTTCTATGCCCGTACGGAGGATTATCACGAAAGCATTAGGTACTTTATACTCTGAAAGTGTTTCACTAGCCCATATTGAGGATCATCACAAAGGCGTAGTTACTTTACTCCCACTTAAAAGGATGGAACTCGGGTAGAGGATTCATGCTATGCCAATGCAAATATAGTGTGTGCGAAGGAACAAAACAAACATGTCACCACCTATTCTACACCCCTTATTCTAAATACCCCACTAAAATCAAACAATGTAAAGCATCAGTCAAGCAAACATATAAATATACGCAACAAAATAACCAGAGAACAAATAATAATATGCATGCATATAAAGATGGACAAATTTAAAACATTTTATTATTTTCAAAATTCTCTTTATTATTAAAAATATGGGAATTAAAATTAAATACCAATTAAACCAACAAAACTGAGACTTAGATAACGCACGATTAATTCTAGGCCTCACTCTCTAAAATATCCCCAGTGGAGTCGCCAAGCTGTCGCACCTAAAAAATATAACGATAACAAGTCTCATGGCAAGACTTTATTATTCGTTTTCCTTAGGCGTGACATTAAAAAAAAAAAAAAAAAAAAAAAAAAAAAAAGAGGAAAAGTCGACTTAATTCCTCTAGAAAAATGAAGTTGTCGATACGTGATCCCGGATCGCGGGGGACCCGTTCGAGTGAGGGGCGAAACAGAAGCAGAGGAAAAGATGACTTAATTCCTCTTGAAATAAAAATAAACGGTCGAGGGTATGAAAACGGCCTCGTAAAAAAGACATGGAGTCGCCACCAATCTTTTTTAGCTAGGTGTGATTGGCCACCTATTAAAATCGGTTTTATAAAACATTTTAAAATTAATTAAAACATTTTTAAAACCAATTTCAAGTCTGCGTTATAAACCAGAGAAAATCAAAGAAGCGAGTTCGGGAGTCGGTTACGTGCAGGGAAGGATTAACACCCCCATAACGCCCATATAAATCGATACCTTATTAATCGTGTGTTATCCCAAGTCACAGTAAAAATTTGGTTTTTAATTTAGTATTTCAAGTTAATTCCTAATTTTAAGAAAAATAATTCTATTTTTAATTGAAAATGATCCGGAATTTATTAATTCAAAATTTTTCTATATTCCCCGACAAAATCGGCAAAATATAGAAATTTTATTCATTTGGAAAACTTTCCGAATCATTCTCGTTTTTCTTTTAAAGAAAGATATTCCTTTATTAATGATAATTGATGATATTCCCTCCAGCAAACCCGATAGAGAACTCATGAATTATTTTAACTCGGGAATATCTTTATTTTTATTGAAAATCATTATCTTTTTCAAAACATTTAAAAATATGAACATGTATGACATAGATAAAATGACATGGCAAAGTCTAGATAATATAATGCAACCTAAATGATATGACATAATTTAAATGACATAGTATATTGTAGGTAAAATGAAAAATCCTAAGTATCATGGTATATTCTAAATGAGATAAAATGATTTAAATGACATGGCAATTTTAAATGATATGGCATATTTTAAATGACATGGCATGTTATAAATAAAATAACCTAAATGACATGGAATATGATCTAAATGACAAGAAATGACATGAAATTAAAATAATGCTAACATATAATATGCATAAAAATGAAAATAAAAATAATAATGCATGAACATAGTATATGCTAAGCAATATGACAAAAATAACTAAATAAAAAGCATAGGATATCATGAAACATTCAAAATCATATGGCAAACAAATATAAGATCATAAAATGTGAATTAAAATAATAATAATATCATGGAAAATATCATAGCAAAAATCACACATTTAAATAAAATGCATGAACATGGAAAATGCAATGATGAAAATGTTTTTTTTCATTTAAATAAAGAAATCCGTATATCTAAAAAGATATCCGGCTACCTTAGGAAAATATGTCAAATTAGATTTTCTAAGAAAAACTTTGTGATTGTTTTAAAAAAAATTGAGGAAAACTTGAATAAAAATTAAAACCTTTACCAAACCCTTTTAAAATGGCTCTAATTTCCTAAGTTTAAAATCCCGGACTTAACTATCCTTAACCCGAGATTTATAAAATCATTTTTAAAGTTAAAAAAGGTTTAGAAACTACCCTAAGACAGTAGCTAAAACTTCTACCCAACCCCCTATAAATGCCTTAGCCAAATTCAACCATTATTCCCCTTTTGATTTCAAATCTGCCTCTACTGTCCGATTTTGCCACACGATTTTTTTGCCTATTTTTAAAAATTCAAAAAAATCTAAAAAAAATACTGGACACTCAGAACATGTAAATATGCATGGAAAAAATGGCTTAATTTTCTGATTAAAGATGACTGCCCAGAAAAATTGGAGATATTCGAGTACTAGGTGAAAAAAAACTATTTGTCAAAACACATTTTTTGCCTTTGTTAATTCAAAAACCAAAGTAGAAATTGTTGGAGATCATCCTAAAGACCTAAGGACAGTAGCTAAACATTTTAAAAACCTTGGACAAAATTGGCTAAGTAAAAAAAAAAAATCAATTTGACAATTCCTTAATTTTCCACAAGTATGCTCCAGAGAGCATGACTTTGAGCCATTAATTGGCCTAAGTCACTAATCAAGTGGAAATGACATGGAATGCATGAACATACAGCAAATGAAATGTATGAAATGCATGGTCTAAAGGTCTAAATGGTAAAGGAAATGCATGACAATTCATGGGAACCTAAATGCCTAGCATGAATTTGCATGGCAATAAATGCTATTATACTCAATATGTATGCAATGCTTGATAACGTAAATGTGACTTGGACCTAATATGTTATGAATATGCATGAAAATGCTAATATGACCTAAAACCTAAATAGCATAGTAATGCATGACAATACCAATGTGATTTAAGACTCAATATGCATGGCAATACCAATATGGCCTAGACCTAAAATGTAATGAACATGCCTAGCAATACTATGAACATACAATGACTCATGAAACTAATGTCAATGCTGGAATAAACAGCAACTAATACACAATTTTAAGATATGATAATACAAAGCATGTTACCTAAACAAAATGCAAATGCATGACAAGGCAAAGGATGCATGAAGAGGCCAAATGATCACATGAGACTCTAATGCAATCCTATTTACTAAATGGAATAAGTACATGATAATTCATATTAAGATGCATAATGTCATGACATTTTCAATATCATATAACATACCAAAATCAAAATGCACAAGCTCATGGCATGGAAATGCAAACAAGTTAAGAAACAAAAGGAAAATTCAAATACAAGTCATACTGATAACTCGTATAATTATATAGTTTTTAGTTATGTTTTATTATTGTTTTGTGTCAAATACGAGTTATTATTGTTTAGTCTAATTGTGTTTATGATCTTTTATATTTTTATGTAATTTGGTGTTTTTCACAAGTTTCTTTGAGTGATTTCAGATTACTAGAATTAAGGGCAAATCCAGTTCAGTTCCAGTTCCGACACCATTTACAATATCAGCTATATCTCGAGTTTCACTGAAGAAATAAGGCTGAAATTTGTAGCTGTGCAAAGCTAAGAGGCATATCTATCTTTTTCATGTTTTACACTTCTTGAAACGGAGTCGTTTTCCCTAGAGAAATCGACCATCAAGTTGGCTGATGTGCAATGACGTCTGTGCTGACCTGTTTTCGTATTTTGCCCATATCTTCTTATCCACATCAGAAAATGAGCTGATTCCAACGGCTATGGATCCGTAACTGATAGGGGTATATTTGTCTAGAAGACAATTTTATCAGATCGAGCCTCCAACATTGACAAAATCAACCATCAAGCTGGCTGATCAGAATTGTCATACAATATGACGAAAATTGTTAGAAAAATGCACCCACCTATTATACCTACCTTTGAAATTTGTAAAGCTTGTCTCTTGTCATTTAGCCCTCCAAAATGTGTATAAATAGAGGGCCTTGGATGAGTATTGGGATACATTGATACATTGGTAGGATATTAGCCATTGTAATAAAATTCTCTAAGTTTTCTTCTTCTTTCCTTTCTCTAGTTTTCTTTTTCTTTACTTATGTTTCTTACATTCCTTTTCATTTTATTCATATCTAGTATGTGTTGCTAATCATATTGTTGAGGTGATGAGGTGAAGCTTTTGGTAAATGCTAAGGTTAGTCTCTTAAACTTGAGCTAAAATGAATCATCATTTATAAACATTAGTATAGATAATATTTTCTTTTGGTTTAAAATCATACTTGCAAAGTAGAGATCTTGATTCGTTATTGACAAGGAAAATGGCACAGTAAATGCTTGGTTTCATAACCTTGATTTGTTGTAGACATATACCTTGGCATAAGGAATGCTTGGACTCTTTTTATGAGTTTTGAGGACACCAAATGAACATAATATCATATGCTATGGACGTTGGACAATTTGGACTGAATTGCTAAACCTTCCGATTGGAACCTCCTTTATGTGTGGATTTCAATTGTGTAATAAAACAAGATTAATCTTAGCATAACACCAAGAGTGGATTCTCTAACCTCAACATCTTTTCTTATTGTTTTTTTTATATCTTGTTTAATTGCTTTTATGTTATTTTGTTTATTTTGTTCTCTAATATCTTGTTTACTTTCTTTGTTATTGATTCCCTAATATCTTGTTTATTTTATTTTTCATATATATTTATAAACTTATACTTACTAGTACGCTTCCCTGTGGTTCGACCTCGGACACCCGAGAATTTATTACTTGAACATAACCTGCACTTGGGTTTACAACTCTTAATTGAGTCTCCATCAAGTTTTTGGCGCCGTTGTCGGGGAAGCAATACTAAGTATATAAGTTTATAAGTATATTTATTTTTATTGGCTGGTTATACCGCCTAATTTTGTATATATTTATTTTTATTGGCTGGTTATACCGCCTAATTTTGTATATATTTATTTTTATTGGCTGGTTATACCGCCTAATTTAGTATATTTATTTTGTTTGGCTGGTTATACCGCCTAATTTGTATATTAACTTTGTTTTATGCTTGTTTGGCGACGTGATTTTAGATTCGTCGTTTAGTTAGATTTTATTGTGAAACTTTTATCTTTCTAATACATCTCCTACCATGGCTGACAATGAAAGTGTTCATGCTGAAGATGAGAACAGACAAGTACGCACCATGCGTGACTACTTGCAACCAACTCGAAGCTCATCACCCTCTTGTTTTATTTTTCCTCTCAATGCAAACAACTTTTGTTTTAAACCAGGTATGATAGCTTTGTTTCCAAATTTCCATGGGTTAGAATCGGAAAGTGCTTACTCGTTTCTAAAAGACTTCGAAGATGTATGTGTCACCTTTAATGACCAACAATGTACAAATGAAATTGTCAAGCTAAAATTATTTCCTTTTTCTTTAAAAGATAAAGCAAAAATTTGGCTTCATAATTTAAAACCAAGGTCAATTGGCACATGGCAAGAATTACAAACTGAGTTTCTAAAGAAATTTTTCCCAGCACATAAAACTACTGCTTTGAAAAGACAGATTCAAAATTTCAATCAAAATCAAAATGAAGCATTTTTTCAGTGCTGGGAGCGTTTTAAAGATTTGTTAAGTTCTTGTCCACATCATGGTTTTGAAAAATGGCGTCTTATTAGTTTCTTTTATGAAAGTTTAACTCCCGAAACTAAACAATTTGTTGAAACAATGTGTAACGGTGAGTTTCTAGAAAAAGAACCTGAAGAAGCCTTTGACTACCTAGACCATTTGGCAGATAACTCTCAAGCCTGGCACACAGATAATTCCTCTGAAAGTTCCAATAGATCTAATCTTGTTTCTAACAGAGGTAAATATCATTTTAGTCAAGAAGATGAGATAAAAGCTAAAGTAGCTAATTTGGCTAGAAAGATTGAAGCCATGGAACTTAGAGAAGTAAAAGAAGTCAAAACGGTTAAAAATGAAGAAAGTTGTGGAATTTGTGAAATCATGGGACACCCCACTTCTGAATGTCCAAACATTCCCATTCTTAAAGAAGCGTTGCATGATCAAGTAAATTCCATAAACACATTTAAAAAGCCTTTTGCTTCTCCTTACTCTGAAATGTATAACCCTGAATGGAGAAATCATCCCAACTTCAGTTGGCGAAATAATAATCATGATCAGGTACCACAATCTCAAAAGTCGGGCAACATTTTTTCCTATCAACCTTCACGTGTACAAACCTTGGAAGAGACATTGCAAGCATTCATGCAAACACAAGCAAATGTGAATAACCGGACTTCACAGGACATCAATGAGATCAAAAACACCTTGTCCACATTGACAGCTTCATTACGCACTCAAGAAAAAGGTAAGTTTCCTGCTCAACCTCAGCCTAACCCTTCTACTCAATGTCTTGTTTCTTGCTCCAATGAAACTCAACAGGAAAATGCCAGTTCTATCACAACTCTTCGAAGTGGAAAGGCAATTGACAAAAACATTCCATCAAAAGACCAAGATCCTCCTTCCTCTCCGAAAAGTAATGGTAAGGATGATGGTAAGTCTGAACTTCTTGAAAATTTGGACAAAGAAAAAGGTATGCATCCTGCTCCTTTTCCTCAAAGGTTGCAAACAATAAAGAATTTGAATCAAAATGCAGAAATTTATGAACTTTTCAAACAAGTTAAGATTAACATTCCTTTATTGGATGCAATCAAACAAGTTCCGTCTTATGCTAAATTTTTGAAGGACATGTGCACAGTTAAAAGGAAACATAATGTACAAAAGAAAGCATTTCTGACGGAAAGTGTGAGCTCAATCATTCAGCACCTTACTCCACCAAAATTCAAAGATCCTGGATGTCCAACAATCTCATGCATCATTGGAAACACTAGAATAGAACGTGCATTGCTTGATCTTGGTGCTAGTGTTAATCTTTTGCCTTTTTCTGTTTATCAACAGTTAGGTTTAGGTGAACTCAAGGAAACACCTGTTACACTTCAACTAGCTGATCGTTCTGTAAAAATTCCTCGAGGGATAGTTGAAGATGTTTTGGTTCAAATTGATAATTTTTACTTTCCTGTTGATTTTATTGTTTTGGACACACATCCTGTTTCAAATCCAAATGTTCAAATTCCTGTTATATTAGGCCGTCCATTTCTTGCAACTTCTAATGCTCTGATAAATTGCAGGAATGGTATGTTGAACATTTCTTTTGGAAATATGACTTTAGAATTAAATGTGTTCAACACTTGCAAGCAACCTGGTGATGATTCAGAAGTACATGAAGTGGATTTCATTGAAGAACTTGTTCATGAACATCTCACCACTACCACATTCCATGATCCTTTAGAAGCTTATTTAATTGAATGTGAGTTTGATAATGCTTCAGAAATTTCACACACTGATTCTTTGTTAAATTCTTTTCAGGTTAAGCATTGTTGGAAACAAAAGTTTGAGGAACTTATATCACTCACAAATGTCACTGTACCATCAACTATTGAACCACCCAAGCTGGATTTAAAACCATTGTCATCCGAGCTAAAATATTACTTTTTGGGTGAGAATGAAACTTTTCCAGTCATAAATGAACTTGAGGAACTCAGAAATGATGCATATGAGAATTCTAAAATTCATAAAGAAAGAACTAAAGCCTTTCATGACAAGTTAATTTCAAGAAAAACATTTGATGTTGGGCAAAAAGTTCTACTTTATAATTCTAGACTTCACATATTTCCTGGTAAGTTGAGATCAAGATGGACTGATGATAACTCGTATAATTATATAGTTTTTAGTTATGTTTTATTAATGTTTTGTGTCAAATACGAGTTATTATTGTTTAGTCTATTTGTGTTTATGATCTTTTATATTTTTATGTATTTTGGTGTTTTTCACAAGTTTCTTTGAGTGATTTTAGATTACTAGAATTAAGGGCAAATCCAGTTCAGTTTCAGTTCCGACACCTTTTGCCATATCAGCTATATCTCGAGTTTCACTGAAGCAATAAGGCTGAAATTTGTAGCCATGCAAAGCTAAGAGGCATATCTATCTTTTTCATGTTTTACACTTCTTAAAACGGAGTCGTTTTCCCTAGCGAAATCGACCATCAAGTTGGCTGATGTGCAATGACGTCTGTGCTGACATGTTTTCGTATTTTGCCCATATCTGCTTAACCACATCAGAAAATGAGCTGATTCCAACGGCTATGGTTCCGTAACTGATAGGGTAACCTTTGTCTAGAAGACCATGTGATCAGATCAGGCCTCCAATATTGAAGAAATCGACCATCAAGGTGGCTGATGTGCAATGACGTCTGTGCTGACATGTTTTCGTATTTTGCCCATATCTGCTTAACCACATCAGCAAATGAGCTGATTCCAACGGCTATGGTTTCTTAACTGATAGGGGAACCTTTTTCTAGAAGACCATGTGATCAGATAAGGCCTCCAATATTGACGAAATCGACCAACAAGTTGGCTGATCAAAATCGTCATATACCTACCTTTGAAATTTGTAAAGCTTGTCTCTTGTCATTTAGCCCTCCAAAATGTGTATAAATAGAGGGCCTTGGATGATTGTAAGGGATCATATTGGAGATTGGTAGGATATTAGCCATTTTAACAAAATTCTCTAAGTTTTCTTCTTGTTTCTTTTCTCTAGTTTTCTTTTTCTTTAGAAAGAGCAAGAGGTTGGATAATTAATATTCTTCTTCTTCTTCTTTCTTTCTTTTATTTCCTTCTTAGATTCTCTTTAATTTTATGTTTATGTTTATGATGCCTATGCTAGGCTAAACTTCTATTTGGTTAAGGGTGATTTCAAAGCCCTAGACACGTTTTGTGATTGATTTTCAGATTCTATCTATCATTAATTTTCTATCAAAGTTGCTTATGTTCTTCTACAAGAATTGTTCATGATGTTGTCTTGATTTATTTAGGTGTACAACTAGATAGATCTTGATAATTATCTATTGCTAGTCTAGGAGTCTTGATCCGTGTAATTGTCTTGATTTCCTATTCATAAGTGGCAATTTGTGATTAATGATTATGGTCAAGTTTTCAATAATTGCAAAGTGGAACATAACCTAAGTTGAACAATCCGAGCTTATGTGTTTGTTGCTTAGATCAACCTATCTTTCTCATCATAAAGCTGCCATTAAATTGAATCTAGAGAGCTTATTCTAGGTTGTTTGATGGTTAGAGATTAAATAGAGAGCTTGTTCTATTTAACGACAAACTAAGGAAAGATTGGGATAACAGAGCTTGTTGTTATCTACGGTTGTTAACTTTGATAGTTGGTTGATATTGATAGATCTGAAATTGATTCTTAATGATGTCTAGTGGTGGAGAATGAAACCTTAACCATATTTTTCATATTTGATTCTTCTTACTTACTTGTTTTCTTACTTTTAGTTTGCTTATTTTTTATATTTATTTTTATTGGCTGGTTATACCGCCTAATTTGTATATTAACTTTGTTTTATTTTTATTGGCTGGTTATACCGCCTAATTTAGTATATATATTATTGGCTGGTTATACCGCCTAATTTAGTATATATATTTTTATTGGCTGGTTTTACCGCCTTGCATCTTATTCTTATTATTTACTTTAGTTTAAATCTGGCTTCAAAAACCCCTTTTCTTTTATTGTTCTTGAATTTAAGTTTTAAACTATTAACTTATAAACTAAAACCCAATCCCTGAGGACTCGACCCTTGCTAACTACTATACTTACAATTGATCTTTTTAGTGCAAGGTTAAATAAGATACACTCTTTTGGGTGCATCAAGTTTTTGGCGCCGTTGCCGGGGATTGCTTTCTTTAGTTTATTAGTTTATTGGTTTATTCTTATTTTCTGTTCTAATTATTTACTTTCTTATTTTTTTTATTAGTGAATGTTCCAAGCCCCCGAAGAAGACTTACGACTTAGGAAAATTCGGGAATTTATAACTTCTCACCAACAACCAATTGAGGAGTTGATCCAAAACGTCCAAGAGAAGCAAGGAGAGATGGCAGCAGCTGACAACCGAACTCTCAAGGAGCTAGCCGCTCCGGACTTGGGTCAACAACCATTATGCATTGAATATGCTAATCTTGAGGTAGCTTTTGAATTAAAATCTGGTTTGATTCATCTTCTCCCAACTTTTCATGGTTTTGCAGGAGAGGATCCAAATAAGCACCTCAAGGAATTCCATGTAGTTTGCTCAAGCATGAGACCAACAGGGGTCACGGAAGAGCAAGTTAAGTTGAGAGCCTTCCCATTCTCTCTAGCTGATTCAGCAAAGGAATGGCTCTACTATCTACCATCCGGGACCATCACTACATGGAATGATTTGAAGAAAGCATTCTTGGAAAGGTATTTCCCAGCATCTAAGGCTGCCAACATTAGGAAAGAGATATGTGGGATTCGGCAATACAACGGAGAGTCCCTATATGAATATTGGGAGAGGTTCAAGAAACTTTGTGCATCATGTCCACACCATCAGATAAGTGAACAACTTCTCATCCAATACTTCTATGAAGGTCTCATGCCCATGGAGAGAAGTATGATAGATGCCGCTAGTGGGGGAGCTCTAGTTGATAAGACTCCCAGGGCTGCTAGAACATTAATCTCCAACATGGCAGCCAATTCTCAACAGTTCTCAATGAGACAAGATCCACCACCACAATCCAAGAGAGTTAATGAGGTAAGTATATCATCCCTTGAACAAAAATTTGATAAACTGACTTCTCTTGTTCAACAATTGGCTGTAGGTAAAATACAACAAATAAAGGCTTGTGGCATATGTTCAAACATAGGGCACCAAACTGATATGTGTCCAACACTTCAAGAGGATACCAATGAACATGTGAATGCCATGGGTGGATTTCAGAACCAATCAAGGAAATATGATCCCTACTCAAACACATACAATCCAGGATGGAGGGATCATCCAAACTTCAATTATGGAGGGAACCAATCACAAACTATTCCTCCACCATTTGACCACAGGCCACCGGGTTTTCAGCAAAGAGTGCAACAACCATACCAAACCCGACAACAACTACCACCCACCCAAAATTCAGGTACTTCTCTTGAAGATCTTGTTAAAGCTCTTTCTACTAATACAATTCAATTTCAACAGGAAACAAAGACAAGTATTCGAAATTTGGAGACTCAAATAGGGCAATTGGCAACAACCATGAGTCAAATGCAAGCAAGGGATTCTGGGAAATTACCTTCCCAAACCATAGTGAATCCAAGAGAGAATGCCAATGCTATAAATTTAAGAAGTGGGAAACAGCTAGAGAAACCACAAAATGATAGTGCTCAAGGGGAGAACAATACCATGGCATCCTCTTCACATCCCAACGAGCCACTAAAAAAGGTAATTCCTAAACCATCATTTCCTTCTTATATAACTCCTCCACCTTTTCCTAGCAGGTTAGCAAAGTCCAAGAAGGAGGAGCAAGAGAAGGAAATTTTGGAAACCTTCCGGAAAGTAGAGGTGAACATACCTTTACTAGATGCTATCAAGCAAGTGCCAAGATATGCCAAGTTCCTAAAAGAGTTGTGCACATCTAAACGGAAGTTGAAATGGAATGAAAAGGTAAGTGTAGGGGAGAATGTGTCAGCTGTTCTTCAAAAGAAACTCCCACCTAAATGCAAGGATCCAGGTATGTTTACCATTCCTTGTAAGATAGGCAACACCAGGTTTGAGCGTGCTATGCTAGATCTAGGGGCATCTATTAATGTCATGCCATATTCAATTTATGCTTCATTGAATCTAGGACCATTAGAGGAAACCGGTGTTATAATACAACTTGCTGACCGTTCTAACACTTATCCAAGAGGAGTTGTAGAAGACGTTCTTGTACAGGTTAATGAATTGGTTTTTCCCGCTGACTTTTATGTTATTGAGATGGAAGATGAGATGTCTTCTAATCCCACACCTATTCTATTAGGGAGACCATTCTTGAAAACAGCAAGAACTAAAATAGATGTACATGATGGCACTTTAACTATGGAATTTGATGGTGAAATAATTCGCTTTAACATTTTTGAGGCCATGAGATATCCTAGTGATGTGCATTCTGTTTTTAATATTGATATAATTGACTCACTAGTGCAGCAAGCTTATGAGCTAGATGGTGAAGATAGTGTGGAAATAGTTCTTAGCAACCATCTCGGAATGGGGAATGCTAAACTAGCCTTGAGTGACCAGGTGGAAGGGGCACTAGAATCTTTACACTCGCTGCAACCAAAAGATGCAAGGTTTGATGTTTCATTTATTGATTTGCCTTTATCTAATGAGAAACTTCTACCTTCCATTTTGCAGGCACCAACTTTAGAATTGAAACCACTACCGAACCACTTGAAATATTTGTTCTTAGGGGAAAAGGACACACTACCTGTCATCATTGCCAAAGAGCTCACACCTTTGCAAGAAGAGCGACTTATCCGGGTGCTTAGAGAGCATAAAACAGCAATTGGTTGGACAATTGCCGATATCAAGGGAATAAGCCCATCCATGTGTGAGCTTGATGTCAACCTTTTGATGAGCCAATGTTAATATAATATGTTGATTGAGAAAGAAGCATGTTTAGACTTAATCTGACTTGTATAATCATCCTTGTGAGTTTTTGAGCCTATAATGATTGATGCATTATACAAATCAATCTAATTTCTTTCTTGAGTGCTCTTATGATTACATGATTCTCTAGAACTTGCTTTAAACCGTTTGAGACTATATTGATACATGTGACAACATGAATATGATAGAGGCATTAGGATTTTTAGCCAGGGCCAAACAGCCATCCCTTATTGATGTTCCAAGAGAACACACCCTTAGTGAACCAATTTGAGCCTACATTGAATAAGCTATCTCTTTGGTAACCATAACTTGTCCCTAACCTAAATATACTTATATCTTTACCTTTGTTCCAAAGATGAATTAGCATGTTTTGAGACAAAGACAAGGGATATTTTTAGTTAAAAATTTGGGTTAGAAACAAGAAATAAGTGTGGGGGGAAAAGAAAAGAAAAGTCAAGAGAAAAAGAAATGGAATACTGGCAAATACATTCTATGAAGGTCTCATGCCCATGGAGAGAAGTATGATAGATGCCGCTAGTGGGGGAGCTCTAGTTGATAAGACTCCCAGGGCTGCTAGAACATTAATCTCCAACATGGCAGCCAATTCTCAACAGTTCTCAATGAGACAAGATCCACCACCACAATCCAAGAGAGTTAATGAGGTAAGTATATCATCCCTTGAACAAAAATTTGATAAACTGACTTCTCTTGTTCAACAATTGGCTGTAGGTAAAATACAACAAATAAAGGCTTGTGGCATATGTTCAAACATAGGGCACCAAACTGATATGTGTCCAACACTTCAAGAGGATACCAATGAATATGTGAATGCCATGGGTGGATTTCAGAACCAATCAAGGAAATATGATCCCTACTCAAACACATACAATCCAGGATGGAGGGATCATCCAAACTTCAATTATGGAGGGAACCAATCACAAACTATTCCTCCACCATTTGACCACAGGCCACCGGGTTTTCAGCAAAGAGTGCAACAACCATACCAAACCCGACAACAACTACCACCCACCCAAAATTCAGGTACTTCTCTTGAAGATCTTGTTAAAGCTCTTTCTACTAATACAATTCAATTTCAACAGGAAACAAAGACAAGTATTCGAAATTTGGAGACTCAAATAGGGCAATTGGCAACAACCATGAGTCAAATGCAAGCAAGGGATTCTGGGAAATTACCTTCCCAAACCATAGTGAATCCAAGAGAGAATGCCAATGCTATAAATTTAAGAAGTGGGAAACAGCTAGAGAAACCACAAAATGATAGTGCTCAAGGGGAGAACAATACCATGGCATCCTCTTCACATCCCAACGAGCCACTAAAAAAGGTAATTCCTAAACCATCATTTCCTTCTTATATAACTCCTCCACCTTTTCCTAGCAGGTTAGCAAAGTCCAAGAAGGAGGAGCAAGAGAAGGAAATTTTGGAAACCTTCCGGAAAGTAGAGGTGAACATACCTTTACTAGATGCTATCAAGCAAGTGCCAAGATATGCCAAGTTCCTAAAAGAGTTGTGCACATCTAAACGGAAGTTGAAATGGAATGAAAAGGTAAGTGTAGGGGAGAATGTGTCAGCTGTTCTTCAAAAGAAATTCCCACCTAAATGCAAGGATCCAGGTATGTTTACCATTCCTTGTAAGATAGGCAACACCAGGTTTGAGCGTGCTATGCTAGATCTAGGGGCATCTATTAATGTCATGCCATATTCAATTTATGCTTCATTGAATCTAGGACCATTAGAGGAAACCGGTGTTATAATACAACTTGCTGACCGTTCTAACACTTATCCAAGAGGAGTTGTAGAAGACGTTCTTGTACAGGTTAATGAATTGGTTTTTCCCGCTGACTTTTATGTTATTGAGATGGAAGATGAGATGTCTTCTAATCCCACACCTATTCTATTAGGGAGACCATTCTTGAAAATAGCAAGAACTAAAATAGATGTACATGATGGCACTTTAACTATGGAATTTGATGGTGAAATAATTCGCTTTAACATTTTTGAGGCCATGAGATATCCTAGTGATGTGCATTCTGTTTTTAATATTGATATAATTGACTCACTAGTGCAGCAAGCTTATGAGCTAGATGGTGAAGATAGTGTGGAAATAGTTCTTAGCAACCATCTCGGAATGGGGAATGCTAAACTAGCCTTGAGTGACCAGGTGGAAGGGGCACTAGAATCTTTACACTCGCTGCAACCAAAAGATGCAAGGTTTGATGTTTCATTTATTGATTTGCCTTTATCTAATGAGAAACTTCTACCTTCCATTTTGCAGGCACCAACTTTAGAATTGAAACCACTACCGAACCACTTGAAATATTTGTTCTTAGGGGAAAAGGACACACTACCTGTCATCATTGCCAAAGAGCTCACACCTTTGCAAGAAGAGCGACTTATCCGGGTGCTTAGAGAGCATAAAACAGCAATTGGTTGGACAATTGCCGATATCAAGGGAATAAGCCCATCCATGTGCATGCACCGGATTTTGTTAGAGGAAGGGTCTAAACCAACAAGAGAAGCACAAAGGAGATTGAACCCTCCTATGATGGAGGTTGTGAAAAAGGAGATACTGAAGCTCCTAGATGTTGGAGTGATCTATCCTATCTCGGATAGCAAATGGGTGAGCCCAGTCCAAGTGGTTCCAAAGAAATCAGGTGTAACGGTGGTAACAAATAATGAGAATGAACTTGTTCCTACTAGGATTCAAACAGGATGGCGAGTTTGTATTGATTATCGTAAACTTAATTCCACAACTCGCAAAGACCACTTTCCTTTACCTTTTATTGATCAAATGCTTGAAAGGTTAGCTGGCCATTCTCATTATTGTTTTCTTGATGGTTTTTCAGGTTATAATCAGATAGCCATTGCTCCGGAGGACCAAGAGAAAACAACATTCACATGTCCATTTGGTACTTTTGCATACCGGCGTATGCCATTTGGTCTTTGTAATGCACCAGCTACATTCCAAAGGTGTATGGTTAGCATATTTTCAGATTATGTAGAGAATATCATAGAAGTGTTTATGGATGATTTTAGTGTCTATGGTGATTCTTTTGATAGATGTCTAGAGAACCTTACACTTGTACTTGAAAGATGCATGGAAACTAACCTTGTTTTGAATTGGGAAAAATGTCACTTTATGGTAGAACAAGGAATAGTTTTGGGTCATGTTATTTCTTCTAGAGGGATGGAGGTTGATAAATCTAAAATAGATATTATGCATTCTTTACCACCTCCCACAAATGTGAGAGAGGTTCGTTCTTTTCTTGGACATGCAGGTTTCTATAGGAGATTTATCAAAGACTTCTCAAAGATCACATTACCTCTTTGCAAGCTACTACAAAAAGATGTGGTTTTCCACTTTGATGATAAATGCAAAGAGGCGTTTGAAACATTGAAGGGACTCTTGACATCAGCTCCTATCATGCAACCACCAGATTGGAATATACCTTTTGAAATCATGTGTGATGCTAGTGACTATGCCATTGGAGCTGTTTTGGGCCAACGGGTTGGCAAAGCCTCACATGCCATTTATTATGCCTCCCGAACTCTTAATGATGCTCAATTGAACTATTCCACTACTGAAAAAGAACTTTTGGCTGTTGTATTTGCTTTAGAAAAATTTCGATCTTATTTAATTGGTACTAAAGTAATTGTATTTTCTGACCATGCAGCCCTTAGGTACTTACTCACTAAGAAGGAGGCCAAACCAAGGTTGATCAGATGGATACTTCTCTTACAAGAGTTTGATTTGGAGATAAAAGATAAGAGAGGTAGTGACAACTTGGTTGCGGACCATCTTAGCCGTTTAGTTCATGAAGATGATGCACTACCCTTGAATGAGAACTTTCCGGATGAGCAACTTCTTTTTATAAGAACAACAACTCCTTGGTATGCTGATATTGTTAATTACTTAGTTACCAAGAAGTTGCCACAAGAGTTGACACAAGCTCAAAGAAATAAGATCAAGAGTGATGCCAAATACTACATATGGGATGATCCTTACCTTTGGAAGCATTGCTCCGATCAGATTATAAGAAGGTGTGTACTCAAAACTGAATTTCAATCTATTCTCACCTTTTGTCACTCTTATGCATGTGGAGGACACTTTGGATCCAAAAGAACAGCCATGAAAGTTCTTGATTCTGGATTTTATTGGCCTACCATATTCAAAGATGCATACCTCTTTTGCAAGTCATGTGATCGTTGCCAAAGAACTGGTAACTTAGGTGCTAGAAATCAAATGCCTCAAACTCCAATACTTATTGTTGAAATTTTTGATGTATGGGGCATGGATTTCATGGGACCTTTTCCTCCTTCTTTTGGTAATCTTTATATTTTACTTGCCGTTGATTATGTTTCAAAGTGGGTGGAAGCAAAATCCACTAGGACTAATGACTCTAAAGTTGTTTCAGATTTTGTCAAGACTAACATCTTTGCTAGGTTTGGAACGCCAAAGGCCATAATCAGCGATAGAGGTACTCACTTTTGCAATAGGACTATGGAAGCACTTTTGAGGAAGTATAACATCACACACAAGGTCTCCACCTCATATCATCCTCAAACTAGTGGGCAAGCTGAAGTGTCAAACCGAGAAGTTAAGTCCATCCTTGAAAAGACAGTTAATCCAAATAGGAAGGATTGGAGTTCACGACTTGATGATGCACTTTGGGCTTATAGGACAGCATATAAGACACCCATTGGTATGTCTCCTTATCGACTTGTTTATGGTAAGCCTTGTCATCTTCCGGTTGAATTGGAACATAAATCATATTGGGCTATCAAACAATGCAACATGGAGATGGATGAGATAGGAAAGAAAAGAAAACTTGACCTACAAGAATTAGAGGAGATAAGGAATGATGCCTATCAGAATTCTAGGATTTACAAGGAAAAAACTAAGGCATTCCATGACAAGATGATATCAAGAAAAGAATTTGTTGTTGGACAAAAAGTTCTTCTCTTCCATTCACGCCTTAAGTTATATCCAGGTAAGTTACGTTCTCGTTGGGTTGGACCTTTTGTTATTACTAATGTATTTACTCATGGTGCAGTTGAAATCCAAAGCCCGAAAACAGATAAGGCATTCAAAGTGAATGGTCATAGATTGAAGCCTTACTATGAGAACTTTCCAATACAAGATGTGGAGGAGTTTCCACTTTTTGAGCCAAAGTATGTTGAATAATAATGGCATGGGTCTAAGTCAAGCTGAGGACAATAAACCAAGCGCTTCTTGGAGAGGCAACCCAAAAGGATGGAGAACATCTATTATATCAGATTTGCATATTCCTTACTCTCCATCATTCTATCTTTTATTGTTTTTCTTTTCTTTTGTTCAATAGTTCTTTTCTCTTACATATAATTCTTGCATTGGGGGATAATAGCATTACATTGAGGACAATGTAAAAATTATGTGTGGGGGGAAGAATTTAGGATTTTATTTAGAGTGTTTTGTTTTTGAGTCTTTTTATGTTGTTTTTCTTTTTGATCCTTGTTTTGAAAATAACTAGATGTAAATATAAATTTTTTTTTTAACCCCGGTTAAATGGCGGATAACGGTACTCCGTGATTATTTAAATCGGTTCCATCAGCTACCCACAAAACTGATATTGTATATAAATTTCTCTTCCAATTTCTCTTTCAATTTTTTTTTTTTTCATTCTTTTTCAGGATGGATGATATTCTCACAAGATTGCAGAAACGATTTCCTCCTTTTCCTCGAAATATTTTACTGAAGCTTTACCAAGTTCGACTTGAAAGATTAAGAATGCTTATGCGCAAAGGGATTCCTGACGACATACGTTGGCTAATTGAAGCCAAGGTACGTGAAGATGAATATCTTCCTGTTTTGCATTTACCAGGTACAGGTAGAAGCACTTTTGCAAAGAAGCGACGAGCAAAGCGCATGAGTTCAAATTGCCACAAATGTGCACGATGGACGTGTAACGGTAAATGTCGTTCTATTGGGATTCCGTCCTCTAATCGAGATGATAAAATTGAATTCATTAAGGATGGACTGAGTAAGGAGAATTTGGGTAATATCCAACTTTCTCTTGAGACGCATCCTAGTGGAGACGTACAAAGAGAAATTCTTGATTTATGGCCGCAATTCCAAAGGGAATGGCAACATCTTGGGAATCTGATGTTAAAAGACCCTGTTTGCCAGCTTGTAAGAAAACTGGATGGGAAGCATATCCTCGACTCATAGAAGGCGTTTAAGCCGTTTCTGGACGTAAAACCAGAGGAAGATGTGAGCCACAATCACAACTACAATAAATGACTTCTCAGTTTTTGGTTTGATTTGCAATAACTTTATTTTGGTTTAATTTACGTGTTGTTCGATTTGTGTAACTATTCTCGTTTTTTTTTATTTTTTTTTATTTGTCTTTTACGGTTGATTTTTTCTTCTCTTTTCGATTTTCTTCCTGAAATCACGCAAAAATCTTTTGTTAGGTTAACATTTTCTTCTGACAGGACAGATACACTTTCGGCGACATTATTACTCTTGTCTGATACACTACTCAGTCCTCTATATATTACACCATGTACTCATTCTCTTTCAGGCACTCGAAAAAAAAAAAAATGGAAAGTACTTCATCCCAGCGCATAAAAAAAATTTGTGTCTTTGGAGGTGCTTATCCAGGGAAAAATAACATATTCGCTGATGAAGCCATAAGAGTTGGAGTAATACTTGCCCAACAAAAGATCCACTTGATTTATGGAGGCGGTAGTACGGGTTTAATGGGAGCAGTCGCTACAGCAGCACACGCCGGAGGAAGTCCAGTTCTAGGAATCGTGCCAAAACTATTCACAAGTTTTTGTGGACCCACCGTGGGTAAGGAAATACAAGTCTGGAGTGTCCCTGAACGGATAACAATCATGTACCATTCTGCCGATGCATTCATTGCTTTACCAGGAGGTCTGGGTACATTGGAAGAAATAGCTTGCGTGGCTTCTTGGTCATCTTTGGTCACAAATAAGAAACCCATTGGTTTGCTTAATATTAATGGTTATTTTAGTAATTTGCTTTCATATTTAGATAATGCTGTGGATAATGGATTCATGTTTTCAGAGGCAAGGAGAACCATAATTTCTGCTACAACCATTGAAGATTTACTCAAAAAGCTCCAAGCTTATGAGTGTTTATCTGCTACGGTTGTTTCGCAAACGCTCGGAAAAAGAAAAAGAGATATGGACGAGCAAGGAGTGGATTGCACTTTGTCTTTGTGACATTATCTAACATTTTGCTTGTTGTGTCTCAGTTATAATAAGTGGTTAGCAACCTCTGCAGGTAATATCTCCTAAATTCTACCTTTAAAATTTGACATTGGGGACAATGTCATATTTTAGTAGGGGGTAAGGGACATATTTTGCTAATTTAATAAAAAAAAAAAAATTTTAAGAAGTATTCATTCTGAACAAGGTCTGAGTAAGGGAGACTTGAGACATACCTTGTCAGTTTGATTTCTTCTTTTCAAAAAAAAAAAAAAAAAAAAAAAAAAAAAGAAAAGAGTTTGTTGTGTTTTAAGCAATTTAGAAGTATTCATTCTGAACAAGGTCTGAGTAAGGGAGACTTGAGACATACCTTGTCAGTTTGATTTTAATCTTTTTATGTTTACTTGTTAATTTTTGTTTAGTATTTTAGGATTATTTAGGTTGCATGAGTTTGTTTTGTTTTGAGTCTTAGTTGTTCCTATTCTTATGTTATTAGTTCTTTCCTCTTACACATGATTCTTTCATTTGAGTTAATAGACTTACATTGAGGACAATGTAAGAATTAAGTGTGGGGGGAATGATTTAGGATTTCTTTTATTTTTGTCTACTATTTTTTTTTTCTTTATTATTATTATTATTTTTTTTTTTTTTGTGAGTTTTAGTTCCTTTTTAATACAATGATGAGATATGAATTGCATAAGTCTAAAACAGATTTATTAGTAAGAAGATTTTCATGAGAATTGAGCTTGATGTCAACCTTTTGATGAGCCAATGTTAATATAATATGTTGATTGAGAAAGAAGCATGTTTAGACTTAATCTGACTTGTATAATCATCCTTGTGAGTTTTTGAGCCTATAATGATTGATGCATTATACAAATCAATCTAATTTCTTTCTTGAGTGCTCTTATGATTACATGATTCTCTAGAACTTGCTTTAAACCGTTTGAGACTATATTGATACATGTGACAACATGAATATGATAGAGGCATTAGGATTTTTAGCCAGGGCCAAACAGCCATCCCTTATTGATGTTCCAAGAGAACACACCCTTAGTGAACCAATTTGAGCCTACATTGAATAAGCTATCTCTTTGGTAACCATAACTTGTCCCTAACCTAAATATACTTATATCTTTACCTTTGTTCCAAAGATGAATTAGCATGTTTTGAGACAAAGACAAGGGATATTTTTAGTTAAAAATTTGGGTTAGAAACAAGAAATAAGTGTGGGGGGAAAAGAAAAGAAAAGTCAAGAGAAAAAGAAATGGAATACTGGCAAATACATTCCTATGTAAAAAAAAAAAAAAATATGAATCATCTCTTGAATTTGTGGAAAAAGAAAAAGATGTTACAAAGTCGTTTAGAATGAAGAAAAGGCCCAACATGAATATCCGGCCTAGGTGACTATGTACTTGTAAAGAATTTTGAGAAGTTTCTTTGTATGATCTTTTTATATCTCTAAACTTTATGAACTCTTTGGAACCTTTGTGATATCTTTATCCTTTTGTTCTTCAACCACATTACAAACCCCTTGGCCCCATTACAACCTTGATTAAAGACCTCTTGATTCATGAAGTTGTATGATCTAAATAGTGGAGAATAGGTGGACAAGCAAGAATATGGTAGAACTGTTTTCATGAGATTGATTGAGTGTAAACACTTCACCACTACTTTAAAGAGTGAAAATCATGAGGGTATCCCATGTGAGAAGTTGAGATTAAATTTGAACATGCAATATTTTGATTGAGATATGTTATGCTAATATTGGCTTAACTCAAACAATTTACATTCAAGCATGATTTTTTGTGAAATTCTTTAAGCTATTGATTAGTTTATAAGACTTGTTCAAATATTGTCTCTAATTTGTATTGAAAGGATTAGGAGTAAATAATTTTAGTATATGCAGTTTATTTATATTTTAGTTTTTCAATGTTTGTGGGTATCGTTCTAGTAAACCCTCACGAGACTAAACTCGTCCACTAGGGACACCTAGGGGTTTAAAGGCTTGTGTCACATGCTAAGTGCCACCGTGATTTCCTACGAAAATGGATTAGATTAGATTTTCTTATTTTATTTTTATTGAGTCGTTGCTAGGGACTAGCAACAATCTAAGTGTGGGGGTGTGATAACTCGTATAATTATATAGTTTTTAGTTATGTTTTATTAATGTTTTGTGTCAAATACGAGTTATTATTGTTTAGTCTATTTGTGTTTATGATCTTTTATATTTTTATGTATTTTGGTGTTTTTCACAAGTTTCTTTGAGTGATTTTAGATTACTAGAATTAAGGGCAAATCCAGTTCAGTTTCAGTTCCGACACCTTTTGCCATATCAGCTATATCTCGAGTTTCACTGAAGCAATAAGGCTGAAATTTGTAGCCATGCAAAGCTAAGAGGCATATCTATCTTTTTCATGTTTTACACTTCTTAAAACGGAGTCGTTTTCCCTAGCGAAATCGACCATCAAGTTGGCTGATGTGCAATGACGTCTGTGCTGACATGTTTTCGTATTTTGCCCATATCTGCTTAACCACATCAGCAAATGAGCTGATTCCAACGGCTATGGTTCCGTAACTGATAGGGGAACCTTTGTCTAGAAGACCATGTGATCAGATCAGGCCTCCAATATTGAAGAAATCGACCATCAAGGTGGCTGATGTGCAATGACGTCTGTGCTGACATGTTTTCGTATTTTGCCCATATCTGCTTAACCACATCAGCAAATGAGCTGATTCCAACGGCTATGGTTTCTTAACTGATAGGGGAACCTTTTTCTAGAAGACCATGTGATCAGATAAGGCCTCCAATATTGACGAAATCGACCAACAAGTTGGCTGATCAAAATCGTCATATACCTACCTTTGAAATTTGTAAAGCTTGTCTCTTGTCATTTAGCCCTCCAAAATGTGTATAAATAGAGGGCCTTGGATGATTGTAAGGGATCATATTGGAGATTGGTAGGATATTAGCCATTTTAACAAAATTCTCTAAGTTTTCTTCTTGTTTCTTTTCTCTAGTTTTCTTTTTCTTTAGAAAGAGCAAGAGGTTGGATAATTAATATTCTTCTTCTTCTTCTTTCTTTCTTTTATTTCCTTCTTAGATTCTCTTTAATTTTATGTTTATGTTTATGATGCCTATGCTAGGCTAAACTTCTATTTGGTTAAGGGTGATTTCAAAGCCCTAGACACGTTTTGTGATTGATTTTCAGATTCTATCTATCATTAATTTTCTATCAAAGTTGCTTATGTTCTTCTACAAGAATTGTTCATGATGTTGTCTTGATTTATTTAGGTGTACAACTAGATAGATCTTGATAATTATCTATTGCTAGTCTAGGAGTCTTGATCCGTGTAATTGTCTTGATTTCCTATTCATAAGTGGCAATTTGTGATTAATGATTATGGTCAAGTTTTCAATAATTGCAAAGTGGAACATAACCTAAGTTGAACAATCCGAGCTTATGTGTTTGTTGCTTAGATCAACCTATCTTTCTCATCATAAAGCTGCCATTAAATTGAATCTAGAGAGCTTATTCTAGGTTGTTTGATGGTTAGAGATTAAATAGAGAGCTTGTTCTATTTAACGACAAACTAAGGAAAGATTGGGATAACAGAGCTTGTTGTTATCTACGGTTGTTAACTTTGATAGTTGGTTGATATTGATAGATCTGAAATTGATTCTTAATGATGTCTAGTGGTGGAGAATGAAACCTTAACCATATTTTTCATATTTGATTCTTCTTACTTACTTGTTTTCTTACTTTTAGTTTGCTTATTTTTTATATTTATTTTTATTGGCTGGTTATACCGCCTAATTTGTATATTAACTTTGTTTTATTTTTATTGGCTGGTTATACCGCCTAATTTAGTATATATATTATTGGCTGGTTATACCGCCTAATTTAGTATATATATTTTTATTGGCTGGTTTTACCGCCTTGCATCTTATTCTTATTATTTACTTTAGTTTAAATCTGGCTTCAAAAACCCCTTTTCTTTTATTGTTCTTGAATTTAAGTTTTAAACTATTAACTTATAAACTAAAACCCAATCCCTGAGGACTCGACCCTTGCTAACTACTATACTTACAATTGATCTTTTTAGTGCAAGGTTAAATAAGATACACTCTTTTGGGTGCATCAACTGACCCATTTGTGGTTAAGCATGTGTATCATTATGGAGCAGTTGACATTGAGAATCCTCAAAATGGTAACGTATTCAAGGTAAATGGACAAAGACTCAAACTCTTTTTGGAAAATCATGTTACTCAAGAAGAGGTTGTTTTTCTTTCTGATCCTTGTTTTGAAAATAACTAGATATAAATATAAATTTTTTTTTTAACCCCGGTTAAATGGCGGATAACGGTACTCCGTGATTATTTAAGTCGGTTCCATCAGCTACCCACAAAACTGATATTGTATATAAATTTCTCTTTCAATTTCTCTTTCATTTTATTTTATTTCATTTTTTTCAGGATGTATGATATTCTCAAAAGATTGCAGAAACGATTTCCTCCTTTTCCTCGGAATATTTTACTGAAGCTTTACCAAGTTCGATTTGAAAGATTAAGAATGCTTATGCACAAAGGGATTCCTGAAGACATGCGTTGGATAATTGAAGCCAAGGTACGTGAAGATGAATATCTTCCTGTTTTGCATTTACCAGGTACAAGTAGAAGCACTTATGCAAAGAAGCGACGAGCAAAGCGCATGAGTTCAAATTGCCACAAGTGTGCACGATGGACGTGTAACGGTAAATGTCGTTCTATTGGGATTCCGTCCTCTAATCGAGATGATAAAATTGAATTCATTAAGGATGGACTGAGTAAGGAGAATTTGGGTAATATCCAACTTTCTCTTGAGACGCATCCTAGTGGAGACGTACAAAGAGAAATTCTTGATTTATGGCCGTAATTCCAAAGGGAATGGCAACATCTTGGGAATCTGATGATAAAAGACCCTGTTTGCCAGCTTGTAAGAAAACTGGATGGGAAGCATATCCTCGACTCATAGAAGGCGTTTAAGCCGTTTCTGGACGTAAAACCAGAGGAAGATGCCAAATACACTTTCGGCGACATTATTACTTTTGACTTTTACGGTTGATTTTTCTTCTCTTTTTGATTTTCTTCCTGAAATCACGCAAAAATCTTTTGTTAGGTTAACATTTTCTTCTGACAGGTCAAATACACTTTCGACGACATTATTACTCTTGTCTGATTCACTACTCAATCCTCTATATATTACACCATGTACTCATTCTCTTTCAGGCACTCGAAAAAGAAAAAAATGGAAAGCACTTCGTCCCAGCGCATTAAAAAAATTTGTGTCTTTGGAGGTGCTTATCCAGGGAAAAATAACATATTCGCTGATGAAGCCATAAGAGTTGGAGTAATACTTGCCCAACAAAAGATCCAGTTGATTTATGGAGGTGGTAGTACGGGTTTAATGGGAGCAGTCGCTACAGCAGCACACACCGGAGGAAGTCCAGTTCTAGGAATCGTGTCAAAACTATTCACAGATTTTTGTGGACCTACCGTGGGTAAGGAAATACAAGTCTGGAGTATCCCTGAACGGATGACAATCATGTACCATTCTGCCGATGCATTCATTGCTTTACCAGGAGGTCTGGGTACATTGGAAGAAATAGCTTGCGTGGCTTCTTGGTCATCTTTGGTCACAAATAAGAAACCCATTGGTTTGCTTAATATTAATGGTTATTTTAGTAATTTGCTTTCATATTTAGATAATGCTGTGGATAATGGATTCATGTTTTCAGAGGCAAGGAGAACCATAATTTCTGCTACAACCATTGAAGATTTACTCAAAAAGCTACAAGCTTATGAGTGTTTATCTGCTACGGTTGTTTCGCAAACGCTCGGAAAAAGAAAAAGAGATATGGACAAGCAAGGAGTGGATTGCACTTTGTCTTTGTGACATTATCTAACATTTTGCTTGTTGTGTCTCAGTTATAATAAGTGGTTAGCAACCTCTGCAGGTAATATCTCCTAAATTCTACCTTTAAAATTTGACATTGGGGACAATGTCATATTTTAGTAGGGGGTAAGGGACATATTTTGCTAAAAAAAAAAATTGTTGTGTTTTAAGACATTTAGAAGTATTCATTCTGAACAAGGTCTGAGTAAGGGAGACTTGAGACATACCTTGTCAGTTTGATTTAATCTTCTTCTTCAAAAAAACAAAAAAAAAATCATGTTTAGACTTAGTGTGTTTTTTAGTTACTTTCAATACTATAATGAGATATGAATTGCATAAGTCTAAAACAGATTTATTAGTGAGAAGATTTTTATGAGAATTGAGCTTGATATCAACCTTTTTATGAGCCAATGTTAATATGATATGTGATTGAGAAAGAAGCATGTTTAGACTTAATCTGACTTGTATAATCATCCTTGTGAGTTTTTGAGCCTATAATGATTGATGCATTATACAAATCAATCTAATTTCTTTCTTGAGTGCTCTTATGATTACATGATTCTCTAGAACTTGCTTTAAACCGTTTGATACTATATTGATACATGTGACAACATGAATATGATAGAGGCATTAGGATTATAACCAGAGCCAAACAACCATCCCTTATTAATGTTCTAAGAGAACATCCCCACTAGTGAGCCAATTTGAGCCTACATTAAATGTGCTGTTTTATTGGTAACCACAACTTACACCTAGCCTAAATATACTTATATCCTTACCCTTGTTCTAAAGATGGATTTTTATATTTTGAGACATATTGCAAAAAAAAAAAAAAAAAAAAAAAAAAAAAAAAAAAAAAAAAAACAAGGGATATTTTTAGTTGAAAATTTGGGTTAGAAACAAAAGATAAGTGTGGGGGAAGAAAAGAAAAAGTCAAGAGAAAAAGAAAGGGATCATTGTCAAATACATTCCCATATTAAAAAAAAAAAAAATCTTCTCTTGAACTTCTAGAAAAAGATGTTACAAAGTTGGTTAGAATGATGCAAAGGCTCAACATGAATATTTAGCCTATGTTATTATGTGCTTTATAAGAGTTTTGAGAAGTTTTATTTGTATGATCTTATTATGTCTCTAAAATCTATGAACTCTTTGGAACCTTTGTGATATCTTTATCCTTTTGTTCTTTAACCACATTATAACCCTTTTGCCCCATTACAACCTTGAATAAAGACCTCTTGATTTATGAAGTTGTATGATCTAAATAGTGGAGAATAGGTGGACAAGCAAGCATATGGTAGAAGTGTTTTCATGAGATTGATTGAGTGTAAACACTTTACCACTACTTTAAAGAGTGAAAATCAAGAGAGTATCCCATGTGAGAAGTTGAGATTAAGTTTGAATATACACTATTTTGATTGAAATATGTTATGTTAATATTGGCTTAACTCAAACTATTTACATTCAAGCAAGATTTTTTGTGAATTTCTTTAAGCTATTGATTAGTTTTTAAGGCTTGTCCAATGATTATCTCTAATTTATATTGGAAGGATTAGTTATAATTATTATTTTTAGTTTTTCTTATGTCTTCAATGTTTGTGGGTATCGTCCTAGTAAACCCTCACGAGACTAAACTCGTCCACTAGGGACACCTAGGGGTTTAAAGGCTTGTGTCACATGCTAAGTGCCACCGTGATTTCCTACGAAAATGGATTAGATTAGATTTTCTTATTTTATTTTTATTGAGTCGTTGCTAGGGACTAGCAACAATCTAAGTGTGGGGGTGTGATAACTCGTATAATTATATAGTTTTTAGTTATGTTTTATTATTGTTTTGTGTCAAATACGAGTTATTATTGTTTAGTCTAATTGTGTTTATGATCTTTTATATTTTTATGTAATTTGGTGTTTTTCACAAGTTTCTTTGAGTGATTTCAGATTACTAGAATTAAGGGCAAATCCAGTTCAGTTCCAGTTCCGACACCATTTACAATATCAGCTATATCTCGAGTTTCACTGAAGAAATAAGGCTGAAATTTGTAGCTGTGCAAAGCTAAGAGGCATATCTATCTTTTTCATGTTTTACACTTCTTGAAACGGAGTCGTTTTCCCTAGAGAAATCGACCATCAAGTTGGCTGATGTGCAATGACGTCTCTGCTGACCTGTTTTCGTATTTTGCCCATATCTTCTTATCCACGTCAGCAAATGAGCTGATTCCAATGGCTATGGATCCGTAACTGATAGGGGTATATTTTTCTAGAAGACAATTTTATCAGATCGAGCCTCCAACATTGACAAAATCGACCATCAAGCTGGCTGATCAGAATTGTCATACAATATGACGAAAATTGTTAGAAAAATGCACCCACCTATTATACCTACCTTTGAAATTTGTAAAGCTTGTCTCTTGTCATTTAGCCCTCCAAAATGTGTATAAATAGAGGGCCTTGGATGAGTATTGGGATACATTGATACATTGGTAGGATATTAGCCATTGTAATAAAATTCTCTAAGTTTTCTTCTTCTTTCCTTTCTCTAGTTTTCTTTTTCTTTACTTATGTTTCTTACATTCCTTTTCATTTTATTCATATCTAGTATGTGTTGCTAATCATATTGTTGAGGTGATGAGGTGAAGCTTTTGGTAAATGCTAAGGTTAGTCTCTTAAACTTGAGCTAAAATGAATCATCATTTATAAACATTAGTATAGATAATATTTTCTTTTGGTTTAAAATCATACTTGCAAAGTAGAGATCTTGATTCGTTATTGACAAGGAAAATGGCACAGTAAATGCTTGGTTTCATAACCTTGATTTGTTGTAGACATATACCTTGGCATAAGGAATGCTTGGACTCTTTTTATGAGTTTTGAGGACACCAAATGAACATAATATCATATGCTATGGACGTTGGACAATTTGGACTGAATTGCTAAACCTTCCGATTGGAACCTCCTTTATGTGTGGATTTCAATTGTGTAATAAAACAAGATTAATCTTAGCATAACACCAAGAGTGGATTCTCTAACCTCAACATCCTTTCTTATTGTTTTTTTTTATATCTTGTTTAATTGCTTTTATGTTATTTTGTTTATTTTGTTCTCTAATATCTTGTTTACTTTCTTTGTTATTGATTCCCTAATATCTTGTTTATTTTCTTTTTCATATATATTTATAAACTTATACTTACTAGTACGCTTCCCTGTGGTTCGACCTCGGACACCCGAGAATTTATTACTTGAACATAACCTGCACTTGGGTTTACAACTCTTAATTGAGTCTCCATCACATACACAATGTGAAGTGCCGAATGGTTATGGGACAATATGATGGACCTTTTATCATAGCATTTTCATAAGCACATAGCACACTAAAATCAAAATATACAAGTTCATGGCATAGAGATGCAAACAAGTTAAGAAACAAAAGGAAAATGCACATGCAAGGCAAACAAAAATGAGATTGCCAAATGGTCATGGAACAATACCAAGAAAATGCAAACATGTAAGACATGATACATGAAAAAAAATGCACAACATGAGCATATGAACAATAATGGCCGAATATGCAAGGATGTAATATCAAGCACGGAAATGAAATATATAAGTAAATATAGCATAGAAAATAATGTAAAGAACATATATACACAAGATTTAACATAGACATGCAAAAGTTACAAGCAAAACTAGTAAGTAGAACAAGGAAAGTTAAGCTCCATGGTTGGTATCAAATGGGCATAGCCTCTCACCAAACCATAATCACTTGGTCTTGCCAAGATCATGAAGCCTTTCCATCTCAATAAAACAGAAAATAAACCATGTAAAACAGAAAATAAGGTGAGCTTCATGGTAGGTAAAAATGGGCATAGCCTCTCTCCTAACCATGGTCACTTGGTCTAGCCAAAGATCATGTAGCCATTTCAACCTTTTTTTGCTTCATATTTTGTAAAAAATCAGAACCTTAGAATACTCTAAAAAACTTGTAAAAATCATTTTTCACAACAACATGCAAGGAAGAAAAAAAATGAAAAACAAGGCAAATAAATGTGACATTTTAGGCCATAGCATGAAACCATAGAAAAAAAATTGTTTTCCACCATTTTAAAGAAGAAGAAGAGATGAAAACATAAGTAAACATTAAAAAACTTTATTTCTATGAAAAATGTAGTAGGAAAACATGAGAGAAAAATCAAGAAAACACCATGATAATGAAGAAGAAAGGTAGGCTAGAGCTTGGTAGAGATGACTACCTTCAAGCTCTCTATTGAAAACCTTTTTTTTTTGCCAAATTAGCTACTGTTTTCCAGCCAAAAACTTTTGAAAAAATGAAATTCTCCCCCTCCCCCTCCCTTTAGCCTTGGCCGAATGGCCCCCTAGCCTTTGGATGGGAATTGCACTTTTTCTCCTTCAATCTTGGCCTTTAGATTTAGATATTTTGATGACAACATAAAAATGTCATCTTGCCAATTGATAGCAGCCCTTAAGATGTGTACTCAGCCCTTGTAGTAACCTTAGCCATTAGATGCAAAAGAGGACCAATCCCATGCACTCCCTTGCTTGCCCCTTTTGAGTGCCTACCCTTGGATGAGTTGTGCTCTTCCATTCTTGGTCATTGGATGAGGCCAACATAAAAATTACATCTTGTAGATTAAATCCAGCCCTCAAAATGTATACTCAGCCCTTGTATATGGCCTAAGCCATTGGATGAAAAGAGATGATCCCATGCACTCCCTTGCTCAACCGAATAGATGCTCACCTTTGGATGAGTTGTGCTCATCTTTTTTCTTTCATTCTTGGCCATTAGATAGGGTTCTTTTATGAAAAATAAAAATGTCATTTTGGCATTTAAATTTGGCCATTGGATGGTGTTTTCAACTTTCCTATAAGGCACCTAAGCTATTAGATGAAGGGAGGACCATTTTCAAGGTGTTAATGGTAGCATGTGGCTTGATAGTGACTAGGGAATTATATTGTTCAAGCTTCCTTCTTCTCCTCTATGTTGGCTGACCAAGGGAAGAAAAAAAATCCCAGCAATTCCTTCTTCTTTCTTATTTTCCTCAATTACCAATTTGCCCTTTTTGGTTTCCTTACTGAAATGACCTTTTTGCCCCCCAAACTTAAATAAATAGCAAACGGACTCCAAATTTGAATTTTCTTTTTTCAATACTTCGAAAATAATAAAAAATTGAATTCTGGAAGTTTTCAAAAATTTTTGAGTCCTTTTGCTATTTATTTCGGATTTATTTCCGAAATTACCCCTTTTATGCACCCGAACTTTACCATTTTTTAAACGAGCTCCGAACCCAAATTTTTATTCACCAATATTTTCCAAATAATTTAAAAATATGATCTGAAAGTTTTCAGAATTTTTGGAGCTCATTTGCTATTTTTTCGGGATTTATCTGCTTGAATTACTGCATAGGGGACCCGGGATATGGCCATTTTGCAAACGAACTCCAAATCAAGATTTTCTTTCTCCAATATCTTCCAAATAATTTAAAATGAGATTTTCCAATTTTCAGAATTTTTGGAGTTCATTTGCTATTTTTCTGGGATTTATCCTGTTGAATTATTGCATAGAAGACCCAGTATTTGGCCATTTTGCAAACGAACTCCGAATCAAGATTTTCTTTTGCCAATCTCTTCGAAATGATTTAAGAATGAGATTTGCAAATTTTTAGAATTTTTGGAGTTCATTTGCTATTTTTCCATATTTTCCAATTTTGCCCTTTTGCCTCCGAAACCCGATTTTGCTCAAAACAAGTCTGATTTTCAGATTTTCTTCAAATTGAGCCTCGGGCTGTCTTTTTTTAATCATTTCTCATCAATTAAGGGCTTTAGATCTTCCGAATTGGGCCATTTCTACAATTTTTTCCAAATTTCACCGAAATCCACCAAAAAAACCCTAATTCTCGGTTTTCTTCCGAATTGACTTTTTTATCAGTTTTTCTTCCAAATGGCTTCTCCATTACCCGTAGTAGGTGCTTATCTTTCATTTGAGACCTTCAATTTTGACCAATTTGATCGTTTAAGCACTTTTCCCCAAATTTTTTGAATTAGGGTTTCTTTTCTACTGAATCTCGTAAGCCAACTTTCGAACTCCATATCTTTCAATGTAGACCTCGGATTATCAAAATTATTTCACCATTTTTCAATTGAACCTCAAATATTGATTTTGAAAGTAGGTTGATTTTTCAGTAGTTGACTTTTTCGAGGTTGACTTTTTTGGGGTTGACTTTTTCGGGGTTGACTTTTTTGAGTTTGACTTTTTCTGTCCGTTTTCTTAAACTAAGTCTTAGAGTACCACCTGCAAGATGAGAAAAGCCTTTTAGCATTCAGAAGCATCAATTTACCTGATTTAGGGGTCCAAACAAAATTAGGTGTCTACACCGTTACTTAGAACACGATGAGTATGATGTAGCTGAATTATATGTATTAATGAATTGCGAGGAAGTCATACCTTATATTGAGTAAGAGATTTATCATTGCTTAATTATATATTTAGACATTATGTTATATAATAAATATAGTGTAACTCATTTTGTAATTCATTTTTAGGGAGTTTGATGAGATAGTGAAAATCGATGCACCGAACATTACTGATGGAGAGTTGGAGAAAGTCCGTGCAGATAGATTTAGAAAATGGTTTACGGAATATGTAAGTGAAAGAAATAATTGAGTTATCTCATGGTCTAATTCAACATAACTCTCGTATAGTTGAGTTATCTCATGGTCCAGGACGTATGGGTTAGTGTTATTCTAGATATTTTGTTAATGGTTTCAAGTTCCATACATTAGATTATGGACAAAATCGAAAAACCATGAATAACAGTGTATGCATGAAAGGTAACTGTTGTAACGATTCTTCGCATGACTTTTATGGAATGTTGTTAAATCTTGTGGAGTTAGAATATTTTGGTGTGGGAAATCGGTCGTACTTTTTAAATGTTGGTGGTTTGATACGGATAAAGGAATTTGGGTAGATCCTCATAATTGGCTTGTTGAAATAAAGTATAGGTCAGTACTTGCTAGTAATGAACCTTTTGTTTTAGCTAATCAATGTCAACAAGTGTATTACAGTTCTTATCCATCGAATAGAAGGGAACGTCGTGTTCAAAACAAAGGTGAGGAGTATATTTGACATTAGATCTCTTGTAGGAGAAATAATTGATCTAAATTAAGGGGTTTATCAACAAATGGATGTGCCTATTTCCACCATTGTAACATATTCAAAGAATCTTGACAATCCTCGATTTTTGGTTCATGGTGATTTCGAAGAAGTAAATATTAATGTTCTGAGAACAAATGAAGAAGAATAAGAAGAAGAAAAAGACGAAGATGAAGATGAAGATGAAGATGAAAAATGAAAATGATGATGAAGACGAAGACGAAGATGTAGAAGGAAACTATGATGACAACGACGACAATGATGCTGATGAGAACGATGAGAATGATGATGATTAAAAAGTTAATATTTTTTATTCATTTTGTACGTGCATGATCAGTCAAATAATATATTCTATTCGTATATATTTACTAATAAATTTCATATTATTCATGTTATAGATAAAATGTGAGGAGGGCGTAAAAGTGCAAAAAAATCACGCGGTTCAGTATGGGATGCTTTCAGAGTATCTCATGGATTGTCCTCGGGGCCTTCTACACCATAGTTGCTGCCTGCGTCAGCTCCCTCCCCATGGACTCCCTCTTCACCGGCTCCATCGCTACTGGCTCCCATCCCAGTAGCTCCGTCGGCATCGACTCCCTCCCCACTAGGTCCCTCAGTACTGCCCCGCCCGACATCTTTACCAGCGACTCAGGCAGATCTGACAGAACCATTAACTACTCCAGCACTGGATGACATTGTGCAGTATTTCGTCAATGAGTGTCACAAACCTGTACACACCAAGGACACATGTTGGAAGATACACGAAAAACCAGCAAACTGAAAGCCTAGACCACCATCTGAAGGCAAAGGTTTCATGACCAACAGTGAGAAAAAGACACCGGTTGAAACCATACCTTTTAGCAAATAGAAGATTGAATTTCTTCATAAGATTCTCAGCCATCAAACATCATCCTCCACTCCAATTACTACTGACAACACCATAAGAACAGGTTTCGTTGCTCAAACAGGTAATTTTTCTATGGCTTTGAGCACCAACATGCAGAAAAACAACACTTGGATAGTAGACTCTGGCGCATCAGATCATATGACTGGTAATGCTACACTATTCAAAACTTACAGACTAAGCTCCATAAATTTCATGGTTTGAATTGATGGTGGATCATTGTCCAAAGTAGTAGGAATAGGATCGGTGACTATCACGGATAAGTTGATTTTAAAACTTGTGCTCTTGGTTTCCAATTTGACTTGTAACTTGCTATCTATTAGCAAACTCGCCAAAGATTTGAATTGTGTTACTAATTTTTTTCCAAATCATTGTGAATTTCAAGATTTGGAATGGGGAGGATGATTGGCAATGCTAAGGAATGTGCGAGGCTCTATCTTCTTAACGGTTCTAATAATCTTAGAGCATAAGCTCAAGCTGCAAGAAGTGTGTTGTTTTTAGTTTTTTCAGTTTTATCCAATAACAATAGTGCAATCATGTTGTGGCACTATAGGTTAGGTCATCCCAATTTTAGTACTTTAAAATACTGTTCCCAACATTATTCAATGATATCAATCTGGAGCTTTTTCAATGTGAAGTGTGTCAATTATCCAAACATGCGAGAAACAATTATTCAATCCAATGATACAAAACATCTCATCCTTTTGCAATGATTCACAGTGATATATGGGGACCCTTTAGAGTTAATAATATCTCGGGAGCTCGGTGGCTTGTTTCATTTGTTAATGATCACATTCTAATAACCTAGGTATACTTGATGAAAGAAAAATAAGAGGCGTGCATTATCTTAAAAAATTTCAACAACATGATCCAAACAAAATTCTAGACAAAAATAAAGGTGTTTCGATCAAATAATGCCAAAGATTACTTCAATTCTATACTTGGCGAATATCTGATGGATCAGGGAATAGTGCATCAAAGTTCATGTGTTGACACACTTTATCAAAAAGGAATGGCAGAAAGAAAAAACAGTCACCTTCTTGAAGTGGCCAGATCTATTATGATCACCGCGAATGTTCCCAAGCATTTTTGGGGCGAGGCAGTCCTCATAGCCACATATCTCATTAATAGGATGCCATCGAGAGTTCTAAAATTTCAAACACCATGCCAATCTCTTATTCTCTTCTACCCAGATACCTGAATCATCTCATCCTTACCATTGAAAATAATTGGGTGCATGGCATTTGTTCATATACATCAACAACATCGAAGCAAGCTTGATCAAAAGGCCGTAAAAAGTCTCTTTCTTGGCTACTCTCCTACTCAAAAAGGTTACAAGTGTTACTCGCCTGTCACTAAGAAATTCTACACTTTTATGGATGCCATCTTTTTGAAAATCAATCATATTACCCAAAAACTCCCATTCAGGGAGAGAACTCAGTCATACAAGAATGTAGTTTTTAGCCTGACACCTCAATTTTTCCAGAATTCGAGCCTAACAATTCCATCCCACCTGAAATAGAGTCAACCATCCATCCAGAAACTGAGCCAAACACTAACACCCCCTGTTTCTATCCATACACAACCTGCAGTTGACAAAGAGCTAATTGTTTATTCAAGGAAGATAAGGGCCCAAGAGGAAATAGAGGATCGCACATTTCCTGAGCAAAACCATAAATCCAATCCAAGTCAAAATATTCCAAGTAACACATCTCAAACTGATATTACTATTAATGATGATCTTAATATTCCTATTGCTTTGAGAAAATGTGTAAGATCCTGAACCAAGCATCCCATCTATGACTTTGTTTCCAATGATGGTCTGTCATCAAAATATCGTGCTTTTGCTACTAATCTATCCAATGTAGAAATTCCTCAAAATATTCAAGATACTCTAGGAAAATTAGAATGGAGGGTTGCTATCCAAGAAGAGATGAAAGCTCTCAAAAGAAATGGTACTTGGAAACTCTCAGATTTGCCAGAAGAGAAACGACGAGTGGGATGTAAGTGGATTTTTACTGTTAAACATAATTCAGATGGAAGTGTAAGTCGCTACAAAGCGAGGCTTGTTGCTAAAGGATTCACTCAGACCTAAGGCATCAACTATCAAGAAACTTTTGCTCATGTTGCTAAGATCAATATTGTTCGAGTTTTGCTATCTTTAGCAGCCAATCTAGACTGACCTCTTCATCAATTAGATGTGAAAAATGCTTTCCTCAATGGTGACTTGAAAGAGGGTGTGTACATGAAAATTCCATCGGGCTTTGAGACAGGAGGCATTGTAAACAAGATCTGTAAGCTCCGAAAGTCCCTGTATGATCTCAAGCAATCTCCTAGAGCGTGGTTTGACAGATTCATAAAAGCAATCATGAAAAATGGGTATTCCCAAGGTCAAGCTAATCATACCCTGTTCACAAAATTTTCTCCTAATGGGTAAAGCTTCTATTCTTATTATTTATGTTGACGATATTATTGTAATTGGGGATTATACTGAAGAAATAGGCTACTTGAAAGAGGTACTTGCTAAGGAATTTGAGATCAAAGATCTAGGATTGTTGAAATATTTCCTAGGCATGGAGGTTGCTCATTCAAATAAAGGTATTGTAGTTTCACAACGCAAGTACATCTTGGACTTACTAAAAGAAACTGGAATGTTTGGATGCAAGCCTGCAGACACTCCAATGAAATCAAATTATAAAATTGGTTTCAAAGAAGACAGTACACCGATCGACACTAGAAGATATCAAAGGCTAGTAGGAAAACTTATTTATCTGTCTCACACAAGGCCAGACATAGGTTTCCCTGTTAGTGTTATAAGTCAATTCATGAACAAGCCAAATGAAGATCATCTTGAAAGAATTTATCGGATTCTTAGATATTTGAAGATGACCCCTGGTAAAAGAATATTCTTTCGAAAAGGAACAACTAAGTGAGTTGAAGTCTACTCAAATGTTGATTGGGCAGGATCCATTACAGATTGAAGATCGACTACAAACTATTGCACCTATGTATGGGGAAACTTGGTAACTTGGCGTAGCAAGAAATAGTTTGTTATTGCTAGGAATAGTGTCGAGGCAGAGTATAGAGCTTTAGCTTAGAGTATATGTGAAGGATTATGGCTGAAAAGATTACTTGAAGAGTTAAGGATTTCAACAAGAGAGCCAATAAAGGTGTTTTGTGACAATTTGCCTGCAATAAGTATTGCTAAAAATCCTGTTCATCATGATAGAATCAAGCATGTGGAACTAGATCGTCATTTTATCAAAGAAAAGGTTGAAGCAGGAATATTGAACTTGATTTACACACCTACCCACCTCCAAGTGGTAGATGTCCTAACAAAAGCTCTTCTAAGAATAAAGTTTGAAAAATTGAATTCCAAGCTGGGAACGACCAACATCTATTCTCCAGCTTGAAGAGGAGTGTAGAATTCTAAAGTTAATCCCTAAACTTTAGGGATTAGTTTTTATTTTCAGATTTCCTTATTTAGTTAGTTTACGTAATTAAATAAAGAGATTCCTAAAATCTCTCTAGTTTTATTTTTTCCTTAATTTAAGAGATTTGTTTATTGCTAGAATTAATTGGCAGACTTGTTGTCATAGTTCTCCTATATATATTCAAGCAGTTTCTGTTTACGAAAATAAGACATACAGAGTTTTCCTCTCTGAAATTCTTCATCTATAAAATTCTGCACTAGTAAAAGTCAACCATTTTCCAATTGAAAAATATGTAAACGTTTGATTTTTGGAAGATGTGATTGATCCTCTTTGAGAAGGGATCGATCATTGTCTAAACAAAATGCTCCGTAGAGCCAAAATAAAAGGATCGATCCCCTAGCCTTTACAATGACTAGAAATTTGAATTTTGGCTTGAAGGGATAAATCCCCTTGGTAAAAGGATAATCCCCTATACCCAGACAACCTTCCAAGTGTTTTCAATGACCCTTTTCCTTCCTAACTCAGTCACAACGGTTCCAAACACATTTCAACTATAAATTGGCTTCTTCAGCACCATTGAAGATGAGAAAACAAGCACTGCAAAGTCATATATTGATTTTCTCAATAAATCAAGAGCATTCAAGTGTCTTAGTGCTTTAAATTCCATTTTTTTTTTTTTTTGTAATTCTTGTATACAAGCTTTATTTCATATATATTTTTTTATACCTAATAGTAGATGTGTTCATAGGCCGAGTCAGGTTCAAGCCGGGCCTAGGTATGGTATCAACACCACATATATTTGCCCAAGCCCGACCCGACCCGAAATATAGGCCTCAAATTTTACCCAAACCATCCCTATTTATAAATGGATAATCCAGGCCCATTTAGGCCCGCCTATATATTTTTTTATAAAAAAATTTAAACAAATATTTTTTATTATTTAATTTTTAGTAATTTTATCTTTTTTTTTTCTTTTATTAAGTTCTAAAACATGGATAACTTAGCATATTTTTAAATGTTTACACTATAATAGTATATATATATATTATATGATATAAATTACATAATATATTATATAAATGAAACACGGGCTCGGGCTGAGCTCGGGCCTTAATTGTTGGAGCCAAGGCCCAACCCATTTTCTAAATGGGCCTCATTTTTTGTCCAAGCCCATATTTTGGGCCTAATATTTTTGTCCAAGCCCTCTTAAATATGGACGAGCATTTGGGCTTGGACGTGTAGCCCGACCCTTAAACAGGTCTACCTAATAGGCAAAATCAAATCTTTGTGAGGTTATTATTTTAGTTTGCAAAATCCTTTGTTCACATTGTTGAGATTGTGAGATCAAGAGGTAAGGCATCCTTTTGAATGTTTTTGTGAGTTTTGATAGAAATTCGCTTTGAGATTTAGAGGTTACTATCTAAGTCTATAAAAGATAGGGATTGTAAATGTTATATATTTGGTCTAGAAAATGTAATTTTGTAAGGTTTTTGAAATAGTGAATTAGGAACTCATTGGTGATAAAGCCAAAGGAGATGACGTACGTGCCTTGTGAAGAAGGACCATACCCCTATAAATTTTGTATTTGCTCTTCTTTCTCTACACTCTTCACTTATCGTTTTTGCTATGTTGCATATCTTGCTTAATTTCTCAATTTCTCATATTTATTTTAAATTCTCTTAAATCTTTAAATAAACTAATTCATCTCCTCATGGTTTATTTTTATCATTTTGAGCAAACAACAATAAATTTAAAAATATTTGAACTCACTTCCTACTTTTAAGTAAACCTAAAAGACCAAAATCCCTTAACAATACATATCTTTTATTTTATTCATGTGGTTTTTGAGTTGGTGTCACTTGATTAGTGACTTCAAACTCAATCAAAATTTTATAATAGTATAGATTAACTAGCTAATAATATTTGACAGTAATTATTTAACTAACTTTAATATAGGTTCCATAAAAAAATATACTAACAAGATCTCAATAATTTAAATCCATTACAACGTGTAAAAACTCTACTAATAAAAAATGTATGTGTGTATTTTAAGTAGGTTCATTTTTATATCAAATACTCTTAATAAAAATCACATGTTGATGTAGATGGTGATTTTAAGGGTTTTTATGACTAAAAAAATGAAGATTTAATGTCTTATAATAATTAAACTTAATAGAAATCCCATAAAAGTTAAAATAAGCACTATGATTTAAACAACTTAATAAATAATATTGGTATATAATTTACAAAATTAAAAATTAGTTAAAATATAAATTTTAATATGCATCATTTGTCTATTAACAAGTTTTTTAATCATGAAATAATAAACAAAGTACTATAATAATGTATTTAACATCAATAGAGAAATTGAAAAGTTAACAAGAAGTAACTTTGGAAGAGTTGAATAATGTCATTTAATATTTTATCAATCTACTATAATGTAATATTTGTTTGTTGTACAATATATTTATATATATTTTTTTATTTTAATATGCAAAACATGTTTTATTTATTTTAAGAAACTACTATAACTATCGTAAATATATAGAGGATGGAAAATAGTGCTTTTGAAAAGAATTTAACAATAATGCATACTATTTTTTAAAATATCAAATTTGAAATATCAAGTATGAAACATAGGTACAATTCAATAAAAGTATGAAAAATGTGTTTTACATTTAAAGAAATAAATTAGACAAAAAAAAGAAGAAGAAATAACATAGAAAAGTATATGCACCAATTACAACTATATATAGTGTTATAAATGTGAAACTTGAAATATTGATTTTTTAAAGAAATATTAATTATGAACACAAGCAAAGTACTAATATACTAAAAGAGTGAGATCATTTATTGATTGTTCCACGAAGAGTTGGCAATTAGTTTGGTAGAATTCATATTATAGATAAAAAAAATTAAGTTTTTCATAACAAAATCTTTAAATTCAAATATTGTAATGCACATTTCTATTGACATACAATAAAAAAATTAGTATGGTACAAGGAAATCATAAAAACTGCATTATACATTAAAACAAAAAATATTTTTGGTCCAAATGATATTATATATATATAGTTAAAAATCTACATGTTTATAAAATTATAATGGGTCCTATGATCCAATCCTTCAATCCGAGATGGATGGATAAGTACCTAATATCATAGATCACCTAATACTATTGATCCAAAAAATTTGAATCTGAACCACTCATCAAATATCGAAACCATCCTAAATCGGTTCAAATCCATCACTGCAAGTCACGTGATCTTAGACTGTTGCTCCATTTATTTGCATATCTTAATTTTATTAGATAAATTGATTAATCATTTATAAAATTATAAAATCTTTGATTGAGTTTGATATTACGAGTAAGATGATATCAACTTAATTTAAAAAAATATAAAAAAATAATAATATCAAATTATATTATAAAGATATTCATGTTTTTTAATTTTTTTTCTATTTTTTAAAAGAAAAATTACCTAATATTTTTAAATAACTACTCACTTTTTAAAAAATTACCCACAAATAACTTTTTATATTTCAAAATACTAGTTTTCACACACGTATTTTTCTTTCAACCACAACATGATGTACAAATTTCTTAATAATAAAAAGTTTGATAGACGAAATGTATATTTAAGTAAAGTTTGAAGGCATTTGTTTGTAATGCATAAAGACTAAAATAACAAAAAATTCTTGAATTTTATTATTTTATTTAGATAAAATTTTATATTTTTATTAGGTTTAAATAAATTTTTAATTTTTATTTAAATAAATTTTTAACTTTTAACATTTACCTAAATAAGCTCATAACATGAATTTTTTTTCTTAATATAAATCAATATTTTATTTGAAATAAAAATTTATTTAAGTAAAAAAAAATAAAAATTTATTTAAATAAAATAAAAAATATATGAATTTAATTAAAAAAATGACATAATTCAAAGATTATTTTAATATTTTAGCCTAAGTTAATAAAGGGACCGAATCTCAACTGTTAAAAAAGAAGGTAGAATAGCCGTCAGATTTAGGGCATCCTAGTCATTCCCAAAGCTTTACCTTGCTATCTTCACTGCAAACAAACACCCTTCAAGTCTCCGCCTCCATCCAGAGAGAGAATCATAAAAGAGGGTAAAGCAAAATGGTTCAACGGCTGACATACCGGACGCGCCATAGTTATGCCACCAAGTCCAACCAGCATCGGGTCGTCAAAACTCCTGGTAAATAGATTCTACTTCAATAGTAGATTTATATGGTGATATATGCCTTTCTTTATATATATATATATATATATATATATATATATATAAAATCTATACATATTTTTATGGGCATTGGTTGAAATTTGAAGGTGGGAAACTTGTCTACCAGACAACTAAGAAGAGATCTAGCGGACCCAAATGTCCTATTACTGGCAAAAGAATCCAATGGGTATTTATTTTATTTTACTAAATATTTTGATTTCTAAATAACCAATTAATTTTAAGCTTCTGAGCTCAAGCATTATATCAACATTTAACTTTTGTTATATCGTTACGATTATGAGAAATTTCAAGCTTATTTAGTTGAATTTACCTTTATGAATGTTGAAAAAAAGTTGGGTAGTAAAATGAAAAAGATTGCTTTCAGACTTATAACGAGTTTTGGATGGATGGGGTTTGTATATTTTGGAGGAATGAGCTTAGAATGTTGATATCTATGTTACCCAGATTTTTTAATTTTTCTGAAATATTCGGGTTCGACACTTGTGTCGGACACATATTCGGACATGAGTATGGGAGTATGGTTTTTCAAATATATGGAAAAAATTGTGTAAATCCGTTTCGGATACATATCCATATCCGACACTCACCTCCGAATCCGGGTAACATAGGTTGATATTATACTATGCTAATCTGTTGTCAATTGCATTCAAGGTAGGCATTGTTCTAACTTTAAGTTACTTAAAATTTAGTGTTGGAAACAGATGAGTCAGCTCTTTGTAGTTTGTTTTTTCTATATAGATTGTCCTAACTCATACTGTTCCAAGTTCTTATTTGTGAACTGAAAATTTTGTTTGATTCTAATTTACTTTCATATTGTAAGGATATACTGCATTAGTGCTCCTATTTTATTTATTTGGTTGGCATTTTGCCCCTGTTAAATTTAGTGTGTTTCCCCACCATGGGACTTTATTATGAATTTAATTTCTGTTGTTTAGTTTTCAAATGTTGACATTCACCTTTGCTCTCTTCCTGCACTGGGTTGTTTTTTTTTTTTTTTTTTGCTTTTTTATTTTTCTTCTGTCTTAGGGATAAGTCGAACTTAGGGTGTGTTTGGTAGAGTCGAAAAGTGGAAGGATTGATAGGGGTAGGTTGAAAATTGGAAAGAAAAAAAAAGATTTTTGAGTGTGCTTGGGAAAGAAAACTGAGAGGAAAGAAAATAGGAAATATGATCATTTTCCACCTTTACGCATAAAAACAAATTATTCTAGATTGGAATGATAAGAGGAGAGAAAATAAGAGAAATGTGAGTCAGGTGTGCATATTTATAAGATTATTCATCATTCTTTAAATTTTATCTTTTTATCTTAACTTATGAATTGTATAATAGTACAATAATAAAAAAAATTCTTATCTTTTTTCTAATTTTTCGATTCAACCAAGCAATGGGTGGAAAGAAAATTATTTATTTCCACTTTTTCATCTTTCTTATCAAGCATGCTATGGAAAGAACGAAAAATTTTCTATCTTTTCACATTTCTCTCCTTTTATTTTTTTTATATTTCCATTTTTCTATCCACTCGACCTGGCAAAGCCTTGGGCTTTTGCTTGGTAGAGTGGAAAGAAAATTAAAAAGATGAAAATTTGGAGGAGGAAAGATAGAAAACATATTTTTTCTTTCCTTTAATGTGCTTGGTAGGAAAGATAAAAAAGTGAAAAGAAAAAATAATTTTCTTTCCACCCAATGCTTAATAGAGTTGAAAAATGAGAGAAAAGAAAAGAAAAATTATATTATTTGACCACTATACCTTTTGTAAATTAAGATAAAATTTAAAAAATGATGGATAATTTTGTAAATATGCACATTTAACTCTCATGTCTCATTTTTCTCCTCTTATTATTTCAATTTGGAATGATTTGTTTTTGTGCATTAGGGTGAAAAATAGTCATATTTTTTATTTTCTTTTCTCTCACTTTTTTTTTTTCCTACTAAGTACACTCAAAATTTATTTTCTTTCTATTTTTCCACTCTTTTTTTTCTATCCTTTCACTTTTTCACTTTACCAAGCACATCCTTAGGCTTTGTTTGGTAGGGTAGATAGAATAATGGAAAGATAAAAAATTAGAAGGAAAGGAAAATGAAAAGAAGAAAATATATATTTTTCTTTTCATAATATGCTTGGTAGGAAAGATAGAAAAAATATATATATATATATTTTTCTTTTCACCCATTGCTTGGTATGATTGAAAAATGAGAGGAAAGAAAATGAAAAGTATATTGTTTAAGTTAAGATAAAAAAAAATATAATTTAAAAATGATGAATAATTTTGTAAATATACACACTTGAATCACATCACTTTAATTTTTTTTTTTTTTTTTTTCAATTTGGAGTGATTTGTTTTTGTTAATAGATGTAGAAAATGATAATTTTTCCTAATTTCTTTTCTCTCACTTTTTTTTTCTTATCAAACACATTCAAAATTTATTTTCTTTCCACTTTTTCACTTTCCTCTATCTATCATTTTTTTTTTTCACTCTATCAAGCACGTTCTTAGGTTTTGCTTGGTAGGGTGAAAAGAAAATTGGAAGAGAAGAAAAGTAAAAAAATAGAAAACATATTTTTTTTTCTTTGGTATGTTGGGTAGGAAAGATGAAAAAGTGAAAAAAAAAATTTATTTTCATCTATTATTTGGTAGAATTGAAAAATGAGAGTAAAGAAAATAAAATTTATATTATTTTACAATTATACCTTTTGTAATTTAAGATAAAATTTTAAAAATGATGGATAAACTTGCACATGTAACTCATATCTCACTCATTTTCTCTTTTTTTATAATTTCAATTTGAAATAATTTATTTTTATTTATTAGGGTGAAAAATAGTTATTTTTCCTATTTTCTTTCTCTCATTTTTTTTTTCTTATCAAGCACACTCAAAATTTATTTTTTTAAATACTTTTTTACCCTCTTTCCATCCATTTACTTTTTCACTTTACCAAGCACATCCTTAGGTTTTGCTTGGTAGGGTGGAAAAAAAAGTGAAAAGATAGAAAATATATTTTTTCTTTCTAGTGATGTGTTGGTAGGAAAGATAGAAAAGTGGAAAGAAAAAATAATTTTCTTTCGATTCATTGCTTGGTAGAGTTGAAAAATAAAAAGAAAGAAAATGAAAAGTATATTGTTCTTCCATTATATCCATTGTAAGTTAAGATGAAAAAATAAAATTTAAAAAATAATGGATAATTTTGTAAATATACACACTTGATTCATATTACACATTTTTTTTTTTCAATTTGGAGTAATTTGTTTTTGTTAATAATTGTGAAAAATAATATATTTTTTTTTTTATTTTTTTCTCACTTTTTTTTTTTACCAAACACATTCAAATATATATATATATATATATATATATTTTTTTTGACGTTATTTTTTCCATCCTTTCACTTTTTTAATTTACCAAGCATACAGTTAATGTTTTGATTATTTTCAGAGAGCTCAATCATTTTGCCTTTGTTAAAATTAATTATTACTGCACATAATATGCGCTGATTAGGCTAGTTGGCTAACTACTTGATGCAGTAATAAATCTTCCTGTTGTATCCGATATTGCTCTATTTGCAGATTCCTCGCTTGAGACCTGCTGAGTACAAGAGGTCTAGGCTACCTAGGAATAGGAGGACTGTGAACCGTGCCTACGGTGGTGTGTTATCTGGTGTTGCAGTTAAGGGAAGGTGTGCTTTCATCTTTTTGCCAAATTTATTAATTTTGATATCCTATTCACATGGAAGTAATTTTTTTTTTTCTTTTTAATAAAATGACTGAAATACTTCAAATGCGAATTGCTTGACACTCTTCCAATGTTTAAAAAACTGGATCGGAGGTTAAACCGATGAGATCTTCAGTCATCGGTTCAATCGGTTGGTTGCATTATTAAAAAATTTAATTATTAAATAAGTATTAAATATAGTAAATATTTAATAAAATATGTATTTGGTTAAATGATATGATTTTTAATATAAATTCAAGAGATTGAAGGTTTAAATTTTATCATATACAATAAATTTAAAAATAAAAAATAAGTTTAAAATCTGTTTTTTTTTTAGCTGGGTTTTTTATTGAATTCTTATCGATTCAGAGAATTTTTGGTTTTATGATATGCATCGGATTGGATAGACCATCGATTTTCGGTTCAATCCATCCGACCGGCTGGTCTAGTTCGATTTTCTTGCATTCTTCTGTTCTTTTGTGCTGATGCCACCCCAGTGGGGCACTGAACGGACTGGAGCTCCAGTCCATCCCCCTTCACTGGTCGTTGCCCCACGGGTGGCATTTGGATGCCACCCCATTGGAGCATTGATCGAACTGGAGCTCTAGTTCATCCCCCCCAGTGGGACACTGATTGGATTGGAGCTCCAGTGGAGGGGGTAATTCCCCTTTTACCCCTTTTGTTTTTTTTTCTTTTTTCTTTTCTTTTTTGTTTTTTAATTTTTATTTTTTTTAAATTTTAAAATCATTTATTTTTTATTTTTAGTTTTTAATTAATTAATTTTTTAATTTATTTTTAAATTTATTTTTAATTATTATTTAACATAAATATAATTTTAATATATATTTTATTATTGAATATAAATATATTTTTAATTATTTATTATATATATATATATATACACATTTTAATCTAATGTTTTTAATGATTATTTTTCTTTTTCATTATTTTTTACCTCATCGTTACCATTGCGTTTGAATCCAAATACATATCCCACCACTGATTTTAATCTCACCGCTACAATATCCAATCTTATCGTCATCGCTGTATTTAATCTCACCGGAGTCAATCTCACCGTTCATTCAAATGGATCCTAAATTTTTGGAGGATGGGTTTTTGTTTCCTCATTTTCTAGAGTTTAGGTCATTTTGGTTGAAAAAAAAAGAAGTAAAGATAGCATATTGACCTATTAACTCACCAACATTGAGGTTTCGTTTAGCAATGTTGGAATAATTTTTGAGGTTAAAAGTTGTGTTTCATTGCAAATGCATACTAAACGAGTAAATTTTTTTGGTTTTTATGGTAGAAATCATGGTTTGACAACTGTTTTTGGATTTACAACGTAAGTGCACGTATTGTAACAAGTAATAAAATGAATAGTAGAGTATTATTCCCACGAGGAATTGCATCAAATTCATTAATTATTAAAATTAAAACAATTTAAGCTTATCCGAACCATTAATTAAAAGTTGTAAATTAAAACTAATAATAAAAGAAAGCAAATTAAAATTTGGATTAAATTGATTGAGAAAAGCTTAAAATTACAATTTTCTTCAATATTTTGCTTGAGCTTCTTCTATCCTTTTAACTTGATTAATAATATTGATTTGTTAACCTAAAATTTTAATCTATTTATAAGTATCTGTCGATGGTTTTTTAAAAATATATATTTTAACCAATTAACTGTATGCATATGATAATTAAATTAAAGAAAAATTCATTAAGCTTAGACTCTAACATTGGTTACACATGACATGTAAGTATATTTTTACCCTACATGCAGATCAATTCATTATAATAAATGAATATGAAATATATGTTATTCAATCCATGTTTAACACTAAACTCTTTATATATAGTTGTATTTAGGTTACTAAATCAATCTAATTGGTAGCTAAGCAATTAAAAGTATTAAGCACAAAAAAAATCAAATATCAAAAGAGTAAAATAATCCAAACTACACGTTGAGTTCTATTGTAATCTTAAAAAAAATAAATTAGTTCATTCTATATAATGAAAACATGAACCAAAGGAGTTTTACTATCATAAATATTACAAGAAAGTAAAGAAGAATAAAGGAAAAGATAAAACTAAGGTTTGTTAGGTCTTCAGTCTTCAATCTTTCAAAATCTCTCTTGGTTTTTTGCAACTTTTTTGGTGACAGTTCTACTCTTAAAAAAATTAGGTTATTTACAAACTAAAAAGTAGTAAAAGCTAGGGAGTAATCCTTAATTAAGTCCTAAGAGGTTTCTATTTATAGAGTTTCAAAAGTTTGAAGAAGGAAAATTTTGTGGTCAAGTAAATGCTTCCAGCTTGGACTTTTCATATATGAGTTGGTTTTTTTTTTTTTGCTTTAGAATTTTACAAAACTACGAAAGACATTAAATTAATAACTATATTAAACATAAAATAATTAAATAAAAATAACTAAAAAATAATTAAATAAAAGTTTAAACTACAATGATTTAGCTAATTTAAATATATAAAATATGGTAAAATAACTTTATTTCATATAGTTATCAACAACTCAAACTAAAAAGTCAAGAAAATGGCTTTTGAATTATAGAATTTGGTTTTTGAATAAAATAACTATTATCTTTATATCTCTAAATTTTTATTGTTTTAAACATTTATTTTTTTAACATTTCAAATTTTCACAATATTTTTTCATAGCAATATTAAACATTTAAAAGTTATTAATTTTTTTTTTAAACACATTTTTTTAAACTCAAAATTTTTTTAACCCAGTTTTTTTTTTATTTTAACAGAAACAGGATTAATAGGCAGTTAACAATTTACTAATAATTATTTTTTAGTTCTAAGGACTCAAGTGGTATTTTTGAATTAGGTTAGGGATAATTTTATCTTTCTCTATAACCCAAAAAAAAAAAGTCCCACTTTTTTTTTTAAGTTTTTTAGATTTTTATTTTATTTTTAAATGATGTATTTAAAAGGGTTGGACTGCACGTTGACTCGCGGGTCGATTTAGAGTTCGTACTCGATTTATTCGGAAAAAAAAATTAAAAATTAAAAATTAAAAATATTTTATTAATTATTTTAGTTTTTTTAATTTTTTATTTTTAAATCATGTATTTAAATAAATTGGTCCACACGTTGACTCGTAGATATTTTAATTTTAAATGATGTATTTAAAGAGTTTGTCCTCATGTTGACTCGCAAATCGATTTAGGTTTTAAATGATGTATTTAAAGAGTTTGTCCTCTTGTTGAATCGAGGATCGATTTAAGATCTGAACCCATCCTTTCGGAGAAAAATTTATTTTATTTTTAAATGATGTATTTAAATAGGTTGGTACGTACGTTGACACGTGGATCGATTTAGGATCCATATCCGACCGTTTTGGAAAAAAAAATAAAAAATATTTATTCATTCATTTTAAATGATGTTATTTAAAGGAGTTGATCTGTACATTGATTCGCGGGTTGCTTTAGGATCCATACTCTATCCGTTCGAAAAAAATATATATTATTTTACTAATATTTTTTAGTTTTTTATTTTATTTTTAAATGATATATTTAAAGAGGCTGGTTCACACGTTGACTCTCAAGTCGATTTAGGATCCATATCCCATCGTCTTGGGAAAAAAATTAAAAAATATTTTATTAATTATTTTAGTTTTAATTTTAAATGATGTATTTAAAGGAGTTGATCTGTGCATTGACTCGCGGGTCGATTTAGGATCCGTACTCGACCGGCTCAGGATAAAATTAAAATATTATTTTATTAATTATTTTTAGTTTTTTATTTTATTTTTAAATGATGTATTTGAAGAGGTTGGTCCGTAGGTTTACTCGCGGGTCAATTTAGGATCCGTATCGGACCTTTTCAGGAAAAAAATTAAAAAAAGAAATTTATTTTTAAACAGAAATAAAATAGAAACGTAAATAAAGATCGTAAAAAAATTGGATGTCTACAGTTGCTCCTTTTTGCACAATTTTTGTGAAACAAGAATTGTGTAAAAGACATAGACACCCGTTACATCCGAACTTTTACAGAATTAGAAAAGGTACTCCTCCATTGAGCCATCAACTTTTATAAAAAAAAAAATTCCTCCGCTAATGATCTTAAAATGAAAATATTTCTCCACTGAAGACCTTTCAAAAGAAAACATTTTTCCACTTAGGATCTTAAAAACAAAATATTCCTTTACTAAGGACTTTAAAAAGAAAACATTCCTCCATCGAGGATATTTGAAAGAAAACATTTCTCCATTGAGGATTTAAAAAAATATTTCTTCATCGAGAATCTTAAAAGATAAAATATTTCTCCACTAAAGATTTTTTTTTTAAAAAGGAAATATTCCTCCACTGAGGACCTATGAAAAGAAAACATTTCTCTACTGAGAACCTTTTTTTAAAAAGCAAATATTCCTCCACTGAGAATGTTAAAAGAAAATATTCATTTACTGAGGTTTCAACTTTAAATATGAAAACTGAAACAGTTTTCCCTAACCAGAGTTCAAAACTTTTCTTAATTAACGCTCAAGATTTTACCTTGATAAGGATTCCTTCAATTGAGGTTCAAAATTTTAACATGAGATTCCTCTACTGAGGTCCAAGAAGCTTTTTTCAAATATTTTAAAGGAATTTCCCTTAATAGGGTTTCAAAGTTTATTGTGAAGAGGTCATCCTTAATCAAGGGTCTCAATCTCTTGAATTTTTCAATCAATTGTCATTTTCTTATCAATTTAAAACTCAATCATAAAATGTAGCGGTGCATGAATTTCATAAATGCATGAATGTCATTAATGCAGAGTAAATGTACTTACATCACAAATGTGATAAATGTTATGATTGTCATGCACGGTGATTAATTGCCATTAATGCAATGCATGAAATAATTACCATGAATGTAAACATCATTTGTCTCATATTAGGGTAGAAGATTCTCAAGCTTATCATCTCATCTTCTTCATCTCTTTCATTTCATGCACATCATGTCAATGATACTTAGAAATGTTAAGGATGATACTCGAAGATTCTTTAGAAATTATACTAGGATGTTTTGAAAATAATACCTAGAGGTTTTGAAGGTGTATCCGGAGGTTTTAAAGATATATCTAGAGGTTTTAAAAATAATGCCCAGAGGTTTTAAAAATGATATCCGAAATTTTTAAATGATATATCCACATATTTTAAAAAATGATACCCAAAGATTTTAGAAATTATTCCCAAAGTTTTAAAAATTATACCTAGAGATTTTAGAAATTTAGAATAAATTCAATGATTCTGGTATGTGCTAATCTATAACAAAACTACTGTGACTGATCTTTTATATCCTTTCTTGGTAGACTAATCTATAACAAAACCTGACATCATCAGGTTTCGCAATGGTAATCTTGAGGGAATTGAACTATTTACAAAAGGATCCTCCCACATCTTGCAAAGTTGGTATTATAATATATATATATATATATATAAATAGTAATTATTGTGTATTTTATCTTCTAATTGTTTTTTATATGCTTACCGTAATTATTATTTGTTTCATGTAAAGTTAATTTTATTTCTTATTTGTAAAGATGTTCTTATTTGTTAGAATAATTAGTATAAAAATTTCGAAGGTTATTGTAATAATTCCCATTTTTAATGGCAGTTCAATCTCAAATAAATGAAGGAATGTCTTAAAGTACAAAAGACAAATGTTTTGACTTGAATAGTTTCTCATTCAAGAATAATATGATGATTTGAAGAAAGAGAATTTGATTTGAATGGATCTCCAAAAGTTACTGAAATCACATCATCCCCTAATGAAATTTTAGATTTTTTTTTTTTTTTTTTTTTTTTTTTTTTTTTTTTTTTTTTTAAGAATGGAAGAAAATAGACTAGATGAAAATTCAGTAGAGATGGAGTTTACACCTTGTGTTGATTCAATGTTTTCTTAGTGAAGAGAATGTTTTTTTTTTTTTTCAAAACTATGCAAAGGAACATAATTTTTCAATTAGAAAAAGTTGAACAAATAAAAAACATGAAAAAGTTGGAATAAGAGTTTAATTTTTTGCGATCGTTATGGTAGACCTTTGAAGGTAATTAAAGTTTCCAAAGAACGAAAAAAATGTAAATGCAAGGCTCATTTAGAATTGCTTTAAGAAAGTCATTTGATATTTTTTCGGTAGATTGGTAAGTAACTAAATTTGTTAATAACCATAATCATCCACTATTGTCTTCTTCACATGTTCATTTTCTTTCGACAAATCAAATTATCAGTGGTAAAGATCGTGAGCGTATTCTCTTGTTAAAAAAGATGAGTCTTTCAATTACACAAATTGTGTGTGTTATGAAACTTGAAAAACATGTCAAATATGGAGATTTTTCACTTCTTAATAAATATATTCATCTTTTTAATAGGATTCAGAGACAACATGTGGAGTATGATGCAATAAATCTTTTGAGATATTATAGAATTGAAAAAAATTATAATATCCAAAGTTTAAATAAGCTTTTTACCTTGGATAAATATATGAAGTTGGAGCATATTTTTTGGTCTCCTACCCATTGCTTTGATTGGTATCAACAATATGAAGATGTGATTGTATTTGATATTACATGTAGACACCTAATTTTGTCCGGACCACTAAAACAAGTATGTTTTCTTCCTCAATTGATGTTTTCGAGTGTAAAAAGACTGTTTTCATCTTGTAGGTGGTATTCCCAGACTTATTTTAAGAGGGCGAGCATAAAAAGTCAAACTTGAAAAAAGTCAACCCCAAAAAGTCAACTACTGAAAAAGTCAATCCACTTTCAAAATCAAGATTTTAAGTTCAATTGAAAAATGGCAAAAGAATTTTGATAATCCGAGGTCTACATTGAAAGATATGGAGTTCGGAAGTTGGCATTTGGAGATTCAGTAGAAAAGAAACCCTAATCCGAGAAATTTGGAGAAAAGTGCTTAAACGATCAAATTGGTCGAAAATTGAAGGTTCCAAATGAAAGATAAGCACTGACTACGGGTAATGGAGAAGCCACTTGCAAGAAAAATAGAAAGAAAAGTCAATCCGGAAGAAAATCGAGAATTAGGGTTTTTAGTGGATTTTGGTGAAATCGGGGAGAATCACGGACTTGGCCCGATTTGGTAAGACCAAAGCCTCCAATGGATGAGGAATGATTAAAAAGGGATAGCCCAAGGCTCAGCTTGAAGAAAATCTGAAAATCGGACTTGTTTTGAGCAAAACCGGGTTTCGGAGGCAAAAAGGTAAAATTGGAAAATTTAGGAAAAATAGCAAATGGACTCCGAAAATTCTGAAAATTTGTCAATATCATTCTTAAATCATTTGAAAGAGATTGGCGAAAGAAAATCTTGATTCGGAGTTCGTTTGCAAAATGGCCGAATCCCTGGCTTCTTATGTAGTAATTCAAAAAGGAAAATCCCGAAAAAATAGCAAATGACCTCCAAATCTTCTGAAATTTTGTAAATCTCATTTTTTAAATTATTTGGAAGAGATTGGCGAAAGAAAATCTTGATTCGGAGTTCGTTTGCGAAATGGCCAAATCTCAGGCCTCCTATGCAATAATTCAAGAAGATAAATCCCGAAAAAATAGCAAATGAGCTCCAAAAAATATAAAATTTTGCAAATATCATTTTTAAATTATTTGGAAGAGATTGGCGAAATAAAATCTTGATTCGGAGTTCGTTTGCAAAATGGCCAAATCTCGGGCCTCCTATATAGTAATTCAAGCTGATAAATCTCGAAAAAATACCAAATGAGCTCCAAAAATTATGAAAACTTTCAGATCACATTTTTAAATTATTTGGAAGAGATTGGTGAAGAAAAAACTTGATTTGGAGCTCGTTTAAAAAATGGTAAAATGTGGGGGGCATAAAAAGGCATTTTTGGAAGAAAAAATCCAAATAAATAGCAAACGGACTTGGATAATTTTGAAAACTTTCAGAACTCAATATTTATTATTTTGGAAGTATTAAAAAAATAAAAATTGAATTTGGAGTCCGTTTGATATATATTTGCATCCGGGGGGCAAAACGATCATTTCACCCAAGCAACCGAAAAGGGCTACTTTGGGCCTTTCAAAAAATCAGAGTTGGGCTGGAAAAGAGAAGTGCTGGCTTGCCAAGGCCCAAAGGAAGGAGGAAGCTTCTGATTTTTCAATCAAATGGTCAAGAATTAAGAGTTAGTTAGAGATTCTCTTTTTGATCAAGCCATGGTGATTAAGCCACATAGGCCAAGAGAGATGTCAACATTATTTTTGAATAGCTGTAATTTGGGATAGCTGATATGCTAATATAAAGGTGGTAATTTCATGATTTTTTCATATTGAATTATTAGCCATTTTATGAAAAATTGGTTACAAAAAAAAATGACAACATCCTTGAGAATATTAGGGGGATTCGGCCAGCTCTATTGGGGGGTTCAGAATTTGCAATTTTCATCTTCATTTTGCTGAGTTCTTTTGGTTTTTACTTGGTTTTTCTCTCCTTGGTTGAAAGCAAAAAAGAAAAGTTTAGAAAAGAAAGGAAAGTTTGAAGAGATAAAGCTTGAAATATAGCTTCTTGAGGTTGCTCTTGAGCACCAACTCTTGCACTTTCTTGATTTTCCATTCTTGTTTTTTGCTATTTTGATTATTATTTGGTGAGTTTCTATTTTAAATAAATGTTTTTTTTTTATTGTTCTTCTTAAGTTCCTCCATTTCTTTATTAAATATATATATTTTTACAATATACTCACCATGGTCGAATGGCCTACAATTTTTGTTAAGTTGCTGTTTTGATTTATTTTATCATGTTATTGATGTTATTTTCTTTGATCTTGATGTTTTAAATGTTATGTTATTTCATATACTTGAGTTATATTTTAATTTGGTTGCTTTGTTTATTGCCATTTATGTTTTAAATATCATGTTTTTGCATTTTTAATTTTCTGTTTTCATGATGTTTAAATTTGAGCATGTTTTAGATCTAGTACATCAAGTGTTTGTGAAAATGCTTGTGTGGATTTTGCATGATTTGAGTTTTATATCTTAGTTGAGCATGTTTTAGATTTAGTATATTAAGTGTTTGTGAAAATGCCATGCTTGTTGGAGCTTGAGGCCATTTGGCTACTCCATGTGATTTGCATTGTGTATTGCATTTTTGCCATGTTAGTTGGTAGGTTTTTGCATTTGCATGACATTTGATTAGGTTTTGCATGCTAGTATACCAAGTGTTTGTGAAAATGCCATGTTTGCTAGTTACATTATTCCATTCGGCCACTCTTGGAATCTTTGCATTGTATGTGCATTTTTGCTATGTTAGTTGATAGGTTAGCATTTGCATGATATTTGGTTGATTTTTTGGTTTAAGCATGCTTTATGTTTGTGAAAATGCCATGCATATTTTAGTTATTAAGTTTGGTTTATTTGTCATGCATGTTCATGCATTTTAGGTCTAGGTTGCATTAAATGCCATGCAAGTTCATTTAGGTCTAGGTCACTATATGAATGCCATGCATTTTTCATGACATTACTCATGCATTTCATGCATTATGTTTGCTGTATTGTTTCATGCATTTCATGTTCATGCCACTTGAATAATGACTTGAGCCAATTAGTGGTTTAAAGTCATGCTCTCTTGAGCATACTTGTGAGAAATTAAGTTTTGTCAAATTAATTATTTTACATTTGTGATTTTTTTTACTTAGCCAATTTTTATCTAACTTTCAAAAAGTCCTAGCTACTGTTTGTGAGTTATTTTGTGAGTTTTAAATATTTTACTTTGATTTTTAAATGATTTTATCAAAGGCAAACATGTGTTTTGACAAAACAGTTTTTTTACCCAGTACTCGTACATTTCCGATTTTTCTGGGAATTCATCTTTAATCAAAAAATTAAGCCGATTTTTTACCGTGTAGTTTTACATGTCCTGAATCTCCAGTAGTTTTTTCAGAAATTTTTTAATTTTTAAAAATAGGGTAAAAAATCGTGGCTTAAAACTGGACAGTGGAGTCAGAATTGAATTTAAAGAAAAATCATTTTTCTGTTTTGGTTAAGTTACTTAGAGTGGGCTGATTAGGAGGGTTAGGTACTGACTTAGGATAGTTTCTAAGCCTTTTTAAACTCTAAAAATAGTTTTTCAAGTCTCGGGTTAAGGGTAGTCAAGTCCGAATTTTTAAACTTAGGAAATTAGAGCCATTTAAAAAAGATTTAGCCCAGTTTTTACTTTTAATTCAAGCTTTTCAAAATTGTTTTCAAACAATCACAAAGTATTTCGGTTTAAGAATATTTAATTTGACATATTTTCCTAAGGTAGCCGGATATCTTTTTAGATATACGGATTTCCTTAATTAAAGGAAAAAAATACATTTCATGCATTGCATTTTTCATATTCATGCATTTTATATAATATGTGATTCTTGCTATAATAATTTATATGATATTGTTATTATTTTGATTTATATTTTTTTTTATGTTATATGGTTTATTATATGGCTTTGAATATTTCATGATATCCTATGCTTTTATTTAGTTATTTTTATTTAGCATATACTATGTTCATGCATTATTATTTTTATTTTCATGCATATTATATGATAGCATTATCTTATTCCATGTCATTTAAATTATATGCCATATCATTGATATTTGTCATGTCATTTAAATCATTTCATTTCATTTAGGATATATTGTGTCATCTAGAATATTTTATTTCATTTAGATTATATCATATGAGTTAGGATATTGCATCTCATATAGAATATACTATGTTACCTAGGTCATTTCATTTTATTTATAATATGTCATATAACTTAGGATATTTCATTTCATTTAGAATATGCTAAGGCATTTATTTCATTTCATTTAGAATATGCTAAGGCATTTACATTATATCATATCATTTAGGAAGCATTATATTGTTTAGATTTTTGCTATGTCATTTTATTTATGTCATGCATATACATATTCATATCTTTTAAAATGTTTTCAAAAGGATAATGATTTTTCAATAAAAAATAAAGATATTCCCGAGTTAAAATAATTCATGAGTTCTCTATCGGGTTTGCTGGAGGGAATATCATCAATTATCATTAATAAAGGAATATCTTTCTTTCAAAAAAAGAGAATGATTCGAAAAGTTTTCCAAAACTAATAAAAATTTCTATATTTTGCTACGCTTGTTGGGGAATATAGGAAAATTTTGAATTTATAAATTCCGAATCATTTTCAATTAAAAATGGAATTATTTTTCTTTAAATTGGGAATTAACTTGAAATACTAAATTTAAAATCGATTTTTTACCGAGACTTGAGATAACACACGATTAATAAGGTACCGTTTTATACGGGCGTTGTGGGGGTGCTAATCCTTCCTCGCACGTAACGGAGTCCCGAACCCGTTTCTTTGATTTCTAAGGTTTAAACGCAGACTTGAAATTGGTTTTAAAAATGTTTTATTTAATTTTTAAAATATTTTATAAAATCGGTTTTAATAGGTGGCCGATCACACCTAGCTAAAAAGGATTGGTGGCGACTCCATGTCTTTTTCAAGGTCATTTTCAAAAACCTTCATTTTTCTAGAGGAATTAAGTCGACTTTTCATCGATTTTTTTTAAGTCACACTTAACGAATAATAAAGTCTTGCGATGAGACTCGTTATTTTTTAGGTTGCGACAGCTTGGCGACTCCACTGGGGACAATTAGAGAGTCAGGCCTAGAAATTAGTCGTGTCTTATCAAAGTCTTGGTTTTGTTGGTTTAATTGGTATTTAATTTTAATTCCCATTTTTTTTTTAAATAAAAGAGAATTTTGAAAATAAAAATATTTTAAATATGTCCATCGTCATGTGCATTCATATTATTATTTGTTCTTTGGTTATTTTGTCGTGTATATTTATATGTTTGCTTGACAGATGCTTTATATTGTTTGATTTTAGTGGGGTATTTAGAATAAGAGGTGTAGAATAGGTGGTGACAGGTTTGTTTTGTTCCTCCGCACACACTGTATTTGCATTTGCATAACATGAATCCTCTACCCGGGTTCCGTCCTTTTAAGTGGGAGTAAAGTAACTAAGCCTTCATGATTGATCCTCCGTATGGGCTAGTGAAACACTTTCGGAGTATAAAGTACCTAATGCCTTCGTGATAATCCTTTGTATGGGCATAGGAAAATATACTCTAACGAATTGAACCCGCTTTTATCGGGTTGCCTTACTAGCCTTCACCGGCGACAGTGAGGAGCAATTCGGGGCCTTTAGATCCAATTCACCCTCATATAGTGAACCTAGGTGAAGCCATGCCAGATTTCCATTAGATATACCGAAAATAAGAACGCATGGAGGGACATTTCTAAACCTTTTGTTACCTATTGTACACTCCGAATAAGTGTGGTAGATCGGGAAACGATGTACGTACATCGCCTTTAATAAATGTGATACTCCGCCTCGAAAGCATCGTGATGCCTAAATAAGCAAATATTGTTGGGGCAGATGTTCATTAGCTGTTTTAAAAAAAAATTCTTTTTTCAAGCATTTTTTCATTTTGCACATTTCATACATGTGTGAATGGAGCATGTACATTTTTGGCTGTGTTATTGATCTCATTCTTTGCAATAAACAGTTGGTAATCTCATTTGGTGATTTCATAAAACCGGTAGTGTTGCATGAACATTTGCATATTGTACCATAGTAGGATCCACTATCTCGAAATTCTTTTGAAAATAATGTGTAGTTTTTCATAGAAAAAACATGTTTCAAAAAATTGTAGATTAAATTTGGAGGTAAATCTTGCATAATGAGATTTTTGAATAATCAAGATTTAGGTCCCACCAATTTCGTGTAATCATTGGTTAATTTATTTGTATCATTTTGACATCATGTCACAGTCCTAACATGCATGGTTATTCATTGTAGAATACATTTGTGATATACATGGTCATTCTTTCTACCTACCTTTGTATTAATTCATTTATTCTCCGCATGTATTCATTTTGACATCATAACATGCATGGTCATTCGTTGTAGAATACATACATGGTCATTATTTGTATATACTTGTGCTTCAATTTATTCATTTTTTTAAATGCATCATGTTGACATTAGATTGCATCCATAGCATACATAGTCATCATAATTTTCTGTATATGGTCATGCATTAATCATCAGTATATTCATGCACATAGGAATAGAGCATGTACATTCACAATTGTATTCTTAATCTCATGACATTTTCATTTGCATGAAAGGGGTTCAAGATATGAGGAAGGAATCGGAGGAACGATTGGGTGCTTTGGAACGTAATCAAGAGGAATGTAGACATGAAATCCGGGAGATGAAGGAACAGCTTGCCAAATTGCTGAAAATGGTTGAGGATATGGGTAAGAGTAAAGAGGAACTTTCTCAGGGCTCTGTATCATCTTCGGATCAACCAAAACCATTAGGTCCAGAACATACAATCCTTGCTGGATCCTGTACTTGTCAATGCCACAAAGGTTGCAACCCTGATGAAATTATGGACAAAATCGTGAAAATGATTAAACCTGAGAGCCTGATACCAAAGATAGAAACCTCGGATCCAGTACCATACCTGCAAACTGTTCTAGGTCCAAACCAATATCGTCACCCTACTATGGTCCAATCGTCCATTGGGATGACCACTGCGGGATTCCTGAATCCCACTCCATGACCAACAACTGACAGTTCATACTATCAATCACCTTATCCAGCATCTGGGATAGGAACTTCGAGCTATGTACAACCTTCAAAAGCCTCGTGTCCAAATCCATACCCTTACCATGCTGTTCCGCCACATCTCCATGTTAACACTCTGGTTCGGACCTTAGTACCACCACCAAGTGCCCTAACTCCTAGGCCATGTGTGACTAAGAAACGACCTCAGGATAAGACCCAAATGCATTTTGATCCCATTCCAATCAGCTACCGAGAGCTTCTCCCTATACTGATCCAAAATCACATGGTTGCCTGTGTCCCATTGAAATCCATGGTACCACCATATCCAAGGTGGTATAATCCAAATGCAAAATATGATTATCACTGTGGAATTGTTGGCCATAACATTGAAGACTGTATAGCATTCAAAAAGAAAGTGCAAACTCTTATAGATGCCAAGTGGTTGGATCCAACGACACTAATTGATGGAGGGCTGGGAAAGCGTCATTAGGATTGGGAGATTTACAGCATTGAGGTGGAAAGACTTTGGTCTTATATGATGTAATAGGATTTCACTTAATCAGTAGCCGGCTCTTATAGCCTTAGGATGCTAGGAAGAATAAAGTGCTTGTAAAGACAGTTTTAACCACTGTTCAAATTTTGTAAAACATGGTTATACCATTGTGAACATTGATGTGGGAATGAATTGGTTATATGAGATGTTGATGGTTAAGTTCCTCTGATTCTTATTTCCTCCGTGATATCTTCCCCTTTGCATTTTGCATCCGATCAATTATTTGTCATACCATGCATTCATACATGTATCATGTCAGCATCAGGTTGCATTCATGACAAACATAATCAGCATGATTTTTCATGTATATATCCATGCATTAATTTGCTTATTACATACATCATGTTAGCATTAGGTCGCATTTATGACATACATGGTCAGCATGATTTTCTTTGTATATACTCTATATCAATCATTCATTGTTTGCATTGACACCGTGTTGCATTCATAGGGTATATGATCATTCATTGGGAAATATGCTAAAATGTACATGATTATTCATTGCATATATTCATGCGTTGATTTGTTTATTCTTTGCTTGCAACATGTTGGCATTGTGATTGCATTTATTACACACATGGTTAGCATGTTTTCATTGTACATGTCCATACATCATATTGTTTAGGCTTCACATGCATCAAATTGCATTCATGGCTCATTCATCATGATATGCATTTGGGAGAAATAAAAAACAAGTTGGCTTGGCTTTAGGAGTCTTTGAAAAGAATTTCCATTTCAAATTAGAGGTATAAGAAGTACTGAGTACCCTTTTAATATAGGCTAGTGCTATGGAGGATGAACAAGTTGCCCGAATGGAAAAAATGGAAAGGGAACAGAAAGAATCGCGAGAACATCTAGCAAAGTTTCAAGCAGAATCTAAGGATCAGATGACTAAATTGATGGAGCTGATGTCCACCGTAATCAAGGGAAAAATATACACCGAAAACTTTGTCACCAGGAAAGGGTTAGAGGCACAAAAGGGTCAGAATGAGGTCGTAATGATTGATTCCCAGAACACTGTCAACCCCGTCAATGTCCTAAACTCAGATGATCCAGCTGAACAGGCAAAGTTGAAAATTGTTGTAGTAAATGAGGTTGAGTTGGCAGATTCCCAAGGGAAATATCAGTTGTTAGATCAAAGGCTCCGGGAAGTAGAAAGTACAGATGTATTTGGGAGTTTAGATGCGAAAGAACGATGTTTGGTCCTCGATTTAGTCTTTCCTCCTAAGTTCAAGATCCCTGACTTTGTGAAATATGACAGGACGACCGATCCGTCAGCCCACATCACTATGTTCTGCCGGAAGATGACAAGTCATATAGATAATGATAAGCTTTTGTTCACTGCTTTCAAGAGAGCCTTTGCGGATCTGCAATTAGGTGGTATAGTCAGTTAAGCAAGGATCAAATTCGCTCTTGGAATGACCTGGCTAGGGCTTTTCTAAACCAGTACAAGCATGTGACCGACATGATACCTGACCGTCTCACCTTGCAAAATATGAAGAAAAGAGCTACTGAGAGCTTCAAAGAATATGTGCAACGGTGGATGAGTCTGGCCGCCCAAGTACAACCGCCCTTAACTCTGAAGGAAACCACTGTCATTTTTGTGAATACACTGCAGGCCCCGTACTATGATATACTTGTCGGCAACACCACGAAGATTTTTTCGGACATGGTAATTTTAGTGGAGATGATTGAGAATGCTATCAAGGATGGGAAAATTGAAGGAGAAAGAACATCCAATATCAAGAAAAATAGGGCATCTGAAAAGAAAAAGGAAGATACCCAAGTTGTGGAAGGTTTTGCCCCACCTCCCCAATTCTCCTCGTATCAGCCATTTTAGTCTACCCTGAACAATGTCTCTCAAGGTTTTTATCCCTACCAACCAATGACTGCAACTACACCAGAATTTACATCTGTCTATCAATCGAACACCCTTGGGAATAATCGAAGGGGGCATAAAAAGCGAAAAAGAAATCAGGATGACCCGATTCCTGTGACATACAGTGAGCTATTACCTCAACTCATCCAGAATCACCTTGTGACACCCATGCAATTAGAGCCTCTGAAGCCCCCTTATCCGAGCTGGTATGATGCTAATGAGTGTTGTGGTTATCATTCTGGCAATCAAGGTCACTCAACAGAGAACTGCCCCGCTTTGAAGTACAAGGTCAGAGGTCTCATCAAGGCTGGTTCGATAAGTTTTGAAGATGGGAAAGCCAAGTGTCATAAGAAACATTGTGCATGATCATATTAGGTTTTTGACGCATGTAGTTCTATACACTGTGATGATGAAAGCACTTGTCTGATGTTAACATCTACATGAATTAAATGAATTTTGAATTTTAAATGCTTTGTGTTTGTTGTGTTTTAACAATAACTTGAATTTGCAAAAACAAGCATTAAGGAATTTTTAATAATGGATAGTCTCAAGAAGATTGATGATCAGTGTTACAAATGACCCAATACCTTCTCCCTTCTCTTTAGGTTTTCCTAAGCCTAAATCTCTTAAACCAAGAACACTTGAATGACCTAATGCTTCAAGGAATATGAATGATTTGACTTCATAAAACCATTGTCATCACAAAATAAGCAAAGACGTAGATCTTAGTCTAGGCTATGAACACAGGAACGAACTTTTTGAAAATTTTTAAATTCTTTGAAATTCAAACAAATGAGACATTCTTTCAAGAATCTAGATTTTGATAATTTGGTGCGTGTCAAGATTGTGCTAAAACCATTCATGACCTTTCCCAATGACCAAAACACTAATTGCCCAAACATCACTTCATGATTGACACCCTGGGGCACAATGACTAAACCAGATTATCCCATATCCCAGAGAAAACCCATTTTTAGGTCATATTTTCCTCGTCTCTTCAAAGAACTCAGATTTGAAATTCAGTCTTTTCAAGTACAGACCTAGACTTGTTATGTTCCTCGTTGATACAAATTCTCATGGTTAATCAAATTGGGGCATTATATGTGGAAATGATGGATACATAGTGAATAAGGATGGACTAATGCATGAATAGGGCATGCGATGAAAATGAAAAATGAAAAAATTTGTAATATCATGCATATGAGAATTCGGATGATTCCAAAGTGCAAAATGAAATTTTGATTATCTATTTCCCCTGGGGATTGCTTTTCAATGTGAATATTTGTGCTTGACATGAGAAATGGCCATCTTTCATATCCCCTTCGCACAAAAAGAAATTATCCATAGTCACCCTTTTTGAGCCAAAAGAATTCTTTCTTCTTTGAACCCTGATCAAGGATCACCCTCTACACTGGAGGGCAAATGCGAGGAAAGATCTTTTAGAGAACATGGAGGAATGAATCCTAGCTCAAAGACAGATGCAAAGCAAATGGAGCCCCGAATAAATATGGTCTCACTTTGTCGAAAAAAAGGGGCAAAATGAAAGCAAATGAAAAAGTGAAAAACATGGCGAATTGAAAGCCAAGAACGAAGAAGAAAAGACGCAAAAGTCAAAAGGAATGAAAAGTCCAAAAGGGGCAAATGCTTCAAAGAGAATCCTCCTCAAGAAATGATCCTTGATCTGATTACCCTCAAACACATATTTTGGGCCCATTTATCCTTTCTTTCTGAACCCTGAGCCATGGCCTACATTACGTGCTTTAAGAGTCCATTTTGATAAAGCATGAATATTTAATTTGAAAGGTTTTTCCTCAGATTTTATCCTATCTCATCAATTTATCATTTCACTAAGGAAGAATTTAGAATTCCCAAGTGCATGGTAAAACAATGAAAAAAGAAAATTGGAGAGAAAATGGACTCTAGGGCGAAAACCAAAAACGGGCGGTCTAGAGTAGAATGGGAATTTTCGATCCCATCGATGATAGTGTCGATACCACAAAAGAAAAGATCTTCTTAAAAAGTGGTCACCGAGGAACATCTAGGAATGCCTGAACCTCTCAAATTGATAGCTCACATTCGGAGGATTGTCTTAAAAAAAAAAACAACTGAATTTTTTTCTCCAAGATTAAACTTTTCGGTTTAAACATCCCGGCCAATCTTGACGCTTGTCAAAATGCCTTGATATGGAAACTAAAAGAATGTTGAATTTGTTTGGTTCTCAATGAATTCATGATTTATAAAACCTGTTCCATTTGTGAGCCTAGAAGGGATATACATTTTTGTCATGAAGTTTTCCTGGAAAAGACAGAATCTTGTTATACCAAGCCTTGCCAATCCCAGTTGAAAAAAAACCCAGATTGACACTTAGAGAAATTTCTAACAATGATCATCAGTCTTCAAAAGATTTGCACATCACACATTGTGAGGTTAATATTTTTTGTTCAGAAGTTTTCAAAATGAGAAAACAAATAAAGGTATATTTTTTTGAAATACCCATTTTGATGTTGACATAAGACAAGGATTTTTCTAACTCAAAGGTATAGAACTGCCAGAATAGGTCCTGACTTCCAGATACGAGAAGAAGAAATAGAACCCAGTTCAGATCTCTGTTGATAAAAGTTTGAAAACTGTTGGGGCAAAGAGAATAGCCAAAATGAATTGAAGATATACTCTGATTTGAAGAGGAAAAATGAATTTGAAAGGCTAAGCCAAAGTCTAGAAAAACAACCGGGGGCATTTGCATCACTCATGAGCAATTATCTCTTTATCGAGTTTTTGCATCTGCATAGTGTCGGCAAGCATTTGCATCATTCATGGGTATTTGCATTGGCATTATTCCATAAGCATCTGCATTTACATTCTTCATGGAATTCGCATTTGCGTCATCTCAAGCAATTGCATCATTTCTAGAATCATTGCATTTTCATTATTGTGTGATAATCATAAACCATTTACATGAACACAATTAGTAAAGGGCATCTGCACCAAAAAGCATTCGCATCTTCTCAAAATCTTTAGGTTAATTTTCAACAATTCTTCAAAGACCATTTTTAAGACCTCCGGGCACCATTGTTAAGACCTTCGGGCATAATTTTTCAAATCACGGTTAAGACCTCCGAGCACCATTCTTAAGACCTCCGGGCATAACTTTTTTTTTCACGGGTAAGGCCTACGGGCACCATTTTTAAGACCTCCGGGCATAATTTTTTCAAATCACGGGTAAGACCTCCGGGCACCATTCTTAAGACCTCACAGGTAAGGCCTACGGGCACCGTTTTTAAGACCTCCAGGCATAACTTTTTTTCAAATCACGGGTAAGGCCTACGAGCACCATTCTTAAGACCTCCGGGCATAACTTTTTTTTTTCAAATCACGGGTAAGGCCTACGGGCACCATTTTTAAGACATTTGGACATAATTTTTCATATCACGGGTAAGACCTCCGGGCACCATTCTTAAGACCTCCGGGCATAACTTTTTTTTTCACGGGTAAGGCCTACGGGCACCATTTTTAAGACCTCCGGGCATAATTTTTCAAATCACGGGTAAGACTCCAAGCACTATTCTTAAGACCTCTGGGCATAACTTTTTTTAAATCACGGGTAAGGCCTACGGGCACCATTTTTAAGACCTCCGGGCATAATTTTTTAAATAACGGGTAAGGCCTAAGGGCACCATTTTTAAGACCTCCGGGCATATTTTTTCAAATCACGGGTAAGGCCTCCGGGCACCATTTTTAAGACCTCCAGGCACCATTTTAAAGACCTCCGGGCACCATTTTAAGACCTCCGGGCACCATTTTAAAGACCTCTGAGCACCATTTTAAAGACCTCCGGGCACCATTTTAAAGACCTCCGGGCACCATTTTTAAGACCTTCGGGCATAATTTTTCTTTTGAAAATTGAATTCGTTTCCTTAAGACGGGTCGAGCCTTGATTAGTCAGGGAACTCAATTTAAGGACAAATCTTCAATTTACAGCTTTTTCCAAAAAAAAAAATGAAAAAAATGAAAAAAGAAAAAAGGATAAATGAAAAAATAATGAAAAAATAGAAAATGAAAAATGAATGAAGAAATGAAAAAGAAAACCCCTTTCCCTTTCCTTCACATGTGATTTCACTGACCGTACAAAATTAGTGTCGGTTTATCTTTGCCTGATTCCTGATTCTCAGCAATAGCCAAAGAGGGGCAGCTGTAGACACCTAATTTTGTCCGGACCACTAGAACAGGTATGTTTTCTTCCTAAATTGATGTTTTCGATTGTAAAAAGACTGTTTTCATCCTGCAGGTGGTACTCCGAGACTTAGTTTAAGAGGGCGAGCATAAAAAGTCAGACTTGAAAAAAGTCAACCCCAAAAAAAGTCAACCCTGAAAAAGTCAACCCAAGAAAGTCAACTACTAAAAAAGTCAACCCACTTTCAAAATCAAGATTTTAAGTTCAATTGAAAAATGGCGAAAGAATTTTGATAATCCGAGGTCTACATTGAAAGATATGGAGTTCGGAAGGTGGCATTTGGAGATTCACTAGAAAAGAAACCCTAATCCGAGAAATTTGGGGAAAAGTGCTTAAACTATCAAATTGGTCAAAATTGAAGGTTTCAAATGAAAGATAAGCACTGGCTACGGGTAATAGAGAAGCCACTTGCAACAAAAACTGAAAGAAAAGTCAATCCGGGAGAAAACCGAGAATTAGGGTTTTTAGTGGATTTTGGTGAAATCATGGAGAATCACGGAAATGGCCCTATTTGGTAAGACCAAAGCCCCCAATGGATGAGGAATGATTAAAAAGGGATAGCCCAAGGCTCAGCTTGAAGAAAATCTGAAAATCGGACTTGTTTTGAGCAAAATCGGGTTTCGGAGGCAAAAAGGTAAAATTGGAAAATTTGGGAAAAATAGCAAATGGACTCCGAAAATTATGAAAATTTGTCAATATCATTCTTAAATCATTTGAAAGAAATTGGCGAAATAAAATCTTGATTCGGAGTTCGTTTGCAAAATGGCCGAATCCCGAGTGTCTTATGTAGTAATTCAAAAAGGAAAATCCCAGAAAAATAGAAAATGAGCTCCAAATCTTCTAAGATTTTGAAAATATCATTGTTAAATTATGTGAAAGAGATTGGCGAAAGAAAAAAATGATTCGGAGTTCGTTTGCAAAATGGCCAAATCCCGAGCCTCCTATGCAATAATTCAAGAAGATAAATCCCGGAAAAATAGCAAATGAGCTCCAAAAATTCTGAAATTTTGTAAATATCATTTTTAAATTATTTTTAAGAGATTGGAGAAAGAAAATCTTGATTCGGAGTTCGTTTGCAAAATGGCCAAATCCCGGGCCTCCTATGCAGTAATTCAAGTCGATAAATCCCGAAAAAATACCAAATGAGCTCCACAAATTATGAAAACTTTCAGATCACATTTTTAAATTATTTTGAAGAGATTGGTGAAGAAAAATCTTGATTTGGAGCTCGTTTAAAAAATGGTAAAATGTGTGGGCATAAAAGGGCATTTTTGGAAGACAAAATCCAAATAAATAGCAAACGGACTGGGATAATTTTGAAAACTTCCAGAACTCAATATTTTATTATTTTGGAAGTATTAAAAAAATAAAATTTGAATTTGGAGTCTGTTTGATATATATTTGCATTCGGGGGGCAAAACAGTCATTTCACCCAAGCAACCGAAAAGGGCTACTTTGGGCCTTTCAAAAAATCAGAGTTGGGCTGGAAAAGAGAAGTGCTGGCCTTCCAAGGCCCAAAGGAAGGATGAAGCTTCTGATTTTTCAATCAAATGGCCAAGATTTAAGAGTTAGTTAGAGATTCTCTTTGATCAAGCCATGGTGATTAAGCCACATAGGCCAAGAGAGATGTCAACATTATTCTTGAACAGCTGTAATTTGGGATAGCTGATATGCTAATCTAAAGGTGGTAATTTCATGATTTTTTTATCTTGAATTATTAGCCATTTGATGGAAAATTGGTACCAAAAAAAATGACAACATCCTTGAGAATATTAGGGGGATTCGGCCAGCTCTATTGGGGGGTTCAGAATTTGCAATTTTCATCTTCATTTTGCTGAGTTCTTTTGGTTTTTACTTGGTTTTTCTCTCCATGGTTGAAAGCAAAAAAGAAAAGTTTAGAAAAGAAAGGAAAGTTTGAAGAGATAAAGCTTGAAATATAGCTTCTTGAGGTTGCTCTTGAGCACCAACTCTTGCACTTTCTTGATTTTCCATTCTTGTTTTTTCTAGTTTGATTATTATTTGGTGAGTTTCTATTTTAAATAAATGTGTTTTTTTTTATTGTTCTTCTTAAGTTCCCCCTTCATTTCTTTCTTAAATATATTTTTTTACAATTTTTTTACAATATACTCACCATGGCCGAATGGCCTACAGTTTTTGTTAAGTTGCTGTTTTGATTTTTTTTTATCATGTTATTGATGTTATTTTCTTTGATCTTGATGTTTTAAATGTTATGTTACTTCATATACTTGAGTTATATTTTAATTTGGTTGCTTTGTTTGTTGCCATTTATGTTTTAAATATCATGTTTTTGCATTTTTAATTTTCTGTTTTCATGATGTTTAAATTTGAGCATGTTTTAGATCTAGTACATCAAGTGTTTGTGAAAATGCTTGTGTGAATTTTGCATGATTTGAGTTTTATATCTTAGTTAAGCATGTTTTAGATTTAGTATATTAAGTGTTTGTGAAAATGCTTGTGTGGTTTTTGCATGATTTGAGTGTTATATTTTAGTTGAGCATGTTAGTATACCAAGTGTTTGTGAAAATGCCATGCTTGTTGGAGCTTGAGGCCATTTGGCTACTCCATGTGATTTGCATTGTGTGTTGCATTTTTTCCATGTTAGTTGGTAGGTTTTTGCATTTGCATGACATTTGATTAGGTTTTGCATGCTAGTATACCAAGTGTTTGTGAAAATGCCATGTTTGCTAGTTACATTATTCCATTCGGCCACTCTTGGAATCTTTGCATTGTATGTGCATTTTTGCTATGTTAGTTGATAGGTTAGCATTTGCATGATATTTGGTTGAGTTTTTGGTTTAAGCATGCTTTATGTTTGTGAAAATGCCATGCATATTTTAGTTATTAAGTTTGGTTTATTTGTCATGCATGTTCATGCATTTTAGGTCTAGGTTGCATTAAATGCCATGCAAGTTCATTTAGGTCTAGGTCACTATATGAATGCCATGCATTTTTCATGACATTACTCATTCATTTCATGCATTATGTTTGCTGTACTATTTCATGCATTTCATGTTCATGCCACTTGAATAATGACTTGAGCCAATTAATGGTTTAAAGTCATGCTCTCTTGAGCATACTTGTGGGAAATTAAGTTTTGTCAAATTGATTATTCTACCTTTGTGATTTTTTTTACTTAGCCAATTTTTATCTAACTTTCAAAAAGTCCTAGCTACTGTTTGTGAGCTATTTTGTGAGTTTTAAATATTTTACTTTGATTTTTAAATGATTTTATCAAAGGCAAAAATGTGTTTTGACAAAACAGTTTTTTCACCCAGTACTCGTATATTTTTGATTTTTCTGGGAATTCATCTTTAATCAGAAAATTAAGCCAATTGTTTTCCTTGTAGTTTTACATGTCCTGAATCTCCAGTAGTTTTTTCAGAATTTTTTGAATTTTTAAAAATAGGGCAAAAATTCGTGGCTTAAAACTAGACAATGGAGTCAGAATTGAATTTAAAGAAAAACCATTTTTCTGTTTTGGTTAAGTTACTTAGAGTGGGCTGATTAGGAGGGTTAGCTACTGACTTAGGGTAGTTTCCAAGCCTTTTTAAACTCTAAAAATGGTTTTTCAAGTCTCGGGTTAAGGGTAGTCAAGTCCGGATTTTTAAACTTAGAAAATTAGAGCCATTTAAAAAAGATTTAGCCCAGTTTTTACTTTTAATTCAAGCTTTTCAAAATTGTTTTCAAACAATCACAAAGTATTTCGGTTTTAGAATATTTAATTTGACATATTTTCCTAAAGTAGCCGGATATCTTTTTAGATATACGGATTTCCTTAATTAAAGGAAAAAATACATTTCATGCATTGCATTTTTCATATTCATGCATTTTATATAATATGTGATTCTTGCTATAATAATTTCTATGATATTGTTATTATTTTGATTTATATTTTTTTTTGATGTTATATGGTTTATTATATGGCTTTGAATATTTCATGATATCCTATGCTTTTATTTAGTTATTTTTATTTAGCATATACTATGTTCATGCATTATTATTTTTATTTTCATGCATATTATATGATAGCATTATCTTATTCCATGTCATTTAAATTATATTCCATATCATTCATATTTGTCATGTCATTTAAATCATTTCATTTCATTTCATTTAGGATATATTGTGTCTTCTAGAATATTTTATTCCATTTAGATTATATCATATGACTTAGGATATTGCATCTCATATAGAATATACTATGTTACCTAGGTCATTTCATTTTTTTTTTATAATATGTCATATAACTTAGGATATTTCATTTTCATTTAGAATATGCTAAGGCATTTATTTCATTTCATTTAAAATATGCTAAGGCATTTACATTATATAATATCATTTAGGAAGCATTATATTATTTAGATTTTTGCTATGTCATTTTATTTATGTCATGCATATACATATTCATATCTTTTAAAATGTTTTCAAAAGGATAATGATTTTTCAATAAAAAATAAAGATATTCCCTAGTTAAAATAATTCATGAGTTCTCTACCGGGTTTGCTGGAGGGAATATCATCAATTATCATTAATAAAGGAATATCTTTCTTTCAAAGAAAGAGAATGATTCGGAAAGTTTTCCGAAACTAATAAAAATTTCTATATTTTGCCACGTTTGTTGGGGAATATAGGAAAATTTTGAATTTATAAATTCCGAATCATTTTCAATTAAAAATGGAATTATTTTTCTTTAAATTGGGAATTAACTTGAAATACTAAATTTAAAACCGATTTTTTACCGAGACTTGAGATAACACACGATTAATAAGGTACCGTTTTATACGGGCGTTGTGGGGGTGCTAAGCCTTCCCCGCACGTAACCGAGTCCCGAACCCGTTTCTTTGATTTCTCTGGTTTAAACACAGACTTGAAATTGGTTTTAAAAATGTTTTAATTAATTTTTAAAATATTTTATAAAACCGGTTTTAATAGGTGGCCGATCACACCTAGCTAAAAAATATTGGTGTCGACTCCATGTCTTTTTCAAGGTCTTTTTAAAAAACCTTCATTTTTCTAGAGGAATTAAGTCGACTTTTCTTCGATTTTTTTTTAAGTCACGCTTAACGAATAATAAAGTCTTGCGATGAGACTCGTTATTTTTTAGGTTGCGACACTACAGATTAAGGTTAATGCTTATGAGATGCCTTTTGGTATTTTTGCAGGTGTTAACAATTATGGAAATACAATATTGTTCGGATGTGCACTTATTCGAAATGAGACAACAAGTATTTTTTTAATGGTTGATAAAGGTATAAATTAAATCCACTAGTGATTTTTGTTTAAAATTAAGAGTTAGAACCAATTTTCATTGTTCTTTTGTATGATATTTTATTGTTTTAATATTTATTCTAAATTTTTTATAGACTTTTATGTTGGAGGAAGTCATCAAAGTCTATTTTGACTGACCAACATCCATGGATAGAATCTATGGCAAAAGAAATGCCATTCGCAAAGCATAGTTTTTGCATATGACATATAACTAGACCTATCAATTCTAACTTGAACTTGAAAAATCCAATCAATCCACACGAAACCAAACCTGATCCAACCCGATTTGACCAAAAAAATTAACAACCCAAACTCGAAAATGATCCGAACCCGAAATGACTCGAATTCAAATTGATCCGAACTCGAATTGACCCAAATACGAAATAATCTTAACTCGAATTAACCCGAACTGATCCAAACTTAAATTAAGTATAATTTCATTTTAAAAACATTAATTTAATAAAATAATAATTATAACATAAATTATTAATTTATTTAGAGTATGTTATTATATATAGTGTTAGGGTATTAGGAATTAAATTTTTAATCAATCAATCATAAATCAATCTTAATATCTTTATTTTAAATTAAACCATTGGATTGGATAAATAGTAAGTTTGTTGTATTATTATCATAATAACCTTTTTAAATTAATTGTTCAAGACTTCAAGATAATTGTTCAAAGACTAAAATAATCTTTTAAATATATAATAATCTCTTAAATAAATTAATAAAATATTTATATCAATTATGATAATCTTATAATAAGATTTAAAATAAATTATATATTTTAATTATCTCGATATACTTATGATAATCTTATAATATTCTTGATCGTTATACATATTATTTAAAATAAATATATTATTTTTATTTTAATAGTATAATCCATTCTTATGTGATTTAGAATAAGGTACATAAAATAAGTTATTAATAATGATATGTGTATTTTATCATAATGATTTGTACGTTATGTTATAATAATATCTTATTATGTAATTTAGATCAAATTATATAATTTCTTATCGTTATACATGTTATTTTATGGTAATATGTTGTTTTTATTTTAAATGTATAATCTCTTATGTTTTATCATTTGATTTTCTAAAAGTATATAAAATAGGTCATTGATATGTATATTGTATTATAATTATTTGTACATTGCATTATAATAATACATTTACAAATACGTAAATGATTGGGATAACGATTTCAGATATACAATAATACTCGTTTAAGGAAAACAGATACTCGAATTTGAAAAATTACCGGATTATACCCGCAAAAAAATCGAGTTAGATAGATATTTATTTTTAAATTAAAATGTCTATATTTATTATTTATTTTCTATATTTCTATAAGTTTCTAAGTAAATCTGAATTGATCAAATAATTTGTTTAAATTTGACTGATTTGATTTTAAAATTAATAAATTGAACCCGAATGACTTGAACTAGAATAGCTCGAGTGTCAGACTCGAAATGATCCGAACCCGAATAACCCGAGTGTCAAACTTGAATGACCCGAACCCAAAATGACCCGAACTTGAAATGACTTGACTTGAAGTGACCCGAACCCGAAATTTTAAGACCTGAATTGATCTAACTCGAATTGACCCGAATCGCCCAATTGATAGCTGTAGTAACCTAAAAATAACAAGTCTCATCGCAAGACTTTATTATTTGTTAAGCGTGACATTAAAAAAAACAGAAGAAAAGTCGACTTAATTCCTCTAGAAAAATGAAGGTTTTGAAAATGACCTTGAAAAAGATATGGAGTCGCCACCAATCTTTTTTAGCTAGGTGTGATCGGCCACCTATTAAAACCGGTTTTATAAAATATTTTAAAATTAATTAAAACATTTTAAAACCAATTTCAAGTCTGCGTTTTAAACCAGAGAAATCAAAGAAACGGGTTCGGGACTCGGTTACGTGTGGGGAAGGATTAGCACCCCCACAACGCCCGTATAAAACGGTATCTTATTAATCGTGTGTTATCTCAAGTCTCAGTAAAAAGTTGGTTTTAAATTTAGTATTTCAAGCTAATTCCCAATTTAAAGAAAAATAATTCCATTTTTAATTGAAAATTATCCGGAATTTATAAATTCAAAATTTTCCTATATTTCCCAACAAACGTGGCAAAATATAGAAATTTTTATTAGTTTAGAAAACTTTCCGAATCATTCTCATTTTAAAGAAGATATTCCGTTATTAATGATAATTGATGATATCCTCCCCAGCAAACCCGGCAGAGAACTCATGAATTATTTTAACTCAGGAATATCTTTATTTTATTGAAAATCATTACCTTTTTGAAAATATTTTAAAAAATATGAATATGAATATGCATGAAATTAATAAAATGACATAGTAAAATCTAAATAATATAATGCAACCTAAATGATATGATATAATTTAAATGTCTTAGCATATTCTAAATGAAATGAAATATTCTAAGTTATATGATATATTCTAAATGAAATGAAATGACCTAAGTAACATAATATATTCTATATGAAATGAAATGTCCTAAGTCATATGATATATTCTAAATGAAATAAAATATCCTAAATATATATCCTAAATGAAATGAAATAACCTAGGTAACATAATATATTCTGCATGAAATGAAATGACCTAGGTAACATAACATATTCTATATGAAATGAAATGATTTAAATGACATGGCAAATATGAATGATATAGCATATAATTTAAATAACATGAAATAAAAAATAATGCTATCATATAATATGCATGAAAATAAAAATGAAGATAACAATGCATGAACATAGTATATGCTAAATAATATGACAAAAATAACTAAATAAAAAGCATAGGATATCATGAAATATTTAAAACCATATAACAAACAATATAACATCAAAAATATAAATCAAAACAATAACAAAACCATAGAAATTATCATAGCAAAAATCACATATTATATAAAATGCATGAATATGGAAAATGCAATGCATGAAAATGTATTTTTTCTTTTAATTAAGGAAATCCATATATCTAAAAAGATATCCGGCTACCTTAGGAAAATATGTCAAATTAAATATTCTAAAACCAAAATACTTTGTTATTGTTTGAAAACAATTTTGAAAAGCTTAGATTAAAAATAAAAACTTAGCTAAACCCTTTTTTAAATGGCTCTAATTTTCTTAGTTTAAAATCCCTGACTTGACCACCCTTAACCCGAGACTTAAAAAATCATTTTCAGAGTTTAAAAAGGCTTAGAAACTACCCTAAGTCAGTAGCTAAACTTCCTAATCAACCCTCTCTAAGTAACTTAACCAAAACAGAAAAATGATTTTCCTTCAAATTCAATTCTGACTCCACTGCCAGTTTTAAGGCACGATTCTTTACCCTATTTTTAAAAATTCTAAAAAAATCTAAACAAAATACTGGAGACTCAGGACATGTAAAACTACACGGGAAAAAATCGGCTTAATTTTATGATTAAAGATGAATGCCCAGAAAAATAGGGAAAGTACGAGTACTGGGTGAAAAAACTGTTTTGCCAAACCACATTTTTGCCTTTGATAAAATCATTTAAAAATCAAAGTAAAAATATTTAAGACTCACAAAATGACTCACAAACAGTTGCTAGGACTTTTGAAAAGTGAGACAAAAATTGGCTAAGTAAAAAAAAAATCACAAAGGTAGAATAATCAATTTGACAACTCTTTAATTTTCCACAAGTATACTCAAGAGAGCATGACTTTGAACCATTAATTGGCCTAAGTCATTAGTCAAGTGGCATGGACATGAAATGCATGAAAAAATACAGCAAATATGATGCATGAAATGAATGAGTTTAAACCTAGATGTCATGAAAAATGCATGGCATCAATAAAATGATCTAGACCTAAATGAACTTGCATGGCATTTAATGCAACCTAGGTCTAAAATGCATGGACATGCATGGCAAAATAAACCAAACCTAACATCTAAAATATGCATGGCAATAACACAAACACAAGGCATGCTTAAACCAAATACTCAATCAAATGTCATGAAAATGCAAACCTATCATCTAACCTAACAAAAATGCACACACAAAGCAAATAAAATGAGGTGGCCGAATGGCCTCATGTTCAAAATGAGCATGGCATTTTCACAAACACTTGATATACTAACATACTTAACTAAAGAATAACACTCAAATCATGCAAATATAAAGTAGAGGCATCAAAATCAACAAGCATTTTCACAAACGCATGGATTTCAAAATATAAAATATAAACAAACTTAAACATTTTGAAAACAGAAAATCAAAAATGCAAGAATAGTAAAATAAACATGATAATAGACTCATAAATGGAAATAAACAAGCAACCAAATTAAAACAAGCTTCAAGTCTATGTATTAAAAGAAGATTTAAAGCATCAAAACTTATTAAATATCAAAAATAACATGAAATAACAAAGCAAACAGCAACTAAAAAAAAAACTGGGCCATTCGGCCATATCCAAAAACTAAGGGGAAAAAAAATAATTTCAAGAGCTTTTTATAAGAAATGATGAAGAAGGAACTTAAAGAAGACCATTAAAAACACTTATTTAAAAAGATAAATAAAAAGAAACTCACCAAAATAATAATCAAAACAACAAATCAAGAATGGAAAATCAAAGAAAGTTCAAGAGCATGGTGCTAGAAGCAACCTCTAAAAGCTATCTTTCAAGTTTTTCCTCTTCTAACTTTCTTTTCTTTTCTAAACTTTTATTTTTGCTTTTCAACAATGGAGAGAAAATCAGCCAAAAGCAAGAGAGAATAGAGAGTGAGTGTAATCTGAAAATGAAAGAGAGAATGCTCCTTGTAGTGGCTGAAACCCCCCCTCTCTAGGCTAGGATGTTGTCATTTTTCCATCAACCAATTTTCATCCAAACGTTATTGATCCAAGATGTTTAAAACATGAAATTAGCACCCTTAGATTAGGCCATCAACTATCCACAATTATAGCTGTTCAAGAATCTTAAGCCATTATGTTGACACTCTCCCTCTTCATGCATTGGTCCATGTGGCTTATTTGCAAAGGCTTGATCAAAAAATAACTAACTCTTCATTGTTGGCCTTTTGATTAAAAAATCAGAAACTTCCTAACTATCTTTGGGCCTTGGCCGGCCAGCCCCTTTCCTTCCAGCCCATGTTTCATTTTTTTTTTAAAAGGCAAGAAAAGCGCTTTTCGATTTCTTGGGTAAAATGACCTTTTTGCCCCTCGAACGTAAATAAATGGCAAACGGACTCCAAATTCAAATTTTATTCTTTCAATACTTTCAAAATAATAAAAAATTAAATTCTAGAAGTTTTCAAAATTTTTTGAGTCCATTTGCTATTTATTTGGATTTTTTTCTTTCAAAATTGCCCTTTTATGCCCCCAAATTTTACCCTTTTTTAAACGAGCTCCAAATCAAGATTTGTCTTCACAAATCTCTTCCAAATAATTTAAAAGTGTGATCTGGAAGTTTTCATAATTTTTGGAACTCATTTGGTATTTTTTCGGGATTTATCTGCTTGAATTACTACATAAGGGGCCCGGGATTTGGCCATTTTGCAAACGAACTCCGAATCAAGATTTTATTTTGCCAATATATTCAAAATAATTTAAAAATGATATTTGCAAATTTTCAGAATTTTTGGAGTTCATTTGCTATTTTTTCGGGATTTATCTTCTTGAATTTCTGCATAGGAGAACCAGGATTTTGCCATTTTGCAAACGAACTCCGAATCAAGATTTTATTTCGCCAATATCTTCCAAATAAATTAAGAATGAGATTTTCAATTTTTCATAATTTTTGGAGTTCATTTGCTATTTTTCCCAAATTTTTCAATTCTGCCTTTTTGCCTCCGAAACCCGATTTTGCTCAAAACAAGTCCGATTTTTAGATTTTCTTCAAACTGAGCCTTGGGAAATTATTTTTTAATCACTCCTCATCCATTGGGGGCTTTAGTCCTACCGAGTCGGGCCATTTCTGTAATTCTTTCCAATTTCACCGAAATCCGCCAAAAACCCTAATTCTCGGTTTTCTTCCGGATTGACTTTTCTTTCAGTTTTTCCTTCAAGTAGCTTCTCCATTACTCATAGTCAGTGCTTATCTTTCATTTGGAACCTTCAATTTCGACCAATTCAATCGTTTAAGCACTTTTCCCCAAATTTCCCAGATTAGGGTTTTTTTTCTACTGAATCTCCATAACCTAACTTCCGAACTCCATATCTTTCGATGTAGACCTCAGATTATCAAAATTCTTTCACCATTTTTCAATTGAACTTTAAATCTTGATTTTGAAAGTGGGTTGACTTTTTTAGTAGTTGACTTTTCGAGGTTGACTTTTTTAGGTTGACTTTTTTCAAGTTTGACTTTTTATGCTCGTCTTCTTAGACTAAGTCCCGAAGTATCACCTGCAAGATGAAAAAAGTCTTTTTACATTCTGAAACATCCATTTAGGAAGAAAATATACCTGTTTTAGTGGTTCAGACAAAATTAGGTGTCTTCAATAGGTTTACATATAACTCCAAAATTGAGTGGTTGGTTCACTATAATTCTTTGCAATAAATATGTAAAATAATGTTTTGGCTTTTACAAGTTGTATAAGCTTGATTCTTTGGATGAGTTTGAATGGCATCAAGTGGTTGAAAAAATGGGTTACAAGCCAACCAACATGTGAATGGTTTGTATGGACATATCTTTGTGAATATTTTTTTGGAAGAATGACAACAACAGAAATATTAGAAAGTATAAATGCATTTATAAGGACATTTATTGACACTCACACTTCTTTGAAAGATTTTGTCAAATAAGTAAAGAATTTTTTTTTTTTGTATTTAATATATGCTTAAGACATTATATTACCTTTATCATGATTTATAAAATAAAAATCAGGTTGATATTATTACCAAAGACACTGAACGAACTCAATTTCATGATACCATGTTAAAGATGTATAACAGTTTTTTTTTTTTAATGATGTCCTAATTAGAGGAGCAAACGTATAATATTTATCTCCATATACTTTTAAAATGTTTCAGAAATAGTTTGGATGAGCAGTTCAATATACAATATTTTATGAAAATGGATGTGAATCTTTAGTGTAATATTACAAGAAAACAAATGGTACTCAAAAGCACGTGGTGTTTTTGGGTGGTAATTTGCCTATTTGTCCTTGTAAACATTTTTAGTTTTGGAGGATCCTTTGTTGTTCATTCACAAAGATTCTTATGAGATTTCTTTAAAGTATTTTCCATCAAGGTGGTGCTGAGAAGCATCAAATACAAGTTGTTTTGGGAGAATAAGTTATGAATGAAGATTCATTGTTAGAGAGTAATAATATGATTTTAGAAGATACTCTTGTTGCTTGTCCTCCAGTCTGTAAAACAAAACAAAGGGACGTCCTAAAGAAAAAAGAATGAAAGGTGGAAAAGAGTTGGAAAGGCAAGTGGAGACATGTAAACTATGCAAACTTGGACATAATATAACAGCATGTTTGAAGAAAGAAAATGTTGGTTCTTCGAATAATATACAAATGAAGAAAAAAATGTTTGTGGAGATATTGGTTAAAATCCAATATTTTCTCTGAATTTTTAGGTAAAGTATTTATTTTGAACTATATATATGAAATAATTTTCCTGATTGAAAGGTCTATTAGACAAAAAAAATGAAGAATCTATGCAAGGAGAACGAGAAACATATCTAATTTTTGGATTTAAACGTTAGTTTTTTGTATGTGAAATTGTTGGATGTTTTACACAAGAAAGAGGATTTTGTATTCTACCAGACCCCTCGTGTCTATTGTCGCAACCTAAAAAATAACGAGTCTCATCGCAAGACTTTATTATTCGTTAAGCGTGACATTAAAAAAAAAAAACCGAGGAAAAGTCGACTTAATTCCTCTAGAAAAATGAAGGTTTTGAAAATGACCTTAAAAAAGACATGGAGTCGCCACCAATCTTTTTTAGCTAGGTGTGATCGGCCACCTATTAAAACCGGTTTTATAAAATATTTTAAAAATTAATTAAAACATTTTAAAAAACCAATTTCAAGTCTGCGTTTTAAACCAGAGAAATCAAAGAAGCGGGTTCGGGAGTCGGTTACGTGCGGGGAAGGATTAGCACCCCCCACAACGCCGTATAAATCGGTACCTTATTAGTTGTGTGTTATCTCAAGTCTTGGTAAAAATTGGTTTTAAATTTAGTATTTCAAGTTAATTCCCAATTTAAAGAAAAATAATTCCATTTTTATTTGAAAATGATTCGGAATTTATAAATTCAAAATTTTCCTATATTCCCCAACAAACGTGGCAAATATAGAAATTTTTATTAGTTTTGAAAAAACTTTCTGAATCATTCTCTTTTTTTGAAAGAAAGATAATCCTTTATTAACGATAATTGATGATATTCCCTCCAGCAAACCCGGTAGAGAACTCATGAATTATTTTAACTCGGGAATATCTTTATTTTTTATTGAAAAATCATTATCCTTTTGAAAACATTTTAAAAGATATGAATATGTATATGCATGAGATAAATAAAATGACATAGCAAAATCTAAATAATATAATGCTTCCTAAATGATATGATATAATGTAAATGCCTTAGCATATTCTAAATGAAATAAAATATCCTAAGTTATATGACATATTATAAATAAAATGAAATGACCTAGGTAACATAATACATTCTATATGAAATGCAATATCCTAAGTCATATGATATAATCTAAATGAAATAAAATATTCTAGATAACATAACATATTCTATATGAAATGAAATAACCTAAGTGACATGGCAAACATGAATGATATGGCATATAAATTAAATGAGATGGAATATGAAATAATGCTATCATATAATATGCATGAAAATAAAAATGAAAATAATGATGCATGAACATAGTATATGCTAAATAATATGACAAAAAAAAAATAACTAAATAAAAAGCATAGGATATCATGAAATATTCCAAATCATATAATAAACAATATAACATAACTCAAAATCATAACAATATCATAGAAATTGTCATAGCAAGAATCACATGTTATATAAAATGCATGAATATGAAAAATGCAATGCATGAAATGTATTTTTTTCTTTTATTAAGGAAATCCGTATATCTAAAAAAGATATCCGGCTACCTTAGGAAAATATGTCAAATTAAATATTCTAAAACCAAAATACTTTGTGATTGTTTGAAAACAATTTTGAAAAGCTTGAATTAAAAATAAAAAACTGGGCTAAATCTTTTTTTTTAAATGGCTCTAATTTCCTAAGTTTAAAAATTCGGACTTGGCTACCCTTAACCCGAGACTTGAAAAACCATTTTTTAGAGTCTAAAAAGGCTTAGAAACTAGCCTAAGTCAGTAACTAACCCTCCTAATCAGCCCACTCTAAGTAACTTAACCAAAACAGAAAAATGATTTTTCTTTAAATTCAATTCTGACTTCACTATCCAGTTTTAAGCCACGATTTTTTATCCTATTTTTAAAAATTCAAAAACTTTTGAAAAAAATACTAGAGACTCAGGACATGTAAAACTACACGGGAAAAAATCGTCTTAGTTTTCTGATCAAAGATGAATTCCCAAAAATATCGGAGATGTACGAGTTTTGGAAGAAAAAAAAAACTGCTTTGCCAACACATTTTTGCCTTTGATGAAATCCTTTAAAAATCAAAGTAAAAATATTTGAAACTCCTAAAATGACTTGCAAACAGTAGCTAGGACTTTTTGAAAGTTAGATAAAAATTTGATTAAGTTAAAAAAAAAATCACAAAAGTAGAATAATCAACTTGACAAACTTAATTTTCCACAAGTGTGCTCAAGAGAGCATGACTTTGAACCATTAATTGGCTCAAGTCATTATTCAAGTGGCATGATATGAAATGCATGAACTAAATGACATGGAATATGCATGACCTAGTGTCTGAAATGACATGGAAAAATGAATGACACGGCAATATGAATGACACGACATAGTCAACAAAATGGCACCATCACAAAATATTCATAATCACATCATGATCACATGCACACATCATTATTTGAAATGAATTATTCATGTGAGGAATCACATAAATAGCATATGTCGGAAAATATTATCTTTCTTCTCGGCAAACCCGACAAAGCTTGGAAAATAATTCTTTTATATGATATTTACATGATTCCGAGTAAAATAAAAACCATACGTTTCGATTCTATAAACACGTGCATTGAACAATTTCCTAACCTCCCCGGCAAACCCGACAAAGATCGGGAACTAATTCTCGCCAAATGTTTAATAAAACGAAAAGTACATTTTTATGACAAATTAAGTAAAAACATTTTGAAAATGCAATGCATGGAGATGTATTTCTTCCTTAAAGTAAGGACATCCGTATACCTAAAAAGGCATCCGACTACCTTAGAAAGATACTTAAATCGGATTTAGCAAAAATGGACCCGAAGGTTTTTAAAAAAAACACAATGCCCAAAGGATTTGAAGAATTGTAACCCAGAGGTTTTGAAAACAAATGCCCGAAGGTCTTAAAAAAGTTTTTACTTCGAAAAATAGCCTTCAAAAATTGTTTTTGGATTTTTAAAACATTTTCGGGAAAATAAAAGATGGTTAGGAATTTTGAGTCCGTAATCACATAATCCGAAAAAATTGATATGTCTCGGATATCATGAGAATAAAAACAAACTTGGTTACGAACTATTAATTAATCCGAACCAAGAATTTCCAGGGGTTACGACAATCACTATTTCATATTAGGGAAGACTACACGTTACCCAACGAAAAGCATTATAACTAATCACAAATGAATGAACAATTTGCATATACAACTGAACAAAGAAAACTATATAGTAGATGCAGAGGGTCATTAGACATTGTATAAAAACAAAAATGATCATCTTTCATTTGACAATGAAGTTTGAAAACATAGGTAAATGAACTAAGCCATGTAAAGAACAATTCTAGTCATACTGAGACGAGCATCATGCAAGATAATATCTTTTTTCACTATAAGCACAAGAATCCTAATCTAATGAAACATGCAATGCTCAGTCAAAAATGATGGAAAAGAACCTCTTTACTTGTCCATATGTAGAAGGCCGTATAGGGTTGCGAGGGCCAAGAAAAACGGCTTTGAATCCTTTGTTCTCTTCTCTAGCCACCATTTCTATAACCACAAGCTACCACTACACCCTTTTCTTCATCGGATGATTCATCATCATAAATAACATTGTTCCTTTACCCCAAATCATGCTTTGCCCATTCTGTCCCTGGGTTCAGCTTAGCATGTTGAGCCCCAATCTAAAAATATACTCTGAACTAGAAACCACACTCTCATCCTCTTCTTTTTGCAATTTCGCTGAATACACATCCTCGCTGTTTCTTCTAGCTAGTAGGATTCATTTTATGCAATGGCTTAAATGGTCCTTCAGAATCCTGAGTTTCTAAGCTCTCAAATTCTGCCAAAATCTCCTCTTCATCTTCTGCTGATAATTTCTCCCCCAAGATTGCATTGATTTCCTCTGGACCTGTTCCACTAAATTTTTTTGCTGTAGCATCTCTTATATATGGCACTGGCTTCATTTATATGAACTAACTCAATTTCCATTGCTATATAACTTTGCCATGGTTCCAACATTGAACCACTGCAGAGACGGATACGTTCATGAAACCGTCAACACTGTTTCCAAGGCAGATTTCTTTGTGACAGGGTGCATGTCAGTTGGAATCCCTCGCCCATTATCAGTTATACTCACAGAACCATCTGAAAGTAAAACAACATCTATTTGTGTTGCAAAACCTGCTTGTGCCTCGTCAATAGCATTATCCAATATCTCGTATACAAAATGGTGCAAACCACGAGGCCCTGTACTTCCAATATACATTCCAGGTCTCTTTCTAACAGGGTCCAACCCTTGAAGAACCTGAATTTGCTCAGAGTTATAAGCTTTGGAGCCTTTGCTTCCCTGGAAAGCTTCAGTTGTGATTTTAGATGACAAAAATGCCCTTGGGTGCAACTACATTTTGAACAGGAAACCTGCAAATGCTCTTCAATGCAAAGTTTGTCCTGGGCTGTAAGGTCCACCTCACGTGAGATTTTAATTGCATCCGATGTAGCAAGATCTTGATTAGCAGGTGAAATAGCCAAGATTATAGAGTTGGGCTTCTCAATATAGGAGCGAACCATATTCTCAATATCTTGCACAATGCTGTCTGGCTGACCCTCTACTGCTACCTTCATAAGACCAGGAAGGTCAATCAGAGTCAAATTGACAACGTTGGGAGAATATATACTAAGATGAATTGGAACACTGGAGATTTGTTTGGTTCGACCAGTTTCTCTATCCGTCTCATCTTGAATCTCCTTTCTAACAGCGGCAAAATCGGTGAATCTTTTTCTTTGAAGGTGAAGAAACTCAGCGTATTCTCTGCTTCCTTCATCACTCTTATGAAGCTGTAACACCAGAGGTCTCCGAGTAACAATTCTGAATCCACGCGGTAAAAAATCCTTGCCGACAATGCTTTCCAGCATCGAAGACTTGCCTGAACTCTGACCACCGACGACGGCGATTGCTGGTAAAGAGTCCCAAAGAGTAGGCAATGCGCTTGCCTCTCCGTGGTCACCAAGAGCCGTGCAAGCTCTTTGAATCTTGTTCACCAGAGAAATCAAATTCTCCATTTGTTTTCAAGCAAAGATCGGTGACGGTGACTAGTACGGCGTTGGATTCAGATCAACTGGATCTGTGTGAGAACCAAAAGAAGTGCCGTTAGGAAAAGAGAGACTTTCGAGTAATTTTTTTGAAGTTCTGAAATGGAAGGAGAATGAAGAAGGAAGCGAGAGCGAGAGGCCATAACACGAAGAGGGAGATGAAGATAAGGATATCGCGGAAGAAGCGCCATCAAACAGCGGGACTGACTGGGGTTTTAGAGGGATTTTTTTCGTCTCCCTTCTCTTCAATTTTTGGCTTTGCCTTTTGTTCAGAACCCTCCAAACTAAAACCCAGCTTTTCCTCTTTTTTCTCAGCCGCAGCCCCTCATAAAAAAACAAAGATTTTTCTTTCTTTTTCTTTTCCCAGTCGCCAGTCTTTTTTCTAGAATCATTCGGCCCTCATCTTTTTCTTAAACCGGGCCCCTTTTATAACAAATTCCTAACCTAAAAATATGTAATGTCTAAATTACCCCCTTCTTTATTTTTTCAAGTCTTTTTTTTTTATTTTTCAAATATTTTCAATTAAAAAAAATTTATTTTAAAAATCTAATAAAGCTCAAGATTAAATTTTTTTCACCTCGGGTTTAAATTGAATTTTAAAATTGGTAATTTTACAGTTCAATTTTATTTTAACAATTAAAGCTAAAAAGGATATATATAACTTATAACATTTTAAAAATCTAAAATCGCGACCGTGACTTTTAAAAAAATATTAAACCCGAGAGAGAGACAAATCAAAATTGGTTTTAAAAGGCCCGGACAAAATTAGGTGTCTACAGCTGCCCCTCTTTGGCTATTGCTGAGAATCAGGAATCAGGCAAAGATAAAATAGACAACAATTTTGTCCGGTCAGTGAAATCACATCTGGAGAGAAAAAAAGGGTTTTCATTCATTTTTTTTTTTGAAAAAGCTGTAAATTGAAGATTTGTCCTTAAATTGAATTCCCTGACTAATCAATGCTCGACCCGTCTTAAAAAACGGGTTCAATTTCAAAAGAAAAATTGTGTCCGAAGATCTTAAAAATGGTGCCCAAAGGTCTTTAAAAAACTGGTACCCGAAAGTCTTTAAAATGGTGCCCGGAGGTCTTAAAAATGGTGCTCGGAGGTCTTTAAAATGGTGCCAGGAGGTCTTTAAAAAACTGGTGCCCGCAGGTCTTTGATGACAGTCTCAGGGTTCGACTCATTTGATAAAACAGAATGAATTCGATTTAAAATAAAAAGGAATACCTCGACGAAGGTCTCAAGGCTTGACTCATTAGATAAAACAGAATGAATTCGATTTAAAACAAAAGGAAATACTTCGATGGTGGTCTCAAGGCTCGACTCATTTGATGGAACAGAATGAATTCGATTTAAAACAAAAGTAAATACCTCGACGATAATCTCAAGGCTCGACTCATTTGACAAAACAGAATGAATTCGATTTAAAACAAAAGGAAATACCTCGACGGTGGTCTCAAGTCTCGACTCATTTGATGGAACAGAATGAATTCGATTTAAAATAAAAGGAAATACCTCGACGATAGTCTCAAGGCTCGACTCATTTGATAAAACAGAACGAATTCGATTTAAAACAAAAAGAAATACCTCGACGGTGGTCTCAAGGCTCGACTCATTTGATAAAACAGAATGAATTCGATTTAAAACAAAAGGAAATACCTCGATGATAGTCTCAAGGCTCGACTTATTTGATAAAATAGAATGAATTCGATTTAAAACAAAAAGAAATACCTCGACGATAGTCTCAAGGCTCGACTCATTTGATAAAACAGAATGAATTCGATTTAAAACAAAAAGAAATACCTCGACGGTGGTCTCAAGTCTCGACTCATTTGATAAAACAGAATGGATTCGATTTAAAACAAAAGGAAATACCTCGACGATAGTCTCAAGGCTCGACTCATTTGATAAAACAGAATGAATTCGATTTAAAACAAAAAGGAATACCTCGACGGTGGTCTCAAGGCTCGACACATTTGATAAAACAGAATGAATTCGATTTAAAACAAAAAGAAATACCTAGACGGTGGTCTCAAGGCTCGACTCATTTGATAAAACAGAATGAATTCGATTTAAAACAAAAAGGAATACCTCGACGGTGGTCTCAAGGCTCGACTCATTTGATAAAACAGAATGAATTCGATTTAAAACAAAAAGAAATACCTCGACGGTGGTCTCAAGGCTCGACTCGTCTTAAGAAAACGAATTCGATTTGCAAGAAAGGAAATGACCTCGACGATGGTCTCGGGGCCTTAACCTGTCTTATTCTCATCTGTGTTTAAAATTCTGGGTATCTCTTCCAAAAGCTTCGGCTATCACCACCAAAGTCTTGCTCATTTTTAAAACTGTAAAAAAATTTGGGTATCACCTCCAGAAGCTTCAGCTATCACCACCGAAGACTTTCTACCTTTTCAAAGGATTTTAAAAAACTCTGGATATCTCCACCAGAGGCTTCAGCTATCACCACCGAAGACTTGTTCATAATAATAATAAAAAGTACCTCGACGATGATCTCGGGGCTCGACTCATTTGAGAAGCAAAATGAGTTCGATTATACCTGACAGCTTTAAGAGATGATGCAAATGCAAATGTCTTTAGTTGATGCAAACGCTTCTTGATGTAGATGCAAATGACTTAGATTGGTGCAAATGTCTTTGATGCAAATGTAAATGACTTGATTTGATGCAAACTTTCTTGATGCCGATTCAACTAACTTAGATTGATGCAAATGCTTCTTGATGTAGATGCACATGTTGAATAAAATTCTGGATAACTCCTCCAAAAGAAGATTTCTCATTTTTCAAAATTATAAAACCCTGGATATCTCCACCAAAGGCTTCAGCTATCACCACCGAAGACTTGTTCACTTTTAAAACTGTAAAATTTTGGATATCCCCACCAGAAGCTTTGGCTATCACCACCAAAGACTTGCTCATTGTAAAATTCTGGGTAACTCCTTCAAAAGAAGATTTCTCATGTTTCAAAATTATAAAACCCTGGATATCTCCACCAGAGGCTTCAGCTATCACCACCGAAGACTTGTTCACTATTAAAACTGTAAAATTCTGGATATCCCCACCAGAAGCTTTGGCTATCACCACCAAAAACTTGCTCATTGTAAAATTTAGGGTAACTCCTCCAGAAGAAGATTTCTCCTTTTTCAAAATTATATAACCCTGGATATCTCCACCAGAGGCTTCAGCTATCACCACCGAAGACTTGTTCACTTTTAAAACTGTAAAATTCTGGATATCCCCACTAGAAGCTTTGGCTATCACCACCAAAGACTTGCTCATTGTAAAATTCTAGGTAACTCCTCCAGAAGAAGATTTCTCATTTTTCAAAATTATAAAACCCTGGATATCTCCACCATAGGCTTCAGCTATCACCACCGAAGACTTGTTCTTTTAAAACTGTAAAATTTTGGATATCCCTACCAGAAGCTTTGAGAAATGATGCAGATGCACATGTCTTTTAACAAGGTGCTCATGCTTCATGGTGCATATGTAAAATATTTCTTAGTGCAAATGCAAATGGCTTGGATTGATGCCTATGTTTCATGATGCAGATGCCCCTACTAATTGTGTTCATGTAACTGGTTTATGAATGGTGTAACTACAATTACCACACAATAATGAAAATGCAATGATTCTAGAAATGATGCAATTGCTTGAGATTACACAAATGTGAATTCCATGAAGAATGTAAATGTAAAGGTAAAATGCAGATGCTTATGGAATAATGCCAATGCAAATACCCATGAATGATGCAAATGCTTGCCGACACTGTGCAGATGCAAAAGCTCGATAAAGAGATGAGTGCTCATGAGTGATGCAAATGCCCCCGGTTGTATTTCTAGACTTTGGCTTAGCCTTTCAAATTCATTTTCCTCTTCAAATCAGAGTATATCTTCAATTCATTTTGGCTATTCTCCTTGCCCCAACATTTTTCAAACTTTCATCAACAGAGATCTGCACTGGGTTCGATTTCTTCTTCTCATATCTAGAAGTCAGGACCTACCCTGGCAGTTCTATACCTTTGGGTTAGAAAAACCCTTGTCTCATGTCAACATCAAAAATGGGTATTTCAAAAATATTTTTATTTTCCCTTTTTGAAAAACAATTTTGCTTATTTAAGGAAAACTTCTAAGCCAAAAATTTTAACTCCACAGTGTATGATGTACAAATCTTTTGATGACTGATTATCACTGTTAGAAATTTCCCTAAGTACTAATTTGGGTTTTTCAATTTGAATTGACAAGGCTCGATACAACAAGATTTTGGTTTTTCCAGGAAAACTTCACATCAAAAATGTATGTCCCTTCTAGGCTCACAAATGGAACAGATTTTATAAATCATGAATTCATTGAGAACCAAACAAATTCAACATTCTTTTAGTTTCCAATATCAAGGTATTTTGACAAGCGTCAAGATTGGCTGGGATGTTTAAACTGGAAAGTTGATTTTGGAGAAAAAAAAGTTTTAGTTTTCGGAATCAATCATCCGAATGAGAGTTGACACTTTGGGAGGTTCAAGAATTCCTAGATGTTCCTCGATGACCACTTCTTTATGATGATCTTCTTTTTTATGGTATCGGCACTATCATAGATGGCATCGAAAATTCCCATCTTACTCTAGACCGCCCATTTTTGGGTTTTCGCCCTAGAGTCCCATTCTTTCCAATTTTTCTCTTCTTTTTTTTTTGTTCTACCATACACTTGAGAATTCTAAATTCTTCCTTAGTGAAATGATAATTCGATGAAATGGGATAAAATCTGAGGAAAAACCTTTCAAATTAAATATTCATGTTTGATCAAAATGGACTTTTAAAGCACGTAATGTAGGCCATGGCTTAGGGTTCAGAAAGAAAGGATAAATAGGCCCAAAATATGTGTTTGAGGGTAATCAGATCAAGGATCATTTCTTGAGGAGGATTCTCTTTGAATCATTTATCTCTTCTTGGACATTTCTTTCCTTTTGACTTTCGCATATTTTCTTCTTCGCTTTTGGATTTCATTTGCCATCGCTTTTTCACACACTTTTTTTTGTGTTTTTTCTTTTGTTTTTCTTGGCTTTCATTTCGCCATCTTTTCTTTTTTTTTTCTTTGACAGAGTGAGCCCTTATTTATTCGGGGTTCCATTTGCTTTGTATCTGTCTTTGAGCTAGGACTCATTTCTCAGTGATCTTTAAAAAGATCTTTCCTCGCATTTGCCCCCCAGTGTAGAGGGTGATCCTTGATCAGGGTTTAAAGAAAAAAGAATTCTTTCGACTCAAAAGGGGTGATTATGGATAATTTCTTTTTGTGCGAAAGGGATATGAAAGATGGCCATTCTTCATGTTAAGCACGAATATTCACACTGAAAAGCAATTCCCAGTAGATATTCAAAATTTCATTTTGCACTTTGGAATCATCCGAATTCTAATATGCATGATATCACAATTTTTCTTTTTCTTTTTTCTTTTTTTTTTTGTTTTTTCGTCGCATGCCCCAATGATTCATGCGTTTAGTCCATCCTTATTCACCATGTATCCATCATTTCCACATATGATGCCCCAATTTGATTAACCAATGAGAATTTGTATCAACGAGGAACATAGCAAGTCTAGGTCTGTACTGAAAAGGCTGAATTTCAAATCTGAGTTCTTTGAAGAGACAAGGAAAATATGACCAAAAAAGTGGGTTTTCTCTGGGACAAGGGATAATCTATTTTAATCATTGTGCCCCAGGGTGTCAAACATGAAGTGATGTTTGGGCAATTAGTGTTTTGTGGTCATTGGGAAAGGTCATGAATGGTTTTAGCACAATCTTGACACACACCAAATTATCAAAATCTGGATTCTTGAAAGAATGTCTCATTTGTTTGATTTTCAAGGAATTTGAAAATTTTCAAAAAGTTCGTTCCTTTATTCATAGCCTAGACTAAGATCTACGTCTTTGCTTATTCTGTGATGACAATGGTTTTATGAAGTCAAATCATTCATATTCCTTGAAGCATTAGGTCTTTCAAGTGGTCTCGGTTCAAAAGATTTAGGCTTAGGAAAGCCTAAAAGAGAGTGCTGAAGGTATTGGGTCATTTCTAACAATGATCATCAATATTCTCAAGATTGTTCATTATTTCATGTGAAAATCACTTATTTATTGTTTACCACAAATTTTCTCAAAGTTTCATTTGTTTTTTGCAAATTTAAATTTATTGCTAAAATAAAATGAACACAAAATATTTAAATTCAAAATTTATTTATTTCATGTAGATGTCATCATGAGACAAGAGCTTTCATCATCAAAGTGTAGAAATATATGCATCAGAATTCTCCTATTGACATGCTTTCAAAGATAACAAATCTTATCCTCAAAATTCTTCAAGAGGAAATCAATCTATGGTAAAACAGATTTCCAATGTTCGATAAGCTCTGGAATCCAAATGCCATCGTAGACAAGGCCCTCAATTCTTTCCTTTAGTTTTCTGCATTTTTTAGTCGAATGCCCAATTGCCCCAATATGATACTCGCACTTGCTGTTGGGGTCATAGCTTTTAGCTGAAGAAGAAAACTCTTCAAAGCTAAGCCAATTTCTATTTCATCTTATTAATGTGTTTCATGATGAATGAGCTATGAATGTCATGAGTGCAATTTGATACATGTGAAGGATAAACAAAGTTATGTATGGTCATATATAGTGGAAACATGTTGACCATGTATGTTATAAATGCAACACGATGCCAACATGATGCATTTAAAGAATAAGAAAAATCAATGCATGGATATATGCAATGAATGACCATGTATGTTCCAAATGCATTTCCCAATGAATGATCATATACACTATGAATGCCACACAATGTCAATTATGATGCATGTGAAGAATAAATGACTGACATAGAGTATATACAAAGAAAAATATGCTGACCGTGTATGTCATGAATGCAACCTGATGCCAATATGACAAATTAATGCATGAGCATATCATGATGACTATGTATGCCATGAATGCAACCTGATGCCAATATGATGCATGTAAACAATAAACAAATTAATGCATGGATATATACAGAAAAATCATACTGACTATGAATGCATGAATGCAACCCGATGCCAACTTGGTGCATGTAAAGAATAAATAAATTGATACATGTAAAGAATAAACAAATTAATGTATGGTTATATACAGAAAAATTATGCTAACTATGAATGCATGAATGCAACTTGATGCCAACATGATGCATGTAAAGAAAGAATAAATTGATATATGGATATATACAGAAAAATTATGCTGACTATGAATGCATGAATGCAACTTGATGCCAACATGATGCATGTAAAGAAAGAATAAATTGATATATGGATATATACAGAAAAATCATGCTGACTATGAATGAATGAATGCAACTTGATGCCAACATGATGCATGTAAAGAAAGAATAAATTGATACATAAGTATATACAAATAATGACCATGCATGTCATAAACGTATTCTACAATGAATGACCATGCATGCTATGACTGTAACATGATGTCAAAATGATACATGTAAAGAATTCATAAATTTACACCAGGGTATATACAAAGAATGACCATCTATATCACAAATGTATTTTACAATGTATAACCATGCATGTTAGGACTATAACATGATGTCAAAATGATATATGCAAAAAATAAATGAATTAACACAAAGGTATATACAAAGAAATCAATTATTACACGAAATTGGTGGGACCTAAATCTTGATTATTCAAAACTCTCATTATGCAAGATTTGCCTCCAAATTTATGATTTTTTGAAACATTTTTTTTTCTATGAAAAACCAATCACATTATTTTCAAAAGAATTTCAGGGTGAATCCTACTATGGTACAATATGCAAATGTTCATGTGACACTACCGGTTTTATGAAATCATCAAATGAAATTACCAATTGTTTATTGCAAAGAATGAGATCAATAACACAACCAAAAATGTACATGCTCTATTCACACATGAATGAAATGTGCAAAATACAAAAATGTTTGAAAAAGGATTTTTATTTTTTTCAAATGATTAATGAATATTTGCCCCAACAATATCTGCTTATTTAGGCATCACGATGCCTTCGAGGCGGAGTATCACATTTATTACGGGCGATGTACGTGCATCATTGCCCGATCTACCACACTTATTCAAAGTGTAAAATAGGTAACAAAAGGTTTAGAAATGTCCCTCCATGTGTTCCTATTTTCGGTATATCTAACGGAAATCCGGCATGGCTTCGCCTAGGTTCACTATATGAGGGTGAATCGGTTCTAAGGCCCCGAATTGTTCCTCACTGTCGCCGATGAAGGCTAGTAAGGCACCCCGATAAAAGCGGGTTCAATTCGTTAGAGTATATTTTCCTAAGCCCATACGGAGGATCATCACGAAGGCTTTAGGTACTTTATACTCCGAAAGTGTTTCACTAGCCCATACGGAGGATCATCACGAAGGCGTAGTTACTTTACTCCCACTTAAAAGGACAGAACCCGGGTATAGGATTCATGATATGCAAATGTACGTGTAGTGTGTGTGGAGGAATAACAAACCTTTCACTACCTATTCTACAAACCTTATTCTAAATGCCCTAGCAATTAAAACATTCAAGAATAGTGTAACGCACTAACCAACAAGCAATTATAATATACAACCTTAAATAACTAGAGAACAATAATAAAATGCATGCACATGAGTATGAACATATTTAAAAAGATTTTATTATTTTCAAAATTCTCCTTATTAAAAAAATGTGGGAATTAAAATTAAATACCAATTAAACCAACCAAAACTGAGACTTTGATAACACACGACTAATTCTAAGCCTGACTCTATAATAGTCCCCAGTGGAGTCGCCAAGCTGTCGCAACCTAAAAAATAACGAGTCTCATCGCAAGACTTTATTATTCGTTAAGCGTGACATTAAAAAAAAAAAGAGGAAAAGTCGACTTAAGTCCTCTAGAAAAATGAAGGTTTTGAAAATGACCTTAAAAAAGACATGGAGTCGCCACCAATCTTTTTTAGCTAGGTGTGATCGGCCACCTATTAAAACCGGTTTTTTAAAATATTTTAAAAATTAATTAAAACATTTTAAGAAACCAATTTCAAGTCTGCGTTTTAAACCAGAGAAATCAAAGAAGCGGGTTCGGGAGTCGGTTACGTGCGGGGAAGGATTAGCACCCCCACAACGCCCGTATAAATCGGTACCTTATTAGTCGTGTGTTATCTCAAGTCTCGGTAAAAATTGGTTTTAAATTTAGTATTTCAAGTTAATTCCCAATTTAAAGAAAAATAATTCCATTTTTATTTGAAAATGATTCGGAATTTATAAATTCAAAATTTTCTTATATTCCCCAACAAACGTGGCAAAATATAGAAATTTTTATTAGTTTTGAAAAAACTTTCCGAATCATTCTCTTTTTTTGAAAGAAAGATATTCCTTTATTAACGATAATTGATGATATTCCCTCCAGCAAACCCGGTAGAGAACTCATGAATTATTTTAACTCGGGAATATATTTATTTTTTATTGAAAAATCATTATCCTTTTGAAAACATTTTAAAAGATATGAATATGTATATGCATGAGATAAATAAAATGACATAGCAAAATCTAAATAATATAATGCTTCCTAAATGATATGATATAATGTAAATGCCTTAGCATATTCTAAATGAAATAAAATATCCTAAGTTATATGACATATTATAAATAAAATTAAATGACCTAGGTAACATAATACATTCTATATGAAATGCAATATCCTAAGTCATATGATATAATCTAAATGAAATAAAATATTCTAGATAACATAACATATTCTATATGAAATGAAATAACCTAAGTGACATGGCAAACATGAATGATATGGCATATAAATTAAATGAGATGGAATATGAAATAATGCTATCATATAATATGCATGAAAATAAAAATGAAAATAATGATGCATGAACATAGTATATGCTAAATAATATGACAAAAAAAAATAACTAAATAAAAAGCATAGGATATCATGAAATATTCCAAATCATATAATAAACAGTATAAAATAACTCAAAATCATAACAATATCCAAAAATGCATGAATATGAAAAATGCAATGCATGAAATGTATTTTTTTCTTTTATTAAGGAAATCCGTATATCTAAAACAGATATCCGGCTACTTTAGGAAAATATGTCAAATTAAATATTCTAAAACCAAAATACTTTGTGATTGTTTGAAAACAATTTTGAAAAGCTTGAATTAAAAATAAAAAACTGGGCTAAATCTTTTTTTAAAATGGCTCTAATTTCCTAAGTTTAAAAATCCGGACTTGGCTACCCTTAACCCGAGACTTGAAAAACCATTTTTTAGATTTTAAAAAGGCTTAGAAACTAGCCTAAGTCAGTAGCTAACCCTCCAAATCAGCCCACTCTAAGTAACTTAACCAAAACAGAAAAATGATTTTTCTTTAAATTCAATTCTGACTTCACTTTCCACTTTTAAGCCACGATTTTTTATCCTATTTTTCAAAATTCAAAAACTTTTGAAAAAAATACTGGAGACTCAGGACATGTAAAACTACACGGGAAAAATCGGCTTAATTTTCTAATCAAAGATGAATTCCCAAAAAAAACGGAGATGTACGAGTTTTGGAAGGAAAAAAAAAACTGCTTTGCCAACACATTTTTGCCTTTGATGAAATCCTTTAAAAATCAAAGTAAAAATATTTGAAACTCCTAAAATGACTTGCAAACAGTAGCTAGGACTTTTTGAAAGTTAGATAAAAATTTGATTAAGTAAAAAAAAATCACAAAGGTAGAATAATCAACTTGACAAACTTAATTTTCCACAAGTGTGCTCAAGAGAGCATGACTTTGAACCATTAATTGGCTCAAGTCATTATTCAAGTGGCATGATATGAAATGCATGAACTAAATGACATGGAATATGCATGACCTAGTGTCTGAAATGACATGGAAAAATGAATGACACGGCAATATGAATGACACGACATAATCAACAAAATGGCACCATCACAAAATATTCATAATCACATCATGATCACATGCACACATCATTATTTGAAATGAATTATTCATGTGAGGAATCACATAAATAGCATATGTCGGAAAATATTATCTTTCTTCTCGGCAAACCCGACAAAGCTTGGAAAATAATTCTTTTATATGATATTTACATGATTCCGAGTAAAATAAAAACCATACGTTTCGATTCTATAAACACGTGCGTTGAACAATTTCCTAACCTCCCCGGCAAACCCGGCAAAGATCGGGAACTAATTCTCGTCAAATGTTTAATAAAACAAAAAGTACGTTTTTTCCTTCTTTTTCTTTTCCCAGCCGCCAGTCTTTTTTCTAGAATCATTCGGCGCTCCTCTTTTTCTTAAACCGGGCCCCTTTTATAACAAATTCCTAACCTAAAAATATGTAATGTCTAAATTACCCCCTTCTTCATTTTTTCAAGTCTTTTTTTATTTTTCAAATATTTTCAATTAAAAAAAATTATTTTAAAACTCTAATAATGCTCAAGATTAAATTTTTTTCACCTCGGGTTTAAATTGGTAATTTTACAGTCCGATTTTATTTGAACAATTAAAGCTTAAAAGGATATATATAACTTAGAACATTTTAAAAATCTAAAATCGCGACCGTGACTTTTACAAAAATATTAAACCCGAGAGGGGGACAAATCAAAATTGGTTTTAAAAGGCCCGGACAAAATTAGGTGTCTACAGGCTAGTGAAACACTTTCAGAGTATAAATTAACTAAAGCCTCCGTGACGATCCTCCGTATGGGCTTAGGAAAATGTACTCTAACGAATTGAACTCGCTTTTATCGGGGTGCCTTACTAGCCTTCACCGACGACAGTGAGGAACAATTCGGGGCCTTAGAACTGATTCACCCTCATATATTGAACCTAGGTGAAGCCATGCCGGATTTTCGTTAGATATACCGAAAATAGGAACACATGGAGGGACATTTCTAAACCTTTTGTTACCTATTTTACACTTTGAATAAGTGTGGTAGATCGGGCAACGATGTACGTACATCGCCCGTAATAAATGTGATACTCCGTCTCGAAGGCATCGTGATGCCTAAATAAGCAGATATTGTTGGGGCAAATATTCATTAATCATTTGAAAAAAATAAAAATCATTTTTCAAACATTTTTGTATTTTGCACATTTCGTTCATGTGTGAATAGAGCATGTACATTTTTGGTTGTGTTATTGATCTCATTCTTTGCAATAAACAGTTGGTAATTTCATTTGATGATTTCATAAAACCGGTGTGTCACATGAACATTTGCATATTGTACCATAGTAGGATTCACCCTGAAATTCTTTTGAAGATAATGTGATTGGTTTTTCATAGAAAAAAAAATGTTTCAAAAAATCATAAATTTGGAGGCAAATCTTGCATAATGAGAGTTTTGAATAATCAAGATTTAGGTCCCACCAATTTCGTGTAATCATTGATTTCTTTGTATATACCTTTGTGTTAATTCATTTATTTTTTGCATATATCATTTTGACATCATGTTATAGTCCTAACATGCATGGTTATACATTGTAAAATACATTTGTGATATAGATGGTCATTCTTTGTATATACCCTGGTGTAAATTTATGAATTCTTTACATGTATCATTTTGACATCATGTTACAGTCATAGCATGCATGGTCATTCATTGTAGAATACGTTTAAGACATGCATGGTCATTATTTGTATATACTTATGTATCAATTTATTCTTTCTTTACATGCATCATGTTGGCATCAAGTTGCATTCATGCATATACTATGTTCATGCATCATTATTTTCATTTTTATTTTCATGCATATTATATGATAGCATTATTTCATATTCCATCTCATTTAATTTATATGCCATATCATTCTTGTTTGCCATGTCACTTAGGTTATTTCATTTCATATAGAATATGTTATGTTATCTAGAATATTTTATTTCATTTAGATTATATCATATGACTTAGGATATTGCATTTCATATAGAATGTATTATGTTACCTAGGTCATTTCATTTTATTTATAATATGTCATATAACTTAGGATATTTTATTTCATTTAGAATATGCTAAGGCATTTACATTATATCATATCATTTAGGAAGCATTATATTATTTAGATTTTGCTATGTCATTTTATTTATCTCATGCATATACATATTCATATCTTTTAAAATGTTTTCAAAAGGATAATGATTTTTCAATAAAAAATAAAGATATTCCCGAGTTAAAATAATTCATGAGTTCTCTACCGGGTTTGCTGGAGGGAATATCATCAATTATCGTTAATAAAGGAATATCTTTCTTCCAAAAAAAGAGAATGATTCGGAAAGCTTTTTCAGAACTAATAAAAATTTCTATATTTTGCCACGTTTGTTGGGGAATATAAGAAAATTTTGAATTTATAAATTCCGAATCATTTTCAAATAAAAATGGAATTATTTTTCTTTAAATTGGGAATTAACTTGAAATACTAAATTTAAAACCAATTTTTACCGAGACTTGAGATAACACACGACTAATAAGGTACCGATTTATACGGGCGTTGTGGGGGTGCTAATCCTTCCCCGCACGTAACCGACTCCCGAACCCGCTTCTTTGATTTCTCTGGTTTAAAACGCAGATTTGAAATTGGTTTTTTAAAATGTTTTAATTAATTTTTAAAATATTTTATAAAACCGGTTTTAATAGGTGGCCGATCACACCTAGCTAAAAAAGATTGGTGGCGACTCCATGTCTTTTTAAGGTCATTTTCAAAACCTTCATTTTTCTAGAGGAATTAAGTCGACTTTTCCACGTTTTTTTTTTAATGTCACGCTTAACGAATAATAAAGTCTTGCGATGAGACTCGTTATTTTTTAGGTTGCGACAGCTTGGCGACTCCACTGGGGACTATTATAGAGTCAGGCTTAGAATTAGTCGTGTGTTATCAAAGTCTCGGTTTTGGTTGGTTTAATTGGTATTTAATTTTAATTCCCACATTTTTTTTAATAAAGAGAATTTTGAAAATAATAAAATCTTTTTAAATATGTTCATACTCATGTGCATGCATTTTATTATTGTTCTCTAGTTATTTAAGGTTGTATATTATAATTGCTTGTTGGTTAATGCGTTACACTATTCTTGAATGTTTTAATTGCTAGGGCATTTAGAAGAAGGTTTGTAGAATAGGTAGTGAAAGGTTTGTTATTCCTCCACACACACTACACGTACATTTGCATATCATGAATCCTATACCCGGGTTCCGTCCTTTTAAGTGGGAGTAAAGTAACTACGCCTTCGTGATGATCCTCCGTATGGGCTAGTGAAACACTTTCGGAGTATAAAGTACCTAAAGCCTTCGTGATGATCCTCCGTATGGGCTTAGGAAAATATACTCTAACGAATTGAATCCTCTTTTATCAGGGTGCCTTACTAGCCTTCACCGGCGACAGTGAGGAACAATTCGGGGCCTTAGAACCGATTCACCCTCATATAGTGAACCTAGGCGAAGCCATGTCGGATTTCCGTTAGATATACCGAAAATAGGAACATATGGAAGGACATTTCTAAACCTTTTGTTACCTATTTTACACTTTGAATAAGTGTGGTAGATCGGGCAATGATGCACTTACATCGCCCGTAATAAATGTGATACTCCACCTCGAAGGCATCGTGATGCCTAAATAAGCAGATATTGTTGGGGCAAATATTCATTAATCATTTGAAAAAAATAAAAATCCTTTTTCAAACATTTTTGTATTTTGCACATTTCATTCATGTGTGAATAGAGCATGTACATTTTTGGTTGTGTTATTGATCTCATTCTTTGCAATAAACAATTGGTAATTTCATTTGATGATTTCATAAAACCGGTAGTGTCACATGAACATTTGCATATTGTACCATAGTAGGATTCACCCTGAAATTCTTTTGAAAATAATGTGATTGGTTTTTCATAGAAAAAAAATTTTCAAAAAATCATAAATTTGGAGGCAAATCTTGCATAATGAGAGTTTTGAATAATCAAGATTTAGGTCCCACCAATTTCGTGTAATAATTGATTTCTTTGTATATACCTTTGTGTTAATTCATTTATTTTTTGCATATATCATTTTGACATCATGTTATAGTCCTAACATGCATGGTTATACATTGTAAAATACATTTGTGATATAGATGGTCATTCTTTGTATATACCCTGGTGTAAATTTTTGAATTCTTTACATGTATCATTTTGACATCATGTTACAGTCATAGCATGCATGGTCATTCATTGTAGAATACGTTTATGACATGCATGGTCATTATTTGTATATACTTATGTATCAATTTATTCTTTCTTTACATGCATCATGTTGGCATCAAGTTGCATTCATTCATTCATAGTCAGCATGATTTTTCTGTATATATCCATATATCAATTTATTCTTTCTTTACATGCATCATGTTGGCATCAAGTTGCATTCATGCATTCATAGTCAGCATAATTTTTCTGTATATATCCATATATCAATTTATTCTTTCTTTACATGCATCATGTTGGCATCAAGTTGCATTCATGCATTCATAGTTAGCATAATTTTTCTGTATATAACCATACATTAATTTGTTTATTCTTTACATGTATCAATTTATTTATTCTTTACATGCACCAAGTTGGCATCGGGTTGCATTCATGCATTCATAGTCAGTATGATTTTTCTGTATATATCCATGCATTAATTTGTTTATTGTTTACATGCATCATGTTGGCATCAGGTTGCATTCATGGCATACATAGTCATCATGATATGCTCATGCATTAATTTGTCATATTGGCATCAGGTTGCATTCATGACATACACGGTCAGCATGATTTTCTTTGTATATACTCTATGTCAGTCATTTATTCTTCACATGCATCATAATTGACATTGTGTGGCATTCATAGTGTATATGATCATTCATTGGGAAATGCATTTGGAACATACATGGTCATTCATTGCATATATCCATGCGTTGATTTTTCTTATTCTTTAAATGCATCATGTTGGAATTGTGTTGCATTTATAACATACATGGTCAACATGTTTCCACTGTATATGACCACACATAACTTTGTTTATCCTTCACATGCATAAAATTGCACTCATGACATTCATAGCTCATTCATCATGAAACACATTAATAAGATGAAATAGAAATTGGCTTAGCTTTGAAGAGTTTTCTTCGTTAGCTAAAAGCTATGACCCCAACAGCAAGTGCGAGTATCATATTGGGGCAATTGGTCATTCGACTAAAAAATGCAGAAAACTGAAGAAAAGAATTGAGGGTCTTGTCCACGATGGCATTTGGATTCCAGAGCTTATCGAACATTGGAAATCTGTTTTACCATAGATTGATTTCCTCTTGAAGAATTTTGACGATAAGATTTGTTATCTTTGAAAGCATATCAATAGGAGCATTCTGATGCATATATTCCTACACTTTGATGATGAAAGCTCTTGTCTCATGATGACATCTACATGAAATAAATAAATTTTGAATTTAAATATTTTGTGTTCATTTTATTTTAGCAATAAATTTGAATTTGCAAAAAACAAATGAAACTTTGAGAAAATTTTTGGTAAACAATAAATAAGTGGTTTTCACATGAAATAATGAACAATCTTAAGAATATTGATGATCATTGTTAGAAATGACCCAATACCTTCAGCCCTCTCTTTTAGGCTTTCCTAAGCCTAAATCTTTTGAACCGAGACCACTTGAAAGACCTAATGCTTCAAGGAATATGAATGATTTGACTTCATAAAACCATTGTCATCACAGAATAAGCAAAGACGTAGATCTTAGTCTAGGCTATGAACAAAGGAACGAACTTTTTGAAAATTTTCAAATTCCTTGAAAATCAAACAAATGAGACATTCTTTCAAGAATCCAGATTTTGATAATTTGGTGTGTGTCAAGATTGTGCTAAAACCATTCATGACCTTTCCCAATGACCACAAAACACTAATTGCCCAGACATCACTTCATGTTTGACACCCTAGGGCACAATGATTAAAATAGATTATCCCTTGTCGCAGAGAAAACCCGTTTTTTTGGTCATATTTTCCTTGTCTCTTCAAAGAACTCAGATTTGAAATTGAGCCTTTTCAGTACAGACCTAGACTTGCTATGTTCCTCGTTGATACAAATTCTCATTGGTTAATCAAATTGGGGCATCATATGTGGAAATGATGGATACATGGTGAATAAGGATGGACTAAACGCATGAATCATTGGGGCATGCGACGAAAAAACAAAAAAAAAAAGAAAAAAGAAAAAGAAAAATTGTGATATCATGCATATGAGAATTCGGATGATTCCAAAGTGCAAAATGAAATTTTGAATATCTATTGGGAATTGCTTTTCAGTGTGAATATTCGTGCTTGACATGAAGAATGGCCATCTTTCATATCCCTTTCGCACAAAAAGAAATTATCCATAGTCACCCCTTTTGAGCCGAAATATTTTTTTTTTCTTTAAACCCTGATCAAGGTTCACCCTCTACGCTGGGGGCAAATGCGAGGAAAGATCTTTTTAAAGATCACTGAGAAATGAGTCCTAGCTCAAAGATAGATACAAAGCAAATGGAACCCCGAATAAATACGGGCTCACTCTGTCAAAGAAAAAAGAAGAGGAAAAGATGGCGAAATGAAAGCCAAGAAAAACAAAAGAAAAAACACAAAAAAAGTGTGTGAAAAAGTGATGGCAAATGAAATCCAAAAGCGAAGAAGAAAAGACGCGAAAGTCAAAAGGAAAGAAATGTCCAATAAGAGACAAATGATTCAAAGAGAATCCTCCTCAAGAAATGATCCTTGATCTGATTACCCTCAAACACATATTTTGGGCCTATTTATCCTTTCTTTTGGAACCCTAAGCAATGGCCTACATTACGTGCTTTAAAAGTCCATTTTGATCAAACATGAATATTAAATTTGAAAAGTTTTTCCTCAGATTTTATCCCATTTCATCAAATTATCATTTCACTAAGGAAGAATTTAGAATTCTCAAGCGTATGGTAGAACAAAAAAAAAGAGAAAAATTGGAAAGAATGGGACTCTAGGGCGAAAACCCAAAAATGGGCGGTCTAGAGTAAGATGGGAATTTTCGATGCCATCTATGATAGTGCCGATACCACAAAAGAGAAGATCATCATAAAGAAGTGGTCATCGAGGAACATCTAGGAATTCCTGAACCTTCCAAAGTGTCAACTCTCATTCGGATGATTGATTTCAAAAACTGAAACTTTTTTTCCTCCAAAATCAACTTTCCAGTTTAAACATCCCAGCCAATCTTGATGCTTGTCAAAATACCTTGATTTTGGAAACTAAAAAAATGTTGAATTTGTTTGGTTCTCAATGAATTCATGATTTATAAAATCTGTTCCATTTGTGAGCCTAGAAGGGACATACATTTTTGTTGTGAAGTTTTTCTGGAAAAACCAAAATCTTGTTGTATCGAGTCTTGTCAATTCAAATTGAAAAACCCAAATTAATACTTAGGGAAATTTCTAACAGTGATCATCAGTCATCAAAAGATTTGTACATCATACACTGTGGAGTTAAAAATTTTGGCTTAGAAGTTTTCCTTAAATAAGCAAAATTGTTTTTCAAAAAGGGAAAATAAAAATATTTTTGAAATACCCATTTTTGATGTTGACATGAGACAAGGGTTTTTCTAACCCAAAGGTATAGAACTGCCAGGGTAGGTCCTGACTTCCAGATATGAGAAGAAGAAATCGAACCCAGTGCAGATCTCTGTTGATGAAAGTTTGAAAACTGTTGGGGCAAGGAGAATAGCCAAAATGAATTGAAGATATACTCTGATTTGAAGAGGAAAAATGATTTTGAAAGGCTAAGACAAAGTCTAGAAAAACAACCGGGGGCATTTGCATCACTCATGAGCACTCATCTCTTTATCGAGCTTTTGCATCTGCACAGTGTCGGCAAGCATTTGCATCATTCATGGGTATTTGCATTGGCATTATTCCATAAGCATCTGCATTTTACCTTTACATTTACATTCTTCATGGAATTCGCATTTGTGTAATCTCAAGCAATTGCATCATTTCTAGAATCATTGCATTTTCATTATTGTGTGGTAATTGTAGTTACACCATTCATAAACCAGTTACATGAACACAATTAGTAGGGGCATCTGCATCATGAAACATGGGCATCAATCCAAGCCATTTGCATTTGCACTAAGAAATAATTTACATATGCACCATGAAGCATGAGCACCTTGTTAAAAGACATGTGCATCTGCATCATTTCTCAAAGCTTCTGGTGGGGATATCCAGAATTTAACAGTTTTAAAAGAACAAGTCTTCGGTGGTGATAGCTGAAGCCTTTGGTGGAGATATCCAGGGTTTTATAATTTTGAAAAATGAGAAATCTTCTTCTGGAGGAGTTACCCAGAATTTTACAATGAGCAAGTCTTTGGTGGTGATAGCCAAAGCTTCTGGTGGGGATATCCAGAATTTTACAGTTTTAAAAGTGAACAAGTCTTCGGTGGTGATAGCTGAAGCCTCTGGTGGAGATATCCAGGGTTTTATAATTTTGAAAAAGGAGAAATCTTCTTCTAGAGGAGTTACCCTGAATTTTACAATGAGCAAGTCTTTGGTGGTGATAGCCAAAGCTTCTGGTGGGGATATCCAGAATTTTACAGTTTTAAAAGTGAACAAGTCTTCGGTGGTGATAGCTGAAGCCTCTGGTGGAGATACCTAGGGTTTTATAATTTTGAAAAATGAGAAATCTTCTTTTGGAGGAGTTATCCAGAATTTTATTCAACATGTGCATCTACATCAAGAAGCATTTGCATCAATCTAATTTTGTAGACACTTAATTTTGTCCGGGCCTTTTAAAACCAATTTTGATTTGTCCTCTTCTCGGGTTTAATATTTTTGTAAAAGTCACGGTCGCGATTTTAGATTTTTAAAATGTTCTAAGTTATATATATCCTTTTTAGCTTTAATTGTTCAAATAAAATCGAACTGTAAAATTACCAATTTTAAAATTCAATTTAAACCCGAGGTGAAAAAAATTTAATCTTGAGCTTTATTAGATTTTTAAAATAAATTTTTTTTAATTGAAAATATTTGAAAAATAAAAAAAAAAACTTGAAAAAATAAAAAAAGGGGTAATTTAGACATTACATATTTTTAGGTTAGGAATTTGTTATAAAAGGGGCTCGGTTTAAGAAAAAGAAGAGGGCCGAATGATTCTAAAAAATTGAAGAGAAGGGAGACGAGAAAAATCCCTCTAAAACTCCAATCAGTCCCGCTGTTTGATGGCGCTTCTTCCGCGATATCCTTATCTTCATCTCCCTCTTCGTGTTATGGCCTCTCGCTCTCGCTCTCGCTTCCTTCTTCATTCTCCTTCCATTTCAGAACTTCAAAAAAATTACTCGAAAGTCTCTCTTTTCCTAACGGCACTTCTTTTGGTTCTCACACAGATCTAGTTGATCTGAATCCGACGTCGTACTAGTCACCGTCGCCGATCTTTGCTTGAAAACAAATGGAGAATTTGATTTCTCTGGTGAACAAGATTCAAAGAGCTTGCACGGCTCTTGGTGACCACGGAGAGGCAAGCGCATTGCCTACTCTTTGGGACTTTTTACCAGCAATCGCCGTCGTCGGTGGTTAGAGTTCAGGCAAGTCTTCGGTGCTGGAAAGCATTGCCGGCAAGGATTTTTTACCGCGTGGATTCGGAATTGTTACTCGGAGACCTCTGGTGTTACAGCTTCATAAGAGTGATGAAGGAAGCAGAGAATACGTTGAGTTTCTTCACCTTCAAAGAAAAAGATTCACCGATTTTGCCGTTGTTAGGAAGGAGATTCAAGATGAGACGGATAGAGAAACTGGTCGAACCAAACAAATCTCCAGTGTTCCAATTCATCTTAGTATATATTCTCCCAACGTTGTCAATTTGACTCTGATTGACCTTCCTGGCCTTACGAAGGTAGCAGTAGAGGGTCAGCTAGACAGCATTGTGCAAGATATTGAGAATATGGTTCGCTCCTATATTGAGAAGCCCAACTCCATAATCTTGGCTATTTCACCTACTAATCAAGATCTTGCTACATCGGATGCAATTAAAATCTCACGTGAGGTGGACCTTACAGCCCAGGACAAACTTTGCATTAAGAAGCATTTGCTGGTTTCCTGTTCAAAATGTAGTTGCACCAAGGGCATTTTTGTCATCTAACATCACAACTGAAGCTTTCCAGGGAAGCAAAGGCTCCAAAGCTTATAACTCTGAGCAAATTCAGGTTCTTGAAGGGTTGGAGCCTGTTAGAAAGAGACCTGGAATGTATATTGGAAGTACAGGGCCTCGTGGTTTGCACCATTTGGTATACGAGATATTGGATAATGCTGTTGACGAGGCACAAGCAGGTTTTGCAACACAAATAGATGTTGTTTTACTTTCAGATGGTTCTGTGAGTATAACTGATAATGGGCGAGGGATTCCAACTGACTTGCACCCTGTCACAAAGAAATCTGCCTTGGAAACAGTGTTGACGGTTTCATGAACGTATCCGTCTCTGCAGTGGTTCAATGTTGGAAGCATGGCAAAGTTATATAGCAATGCAAATTGAGTTAGGTCATATAAATGAAGCTAGGGCCATATATAAGAGATGCTACAGCAAAAAAATTTAGTGGAACAGGTTCAGAGGAAATCAATGCAATCTTGGGGGAGAAATTATCAACAGAAGATGAAGAGATTTTGGCAAAATTTGAGAGCTTAGAAACTCAGGAACCTGAACTCGCCAAGTTCTCTACCATTGCCGATACTTGGTGGGATTCTGAAGGACCATTTAAGCCATTGCATAAAATGAATCCTACCAGCTAGAAGAAACAACGAGGATGTGTATTCAGGGAAATTGCAAAAAGAAGAGGATGAGAGTGTGGTTTCTAGTTCAGAGTATATTTTTAGATTGGGGCTCAACATGCTAAGCTGAACCCAAGGACAGAATGGGCAAAGCATGATTTGGGGTAAAGGAACAATGGTATTTATGATGATGAATCATCCGATGAAGAAAAGGGTGTAGTGACAGCTTGTGGTTATAGAAATGGTGGCTAGCGAAGAGAACAAAGGATTCAAAGCCGTTTTTCTTGGCCCCCGCAACCATATACGGCCTTCTACATATGGACAAGTAAAGAGGTTCTTTTCTATCACTTTTGACTGAGCATTGCATATTTCATTAGATTAGGATTCTTGTGCTTATAGTGAAAAAATATATTATCTTGCATGATGCTCGTCTCAGTATGACTAGAATTGTTCTTTACATGGCTTAGTTCATTTACCTATGTTTTCGAACATTGTCAAATGAAAGATGATCATTTTTGTTTTTATACAATGTCTAATGACCCTCTGCATCTACTATATAGTTTTCTTTGTTCAGTTGTATATGCAAATTGTTCATTCATTTGTGATTAGTTATAATGTTTTTCGTTGGGTAACATGTAGTCTTCCCTAATATGAAATAGTGATTGTCGTAACCCCCCGGAAATTCTTGGTTCGGATTAATTAATAGTCCGTAACCAAGTTTGTTTTTATTCTCATGATATTCGGGGCATATCAATATTTTCGATTATGTGATTACGGACTCAAAATTCCTAACCATCTTTTATTTTTCGAAAATGTTTTAAAAATCCAAAAACAATATTTCAAGGCTATTTTTCGAAGTAAAAACTTTTTTAAGACCTTCGGGCATTTGTTTTCAAAACCTCCGAGTTACAATTCTTCAAACCCTTTGGGCATTGTGTTTTTTTTAAAAACCTTCGGGTCCATTTTTGCTAAATCCGATTTAAGTATCTTTCTAAGGTAGTCGGATACCTTTTTAGGTATACGGATGTCCTTACTTTAAGGAAGAAATACATCTCCATGCATTGCATTTTCAAAATGTTTTTACTTAATTTGTCATAAAAACATACTTTTTGTTTTATTAGACATTTGGCGAGAATTAGTTCCCGATCTTTGCCGGGTTTGCCGGGAAGGTTAGGAAATTGTTCAACGCACGTGTTTATATAAATCGAAACGTATGGTTTTTATTTTACTCGGAATCATGTAAATATCATATAAAAGAATTATTTTCCAAGCTTTGTCGGGTTTGCCGAGAAGCAAGATAATATTTTCCGACATATGCTATTTATGTGATTCCTCACATGAATAATTCATTTCAAATTATGATGTGTGCATGTGATCATGATGTGATTATGAATATTTTGTGATGGTGCCACTTTGTTGATTATGTCGTGTCATTCATATTGCCGTGTCATTCATTTTGCCATGTCATTTTAGACACTAGGTCATGCATATTCAATGTCATTTAGTTCATGCATTTCATATCATGCCACTTGAATAATGACTTGAGCCAATTAATGGTTCAAAGTCATGCTCTCTTGAGCACATTTGTGGAAAATTAAGTTTGTCAAGTTGATTATTCTACCTTTGTGATTTTTTTTACTTAATCAAATTTTTATCTAACTTTCAAAAAGTCCTAGCTACTGTTTGCAAGTCATTTTAGGAGTTTCAAATATTTTTACTTTGATTTTTAAAGGATTTCATCAAAGGCAAAAATGTGTTGGCAAAGCAGTTTTTTTTTTTTTCCTTCCAAAACTCGTACATCTCCGATTTTTCTGGGAATTCATCTTTGATCAGAAAATTAAGCCGATTTTTTCCCGTGTAGTTTTACATGTCATAAGTCTCCAGTATTGTTTTCAGAATTTTTTGAATTTTTAAAAATAGGATAAAAAATCTCGGCTTAAAACTGGACAGTGAAGTCAGAATTGAATTTAAAGAAAAATAATTTTTCTGTTTGTTTTTGTTAAGTTACTTAGAGTGGGCTGATTAGGAGGGTTAGCTACTGACTTAGGCTAGTTTCTAAGCCTTTTTAAACTCTAAAAAATGGTTTTTCAAGTCTTGGGTTAAGGGTAGCCAAGTCTGGATTTTTAAACTTAGGAAATTAGAGCAATTTTAAAAAAAGATTTAGCCCAGTTTTTTATTTTTAATTCAAGCTTTTCAAAATTGTTTTCAAACAATCACAAAGTATTTTGGTTTTAGAATATTTAATTTGACATATTTTCCTAAGGTAGCCGGATATCTTTTTTAGATATACGGATTTCCTTAATAAAAGAAAAAAATACATTTCATGCATTGCATTTTTCATATTCATGCATTTTATATAACATGTGATTCTTGCTATGATAATTTCTATGAATTGTTATGATTTTGAGTTATGTTATATTGTTTATTATATGATTTGGAATATTTAATGATATCCTATACTTTTTATTTAGTTATTTTTTTTTTTGGTCATATTATTTAGCATATACTATGTTCATGCATCATTATTTTCATTTTTATTTTCATGCATATTATATGATAGCATTATTTCATATTCCATCTCATTTAATTTATATGCCATATCATTCATGTTTGCCATGTCACTTAGGTTATTTCATTTCATATAGAATATGTTATGTTATCTAGAATATTTTATTTCATTTAGATTATATCATATGACTTAGGATATTGCATTTCATATAGAATGTATTATGTTACCTAGGTCATTTCATTTTATTTATAATATGTCATATAACTTAGGATATTTTATTTCATTTAGAATATGCTAAGGCATTTACATTATATCATATCATTTAGGAAGCATTATATTATTTAGATTTTGCTATGTCATTTTATTTATCTCATGCATATACATATTCATATCTTTTAAAATGTTTTCAAAAGGATAATGATTTTTCAATAAAAAATAAAGATATTCCCGAGTTAAAATAATTCATGAGTTCTCTACCGGGTTTGTTGGAAGGAATATCATCAATTATCGTTAATAAAGGAATATCTTTCTTTCAAAAAAAGAGAATGATTCGGAAAGTTTTTTCAAAACTAATAAAAATTTCTATATTTTGCCACGTTTGTTGGGGAATATAGGAAAATTTTGAATTTATAAATTCCGAATCATTTTCAAATAGAAATGGAATTATTTTTCTTTAAATTGGGAATTAACTTGAAATACTAAATTTAAAACCAATTTTTACCGAAACTTGAGATAACACACGACTAATAAGGTACCGATTTATATGGGCGTTGTGGGGGTGCTAATCCTTCCCCGCACGTAACCGACTCTCGAACCCGCTTCTTTGATTTCTCTGGTTTAAAATGCAGACTTGAAATTGGTTTTTAAAAATGTTTTAATTAATTTTTAAAATATTTTATAAAACCGGTTTTAATAGGTGGTCGATCACACCTAGCTAAAAAAGATTGGTGGCGACTCTATGTCTTTTTTAAGGTCATTTTCAAAACCTTCATTTTTCTAGAGGAATTAAGTCGACTTTTCCTCGGTTTTTTTTTTAATGTCACGCTTAACGAATAATAAAGTCTTGCGATGAGACTCGTTATTTTTTAGGTTGCGACATAGCCCATACGGAGGATGATCACGAAGGCGTAGTGACTTTACTCCCACTTAAAAGGACGGAACCCGGGTATAGGATTCATGATATGCAAATGTACGTGTAATGTGTGTGGAGGAATAACAAATCTTTCACTACCTATTCTACAAACCTTATTCTAAATGCCCTAGCAATTAAAACATTCAAGAATAGTGTAACGCATTAACCAACAAGCAATTATAATATACAACCTTAAATAACTAGAGAACAATAATAAAATGCATGCACATGAGTATGAACATATTTAAAAAGATTTTATTATTTTCAAAATTCTCCTTATTAAAAAAAATGTGGGAATTAAAATTAAATACCAATTAAACCAACCAAAACCGAGACTTTGATAACACACGACTAATTCTAAGCCTGACTCTCTAATAGTCCCCAGCGGAGTCGCCAAGCTGTCGCAACCTAAAAAATAACGAGTCTCATCGCAAGACTTTATTATTCGTTAAGCGTGACATAAAAAAAAAAAAAACCGAGGAAAAGTCGACTTAATTCCTCTAGAAAAATGAAGGTTTTGAAAATGACCTTAAAAAAGACATGGAGTCGTCACCAATCTTTTTTAGCTAGGTGTGATCGGCCACCTATTAAAATCGGTTTTATAAAATATTTTAAAAATTAATTAAAACATTTTAAAAAACCAATTTCAAGTCTGCGTTTTAAACCAGAGAAATCAAAGAAGCGGGTTCGGGAGTCGGTTACGTGCGGGGAAGGATTAGCACCCCCACAACGCCCGTATAAATCGGTACCTTATTAGTCGTGTGTTATCTCAAGTCTCGGTAAAAATTGGTTTTAAATTTAGTATTTCAAGTTAATTCCCAATTTAAAGAAAAATAATTCCATTTTTATTTGAAAATGATTCGGAATTTATAAATTCAAAATTTTCCTATATTCCCCAACAAACGTGACAAAATATTGAAATTTTTATTAGTTTTGAAAAGACTTTCCGAATCATTCTCTTTTTTTGAAAGAAAGATATTCCTTTATTAACGATAATTGATGATATTCCCTCCAGCAAACCCGGTAGAGAACTCATGAATTATTTTAACTCGGGAATATCTTTATTTTTTATTGAAAAATCATTATCCTTTTGAAAACATTTTAAAAGATATGAATATGTATATGCATGAGATAAATAAAATGACATAGCAAAATCTAAATAATATAATGCTTCCTAAATGATATGATATAATGTAAATGCCTTAGCATATTCTAAATGAAATAAAATATCCTAAGTTATATGACATATTATAAATAAAATGAAATGACCTAGGTAACATAATACATTCTATATGAAATGCAATATCCTAAGTCATATGATATAATCTAAATGAAATAAAATATTCTAGATAACATAACATATTCTATATGAAATGAAATAACCTAAGTGACATGGCAAATATGAATGATATGGCATATAAATTAAATGAGATGGAATATGAAATAACGCTATCATATAATATGCATGAAAATAAAAATGAAAATAATGATGCATGAACATAGTATATGCTAAATAATATGACAAAAAAATAACTAAATAAAAAGCATAGGATATCATGAAATATTCCAAATCATATAATAAACAATATAACATAACTCAAAATCATAACAATATCATAGAAATTATCATAGCAAGAATCACATGTTATATAAAATGCATGAATATGAAAAATGCAATGCATGAAATGTATTTTTTTTCTTTTATTAAGGTAATCCGTATATCTAAAAAAGATATCCGGCTACCTTAGGAAAATATGTCAAATTAAATATTCTAAAACCAAAATACTTTGTGATTGTTTGAAAACAATTTTGAAAAGCTTGAATTAAAAAAAAAAACTGGGCTAAATCTGTTTCTAAAATGGCTCTAATTTCCTAAGTTTAAAAATCCGGACTTGGCTACCCTTAACCCGAGACTTGAAAAACCATTTTTTAGAGTTTAAAAAGGCTTAGAAACTAGCCTAAGTCAGTAGCTAACCCTCTTAATCAGCCCACTCTAAGTAACTTAACAAAAACATAAAAATTATTTTTCTTTAAATTCAATTCTGACTTCACTGTCCAGTTTTAAGCCACGATTTTTTATCCTATTTTTGAAAATTCAAAAATTTCTGAAAAAAATACTGGAGACTCAGGACATGTAAAACTACATGGGAAAAAATCGGCTTAATTTTCTGATCAAAGATGAATTCCCAGAAAAATCGGAGATGTGCGAGTTTTGGAAGAAAAAAAAAACACTGCTTTGCCAACACATTTTTGCCTTTGATGAAATCCTTTAAAAATCAAAGTAAAAATATTTGAAACTCCTAAAATGACTTGCAAACAGTAGCTAGGACTTTTTGAAAGTTAGATAAAAATTTGATTAAGTAAAAAAAATCACAAAGGTAGAATAATCAACTTGACAAACTTAATTTTCCACAAGTGTGCTCAAGAGAGCATGACTTTGAACCATTAATTGGCTCAAGTCATTATTCAAGTGGCATGATATGAAATGCATGAACTAAATGACATGGAATATGCATGACCTAGTGTCTGAAATGACATGGCAAAATGAATGACACGGCAATATGAATGCACGACATAATCAACAAAATGGCACCATCAAAAAATATTCATAATCACATCATGATCACATGCACACATCATTATTTGAAATGAATTATTCATGTGAGGAATCACATAAATAGCATATGTCGGAAAATATTATCTTGCTTCTCGGCAAACCCGACAAAGCTTGGAAAATAATTCTTTTATATGATATTTACATGATTCCGAGTAAAATAAAAACCATACGTTTCGATTTATATAAACACGTGCGTTGAACAATTTCCTAACCTCCCCGGCAAACCCGGCAAAGATCGGGAACTAATTCTCGCCAAATGTTTAATAAAACGAAAAGTACGTTTTTATGACAAATTAAGTAAAAACATTTTGAAAATGCAATGCATGGAGATGTATTTCTTCCTTAAAGTAAGGATATCCGTATACCTAAAAAGGTATCCGACTACCTTAGAAAGATACTTAAATCGGATTTAGCAAAAATGGACCCGAAGGTTTTTAAAAAAAACACAATGCCCAAAGGATTTGAAGAATTGTAACCCGGAGGTTTTGAAAACAAATGCTCGAAGGTCTTAAAAAAGTTTTTACTTTGAAAAATAGCCTTGAAAAATTGTTTTTGGATTTTTAAAACATTTTCGGGAAAATAAAATATGGTTAGGAATTTTGAGTCCGTAATCACATAATCTTAAAAAATTGATATGCCCCGGATATCATGAGAATAAAAACAAACTTGGTTACGGACTATTAATTAATCCGAACCAAGAATTTCCGGGGGTTACGACAATCACTATTTCATATTAGGGAAGATTACACGTTACCCAACGAAAAGCATTATAACTAATCACAAATGAATGAACAATTTGCATATACAACTGAACAAAGAAAACTATATAGTAGATGCAGAGGGTCATTAGACATTGTATAAAAACAAAAATGATCATCTTTCATTTGACAATGAAGTTCGAAAACATAGGTAAATGAACTAAGCCATGTAAAGAACAATTCTAGTCATACTGAGACGAGCATCATGCAAGATAATATCTTTTTTCACTATAAGCACAAGAATCCTAATCTAATGAAATATGCAATGCTCAGTCAAAAGTGATGGAAAAGAACCTCTTTACTTGTCCATATGTAGAAGGCCGTATATGGTTGCGGGGGCCAAGAAAAATGGCTTTGAATCCTTTGTTCTCTTCGCTAGCCACCATTTCTATAACCACAAGCTGCCACTACACCCTTTTCTTCATCGGATGATTCATCATCATAAATACCATTGTTCCTTTACCCCAAATCATGCATTGCCCATTCTGTCCCTGGGTTCAGCTTAGCATGTTGAGCCCCAATCTAAAAATATACTCTGAACTAGAAACCACACTCTCATCCTCTTCTATTTTGCAATTTCCCTGAATACACATCCTCGCTGTTTCTTCTAGCTGGTAGGATTCATTTTATGCAATGGCTTAAATGGTCCTTTAGAATCCCACCAAGTATTGACAATGGCAGAGAACTTGGCGAGTTCAGGTTCCTGAGTTTCTAAGCTCTCAAATTCTGCCAAAATCTCATCTTCATCTTCTGCTGATAATTTCTCCCCCAAGATTGCATTGATTTCCTCTAAACCTGTTCCACTAAATTTTTTTGCTGTAGCATCTCTTATATATGGCCCTAGCTTCATTTATATGACCTAACTCAATTTCCATTGTTATATAACTTTGCCATGCTTCCAACATTGAACCACTGCAGAGACGGATACGTTCAGGAAACCGTCAACACTGTTTCCAAGGCAGATTTCTTTGTGACAGGGTGCAAGTCAGTTGGAATCCCTCGCCCATTATCAGTTATACTCACAGAACCATCTGAAAGTAAAACAACATCTATTTGTGTTGCAAAACCTGCTTGTGCCTCGTCAACAGCATTATCCAATATCTCGTATACCAAATGGTGCAAACCACGAGGCCCTGTACATCTAATATACATTCCAGGTCTCTTTCTAACAGGGTCCAACACTTCAAGAACCTGAATTTGCTCAGAGTTATAAGCTTTGGAGCCTTGCTTCCCTGGAAAGCTTCAGTTGTGATGTTAGATGACAAAAATGCCCTTGGTGCAACTACATTTTGAACAGGAAATCTGCAAATGCTCCTCAATGCAAAGTTTGTCCTGGGCTGTAAGGTCCACCTCACGTGAGATTTTAATTGCATCCGATGTAGCAAGATCTTGATTAGCAGGTGAAATAGCCAAGATTATAGAGTTGGGCTTCTCAATATAGGAGCGAACCATATTCTCAATATCTTGCACAATGCTGTCTGGCTGACCCTCTACTGCTACCTTCGTAAGACCAGGAAGGTCAATCAGAGTCAAATTGACAACGTTGGGAGAATATATACTAAGATGAATTGGAACACTGGAGATTTGTTTGGTTCGACCAGTTTCTCTATCTGTCTCATCTTGAATCTCCTTCCTAACAATGGCAAAATCGGTGAATCTTTTTCTTTGAAGGTGAAGAAACTCAGCGTATTCTCTGCTTCCTTCATCACTCTTATGAAGCTGTAACACCAGCGGTCTCCGAGTAACAATTCCGGATCCACGCGGTAAAAAATCCTTGCCGATAATGCTTTCCAGCACCGAAGACTTGCCTGAACTCTGACCACCGACGACGGCGATTGCTGGTAAAGAGTCCCAAAGAGTAGGCAATGCGCTTGCCTCTCCGTGGTCACCAAGAGCCGTGCAAGCTCTTTGAATCTTGTTCACCAGAGAAATCAAATTCTCCATTTGTTTTCAAGCAAAGATCGGCGACGATGACTAGTACGGCGTCGGATTCAGATCAACTAGATCTGTGTGAGAACCAAAAGAAATGCCGTTAGGAAAAGAGAGACTTTCGAGTAATTTTTTTGAAGTTCTGAAATGGAAGGAGAATGAAGAAGGAAGCGAGAGCGAGAGGTCATAACACGAAGAGGGAGATGAAGTTAAGGATATCGCGAAAGAAACGCCATCAAACAGCGGGACTGACTGGGGTTTTAGAGGGATTTTCTCGTCTCCCTTCTCTTCAATTTTTGGCTTTGCCTTTTGTTCAGAACCCTCCAAACTAAAACCCAGCTTTTTCTCTTTTTTCTCAGCCGCAGCCCCCCATAAAAAACAAAGATTTTTCCTTCTTTTTCTTTTCATAGCCGCCAGTCTTTTTTCTGGAATCATTCGGCCCTCATTTTTTTCTTAAACCGGGACCCTTTTATAACAAATTCCTAACCTAAAAATATGTAATGTCTAAATTACCCCTTCTTTATTTTTTCAAGTCTTTTTTTATTTTTCAAATATTTTCAATTAAAAAAAATTATTTTAAAAATCTAATAAAGCTCAAGATTAAATTTTTTTCACCTCGGGTTTAAATTGAATTTTAAAATTGGTAATTTTACAGTCCGATTTTATTTGAACAATTAAAGCTAAAAAGGATATATATAACTTAGAACATTTTAAAAATCTAAAATCGCGCCCGTGACTTTTACAAAAATATTAAACCCGAGAGGGGGACAAATCAAAATTGGTTTTAAAAGGCCCGGACAAAATTAGGTGTCTACAGCTATATCCTATTTTGCTTGTTTATATGCTAGGTGTTAAAAATTTTGTTTTAATAGTTTTATTGTACAATAAAGTTTTTATGAACAATACTATAAATGAAAGTTATTCCCTTCAATTGAAAGACAATTGCTTGCCACGTGTATGGCAATTTCTTTTTATTTTGATGACTAAAGAAGAAAATAGAAAGGAAAGAAAAGGAAAGAAAAAAGAAACAGAAAAAAAAAGAAAATAAATAAATAAATGATAAAATTTTATACTAATAAATTAAAGTTATCTTTAAATTGATACTATTCACATTAATTTTAATTTTGTGTCACGTATCACAAAATGATTGGTTCTTTGATTTTTTGGAAAAATAGAATCATATTTGATTTGGATCCAAATATAATCAAACTAATACAATTTTGGACCTTTTTTGATTTGAGTTTAATTTAATTTTGGTAAATTTTAAATTTTATTATTTGTTTGTTTGTTTGTTTTATTTACTTCATAACTTTACATGCATATTTTAAAATTTTTAGATTAAATACATATTTTAATTATTTTAATTGGTGAAAATAAAAACTAAAAATATAATTTTATAAGATTAGATAATTATAAATATAGTTTTTATTATAACAATATTATCATATAATTTTAATAGGTCTTAAATAAGTGGAAGTCTAACCGATGATAGAATTTTATAAAAATTTGTGAGCGTGCTATTATGAATTAATTATCATTTATATATCATGATCCTTAATTTTATGTTTTTATAATTTATTGATATACAAAAATTAAAACATACTCGCAAAACGCGGATAAAATATTTATCTCAATCACTTTTTTAATGTTTTATGTTATATATTAAAGTATATTTAACTCAATCATTTTTTATGTTTTATGCTATACATTAATTAAAAATTATATCATTCAACGGTCTTCAAAAATAAAAACCCATAATAAAGTGCAAGATTGCACATTAGTATTGATGAGTTTGGACCAAATTCTAAAGCCCAAAAGAACAAAAAAACTTAAAGAGTAGTTTAAGTATTTAAAAAAAGAGATAAAGATTCAAAACACCATAATTTGTTTGGTCAAAAGTTAACAGTAATTGTAAAAGAGATAATGTCATGAATAACCCTAAAAGTTTATCAAATTTGTCAATGTGGTATCTGTATTTTAAAAATGTCTATTTTGGTACTTAACATTTTCACTCCGTGTGCTATTATAGTACCTTTCAGTAATACCGTTAAATATTGATGACGTGACTTTTGTATCCAATAAAAATTTGGCACGTGACACCATATATAATGATGTCATGTGTATTACCAAACAAATTTATTATTTTAATTTTAATTTAAAAATGAAAATTATAAATTTTTCTTTACACGTGGCACCACATAGTGATGCCATGTGTAATAATAAAAAATTATTATTTTAATTTTAAAAAAATATTTTTTTCTTTCTCTCTCCACCTTTTAATTTTAATAAATATTTTTATCAAAAATTAAAATAATTTAATAATTTAATTTTTGTAATTTTTAATAAATATTTTTTTAAAAATTAAAAAATAAAATAAAATGATTTTATATTTTGATTTTTAGAATTTTTAAAAATAATTTTTTTTTTTTAAAATTTCAGATATTATAAATTTTTTAACAAGTAATTTTAAAATATTTTATATTTTAAAAATATTTTAGTTAAATTTTTAAATTTTTTTAATTTTTTAAAAATTTTAAGAAAAAATATTTAATTTTTAAAAATATAATTTTTTATTTTTTATATTTTTAATATAATTTTTTTTAAAAAATTAGATATGAATTTTTAAAAATATAATTTTAAATATTTTAATATTTTTTTTAATATTTTTACAAAAATTCAGATATTAATTTCTAAAAAAATCAGATACTGCCACGTGTCATCACCTGATTGATCAATGCCACATCATCATCTATATTTAACGGTGTTAGGTCAAGATACCACATTGATACACGGTTTGATAGTACATGTACTATATTGAACATTTTTAAAGTACATGTACCACATTGACAAATTTGATAAATTTCAAGGGCTATTCATCACATTATCCATTGTGAAATTCAATGGAATCTAGTAGATCTTAATTTGGTTAAATACTAAATTAGCCCCTGTACTTTAGATCTTTTCTCTATTTGGTACCTGAAGATATTTTTTGTCACACTGGTACTCGAACCTTCATGCCGTCAATCACATTAACCTTTTGCCTTAACACCGTTAGTTAATGATTGACTAGGCAAAAAAAAATCAATCAAAGTCTGAAACGTGACAAACCTGTCACATCATTAGTGCCATGTCATCATATAAGAAAAAAATTCAAAAAAATCAAAATAAAAAACTTTTAATTTTTTTAAAAAAATTAAAATTAATTAATTTTTTTTAAATTTAGAAATAAAAAAATATAAAAATTCTAAAAAATCAAAAGATAAATATGAAAAATTCATAATTAAAAAGAAAAATAAAAAATAAATTCTTAAAATATAAAAATTTCAAATTAAAAATATATATGAAAATTCGAAATAAAAAAATAGAAATTTAAAATTTAAAAATTAGATTTTTTTTATTTTTTTAATATTTATTAAAAATATTCAGATTTTTTATTTTTTTTACAGATTTTTAAATAGATATATAAAGGTTTCGATTTTATAATTTATTTTGAATTTTGGTTTTTTATTTTTATTATTATATATATATATATATATGAAAACTTGAAATTAAAAAAAATAGAAAATTTAAATTTAAAAATAGAATTTTTTTTTTTATTTTTCATTTTTATTAAAAAATTTCAGATTTTTTTTCTTATTTTTTTTACAATTTTTAAAATATATATATATATATAAAGTTTTCAATTTTTATAATTTATTTTTAACTTTTGATTTTTTATTTTGATTTTGATTTTTATAATTTAAAAAAAATAAGATTTTCAAATTTTTAATTTTGATTTTATTTAAAAAAAAATTATTTTTTATTTTTATTTTTTTTGAAAAGTTTTTGAATTTTTTTATATGATGACGTTGCACTAATGATGTGGTCTTTTTACCACGTGTCAGGTTCTGATTGGGTACTGTTTTGCCTAGTCAGCCATTAACTAATTATGTTAGGGCAAAGGGCCAATGTGAATGACGGTATGAAAGTTCGAATACCAAAGTTACAAAAAAATTTCTTCTGGGTATCAAACGGACAAAAAACATAAAGTATAAGGGCTAATTTAATATTAAACCCATCTTATTTTAAACACGATACAAAAAATGCGATACGGATGCAATATGTTTAATAAACACGAAAAAAATCTAATAAACATAATACAATACGTTTAAATGCGATTAACATGATATGTTTAATACACGTATCATATTTGTATTTAAGATTTTGAAATATTTAATAATTTTGTAGTGTTTATATTTATAATTGACAAAAAAAAAATGAAACACGACATATATATATATATTTACAAAATCTAACTATAAGCATTACCTAATTTATTAGGACAGAGGCAATATAGTATAACGAAAATGATAATATTATTTGTTAACTCTAGTTTTATTATTGCCAAAAAAAAAAAAAATCTATACATTGCTACTGGCTTAAAAATAATTAATAAAAACTCTTTCAATGTTTTATTTTTCATAATAGGACTAATATTATTTGAATAAATTACTATATGATAAATATATATAAAAAAATTATTTTCAAGGGTTAATGTCATATTTAGCTCTTGAATTATAGTGAATTATGCAATGTGATACCTGTATTTTAAAAGTATACAATGTAGTACCTGAAGTTTTAATCTGTCTACCAATGAACACCAACTTTCTAACATATTAGATATGTATGCTGAGGTGGCAATTTGACCAATCTTAATAAAATACGTGGACAAAAATGTCACATGTCATTGCACATGTCATATTTTTTAAAATATAAAAATTATTTTTTAAATTTTAACTAGTTTTTTCTATTTTTTTTTCTTTCTCTCAATAACCTGAAACTAAGGAAAATCGAGAATGGAGGGAAGGGGAGAGAAAAAAAGAATTTTTTTTTTTAATTTTCTTAAAAAATAATTTTTTTAATTTATTTAAAAATATAACACGTGACACTGTTACGTAAGCAAATTGTTTCCATCATTATTGAGTTAACAATGTTAAAAGAGTGGATTATATTGTTACACCGAATGATATTACATAGAGGTGGCAATTGGGCGGGTTCGGGCGGGTTCGGGTCGGGTTCATTCGGGTTCGGGTTTATTCGGGTTCGGGTTCATTCGGGTTCGGGCTCATTCGGGTTCGGGTTCATCCGGGTTCGGGCTCATTCGGGTTCGGGTCCATTCGGGTTCGGGCTCATTCGGGTTCGGGCTCATTCGGGTTCGGGCCCATTCGGGTTCGGGCCCATTCGGGTTCGGGCTCATTCGGGTTCGGGCCCATTCGGGTTCGGGTTCGGGTTCGGTCTGGGTTCGGGTTCGATCTGGGCACGGGTATGTTTTACATTATTTTATTTTATATTAGATGTAATCATTTTTACGTAATTTAAATATTTATATCTAAAAACAAATTATTAATTTATTATTATTATTATTTTTATTTTTATACTTTTGCTATTATATGATATTTTTAATTATATTTATTTTTTAAAATTAATATTTGTTAGCACCAAAAGAATAAGAAATTAATTTGTTATATAAAATCAAATTTTGAAATAATTTATTATAAAAAATATGATATATTATAAATTAATATATTGATATTTAAAATAATTGATTTGATGAGCTCGAATTTCAAAATATAAATACATTATAATTTATATTCACTATAAAATAAAAAACTTTTAAAAATAAATCCTGGCCTTCATCTATTCGTTTATATAATTATAAAATGCAAAACAATTATGCTTATAGTCAAGATATATATATATATATATATATATCGAGTACTTATATTTTTTTCATCAGTATAAAGTATAAATTATAAAGTAGTACTAAAAAATATAATTTATATTTAAATTATACGTAATAAATATATAATTAATATGATTATTTATTAATATATAATAAATATACCCAAAACCAAAAGGCCATAAAACCCAAAACCCCATTAAATCCAGCCGCTAAAATAAAATCACATGAAAGCCATAATCCAATTAAACCCACCCTAACCTAACCGCATAAGTATAACTAGAGCTGCTTATGGGCCGGGCCGGGCCGCGGCCTAGTTTTTTTTTATTTTCTCTGCCCAGGCCTGGCCCTGGGTCGGCCCGGCTCGCCCGTTTAGGCCCAAAACACTGTTCATTGGAATAAAAAAATAATTTTTTTATTTTTTTATTTTTTTAAAATTAAATAAAATAATATTATAATAAAAATTACTGTTCCGGGCCGGGCCGGCCCGGAACACAAAATATCCTGCCCAGGCCCGGCCCGTGAGCAGGTCTAAGTATAACCCAAAAGGCCAAAATAATTGAATTATTGTCAATTTTTTTACCCTTATAGATTAATTGAATTATTGTCAAATTTGTTTTCACATCTTTAAAATTTTCAAGAATTTAAAATATTTAGATTGTAAATTCATCATGATATGAGACGTTAAAGTTATAACTTATAAGTACAAAATATAATTTACTTTTTGATAAAATTATTATTTCATCATATATATATAATATATTAAAATTTAAATTTTAATTAAATTATTAAAAAAAAATAGAATAAAATTAATAATTAAAGTTATTGCTTTGTAAAAAAAAAAAAAATTGCAATTTGTTTATTTTTATTTTTAGTATTAAATTCGGGTTCGGGTTCGGGCTGGTCTCGGGTTCGGGTCCATTCGGGTTCGGGCTCATTCGGGTTCGGGCTCATTCGGGTTCGGGCCCATTCGGGTTCGGGTCCATTCGGGTTCGGGTCCATTCGGGTTCGGGCCCATTCGGGTTCGGGTCCATTCGGGTTCGGGCCCATTCGGGTTCGGGCTTTTTCGGGTTCGGGTTTTTGACTTTTTGGTCAAATCGGGTTTGGGCGGGTTCAGGTTCGGGTTTTCCTGGGCGGGTTTTCGGGTTCGGGTTCATTTTGCCACCTCTAATATTACAAATATCATATTGCAATTTTTAAAGTACCGACCGATTCCACGATACATAATTTATTATAATTCAGGATTAAATATGACATTAACCCTAAAAGAAATAAAATTACTCTTTTACCATCGCAGCAGGGTGCTAGGGCAGCTACTTGCACAATATATAATGAATATTATCGGACTGCGCTCCCAAGCAAACAAATTTGCAGCCTCTTATTCCACCCCCTTTGGAGGCGATTTCCCTCAGGTTTTTCTCTCTTTCTAATTCTATCCTTTATTATTAATCTTATTTTAACCAATTCAAAACATGTGTTTTCTATTTTTTTTTTTTTTTGCTTTTCCTATTAGATCTCCGTCTGATTTCTGGTTCGATCTTTGAAGCAACTTTGGGAATTAAGTATAAATTATATCCCTCAATTTTGTTTTTCTTCTTACGCATAAATCGCTTCGAATTTCTGTTGTTTTTCTTGATTTTTTTTTTAAATCTAGCGTTTAATTTTAACTATTCTTTTCAATTAAAATGGATAAATAAATTGAAAAAAAGCCTAACTAGCATGACTAGTATTTTTTTTTTGGTTGGCAAAATTCTATTAAAATATATAAATAGGAACTTAGTATATCATTTGTTGAAAGCGATTAAATTAAAATAAAAATATTTTAACCTCAGCCTACTAAAATAAATATCTTGATAGGGGGAAACTTTTTTTTTTCTTTTTATAACTTTTTTTGATTTGTTTAGATTTTTCTATAAATTCATTGGCAAAGATAGTAGGTATTGTTTTGTTAGTATGACCAATTACATGGTTTTTTTATTTATTTTTTATTTATAGATTCTTTAGCTTATTTGAAGTTTATGATGGCTCTTTGAAGAAGTCTACTAGACTAGCCAATATTTTTTTTGTCTCAATTATTTTAGCTCATGTGAACTTGCTTTTGTTAATACAAACAAATTAGATGTGTTGCAAGTGAAGGTATATATACATTTGTTTGATGCTTGCTTTGACCTAGACTAGATTGTGCATATGATTTGATTCGCACTTGCCTTTTTCTTTTGCAGTTTATTTGATGTAATCTTTTATTTGTTAATATTCACGTTTTTATGACTCTTTTGATTGATTTATGCTATTGAGAAAATTTTCAGGTTTTATATGCCCGGAGTGCTAGATTTGAATGCTTTTGAGTTATAGTTTGTTAATGGTTTGGTGGCTTTTTAGGTAATTTTGTAGCTACTTTTTTCAGCAATTACTACTTTACCTAGCAATGGCGGACGCTCACGAGACTGACAAAAATATTGAGATATGGAAGATCAAGAAGCTGATTAAAGCACTTGAAGCTGCTAGAGGCAATGGCACGAGCATGATATCTCTCATAATGCCTCCACGTGATCAGATATCGAGGGTTACCAAGATGCTGGGAGATGAATTTGGAACTGCTTCAAACATCAAAAGCAGAGTCAACCGTCAATCTGTGTTAGGTGCAATCACTTCTGCTCAGCAGAGGCTCAAACTTTATAATAAGGTTCCTCCCAATGGGCTTGTGCTCTACACAGGAACAATTGTGACTGAAGATGGGAAGGAGAAGAAAGTCACAATTGATTTTGAGCCTTTCAGGCCTATAAATGCATCTCTTTATCTCTGTGACAACAAGTTTCACACAGAGGCACTGAATGAACTTTTGGAATCGGATGATAAGTTTGGTTTTATTGTGATGGACGGTAATGGGACTCTCTTTGGGACATTAAGTGGTAACTCCAGAGAGGTGCTTCATAAGTTCAGTGTTGATCTTCCAAAGAAGCATGGGAGAGGAGGACAATCAGCCCTTCGTTTTGCTCGACTTCGAATGGAAAAGCGCCACAACTATGTGAGAAAGACTGCTGAACTTGCTACACAATTTTTTATTAATCCTGCCACCAGTCAGCCTAATGTTTCTGGATTAATACTGGCTGGATCAGCTGATTTCAAAACTGAGCTGAGTCAATCAGATATGTTTGATCAGCGGCTTCAGGCTAAGATTCTGAATGTGGTTGATGTCTCTTATGGAGGAGAGAATGGTTTCAACCAGGCAATTGAGCTTTCCTCAGAAATCCTGTCAAATGTGAAATTCATACAGGAGAAGCGCTTAATAGGGACATACTTTGAGGAGATCAGTCAAGATACTGGGAAGTATGTTTTCGGCGTGGATGACACATTGAAGGCCTTGGAGATGGGAGCTGTTGAGATACTTATTGTGTGGGAAAATCTGGACATAAATAGGTATGTGCTGAAGAACAGCATTACTGGTGAAGTTGTCATAAAACATTTGAACAAGGAGCAGGAAGCTAATGAGAGCAACTTCCGCGACTCAGTGGGCTCTGCTGATATGGAGGTTCAGGAGAAGATGCCACTTTTAGAGTGGTTTGCTAATGAATACAAGCGGTTTGGTTGTAGTCTTGAGTTCGTTACCAACAAATCGCAAGAGGGTTCACAGTTCTGTCGGGGGTTTGGTGGGATTGGAGGCATCCTCAGATACCAGCTTGACATGAGATCATTTGATGAGCTTTCTGATGATGGAGAAGTCTATGATGATTCTGAATAGCAACCAATCAACTCTACCCCATTAATGGTGCAGGATGATGGGGTTAAAAGCAAAGCCTGCACCAGCGCGCGAGCTGTCGTGCAAACTACTGCTGCTCACAATGCCCCCAAAGTTTCTCATACATCTAATTAAGGTTTGGGCTTTAAACTGTTTTATTTTTACTCTGATAAGTTCTAGGTTATTTATCCAAAAAAAAAGCTAACTTGTAGGTTGAATTATAGTTGCTTGATTCGTTTTAGAGTGTGTGTAGGTTATTTATAAAAAAAGGTAACTTGTAGGTTGAATTATAGTTAGATTGATTCGTTTTAGAGTGTGTGGGGTTGTGTGTTTTGGTCATTTAAATTTGTGCTTGTACAACTGCTATTCCAGTTCGCCACCCCCTGCCCTTTGCTCTTTTTATTTCCATACTAAATGCCATTATATGATTTACAACAGGCTTTATGTGGTGATGTTGCGTGAACCGAATGATGGAGCAGCAAAAATGTGTAAAGGCGTAGCTCGGAATTCCATGGAGCTTCCTTTCTACTTTTTTGGGACCAGGGCCTTTGCATATATTAAATCTGGAACTTCTGATTCATATGTTAACATTGCCTTGGTTACAAGGCTGTGCTTTTCTGGAGCTATTATGTTTGTTTCTTCGACTTCCTAGAAATTAGGATAGTTGGCTTTGGTTGAAAGACTATGGTTTGACTTATTTTATGCTACTGATACTTTATCTCGTGGACGTTGTAATGTGTGCTTGCCTGATATCCAAACTTATTTGGAAGCTATCTTTGAATTTATAAGATACCTTTTAAGTAGTAATAAGGTAATGAGATATTAGTGAAATTTTTAGGCTTTACAAGTAGGATTAGGAACTACTCTCATCGAGAATTGTCCAGGTTTGCCGTTTTATCTAATATTATTAATGTGTATTTGTCGAGAAATATTTTATTAATATTGGATTTTAAGGGCAGGTTGTCTGTCTGATAACCTTGAGAAGTGGCACCAGCTTGTCATGAGGAGGAAGTAGCTAGCTCTTTCACCAGAGGCAACTCATTCAAGCTATTCAATGGGGTTCCTTTCAGGGTCTTAAAACTTTCACTCCGAGGACTTCCTCATAAGCTTTATAGGGGCTGAATGCATGTTAGCACTAATAATAATGTCCAAGAATCCTAAATTCTCACCATCAATTAAATTAATGGAGAGGCCCCTGGAAAGAACTCCTTCATTCCTTCTTCCAACACCTTCATTTTCCCATCTGCTTCCTCCAAGGCCTTAGCTTGAGCCTCACCATCATTTGTTTTAGGATTCATAGGCTTGAGCCTCACCATCATTTGTCTTAGGATCCATTTAGATGGACAGAGAGATTGGTTTCGGTGAGATTAAAAATAGTGGTAACGGTGAGATTAATTATTGTAGCAGTGAGATTGGATATTGTAACAGTGAGATTAAAATTAGTGGTGTGATGTGTTTAGATGCAAAAGCATTTGTGGCGGTAAGATGAGAATTAAAATGATCATTAAGGACATTAATGTAAGAGTATATTGATAAATTATTTATATATATTTTAATAATATTTAACATTTAAATTTATTTTAAAAATATTATTTTATTATATTTATTTAAATATTTTAATTAATTAACTAATTGTTATATATTTATTTATTATATTAAATGATTAAAAAATATTTAAATAAAAAAATTAAAAAATAAACTAAAAAAAAAGATAATTAACAAAAATAAATAATTTTATAAATTTTATAAATAATAAATAATAAAATGAAAAAAATAAATTGTTGAAAAAAATAATTAAAAGGCATATTAGACATTATGATTCTCACTGGAGGGTCTAGTTTTTAACTAAACCCTTTCCCCTCCCGTGACTGGAGGGTCCAGTTTTTAACTAGACCCTTTCCCCTCCAGTACCCCATTGGAGGGGCAATAGCTTCAATTGCACCGTGGGATGCTATACAAATGCACGCCACGGTGCAGTTAAAAAATATTTTCTTCATGGATTCCATTGACGCCATGGTGCAGTTAAAAAATATTTTCTTCATGGATTCCATTGAATCGGAGGTTTAACATAAGCTGTTTTTACCTGCTGCTGGATGAAACCAGTCCAGAAGCAAATTTAAGCTTTTTGGCAGGGGTCAGCTGCAGGAGCTGAGGAGCATTTTTCCATGTTTCATCAATGGATTCTAAGATGATAAGGGATTCAAGAATTGGTTTTCCATTGTGAACAAGTTGAGGTAAGATGATAAGGGACTCAAGAATTGGTTTTCCATTGTGAACAAGTTGAGGTGTCAATTGAGTGGGTTTTGGATCAGGTCATTTCGAAATCAGGCCATTTTGGATATGGGCTTTTTACTTAGCATAATTTTATTTAACAATTTTGATGAATAAACATAATTATGGAAATGAAGCCTTAATTTCCATGTTTCATCAATGTATTCTAAGATGATAAGGGACTCAAGAATTGGTTTTTCCATTGTGAACAAGTACTGGGATCTTCTTGTATACAGGATTGTAATTGAGGAGCAGTTGGCTCTTGTTGGTGCCTAAGAAAACCATGGCCAGCAGGTCATGTATTTTTATTTTGCCTTAGTATGCCTTTTCTCTTTGTCGTTTTATCTTTGTTGAAAATCATGACTTTTTTGCGGGTATGACAAATTTATATAAATTTTAGGAAAAAATATATTTATCTTATTCAGATTTGATAAAATATTCACTTACTCCCCTAAAATTTGAAAAACATCCACTTATTTTTTTAAGGTTTAACACAAAATACACTAACCCTTCTAAAATATTACTTTTAAGTTAATTTTAAATGAAAAAACAAATATAGCCTTTGTTAATTATTAATCATTTTTATTTATTTATTTATTTTTACTTAAAACTTTTTTTAACTATAAAATTATCTTTAATTACTATCAAGTTAAATTCTAATTAAATTATATTTTAACTCAAGTATACATGTTAAATATTTTAAACTTATGCTAATGTGGATTGGTTTAGTTGGTTGAGTACTCATTAGCGTCTTCACAAGCAGCAGGGTTCGATTTTCATTAGCAATTCCACTTGGTGAGTAATCTATAAGTACCACTGTTAGCTCTCTCTAAGACCTGCGACATGCATTGACCCTGGATTGGGTAGCCTCCCCTCACCTAAACTTTTTTGTACCAAAAAAATATTTTCAACTTATTTTTAATTCAATTATATATATATATATTAACTTTGATATTAACATATTATGTTATTTTTATTTAAAAATGAATCAATTGTCATTATTTAAAAAAATTTAATGATAAAAAAATTGATTAAAATAAAAAATAGATAGAATTCTTTTTTCAAAAAAAAAAATGATCGTAGTTTTAATATTTAAAGCAAATTTTGAATAAATATTAATTTGATTAACAGAATGCAAACATAGTTACTTTTTCAATAGATAAAATGTGTTTTTCAAAGTAATGGGGATAAGTTTATTTTCAATAAAATCTCATTAAAAATAATTATATACTTTTTTATTTTCCTTTCTTCCCTTTTTTTCATTTTTTTTCTTTAATCAATTTCATTATCACTAAATTTTTTTAAATAACTGTAATTAATTAATTAAATAAAGATATTTTAACAAATTCATTTCAAAGTTAATATATAATTGAATTAAAAATAAGTTTAAAATATTTAACATGTACTTGAATTAAAATATAATTAATTAGAATTTAATTTAATAATAATTAAAGATAATTTTAAGATTAAATAAATTCTCATTATTTTGTAGTTAAAAAAATTTGAGTAAAAAAAAGAAAGAATGAAAAGATAAAACAAAAAAAATAATAATAATAATAATTAACAAAGAGCATATTTATCTTTTCATTTAAAATTAACCTAAAAATAATACCTTAGGAGGTTAATCTATTTTGTGCCAAAAATCTTAAGAGGGTGAGTGAATGTTTTTCAAACCAAAAGGAATAAGTAAATATCTTATTATTAATTTTTTTTTTTGTTTGGTAGTGGGGGTAAAAAGATAATCTATCTACTATTATGATTTTTAAGTTCTTAAGGATCCAAGTGACTTTTTTCAAATAATTCAAGGACAATTTTGTCCAATAATGGCTATTATTTATTTATTTATTTTAAATTTTAGTTTTAAATGATGTATTTAAAGGGGTTGGTCTACACGATAACTCACGGTTCCGTATCCGACCCATTCGGGAAAACAAATTTAAAAAAAAATTATTTTGTTAATTATTTTTATTTTTAATTTTATTTTTTTAAATGATGTATTTAAAGGGGTTGGTCTGCATGTAGACTAGTGAGTCGGTTTAGGATTCGTACCCAACCAGCACGGAAAAATATAAAATAAAATAAATAATTTTTTATTTTTATTTTTATTTTTTTAAATGATGTATTTAAAGGGGTTGTTTCGCATGTTGACTCGAGATTTAGGATTCTTACCTAATCAGCACCAAAAAAAAAGTTAAAAGAAGAAATATTTTTATTAATTATTTTTTATTTTATTTTTAAATGATGTATTTAAAGGGGTCCACATGTTAACTCGTGGGTCGATTTAGGATCCGTACCCAACTCGCTCGGGAAAAAAATAAACAAGAAATTTCTTTTATTAATTATTTTTAGTTTTTTATTTTTATTTTTAAATGATGTATTTAAAGGTGTTGTTTGCATGTTAACTCGCGGACCCGAAGCCGCCGCTTGAGAAAAAAAACGTTAAAATAATAAATTTATTTTATTAATTACTTTTATTTTAATTTTAAATGGTGTATTTAAAAGGTTGGTCCATACGTTCACTCGTGGGTCGATTTACGATCCGTAATTGACCCGCTTGGAAAAATTAAAAAAGAAATTTAATTTATTAATTATATTAATTTATTTTTTATTTTATTTTACTTTACTTTTTTTTCTAAATGATGTATTTAAAGGGGTTGATCCGTATATTGACTCGCATATCGATTTAGGATTCGTACTTGACCCGCATGAGAAAAAAGTGAAAAAAATTTATTTCATTAAATTTATTTTATTTTTAAATAATGTATTTAAAAGGGTTAATTCGTACGTTGACTCGCGGGTCGTTTTAGGATCCGTATCCGACCGGCTCGGGAGAAAAAGTTATTTTTTTTAATTTTAAATGATTTATTTAAAAGGGTTGGTCCACATGTTGACCGCGGATCGGTTGAGGATCCGTACCCAACAGGCTGAGGGGAAAAGCTAAAAAAAATTATTTTTTCAATTATTTTTCTTTTAATTGTAAATGATCTATTTAAAGGCGTAGGTTCGCACATTGAGTCATGGGTCGATTTAGGATCTATACCCGATCCACTCGAGATAAAAAGAAAAAAAGTAAAATATGAACTTGCTACCAACTTATGAGAGAAAATCGATCATACAAGAAAATAAAATACAAACCACAATTTTATTTTCTTATTTATTATTTATTTTTATCTTTTATAAATAAAAATAAAAAATATACAGAATACAATAAAATCTAAATATTTTTAAATATATATAAATAACATTTGAAAATACATTTATATTACGTAATTTATAAATAAACAATTATTATAAATTTAATTTCATAATTAATAAAATATAATTATATTAGTATTATTACAATTTAAAAATAAAAAAATAATTATTATTTAATAAAATTAATTTATTATTATTAATTAATTAAAAATTTTATAAAAAATTATAAAAACCTTGATATAGCGGGGTTTTTTTTTCTAGTTTTCTATCAAATTTGAGGGATAAGTATCTTTTACCATTAGACTTGTAAAAGTGAATGAGGGCTTGTGGGCTTGTTCTGTCTTGGTTGTGAGATCTGATTCCTGACTTTTAAGGCAAACCCAATTTGCTAACCCTTATTTTTGGCTTCAATAACATTGTCTAATAACAAATTTCATGCTCAACTAGTTTATTGGCAAAGTCAGTTTTAGATCAACTCCATTATTAATTAATTAGTCTTGCGAAACATCCTGCTTGTTTAATTTTTGGAATTGCTCTGAACATGTGATTGCATTCAACTTATACTTTATTACATGAATTTGAAGTGAGTGTCAGATACGAGTATATGATCAAACGGATATATTTAATTTTTAAAATTTATTTTTTTAATATATTTGGAAGATCATACTTCTATACCCATATTCGAATATATATAGAATATAAATGTCTAATACAAATATTTTAAAAATAAATAAATAATCCAAATAACACAGAACAATATATACCAATGAGACTACTTATTACTGTTTGTTAATTTTTAAAGCTATATGTCAGTAGACGAATTTTATTTTTATTTTTATATAAGATTTGTGCCTATTTAAGGAGCAAATATTCAAAATTGTGATAGGCTTATATTTACAGCAAAACTGATAAATTCCAGAAGAGACCTCCTCGGCATAAACCTCTTAACCAATGGATCAGGTCTAAATAAGGCAACTTTACAAATTACAATCTACATATGCTTTTTTGGAGGATAGCTTTTAGTCTATACATAGATAGCACCAAACATGTGAGATTTGAAGTAGTGAATGTTACATATGAGAACAAATTTTATCAATCTTGGCTGCAATAGATTTAAGTGTGAATTACATATGAGAACAAAATTGTGATTTTTAGGTAAGGGGAGGCTAGAGTTAGGGAATGCCATTGTTGAGTTTGAGTAAGGGTAATGCTCATTCTATATTGAGTAATTAGGATGAGCTAAACTGAGTGCTCATCTATAAGTAAGAGCTTTGGATTTTCGGGAGCCACACCACTTGTGAGAGATAATCTATACACTTGAGAGGTTGTACTGGGGCTCTATGGTTGGTGAGTTATAATAATATTTGTGAGGATTGTCATAACGGTTTTTTCGACTGCTAGACGATTTTAAAAACAAATATGGAGTCGCCACCAATTTTTATTATTATTTTTTTTGTTTAGGTGTGATTGGCCACCTAGAAAGCTTATCATTTTAATAAAATTTTAAAATTAATTAAAATTTATTAGAAAATAATTTTGGTCTACGAAAATCAAAAGGTTGGGTTTGGAAGTATAGTTACGTGTGAGGAAGGTATTAATTAGCACCCCCCACGACGCCCGTTAATAAAATGGTACCAATTAATCATGTGTTATCTTAAATCTCGATTTAATGGACTTGACATCAGTATTTAAAATTAATTCTCTTTTTATTTTTTATTTTTTTTCAAAACATATTTATTATTTGTTTAAAAGAATTGTTATTATTTTTTGGAAAATGAAAATGAAAATAAATCTTTTATCGAGAATACTCATTAAATATTCTCAATACTTTTGCTGGTATTTAACGAGATCCTCTCACCTCGGGATATCTTAGGAGTCATTACTATGACGCCCTTCGAATTCCGTCGTCGGTAATTTACATTCATTTTTTATTTAAATGCATATGATGCGAATATTTAAACATGGGATGCACACGGTTAAGCATATAAGACATGTGATTAAGTACATAATTATACAATTAAACATACGAAGCGTAGTATTTAAAAACGCAAGCATGACAAAATATTGAGCACGTAAATATTCATTCATTCGTTCTTCATTTTTTTATTTTTGATTATTTCTATTTTTGAAATGAAAACGAATTTTTTGTATTAGCATATCGCTAAATACTCCTGTCGCAACCCTACAAAATAATAATTACGTCTCATCGCAAGACTTTATTATTCATTAAGCGTGACATTAAAAAAACGAGGAAAAGTCGACTTAATTCCTCTAGAAAAACGAATGTGTCGATACGTGATTCCGGATCGCGAGGAACCCATTCGATTGAGGGGAAACAGAAGTAGAGGAAAAGACGACTTAATTCCTCTAGAAATAATAAAAGGTCGAGGGTATGAAAACGGCCTCGTAAAAAGACATGGAGTCGCCACCAATCTTTTTTTTTAGCTAGGTGTGATTGGCCACCTATTAAAACAGATTTTGTAAAACATTTTAAAATTAATTAAAACATTTTTTAAAACCAATTTCAGGTCTGCGTTATAAAACAGAGAAATCAAAGAAGCGGGTTCGGGAGTCGGTTATGTGCGGGAAGGATTAGCACCCCCACAACGCCCGTATAAATCGGTACCTTATTAATCGTGTGTTATCTCAAGTTTCGGTAAAAAGTTGGTTTTTAATTTAGTATTTCAAGTTAATTCCCAATTTTAAGAAAAATAATTCCATATTTAATTGAAAATGATCCGGAATTTATTAATTCAAAATTTTTTTATATTCCCCGACAAAATCGGCAAAATATAGAAATTTTTATTCATTTGGAAAACTTTTCGAATCATTCTCGTTTTTTTTTTTTTGTGTGAAAGAAACATATTCCTTTATTAATGATAATTGATGATATTCCCTTGATAACTCGTATAATTATATAGTTCTTAGTTATGTTTTATTATTGTTTTTTGTTAAATACGAGTTATTATTGCTTAGTCTAATTGTGTTTATGATATTTTATATTTTTATGTAATTTGGTGTTTTTCACGAGTTTCTTTGAGTGATTTCAGATTACTAGGTTAAATCAACATTAAGGGCAAATCCAGTTCAGTTCCAGTTCCGACACCTTTTTCCATATCCGCTATATCTGGAGTTTCACTGAAGCAATAAGGCTGAATTTTTTACAGTGCAAAGTTAAGAGGCATATCTATCTTTTTCATGTTTTACACTTCTTGAAACGGAGTCGTTTTCCCTAGCGAAATCGACCATCAAGTTGGCTGATGTGCAATGACGTCTGTGCTGACCTGTTTTGGTATTTTGACCATATCTTCCGATCCACATGAGCAAATGATCTGATTCCAACGGCTATGGATCCGTAACGGATAGGGGTATATTTTTCTAGAAGACCATTTGATCAGATCGAGCATCCAACATTGACAAAATCGACCATCAAGCTGGCTGATCAGAATTGTCATACAATATGATGAAAATTGTTAGAAAAATGCACCCACCTATTATACCTACCTTTGAAATTTATAAAGCTTGTCTCTTGTCATTTAGCTCTCCAAAATGTGTATAAATAGAGGGCCTTGGATGAGCATTAAGGATACATTGGTAGGATATTAGCCATTGTAATAAAATTCTCTAAGTTTTCTTCTTCTTTCCTTTCTCTAGTTTTCTTTTTTTATTTACTTATGCTTCTTACATTTCTTTTCATTTTATTCATATCTAGTATGTGTTGCTAATCATATTGTTGAGGTGATGAGGTGAAGCTCTTGGTAAATGCTAAGGTTAGTCTCTTAAACATGAGCTAAAATGAATCATCATTTATAAACACTAGTATAGATAATATTTTCTTTTGGTTTAAAATCATACTTGCAAAGTAGGGATCTTGATTCATTATTGACAATGAAAATGGCACAATAAATGCTTGGTTTCATAACCTTGATTTGTTGTAGACATATACCTTGGCATAAGGAATGCTTGGACTCTTTTTATGAGTTTTGAGGACACCAAATGAACATAATATCATATGCTATGGACGTTGGACAATTTGGACTGAATTGCTAAACCTTCCGATTGGAATCTCCCTTATGTGTGAATTTCAATTGTGTAATAAAACAAGATTAATCTTAGCATAACACCAAGAGTGGATTCTCTAACCTCAACATCTTTTCTTATTATTTTTTATATCTTGTTTAATTTCTTTTATGTTATTTTGTTTATTTTGTTCTCTAATATCTTATTTATCTTGTTTTGTTGTTGATTCCCTAATATCTTGTTTACTTTCTTTTTCTTATATATTTATAAACTTATACTTACTAATACGCTTCCCTGTGGTTCGACCTCGGACACCCGAGAATTTATTACTTGAACATAACCTGCACTTGGGTTTACAACTCTTAATTGAGTCTCCATCAAGTTTTTGGCGCCGTTGCCGGGGAGGCAATACTAAGTATATAAGTTTATAAGTATATTTATTTTTATTGGCTGGTTATACCGCCTAATTTTCTATATATTTATATTTATATTGTATATTAACTTTGTTTATTTTTATTGGCTGGTTATACCGCCTAATCTGTATATTAACTTTGTTTTATGCTTGTTTGGCGACGTGATTTTAGATCTCGTCGTTTAGTTAGATTTTATTGTGAAACTTTTTCAGGTAATCTTTCTAATACAACTCCTACCATGGCTGACAATGAAAGTGTTCATGCTGAAGATGAGAACAGACAAGTACGCACCATGCGTGACTACTTGCAACCAACTCGAAGCTCATCACCCTCTTGTTTTATTTTTCCTCTCAATGCAAACAACTTTTGTTTTAAACCAGGTATGATAGCTTTGCTTCCAAATTTCCATGGGTTAGAATCGGAAAGTGCTTACTCGTTTCTAAAAGACTTCGAAGATGTATGTGTCACCTTTAATGACCAACAATGTACAAATGAAATTGTCAAGCTAAAATTATTTCCTTTTTCTTTAAAAGATAAAGCAAAAATTTGGCTTCATAATTTAAAACCAAGGTCAATTGGCACATGGCAAGAATTACAAACTGAGTTTCTAAAGAAATTTTTCCCAACACATAAAACTACTGCTTTGAAAAGACAGATTCAAAATTTCAATCAAAATCAAAATGAAGCATTTTTTCAGTGCTGGGAGCGTTTTAAAGATTTGTTAAGTTCTTGTCCACATCATGGTTTTGAAAAATGGCGTCTTATTAGTTTCTTTTATGAAAGTTTAACTCCCGAAACTATCAATTTGTTGAAACAATGTGTAACGGTGAGTTTCTAGAAAAAGAACCTGAAGAAGCCTTTGACTACCTAGACCATTTGGCAGATAACTCTCAAGCCTGGCACACAGATAATTCCTCTGAAAGTTCCAATAGATCTAATCTTGTTTCTAACAGAGGTAAATATCATTTTAGTCAAGAAGATGAGATAAAAGCTAAAGTAGCTAATTTGGCTAGAAAGATTGAAGCCATGGAACTTAGAGAAGTAAAAGAAGTCAAAACGGTTAAAAATGAAGAAAGTTGTGGAATTTGTGAAATCATGGGACACCCCACTTCTGAATGTCCAAACATTCCCATTCTTAAAGAAGCGTTGCATGATCAAGTAAATTCCATAAACACATTTAAAAAGCCTTTTCCTTCTCCTTACTCTGAAACGTATAACCCTGAATGGAGAAGTCATCCCAACTTCAGTTGGCGGAATAATAATCATGTTCAGGTACCACAATCTCAAAAGCCGGGCAACACTTTTTCCTATCAACCTTCACGTGTACAAACCTTGGAAGAGACATTGCAAGCATTCATGCAAACACAAGCAAATGTGAATAACCAAACTTCACAGGACATCAATGAGATCAAAAACACCTTGTCCACATTGACAGCTTCATTACGCACTCAAGAAAAAGGTAAGTTTCCTGCTCAACCTCAGCCTAACCCTTCTACTCAATGTTTTGTTTCTTCCTCCAATGAAACTCAACAGGAAAATGCCAGTTCTATCACAACTCTTCGAAGTGGAAAGGCAATTGACAAAAACATTCCATCAAAAGACCAAGATCCTCCTTCCCCTCCGAAAAGTAATGGTAAGGATGATGGTAAGTCTGAACTTCTTGAAAATTTGGACAAAGAAAAAGGTATGCATCCTGCTCCTTTTCCTCAAAGGTTGCAAACAATAAAGAATTTGAATCAAAATGCAAAAATTTATGAACTTTTCAAACAAGTTAAGATTAACATTCCTTTATTGGATGCAATCAAACAAGTTCCATCTTATGCTAAATTTTTGAAGGACATGTGCACAGTTAAAAGGAAACATAATGTACAAAAGAAAGCATTTCTGACGGAAAGTGTGAGCTCAATCATTCAGCACCTTACTCCACCAAAATTCAAAGATCCTGGATGTCCAACAATCTCATGCATCATTGGAAACACTAGAATAAAACGTGCATTGCTTGATCTTGGTGCTAGTGTTAATCTTTTGCCTTTTTCTGTTTATCAACAGTTAGGTTTAGGTGAACTCAAGGAAACACCTGTTACACTTCAACTAGCTGATCGTTCTGTAAAAATTCCTCGAGGGACAGTTGAAGATGTTTTGGTTCAAATTGATAATTTTTACTTCCCTGTTGATTTTATTGTTTTGGACACACATCCTGTTTCAAATCCAAATGTTCAAATTCCTGTTATATTAGGCCGTCCATTTCTTGCAACTTCTAATGCTCTGATAAATTGCAGGAATGGTAATTTGAACATTTCTTTTGGAAATATGACTTTAGAATTAAATGTGTTCAACATTTGCAAGCAACCTGGTGATGATTCAGAAGTACATGAAGTGGATTTCATTGAAGAACTTGTTCATGAACATCTCACCACTACCATATTCCATGATCCTTTAGAAGCTTATTTAATTGAATGTGAGTTTGATAATGCTTCAGAAATTTCACACACTGATTCTTTGTTAAATTCTTTTCAGGTTAAGCATTGTTGGAAACAAAAGTTTGAGGAACTTCCATCACTCACAAATGTCACTGTACCATCAACTATTGAACCACCCAAGCTGGATTTAAAACCATTGCCATCCGAGCTAAAATATTCCTTTTTGGGTGAGAATGAAACTTTTCCAGTCATAAATGAACTTGAGGAACTCAGAAATGATACATATGAGAATTCTAAAATTCATAAAGAAAGAACTAAAGCCTTTCATGACAAGTTAATTTCAAGAAAAACATTTGATGTTGGGCAAAAAGTTCTACTTTATAATTCTAGACTTCACATATTTCCTGGTAAGTTGAGATCAAGATGGACTGGCCCATTTGTGGTTAAGCATGTGTATCATTATGGAGCAGTTGACATTGAGAATCCTCAAAATGGTAACATATTCAAGGTAAATGGACAAAGACTCAAACTCTTTTTGGAAAATCATGTTACTCAAGAAGAGGTTGTTTTTCTTTCTGATCCTTGTTTTGAAAATAACTATATGTAAATATAATTTTTCCTAATTTCCAAAAAAAAAAAAAATAATACATTTTTTTTAACCCCGATTAAATGGCGGATAACGGTACTCCGTGATTATTTAAGTCGGTTCCATCAGCTACCCACAAAACTGATATTGTATATAAATTTCTCTTTCAATTTCTTTTTCATTTTTTTTAAGATGGATGATATTCTCACAAGATTGCAGAAACGATTTCCTCCTTTTCCTCGGAATATTTTACTGAAGCTTTACCAAGTTCGATTTGAAAGATTAAGAATGCTTATGCACAAAGGGATTCCTGAAGACATACGTTGGATAATTGAAGCCAAGGTACGTGAAGATGAATATCTTCCTGTTTTGCATTTACCAGGTACAGGTAGAAGCACTTTTGCAAAGAAGCGACGAGCAAAGCGCATGAATTCAAATTGCCACAAATGTGCACGATGGACGTGTAACGGTAAATGTCGTTCTATTGGGATTCCGTCCTCTAATCGAGATGATAAAATTGAATTCATTAAGGATGGACTGAGTAAGGAGAATTTGGGTAATATCCAACTTCCTCTTGAGACGCATCCTAGTGGAGACGTACAAAGAGAAATTCTTGATTTATGGCCGCAATTCCAAAGGGAATGGCAACATCTTGGGAATCTGATGTTAAAAGACCCTGTTTGCCAGCTTGTAAGAAAACTGGATGGGAAGCATATCCTCGACTCATAGAAGGCGTTTAAGCCGTTTCTGGACGTAAAACCAGAGGAAGATGTGAGCCACAATCACAACTACAATAAATGACTTCTCAACTTTTGGTTTGATTTGCAATAACTTCATTTCGGTTTAATTTACGTGTTGTTAGATTTGTGTAATTATTCTCGTTTTTTTTTTTTGCATTGGTCTTTTACGGTTGATTTTTCTTCTATTTTTGATTTTCTTCCTGAAATCACGCAAAAATCTTTTGTTAGGTTAACATTTTCTTCTGACAGGTCAAATACACTTTCGGCGACATTATTACTCTTGTCTGATTCATTACTCAGTCCTCTATATATTACACCATGTACTCATTCTCTTTCAGGCACTTGAAAAAAAATGGAAAGTACTTCGTCCCAGCGCATTAAAAAAATTTGTGTCTTTGGAGGTGCTTATCAAGGGAAAAATAACATATTCGCTGATGAAGCCATAAGAGTTGGAGTAATACTTGCCCAACAAAAGATCCAGTTGATTTATGGAGGCGGTAGTACGGGTTTAATGGGAGCAGTCGCTACAGCAGCACATGCCGGAGGAAGTCCAGTTCTAGGAATAGTGCCAAAACTATTCACAGGTTTTTGTGGACCTACCGTGGGTAAGGAAATACAAGTCTGGAGTATCCCTGAACGGATGACAATCATGTACCATTCTGCCGATGCATTCATTGCTTTACCAGGAGGTCTGGGTACATTGGAAGAAATAGCTTGCGTGGTTCTTGGTCATCTTTGGTCACAAATAAGAAACCCATTGGTTTGCTTAATATTAATGGTTATTTTAGTAATTTGCTTTCATATTTAGATAATGCTGTGGATAATGGATTCATGTTTTCAGAGGCAAGGAGAACCATAATTTCTGCTACAACCATTGAAGATTTACTCAAAAAGCTCCAAGCTTATGAGTATTTATCTGCTACGGTTGTTTCGCAAACGCTCGGAAAAAGAAAAAGAGATATGGACGAGCAAGGAGTGGATTGCACTCTGTATTTGTGACATTATCTAACATTTTGTTTGTTGTGTCTCAGTTATAATAAGTGGTTAGCAACCTCTGCAGGTAATATCTCCTACATTCTACCTTTAGTAGGGGGTAAGGGACATATTTTGCTAATTTAAAAAAAAAAAAAAAAATTTGATGTTTTTTAAGCCATTTAGAAGTATTCATTCTGAACAAGGTCTGAGTAAGGGAGACTTGAGACATACCTTGTCAGTTTGATTTTAATCTTTTTATGTTTACTTGTTAATTTTTGTTAAGTATTTTAGGATTATTTAGGTTGCATGAGTTTGTTTTGTTTTGAGTCTTAGTTATTCCTATTCTTATGTTATTAGTTCTTTTCTCTTATACATGATTCTTTCATTTGGGTTAATAGACTTACATTGAGGACAATGTAAGAATTAAGTGTGGGGGGAACGATTTAGGATTTCTTTTATTTTTGTCTACTATTTTTTTTATGAGTCTTTATTATTATTATTATTATTATTTTTTTAATGTGTTCTAGTTCCTTTTTAATACAATGATGAGATATGAATTGCATAAGTCTAAAACAGATTTATTAGTGAGAAGATTTTCATGAGAATTGAGCTTGATGTCAACCTTTTTATGAGCCAATGTTAATATGATATGTTGATTGAGAAAGAAGCATGTTTAGACTTAATCTGACTTGTATAATCATCCTTGTGAGTTTTTGAGCCTATAATGATTGATCCATTATACAAATCAATCTAATTTCTTTCTTGAGTGCTCTTATGATTACATGATTCTCTAGAACTTGCTTTAAACCGTTTGAGACTATATTGATACATGTGACAACATGAATATGATAGAGGCATTAGGATTATAACCAGAGCCAAACAGCCATCCATTATTAATGTTCTAAGAGAACATCCCCACTAGTGAGCCAATTTGAGCCTACATTAAATATGCTATTTTATTGGTAACCGGAACTTACACCTAGCCTAAATATACTTATATCCTTACCCTTGTTCTAAAGATGGATTATATATTTTGAGACATATTGCAAAAACAAGGGATACTTTTTGAAAATTTGGGTTAGAACGAAAGATAAGTGTGGGGGAGGAGAGAGGCAAAAGTCAAGAGAAAAAGAAAGGGATCATTGTCAAATACATTCCCATATTAAAAAAAAAAAAAATCTTCTCTTGAACTTCTAGTTAAAGTAAAGAAAAAGATGTTACAAAGTTGGTTAGAATGAAGCAAAGGCTCAACATGAATATTTAGCCTATGTTATTATGTGCTTTATAAGAGTTTTGAGAAGTTTTATTTGTATGATCTTATTATGTCTCTAAACTCTATGAACTCTTTGGAACCTTTGTGATATCTTTATCCTTTTGTTCTTTAACTACATTATAACCCTTTGGCCCCATTACAACCTTGAAAAAAGACCTCTTGATTTATGAAGTTGTATGATCTAAATAGTGGAGAATAGGTGGACAAGCAAGCATATGGTAGAACTGTTTTCATGAGATTGATTGAGTGTAAACACTTTACCACTACTTTAAAGAGTGAAAATCATGAGAGTATAGTGAGAAGTTGAGATTAAGTTGAATATGCACTATTTTGATTGAAATATGTTATGTTAATATTGGCTTAACTCATTTATTTACATTCAAGCATGAATTTTTATGAAATTCTTTGAGCTATTGATTAGTTTATAAGACTTGTTCAAAGATTGTCTCTAATTTATATTGAAAGGATTAGGAGTAAATATTTTTAGTGTATGTAGTTTACTTATATTTTAGTTTTTCAATGTTTGTGGGTATCGTTCTAGCAAACCCTCACGAGACTAAACTCGTCCACTAGGGACACCTAGGGGTTTAAAGGCTTGTGTCACATGCTAAGTGCCACCGTGATTTCCAACGAAAATGGATTAGATTAGATTTTCTTATTTTATTTTTATTGAGTCGTTGCTAGGGACTAGCAACAATCTAAGTGTGGGGGTGTGATAACTCGTATAATTATATAGTTCTTAGTTATGTTTTATTATTGTTTTGTGTTAAATACGAGTTATTATTGCTTAGTCTAATTGTGTTTATGATATTTTATATTTTTATGTAATTTGGTGTTTTTCACGAGTTTCTTTGAGTGATTTCAGATTACTAGGTTAAATCAACATTAAGGGCAAATCCAGTTCAGTTCCAGTTCCAACACCTTTTGCCATATCCGCTATATCTGGAGTTTCACTGAAGAAATAAGGCTGAATTTTTTACAGTGCAAAGTTAAGAGGCATATCTATCTTTTTCATGTTTTACACTTTTTGAAACGGAGTCGTTTTCCCTAGCGAAATCGACCATCAAGTTGGCTGATGTGCAATGACGTCTGTGCTGACCTGTTTTGGTATTTTGACCATATCTTCCGATACACATGAGCAAATGATCTGATTCCAACGGCTATGGATCCGTAACGGATCGGGGTATATTTTTCTAGAAGACCATTTGATCAGATCGAGCATCAAACATTGACAAAATCGACCATCAAGCTGGCTGATCAGAATTATAATACAATATGACGAAAATTGTTAGAAAAATGCACCCACCTATTATACCTACCTTTGAAATTTATAAAGCTTGTCTCTTGTCATTTAGCTCTCCAAAATGTGTATAAATAGAGGGCATTGGATGAGCATTAAGGATACATTGGTAGGATATTAGCCATTGTAATAAAATTCTCTAAGTTTTCTTCTTCTTTCCTTTCTCTAGATTTCTTTTTTTATTTACTTATGCTTCTTACATTTCTTTTCATTTTATTCATATCTAGTATGTGTTGCTAATCATATTGTTGAGGTGATGAGGTGAAGCTCTTGGTAAATGCTAAGGTTAGTCTCTTAAACATGAGCTAAAATGAATCATCATTTATAAACACTAGTATAGATAATATTTTCTTTTGGTTTAAAATCATACTTGCAAAGTAGGGATCTTGATTCATTATTGACAATGAAAATGGCACAATAAATGCTTGGTTTCATAACCTTGATTTGTTGTAGACATATACCTTGGCATAAGGAATGCTTGGACTCTTTTTATGAGTTTTGAGGACACCAAATGAACATAATATCATATGCTATGGACGTTGGACAATTTGGACTGAATTGCTAAACCTTCCGATTGGAATCTCCCTTATGTGTGAATTTCAATTGTGTAATAAAACAATATTAATCTTTGCATAACACCAAGAGTGGATTCTCTAACCTCAACATCTTTTCTTATTATTTTTTATATCTTGTTTAATTTCTTTTATGTTATTTTGTTTATTTTGTTCTCTAATATCTTATTTATCTTGTTTTGTTGTTGATTCCCTAATATCTTGTTTACTTTCTTTTTCTTATATATTTATAAACTTATACTTACTAATACGCTTCCCTGTGGTTCGACCTCGGACACCCGAGAATTTATTACTTGAACATAACCTGCACTTGGGTTTACAACTCTTAATTGAGTCTCCATCATCCCTCCAGCAAACCCGGTAGAGAACTCATGAATTATTTTAACTCGGGAATATCTTTATTTTTATTGAAAATCATTATCTTTTTCAAAACATCTAAAAATATGAACATGAATATGTATGACATAAACAAAAATAACATTGTAGACACCTAATTTTGTCCGGACCACTAAAACAGGTATGTTTTCTTCCTAAATTGATGTTTCAGAATGTAAAAAGGCTTTTTTCATCCTGCAGGTGGTACTCCGAGACTTAGTTTAAGAGGGCGAGCATAAAAAGTCAAACTTGAAAAAAGTCAACCTCGAAAAGTCAACTTTAAAAAGTCAACTACTGCAAAAGTTAACCCACTTTCAAAATCAAGATTTGAAGTTCAATTGAAAAATGGCGAAATAATTTTGATAATCCGAGGTCTACATTGAAAGTTATGGAGTTCGGAAGTTGGGTTATGGAGATTCAGTAGAAAGGAAACCCTAATCCGGGAAATTTGGAGAAAAGTGCTTAGACGATCGAATTGGTCGAAATTGAAGCTTCCAAATGAAATATAAGCACTGACTACGGGTAATGGAGATGCCACTTGAAAGAAAAACTGAAAGAAAAGTCAATCTGGGAGAAAACCGAGAATTAGGGTTTTTGGTGGATTTCGGTGAAATTGGGAAGAATTACAAAAATGGCCCGACTCGGTAGGAATAAAGCCCTAATGGATGAGGAGTGATTAAAAAAGGATAGCCCAAGACTCAGTTTGAAGAAAATCTGAAAATCAGACTTGTTTTGATCAAACCCGGGTTTCAGAGGCAAAAGGGCAAAATTGGAAAAGTTGGAAAAAATAGCAAATGAACTCCAAAAATTCTGAAAAATTGAAAATCTCATTATTAAATCACTTGGAAGAGATTGGCAAAAGAAAATCTTGATTCGGAGTTCGTTTGCAAAATTGCCAAATCCCGGGTCTCCTATGCATAAATTCAAGAAGATAAATCCCGGAAAAATAGCAAATGAACTCCAAAAATTCTGAAAATTTGCAAATATCTTTTTAAAATTATTTGGAAGAGATTGGAAAAATAAAATCTTGATTCGGAGTTCGTTTGCAAAATTGCCAAATCCCGGGCCCCCTATGCAGTAATTTAAGCAGATAAATCCTCAAAAAAATACCAAATGAGTTCCAAAAATTATGAAAACTTCCAGATCACACTTTTAAATTATTTGGAAAATATTGGTGAAGAAAAATCTTGATTTGGAGCTCGTTTAAAAAATGGTAAAATTTGGGGCATAAAAGGGCAATTTTGGAAGAAAAAATCCAAATAAATACCAAATGGATCAAAAAATTTTGAAAACTTTCAGAATTCAATTTTTTATTATTTTGAAAGTATTAAAAAAATAAAATTTTAATTTGGAGTCCGTTTTCCATTTATTTGCATTCAGGGGGCAAAAAGATCATTTTACCCAATAAACCGAAAAAAAGCTTTTTTTGCCTTTCAAAAAAATCAAACTCGGACTAGAAGAAGGAGGGCTGGCTGGTCAAGTCCCAAGGATGGGAAGGGGGTTTCTAATTTTTTAATCAAGAGGCCAAAAATGAAGAGTTAGTGATTTTTTGATCAAGCCTTTGCAAATAAGCCACATGGACCAATGCATGAAGAGGGAGAGTGTCAACATAATGGTTTAAGATGCTTGAACAGCTGTAATTATGGACAGCTGATGGCCTAATCTAAGGGTGATAATTTCATGTTTTAAACATCTTGGATCAATAGCCCTTGGATGAAAATTGGTTGGAGGAAAAATGACAACATGCTAGCCTAGAGAGACGGGGGTTTCGGCCACTACAAGGAATGCTGATTTCTTTCATTTTCAGCACTCTCTCATTCTCTGTTCTCTCTTGCTTTTGGCTGATTTTCTCTCTATTGTTGAGTAGCAAAAAGAAAAGTTTAGAAAAGAAAAGAAAGTAAGAAGAGAAAAAGCTTGAAAGATAGCTTCTAGAGGTTGCTTTTAGCACCACACTCTTGCACTTTTTTTTTTTTATTTTCCATTCTTCATTTGCTGTTTTGATTATTATTTTGGTGAGTTTCTTTTGATTTTTCTTTTTAAATAAGTGTTTTTAATGTTCTTCTTTAAGTTCTTTCTTCATCTTTTCTTATAAAAAGTTCTTGAAATATTTTTTTTCTTGTTTTTTGACATGGCCGAATGGCCCATTTTTTTTAGTTGCTATTTTGCTTAGTTATTTCATGTTATTTTTGATATTAAATAAGTCTTGATGCTTTAAATCTTCTTCTACTACATATACTTGAAGCTTGTTTTAATTTCGTTGCTTGTTTATTTCCATTTATGAGTCTACTATCATGTTCTTGCATTTTTTATTTTCTGTTTTCAAAATGTTTAAGTTTGTTTATGTTTTATATTTTGTAACCCATGTGTTTTTGAAAATGCTTGTTGGTTTTCATACCTCTACTTTATATTTGCATGATTTGAGTGTTATGTTTTAGTTAAGTATGTTAGTATATCAAGTGTTTGTGAAAATGCCATGCTTACTTTGAAGATGAGGCCATTCAACCACTTCACTTTTTTTTTTTGCTTTGTGTGTGCATTTTTGTTATGTTAGTTGATAGGTTTGCATTTTCATGACATTTGGTTGAGTATTTGGTTTAAGCATGCCTTGTGTTTGTGTTATTGCCATACATATTTTAGATGTTAGGATTGGTTTGTTTTGCCATGCATATCCATGCATTTTAGACCTAGGTTGCATTAAATGCCATGCAAGTTCATTTATATCTAGGTCATTTTATTGATGCCATGCATTTTTCATGACATTTAGGTTTAAGCTCATGCATTTCATGCATATTTTCTGTATCTTTCATGCATTTCAAGTCCATGACACTTGACTTATGACTTAGACCAATCAATGGTTCAAAGTCATGCTCTGTTGAGCATACTTGTGGAAAATTAAAGAGTTGTTAGATTGATTATTCTACCTTTGTGATTTTTTTTTTTTTACTTAGCCAATTTTTGTCTAATTTTTCAAAAGTGCTAGCTACTGTTTGTGAGTCATTTAGAGAGTCTTAAATATTTTTACTTTGATTTTTAAATGATTTTATCAAAGGCAAAAATGTGTTTTGGGAAAATAGTTTTTTCACCGAGTACTCATACTTTCCCGATTTTTCTGGGTAGTCATATTTAATCAGCAAATTAAGATAATTTTTTCTCGTGTATTTTTACATGTCCTGAGTCTTCAGTATTTTTTTTTATATTTTTTAGAATTTTTTAAAATAGGATAAAATATCGTGGTTTAAAACTGTACAGTGGAGTCAGAATTGAATTTGAAGGAAAATCATTTTTCTGTTTTGGTTAAGTTACTTAGAGGGGGCTGATTAGGAAGTTTAGCTACTGACTTAGGGTAGTTTCTAAGCCTTTTTTAAACTCTAAAAATTATTTTTTAAGTCTCGGGTTAAGGGTGGTCAAGTCCGGGATTTTAAACTTAGGAAATTAGAGCCATTTAAAAAATGGTTTAGCTAAGTTTTTATTTTTAATCTAAGTTTTTCAAAATTGTTTTCAAACAATCACAAATTATTTTGGTTTTAGAATTTTAATTTGATATATTTTTCTAAGGTAGCCGGATATCTTTTTAGATATACGAATTTCTTTAATTAAAGGAAAAACATACATTTTCATGCATTGCATTTTTCATATTCATGCATTTTATATAATATGTGATTTTTTCTATGATAATTTCTATGGTAATGTTATTATTTTGATTTATATTTTTGATGTTATATTGTTTATTATATGGTTTTGAATATTTCATGATATCATATGCTTTTTATTTAGTTATTTTTTGTCATATTATTTAGCGTATACTATGTTCATGCATTATTATTTTCATTTTTATTTTCATGCATATTATATGATAGCATTATTTTATATTTCATGTCATTTTAATTATATGCCATATCATTTATATTTTCCATGTCATTTAAATTATTTCATTTCATTTCATTTCGTATAGAATATATTATGTTACTTAGGTCATTTCATGTAAAATTTATTATGTTACCTAGGTCATTTCATTTCATTTAGGATATATTATGTCATTTAGGATATTTTATTTCATTTAGAATATATCATATAACTTAGGATATTACATTTCATATAGAATATATTATGTTACCTAGGTCATTTCATTTCATTTAGAATATATCATATAACTTAGGGTATTCCATTTTATTTAGAATATACTAAGACATTTAAATTGTATCATATCATTTAGGTTGCATTATATTATTTAGACTTTGCTATGTCATTTTATTTATGTCATACATATTCATATTCATATTTTTTAAAATGTTTTGAAAAAGGTAATGAATTTCAATAAAATAAAGATATTTTCGAGTTAAAATAATTCATGAGTTCTCTGCCGGGTTTGCTGTGGAGGATATCATCAATTATCATTAATAACGGAATATCTTCTTTAAAATAAGAATGATTCGGAAAGTTTTCCAAACTAACAAAAATTTCTATATTTTGCCACGTTTGTTGGGGAATATAGGAAAATTTTGAATTTATAAATTCCGGATCATTTTCAATTAAAAATGGAAATATTTTTCTTTAAATTGGGAATTAACTTGAAATACTAAATTTAAAACCAACTTTTTTACCGAGACTTGAGATAACACATGATTAATAAGGTATCGTTTTATACGGGCGTTGTGGGGGTGCTAATCCTTCCCCACACGTAACCAAGTCCCGAACCCGTTTCTTTGATTTCTATGGTTTAAAACGCAGACTTGAAATTGGTTTTAAAAATGGTTTAATTAATTTTAAAATATTTTATAAAACCGGTTTTAATAGGTGGCTGATCACACCTAGCTAAAAAAGATTGGTGGCGACTCCATGTCTTTTTCAAGGTCATTTTCAAAACCTTCATTTTTCAAGAGGAATTAAGTCGACTTTTCTTCAGTTTTTTTAATGTCACGCTTAACGAATATAAAGTCTTGCGATGAGACTTGTTATTTTTTAGGTTGCGACAGCTTGGCGACTCCACTGGGGACTATTAGAGAGTCAGGCCTAAAATTAGTCATGTGTTATCAAAGTCTCAATTTTGTTGGTTTAATTGGTATTTAATTTTAATTCTCACATTTAAAAAATATGGATAATTTCAGAAATAATAATATGTTTTTAATATGTCCATATTCATGTACATACATATTATAATTGTTCTCTGGTTATTTTGGTGCATATATTCATTTATTCATTTATTGATTAATTGATGATTTATGTTGTTTAATCTTGTTGGGGCATTTAGAATAAATGATGTAGAATAGGTGGTGAAAGTTTTGTTATTTCTCCTCACACACTACACTTGCATTTGCATATCATGAATCCTATACCCAGGTTCCGTCCTTTTAGGTGGGAGCAAAGTAACTAAGCCTTCGTGATTAACAATCCGCATGGGCTAGTGAAATACTTCTGGAGTACTAAATTACCTAAACCTTCGTGATTAACAATCCGCATGGGCTAGGGAAATAGACTCTAACGAATTGAACCTACTTTTCTCGGGCTGCCTTACTAGCCTTCACAGGCGATAGTGAGGAACAATTCGGGGCTTTTAGAACTAATTCACCTTCATATAGTAAGCCTAGGCAAAGCCATGCCGGATTTCCAATTAGATATCCCGAAGTTAAGAACACATGGAGGAATATTTCCAATCCTTTTACCTTCTATTCTACTTTCCGAATAAGTTTATTTTTGAAAATCGGACAATGATGAATGTACATCACAATGCCCGTAATAAGTGTTGGTATTTCATCCCAGGGGTGTTATAATGTCGAAATTTTGTTGGCATCCTCAGGGATAATTATTGTTTTGATTTATATGTTTTTTTGTATTATTCGTATTTATTCCCGTTACTAATTCATTTTCTTTTTGTTGTTGTTTTTTGTTTTTTTGCATTCTTGTCATCATTTTTTGCACATGGAAAGTTATTGTTCTCGGGATAATATTCAACCAAAAGGGCTTTCATGGAGGGCCAGAGTGTCTCAGTGGTCAAGAAGCATTTAGAGGTTAGGAAACAGTCTGAGAAAGGTCAGCAGGATAATGGGGATTGTTTGAAGATGAGATATGTGTCAGCATTGCCAGCCGAGGTTGATCTTACTATCAGGCAAAATGATCTCCAAAAATTGATGGATATATGGAATCAATGGAATATATCAGAAAAAGAAGCCTACACTCTGACTTATGGGGACATCGCATTGTTAGGTCAGGTTAAGGTTAGTGGTGAGGTGATCCGGGCTGTGGTGCAATTCTGGAATCTCGCTTATCGGTGTTTTACCTTCAATCGAGAGGATATGACTCCAACTATAGAGGAATATTCGACCTTGCTGCATATTGAGAATGTTATTCCCGACAGTTAGGAATATTTTTGCTTTGGCTATCTATGGTTTAGTTATCTTCCAAAGACATTAGGGTATGTAGATGTGGCGATATTTGATGTTTTTGAGAGGCTTGAGCAAAGGATAAACCCAGCCCCGGCAACTATAGCAGAAACAATCCAATCCCTGAAGTTTTGTAGACGGAAAGGAAAAAGGCATTTTCTAGGTTGCATACAGCTCCTTTACATATGGGTTCAGAGCCATTTTTGTAAACAGGAGAATTTCCCTCTTCGCTCATTCTGGAAATCTTTTGCACCAATTGGTGAATTTCTTAAGAGGGATTGGCTTGAAAATAGGACTGAGGAACAATGGATCAACATATTCCAAAATATCAGGGCTGAGATGATAATTTGGAGAGCTCCATGGATAGCTCCTATGCCGACATTGTACAAGTGCGGAGATAAAGCTTCTGTTCCATTATTGGGAGTATGGGGAGGAGTGAGCTATGCACCACTGCTAGTATTGAGACAATCAGAATCTCGTTAGTTAACTCCTATGACCCATGACCTTACTAATTTGGAATTTGCTTATGGAGAAGATGGATATTCAAGAAAGGTATGAGATTGTAGTAGCATGGAAGGAAACTCATCGAGTGGAGGTAGCTAGATATGCCGACATCGTCACACCTGATTACTTAACATGGAGGGAATTGAGGGTTAATGGTAGGTTGTTGACATCAGATCGGGAAGAAGTTCAGCATTTGAGTTCGAGCCCAAGGAAGCACCATCGGAGTTAGAAATCGCAAGGGCATAATTTGAAAAAGAAAAAGCCCAAATGAGCAAGGAAATTGCCCGTTTGCAAGAAGAGCTTGAGGATATGAATAAATAGGGAATCAGCTCGAGAAAGAGAAAAGGAAAAAATCAAGAGAGAAAGGGACACTGCTAAAAGCGATCTTCAGGAATTACACTTAGAGAACAAGAGGTACCGTTTCGAGCTCAGATTCGAGGGGACTCTCAAGACTTCCTGGGAATGGGAACAAGAAGTCAGAAACCTCAAGAAGGAGAAGAACTATTGGGTAGAAAGAGCAAAGCATGAGGAAGCCCGATCAAATCAACTGGAAAGCTTACACGGTGATGCTTCTGCTGATATGTCAAAGGGTCGTGAACAGGTAGGGGTCAGATGGAAGAGCAAGGCAGTCAAAAGAGGACAGTGAAAAAGGTTCAAGATCCGAGGGAGTTACTATAGGACCAGTATTTTGTAATAGCATTTTTTAGGAGAGACAGATTATCATATTGTCTTAAGCAGTGATCTTTTCTTTGATGTATTTAGTTCCAGAAAGTCAATGAAAGACCGTTTGGTTGGAATTATCCCGGTGCCAATACTTTTAAAAGCATTCATCATTTATTTGTTCTTTCTTTTATATATTTTATTTGTTCATTCATTCATTTATATTCATATTCATAATCATTCATTCATTTATTCCTTATAAATTGTTCATACATTTAGTCATTTATTTATTTGTCCATTCATTTATTAATTATACTTAGTCATTTAGGTTCATACACTTAGTCATTTACTTATTTGTTCATTCATTAACATTTAGTCATTTATTCATTCATTCATTTTTATAAAATAAAATAAGAAATGTGTCAATAATTGGCCGCACTCAGAAAGAATCAGACTTTCGACACCCTTACAATACCTGATTTCAAGCAAGTGCTATGGAAAATTATCAGCTTGCTAGAATTGAAAGGATGGAAAGAATTCAAAAAGAACTGCAGAAACAGTTAGCTAAGTCTCAAGAGGAGTCATGGGAACAAATGACCAAACTCATCGAGATGATGAGTACCATGATGAGGCAGAAATGGCCAAGAGAAAATTCAGTTACAGGAATGGAGGCAGTAAACCAGGAAGACCGACCAGAGGTGGTACAGAAGATTGGTCAGACATCCCAGCCTGTGGAAAATGAACTTTCGACTGGGGCAGCATCCTATATTTACATCTAACCAGCGGTCGAAGCACAAAATTTTGGTCCTAAAAGGGGTAATATTGGGGTTGATCCAATTGATGTGGAAGTTCCAGACTTTGATGAAATGGCTGAAAAGGAAAGGGCAAAGATGACTGAACTGAAGAGGGTTGAAACTACTAAATCCCAAAAAAAATATCAGTTGCTGGAGGAACGGTTGAGGGCAGTTGAAGGGGCAGAGCTATTTGGCAGTCTAGATGCTAAAGAGATGCGTTTAGTGCACGGTCTGGTGATTCCTCCAAAGTTCAAAGTACCAGACTTTGAAAAATATAACGAAACTACCAACCCATCAGCGCATCTGACCATGTATTGCCGGAAGATGACCGGACATGATGAAGACGACAAATTGCTCATCCACTGTTTCCAAGATAGTTTGATAGGGTCCGTAACTCGATGGTATAACCAGCTTACTCGTTCTAAGATCCGTTCCTGGATGGATCTCGCCAAAGCTTTCATGGAACAGTACAAGCATGTGGCAGACATGGTGCCTGACCGTCTAACTCTCCAGAACATGGAAAAGAAAGCTACTAAAAGCTTTAAAGAATATTCTCAAAGATGGAGAGACCTGACTGCACAAGTGCAACCCCTTTAACCAACAAGGAAACTACAGTGCTTTTCATCAATACCTTGAAAGCACCTTATTATGATAAATTGGTGGGAAGTGCTACCAAAGATTTTGCAGATATGGTGATATCTGGGGAGATGATTGAGTCCGCTATGAAGAACGAAAAAATGGAAGGGGGTGAGTCTGCTACCCCGAAAAGAGTTTTTCCTGCAAAGAAGAAGGAGGAGACACATGCAGTCAGTTTCAATCAATACCCCTATACACCTCCTACACCATACACACCTCCTAGGCCTTATACTCATACCACATCTTATGCACCTCCGACACCTTACACACCTTACCCGGGGTATAATCCTTACTACCCCAATATGAACCACCTTACCCAAAATCCATTCCCCTATACCAATATACCACAACAGCCATTCCCAACTAGTATATCCCCACAAATAACCTTTCCTCGAAATACTATCCCAAACACTCAAGGTCCCGCGCGCAATGACTATCGTTCGCCAAGGAATGATCAAAAACCCCAGTTTGATCCCATTCCTATATCCTAAACTACTACAAGGCCAACTTGTCGCACCTGTATATCTTAAACCTTTGACCCCACCATACCCAAGATGGTACAATGCAAATACCAACTGTGCATATCATGCAGGAATTTAGGGGCATTCAATGAAAGATTGCATTACTTTCAAAAAGAAAGTCCAAAGCTTAATTAATACCGGGGTTGTGAAGTTTGGGTCAAAGAATGGGCCGAATGTAGCGGGAAACCCATTGCCCGATCATGCTGAGAATCGAATAAATGCAGTATTGACAGGGGAAGTCATAAAGGTAAAAGGGATGTCAGGGGAGTCAAGACTGCAATGTTGACAGTATGGGTCAAGATGGTCAAGGCAGGAATGGTGGGAGATGTAGACAGTCTAAAAATGTTTGCAAGGAGGGCAAAATTGGTGCCCGTTCCATAAGTGTGGTGGTCATGTCATACAATATTGCGGAGACTTTCTGGTTAAATTCCAAAAGATGATGGATAATGGGGAGGCCCAGTTTTACGAAGAGACAGAGAAGGAAATAGAAGTTATTGAGAATGCAGCTGGCTATGGGATAGGAAGACCCTTGATCATCTATTATGATGAACCAGAGGAGAAAGTTATGTCAGTCGTTGAGGAAAGTGCACCTAAGTTAATCATTGATTTGCCTATTTCTTTTTCATACAAGGAAAACAAAGATGCACCATGGAAATACAACTGCAGCATGGTTATGCCTGGGTCTTCGAGTCAGCAAGATATCACAGGTGTGGGGCATTTAACACGAAGCGGAAGGTGTTATGCTCCTGAGGATGCTGAATAGGGGTTAACAGGGAAAGACAGAGGAGTAGACAAAAAGGAAGAAAGTAGTTGAGCTATGGATTTGTCAAAAGAAGCAGAGAGGGGATCAGCCCCGATAAACAGTATAAAAGAGCCAATAAACGAGAAGGAGGCATGTGAGTTTTTAAAATTCATAAAACATAGTGAGTATAGTGTGGTTGAGCAATTGCAGCATCAGCCAACAAGAATCTCTATCCTATCCTTGCTATTAAACTTAGAGCCACACAGAAATGCCCTATTAAGAGTGTTGAATCAGGCATACGTGGCAAACAACATATCAGTAGAAAGGTTAGACAGGCTGGTAGGAAATATTGCAGCGGACGACCATATATTTTTCAGTTATGATAAAATACCGCCTAATGGTATTGGATCCACAAAGGCTCTTCACATAACAACTACCTGTAAGGGGCATATATTACCAAGGGTGATTCTGGACAATGGTTCTTCATTAAATGTAATGCCCTTGGCAATCTTGTCTAAGTTTCCAGTGGATATGTCTTATATGTTATCGAGTTGCGCAGTAGTCAGGGCTTTCGATGGTACTAGGAGAGAGGTAAAGAGAACTATTGAGGTTCCTCTGGAGATAGGCCCATGAACTTATACGGTGAATTTCCAAGTCATGGATATTAATCCGTCTTATAATTGTTTGTTGGGAAGGCCATGGATACATTCAGCAGGAGCTGTATCTTCGTCTCTCCACCAAAAGCTGAAATTTGTGATGGAGGACCATTTGATCACTGTATTAGGAGAAGAAGACATAATAGCCTCCGCATCTACTAAATCTCCTCATGTTGAACCCAATGAAGATGCCATAGAATGTTCTTTTCGGTCTGTGGAATTCGAAAATGCAGTTTTCGTCGTTGAAGGATGAAAAATTCCAAAACCAAGATTGTCCAAGAACACAAGGCTGGGAGTGAAAACCACAGTGGGAAAAGGCTGCAGTGCTGGAAAAGGTCTAGGGAAATATCTTCAAGGAATGGTTCAAGCAATGGAAGCAGTGGGAAAGAAAGATCGGTTTAGCTTAGGGTATCTTCTGAAGGCCCGTTATAAGAGGAAACAGGTTGAAAGGAACAGACAAAGAAGAATGACTCGTCTCATGGGTATGGATATTGAATGGGAACCCATGACTTTTCCACCAATCCTTCACAACTTCCACTTTGCTGGTTTTCTATTTGGGGAAAAGAATTCAGAGGATGTACTTGTAATGATCGAGCAAGCTTTTGAAAAATTCCATGTGGATAAAAGGGGGCAGATTCAGGATATGGTGATTTGTATGATCGGGAAAGAAGAGATGGAAAATGACAGTGCGAACTGGATGGTTCGACCTTGTCCACCAGGATATAGACTAACCAATTGGAGTGCCACTGAGTTGCCCATAGTTTTTAAGTCTATTCCAACGTAATACTTAAAAAAACAATCTTAATTATCTTTACCCAGAGATATTAAGAGTTTTTTTTTTTTTTTTTTCTGTAATGGGCTTTTTGTTTAAACATTTTCATTCAATAAATAACAAGCACAATATATTTTATCCATATTGATGTATCCATATTCTTTCATTTTTGTTATTTGTTTTGTTTTCATTATATATTTTCCTATATTGTTTCTTCTCCACCTATTTACAGGTGTACGAATGCGGAATATGAGGACCTTTCTATCAGTAATTTTGAAATTGGTTTTGAAAGACCCATTTGCACAGGTGATTTTGAGGCTAACGAAGATACTGAGGATTATGGTCTACCTCCGGATCTATTAAGGAAAATAGAACAAGAGGATAAACAAGTACTTTCTCATAAGGAATTATTGGAAATGATAAATCTAGGAGATGGTGAAGAGATAAAGGAAGTCAAAAATCGGAACCTCGTTGTCATCATCAATAAAGAATGAATTGATAGCCTTGCTCCAGGAATATGTGGATGTATTTGCATGGTCTTACCAAGACATGCCAAGGTTGGATCTGGATATTGTGGTTCATAAGCTGCCTTTAAGGCCAGAATGCAAGCCAATTTAGCAAAAGTTGAGAAGAATGAGGACAGACATGCTGTTAAAGATAAAAGAGAAGGTAAAGAAGCAATTTGATGCTGGATTCTTAGAGGTGGCAAAATATCCAGAATGGGTGGCAAATATTGTTCCAATACCAAAGAAGGATGGCAAAGTGCGGATGTGCATTGATTATCAAGATTTGAACAAGGCCACCCTAAAGATAATTTCTCTTTGCCCCATATTGATACTCTGATGGATAATACGGCGAAAAGTTCTTTATTTTCTTTCATGGATGGATTCTTAGGATACAATCAGATCAAGATGGCATCGGAAGATATGGAGAAAACCACATTTGTTACAATGTGGGGAACTTTATGCTACAAGGTAATGCCATTTGGGTTGAAGAATGCTGGGGCAACATATTAGAGAGCCATGGTGACCTTGTTTCATGATATGATGCATAAGGGAATTGAGGATTATGTTGATGATATGATCGCAAAGTCACAAGGAGAAGAGGAGCATATTGCAAATCTTAAGAAGCTCTTTGAACGACTAAGGAAGTTTAGACTCAAGCTAAATTCGAAAAAATGTACTTTTGGAGTCACCTCGGGGAAATTGTTGGGTTTTATCGTCAGCAAAAAAAGAATTGAGATTGACCCAGCTAAAGTGAAGGCCATTCAGAATTTGCCACCACTTCGTACTCAAAAGGAAGTAAGAGGCTTTCTGGGGAGATTGAATTACATTGCTCAGTTTATTTCTCAGTTAACCGACAAGTGTGATCCAATATTTAAGTTACTTCAAAAACGTGATCCAGGAGAATGGGATGAAGGTTGTCAGATTGCATTTAAAAAGGTTAAGCATTATCTATCCAACCCACCAGTATTAATGCCACCTATTTCGGATAAACCAATGATACTGTATTTATCAGTATTTGAGAGATCCATGGGTTGTGTTTTGGGGCAGCTTGATGAGACTGAAAAGAAAGAACAGGCAATTTACTACCTCAGCAAGAAGTTCACAGATTATTAGTTGAAATATTCGTCGGTAAAAAAGTTGTGTTGTGCTTTAGCTTGGGCTGCTCGAAGACTCAGACAGTACATGTTGTACCATACAACGTGGTTGATTGCCAAGCTGGATCCAGTCAAGTACATGCTGGAAGCACCTTTTTTGTCAAGGAGGACGGCAAGATGGCAGGTTTTATTGTCAGATTACGACATTGTATATGTAAGTCAAAAAGCTATCAAGGGCAGTGCAGTTGCTGAATTCTTAGCAAGTCGGGCAGTGGAAGATTATGAGCCGTTGAACTTTGACTTCCCGGATAAAGATTTGATGTATGTTTCACAAGCAGATGAGATTCCCCTGAAGAAGAAAGTATGGAAATTGTACTTTGATGGCGCATCTAATGCCATGGGGCACGAAATCGGTGCAGTCCTCATATCCCCAGAAGAAGATTATTATCCTTTCACTGCTAGATTGGATTTTGATTGTACAAACAATACTGTCGAGTATGAAGCGTGTACCATAGTATGGGCCTTCGTGCTGCAGTGGACAGAAAGATCAAAGTATTGGAAGTTTTTGGAGACTCAGCCTTAGTGATATACCAGTTACGAGGAGAATAGGAAACCCGAGATACAAAGCTAATTTGATACCGAGAACTCATATTGAGTTTATTGGAGGAGTTTGAAGAAGTGAATTTCAATTATTTTTCTCGAGGAGAAAATCGAATGGCAGATGCTCTGGCTACTTTGTCATCAATGTTTAAAGTGAATGAAGGGGCTGAAGTTGTGCCAATAAATATGAGTATATATGAGTCTCCTGCTCAGTGTCTGAGTATTGAAGAAGAAGCAGATGGCCTTCCTTGGTATAACGGCATCTTGTAGTACATCAAGAGTCAACAGTATCTAGAACAAGCAACAGAAAATGACAAAAGGACTATAAGAAGGCTAGCAATGGGTTTTGTTTTAGACAGTGAGATTCTCTACAAGAAAGGAAAAGACCAAGTCTTGTTGAGATGTGTCGGATCTGCTGAAGCTCGGAGTATTATAGAAGAAGTCCATGAAGGGATATGTGGCACTCATGCTAATGGTCACATGCTTGCTAAACAGATTATGAGGGCAGGGTACTATTGGTTGACAATGGAAGAATATTGCATCAGTTATTCTCGGAAGTGCCGTAAATGCCAGATATATGCAGATAAGATTCATGTGCCGCCATCACCATTACATGTCATGACTGCACCATGGCCCTTTTCAATATGGGGAATGGATATCATAGGGCCTATTACCCCGAAAGCTTCAAATGGACATTGTTTCATCTTGGTGGCCATAGATTATTTCACAAAGTGGGTAGAAGCTGCTTCTTATGCGAATGTAACAAAGTCAATGGTATGCAGATTCGTTAAGAAAGAAATCATATGCCCTTACGAGTTGCCAGCAAGAATTATTTTGGATAATGCTCTCAATTTAAACAATAAGATGATGAGAGAAGTGTGTACTCAATTCAAGATCACACATCATAATTCGGTACCTTACCGTCCGAAGATGAATGGCGTAGTAGAAGCAGCTAACAAGAACATCAAGAAGATTGTCGAGAAAATGACCAATGTGTACAAAGATTGGCATGAGATCTTGCCTTTTGCTCTTCATGCATATCGTACTTTGGTCAGCACATCTATAGGGGCAACTCCGTTTTCTTTGGTATACGGGATGGAAGCAGTGCTACCTATTGAAGTTGAGATCCCTTCACTTCGGTTTTGATGGAAGTTGGCCTAGAGGAAGAAGAATGGGTTAGAGCTCGTTATGAACAGTTGAATCTCATCGAGGAGAAAAGATTGAAAGCAATTTGTCACGGGTAGTTGTATCAGAAAAGGATGATTCGAGCCCATAACAAGAAAGTTCATCCTAGACAGTTCAGAGAGGGGGAGTTGGTACTGAGGAAAATTCTCCCTATTGTGAAAGACCTGAGAGGAAAATGGGCTCCGAATTGGGAAGGACCCTATATGGTAAAAAGAGCTTTTTCTGGAGGAGCATTGATTTTAACTAGAATGGACGTGGAGGATTTTAGAAATCCCATGAATGTTGATGAACTGAAGAAGTATTATGCCTAAAAAAAAAAAGAGTGATGCTGTGCACATAGAAATTCGAATGATTCCAAGTGTAAAAATAGAAATTCTATATATCTATCTCCCATGTGAATTCCTTTTCAAAGAAAATACTCATGCTTGATATGATGAATGGCCATCTTTCATATTCCTTTCACTAAGAAGAAATTATCCTTAGTCACCCATTTGAGCCTTAGGAATTATTTCTTTCTTTAACCTTGATCAATGATCACCCTTTATACTGGAGGGCAAATGCAAGGAAAAATAATAAAAAGATCATGGCAAAAAGAAAGCCATTGAAAAATGTGGCAAATGAAAGCCAACAAAGCAAAAAAAGAAGAAAAGAAAGTCCAAAAAGGGACAAGTGTTTCAAGAATGAGTTCTCCTCACGAAATGGTCCTTGATCCAAATCACCCTTAAACACACTTTGGGCCTATTTTATCCTTTCTTTCTAAACCTAAACCTTAGCCTACATTACTGTTTTAAAATCCCATTTTGATCAAGCATGGATATTTAATTTGAAATGTTATTCTCAGAATTCATCCCATCTTTTGAATTGATATTTTTACCTTGGAAGCACTTAGAATTCTCAAATGCATAGTAGAATACAAAAAAAAAAAAAAAATTGAAATGAAAAAAGAATGTAAAAGGAGAGGTTTAAGCCGAAAACACGCAAATGGCGACTTAATACCGAATAGAGGACACTTGAGTTGAAAACCCGGAAAGGACGGCTCAAGTACTAATCAAAGTTCGAATCAATGCTCCGTGTAAAGGGGCAGAAAGTATCTGACAATCAGAGAAAAGGGGAACAACTCAATTTGATGTAACTACGGAAGCCGAGAGGTTACCGAAGTAAATTGCTCATTCAAGAGAAATTTCAGATGGTTGGAAAAAGGAGGGGTCCAAGATATTCCGCAACCGGAACATCTGCAACCTATAACTTTACATTTGTTTCTTATATCCTTGATATTTATGTTTACTATTTTAAAACATTACTTGCAATAAATTATTGTTATCATTTTCATGACAATTTTTGTTTGATTCATATTTTCTTTCATACATTTTTGAGATGCATTAGGATTGTTATTAAATTGCATGATGATTAGTAATAAAAAATCTTTAAATAAAAGGATTTCAGAGTATTACTAAGGAATAGATTTAAATCTTGGGAAAGGTTTGGAAAGTTCACCAAGCAAGGAAAACAGTGAACGTGTTGGAGACTCCATCAGGAAGTCAGGAAATCTGTGAATTTCAGCGAAAGTTAGAAGCTGAGACTGTTTAACAAGTTATCTTGAGTGAAGGATTCCTTAAGTGGGGCATCAATGAACAATTGAAGACTCTGTCATGAAGTCGGATAATCTGTGAATCTCAAAGAAACCATGGATTAGAAATCATGACACAATCATTTGATTGCATTCATTCTTAGGAAACATACAAGCATTTGCAAAGCATGTCATTCTCATCATTGCATTTACTAACAGTGCAGAAATCAGGAAAACTTGGACTTCCCCAAAATGAACTCGTTTTCTTTTTCAAACGAGTCGAGCCCCGAGATCACCGTCGAGGTACGTTTCCTTTCCAAATCGAACTCGTTTTGCTTCTCAAATAAGTCAAGCCCCGAGACCGCCATCGAGGTATGTTCTTTTCATTTTTAAGTAAAATTTATTTATCCAAATGAACCAAACCCAGAATCATTCTTAGTATTTTCTTTTGTTTTAAATCGAATTCATTCTGTTTTATCAAATGATCGAGCCTTGAGACCTCCGTCGAGGTATTTCTTTTTGTTTTAAATTGAATTCATTCTGTTTTATCAAATGAGTCGAGCCTTAGACCTCCGTCGAGGTATTTCCTTTTGTTTTAAATCGAATTCATTCTGTTTTATCAAATGAGTCGAGCATTGAGACCTCCGTCGAGGTATTTCTTTTTGTTTTAAATCGAATTCATTCTGTTTTATCAAATAAGTCGAGCCTTGAGACCTCTGTCGAGGTATTTCTTTTTGTTTTAAATCAAATTCATTATGTTTTATCAAATGAGTTGAGCCTTGAGACTTCCGTCGAGGTATTTCCTTTTGTTTTAAATCGAATTCATTCTGTTTTACCAAATGAGTCGAGCCTTAAGACCACCGTCGAGGTATTTCCTTTTGTTTTAAATCAAATTCATTATGTTTTATCAAATGAGTCGAGCCTTGAGACCATCGTCAAGGTATTTTCAAATCACGGGTAAGGCCTTCGGGCACCATTTTTAAGACCTCCGAGCACCATTCTTAAGACCTCCGGGCATTTTTTTCAAAATCACGGGTAAAGCCTCCGGGCACCATTTTTAAGACCTCCGGGCATTTTTTTCAAAATCACGGGTAAGGGTCGAGCCTTGATTAGTCAAGGAATTTAATTTAAGGATAATATAATCTATTTACAGTTTTTCTCAACAAAAAAAAAAAAATGATGAATGAAAATGGAAAAAGAAAAAAGAAATCCCCTTCTCTTCACATGTGATTTCACTAACTGGCCAAAATTAGTATTTGTTTATCTTTGCCTGATTCTTGATTCTCAGCAATAGTCAAATAGGGGTAGCTGTAGACACCTAATTTTGTCCGGACCACTAAAACAGGTATGTTTTCTTCCTAAATTGATGTTTCAGAATGTAAAAAGACTTTTTTCATCCTGAAGATGGTACTCCGAGACTTAGTTTAAGAGGGCAAGCATAAAAAGTCAAACTTGAAAAAAGTCAACTTCAGAAAGTCAACATTAAAAAGTCAACTACTAAAAAAGTCAACCCACTTTCAAAATCAAGATTTGAAGTTCAATTGAAAAATGGTGAAAGAATTTTGATAATCCGAGTTCTACATTGAAAGATATGGAGTTCGAAAGTTGGGTTATGGAGATTCAGTAGAAAGGAAACCCTAATTCGGGAAATTTGGGGAAAAGTGCTTAAACAATCGAATTGGTCAAAATTGAAGGTTCCAAATGAAAGATAAGCACTGACTACGGATAATGGAGAAACCACTTGAAAGAAAAACTGAAAGAAAAGTAAATCCGAGAGAAAACCGAGAATTAGAGTTTTTGGTAGATTTCGGTGAAATTGGGAAGAATTACAAAAATGGCCCGAATCGGTAGGAATAAAGCCCCTAATGGATGAGGAGTGATTAAAAAAGGATATCCCAAGGCTCAGATTGAAGAAAATCTAAAAATTGGACTTGTTTTGAGCAAAACCGGGTTTCAGAGGCAAAAGGACAAAATTGCAAAAATTTGGAAAAAATAGCAAATGAACTCCAAAAATTTTGAAAAATTGCAAATATCATTCTAAAAATCACTTGGAAGAGAATGGCAAAAGAAAATCTTGATTCGGAGTTCGTTTGCAAAATGGCCAAATTTTGGGTCTCCTATGCATAAATTCAAGAAGATAAATCCCAAAAAAATAGCAAATGAACTCCAAAAATTCTGGAAATTTGCAAATATCATTTTTAAATTATTTGGAAGAGATTGGCGAAATAAAATCTTGATTCGGATTTCGTTTGCAAAATGGCCAAATCCCGGCCCCCTATGCAGTAATTCAAGCAGATAAATCCTGAAAAAATACCAAATGAGTCCCAAAAGTTATGAAAACTTGCAGATCACACTTTTAAATTATTTTGAAGAGATTGGTGAAGAAAAATCTTGATTTGGAGCTCGTTTAAAAAATGGTAAAATTTGGGGGCATAAAAGGGCAATTTTGAAAAAAAATCCAAATAAATAGCAAATGGACTCAAATTTTTTTGAAAACTTCCAGAATTCAATTTTTTATTATTTTGAAAGTATTGAAAAGATAAAATTTGAATTTGGAGTCCGTTTGCCATTTATTTGCATTCGGGGGGCAAAAGGTCAATTTACTCAAGAAATCGAAAAGGGCTTTTCTTGCCTTTCAAAAAAATCAAACTTGGGCTAGAAAAAGGAGGGCTGGCCGATCAAGGCCCAAGGATGGGAAGGAGTTTTCTGATTTTTTAATCAAGAGGCCAAAAATGAAGAGCTAGTTAGTGATTTTTTGATCAAGCCTTTGCAAATAAGCCACATGGACCAATGCATGAAGAGGGAGAGTGTCAACATAATGGCTTAAGATTCTTGAACAGCTTTAATTATGGATAGCTAATGGCCTAATCTAAGGGTGATAATTTCATGTTTTAAATATCTTGGATTAATAGCCCTTGGATGAAAATTGGTTGGAGAAAAAATGACAACATGCTAGCCTAGAGAGAGGGGGGTTTCAGCCACTACAAGGAATGCTGATTTCTTTCATTTTCAGCACTCTCTCATTCTCTATTCTCTCTTTCTTTTGGTTGATTTTCTCTCTATTGTTGAGTAGCAAAAATAAAAGTTTAGAAAAGAAAAGAAAGTTAGAAGAGAAAAAGCTTGAAAGATAGCTTCTAGAGGTTGCTTTTAGCACTATACTCTTGCACTTTCTTTGATTTTCCATTCTTGATTTGCTGTTATTTTGGTGAGTTTCTTTTGATTTTTCTTTTTAAATAAGTGTTTTTAATGTTCTTCTTTAAGTTCTTTCTTCATCTTTTCTTATAAAAAGTTCTTGAAATATTTTTTTCCTTGTTCTTTGACATGGCCGAATGGCCCTTTTTTTCCCCCTGTTTTAGTTGCTGTTTTGCTTAGTTATTTCATGTTATTTTTGATACTAAATAAGTCTTGATGCTTTAAATCTTCTTCTACTACATATACTTGAAGCTTGTTTTAATTTCGTTGCTTGTTTATTTCCATTTATGAGTCTATTATCATGTTCTTGCATTTTTTATTTTCTGTTTTCAAAATGTTTAAGTTTGTTTATGTTTTATATTTTGTAACCCATGTGTTTATAAAAATGCTTGTTGGTTTTCATACCTCTACTTTATATTTGCATGATTTGAGTGTTATGTTTTAGTTAAGTATGTTAGTATATCAAGTGTTTGTGAAAATGCCATGCTTACTTTGAAGATGAGGCCATTCGGCCACTTCACTTATTTTTGCTTTGTGTGTGCATTTTTGTTATGTTAGTTGATAGGTTTGCATTTTCATGACATTTGGTTGAGTATTTGGTGTAAGCATGCCTTGTGTTTGTGTTATTGCCATGCATATTTTAGATGTTAGGATTGTTTTGTTTTGCCATGCATATCCATGCATTTTAGACCTAGGTTGCATTAAATGCCATGCAAGTTCATTTAGGTCTAGGTCATTTTATTGATGCCATGCATTTTTCATGACATTTAGGTTTAAACTCATGCATTTCATGCATCATATTTTCTGTATCTTTCATGCATTTCATGTCCATGCCACTTGACTTATGACTTAGGACAATCAATGGTTCAAAGTCATGTTCTCTTGAGCATACTTGTGAAAAATTAAAGAGTTGTTAAATTGATTATTCTACTTTTGTGATTTTTTTTTACTTAGCCAATTTTTGTCTAATTTTTCAAAAGTGCTAGCTACTGGTTGTGATTCATTTAGAGAGTCTGAAATATTTGTACTTTGATTTTTAAATGATTTTATCAAAGGCAAAAATGTGTTTTGGCAAAACAGTTTTTTCACCCAGTACTCGTACTTTCCTGATTTTTCTGGGTAGTCATCTTTAATCAGAAAATTAAGTCGATGTTTTCCCGTGTATTTTTACATGTCCTGAGTCTCCAGTATTTTTTTTTAGATTTTTTAGAATTTTTAAAAATAGGGTAAAAAATAATGGTTTAAAACTGGACAGTGGAGTCAGAATTGAATTTAAAGGAAAATCATTTTTCTGTTTTGGTCAAGTTACTTAGAGGGGGCTGATTAGGAAGTTTAGCTACTGACTTAGGGTAGTTTCTAAGCCTTTTTTAAACTCTAAAAATGATTTTTAAGTCTCGGGTTAAGGGTGGTCAAGTCCGGGATTTTAAACTTAGGAAATTAAAGCAAATTTAAAAAAAGGTTTAGCTAAGTTTTTATTTTTAATCTAACTTTTCAAAATTGTTTTCAAACAATCACAAAGTATTTTGGTTTTAGAATATTTAATTTGATATATTTTTCTAAGGTAGCCGGATATCTTTCTAGATATATGGATTTCCTTAATTTAAATGTCTTAGCAAATTTCATGTCATTTTAATTATATGCCATATCATTTATATTTTCCATGTCATTTAAATTATTTCATTTCATTTCATTTCGTATAGAATATATTATGTTACTTAGGTCATTTCATGTAAAATTTATTATGTTACCTAGGTCATTTCATTTCATTTAGGATATATTATGTCATTTAGGATATTTTATTTCATTTAGAATATATCATATAACTTAGGATATTACATTTCATATAGAATATATTGTGTTACCTAGGTCATTTCATTTCATTTAGAATATATCATATAACTTAGGATATTCCATTTCATTTAGAATATACTAAGACATTTAAATTATAACATATCATTTAGGTTGCATTATATTATTTAGACTTTGCTATGTCATTTTATTTATGTCATACATATTCATACTCATATTTTTTAAAATGTTTTCAAAAAGGTAATGAGTTTCAATAAAATAAAGATATTTTCAAATTAAAATAATTCATGAGTTCTCTGTCGGGTTTGTTGCGGAGGAAATCATCAATTATCATTAATAACGGAATATCTTCTTTAAAATAAGAATGATTCGAAAAGTTTTCCAAACTAATAATTTTTTTTATATTTTTCCATGTTTGTTGGGGAATATAGAAAAATTTTGAATTTATAAATTCCAGATCATTTTCAATTAAAAATGGAATTATTTTCTTTAAATTGGGAATTAACTTGAAATACTAAATTTTAAAACTGACTTTTTTACCAAGACTTGAGATAACACATGATTAATAAGGTACCGTTTTATACGGGCTTTGTGGGGCTGCTAATCCTTCCCCACACGTAACCGACTCCCGAACCCGTTTCTTTGATTTCTCTGGTTTAAAACGCAGACTTGAAATTGGTTTTAAAAATATTTTAATTAATTTTAAATTATTTTATAAAACCGGTTTTAATAGGTGGCCGATCACACCTAGCTAAAAAAATTTGGTGGCGACTGCATGTCTTTTTCAAGGTCATTTTCAAAACCTTCATTTTTCAAGAGGAATTAAGTCGACTTTTTCTCGTTTTTTTTAATGTCACGCTTAATGAATATAAAGTCTTGCGATGAGACTTGTTATTTTTTAGGTTTCGACAAACATAACAAAGTCTAGATAATATAATGCAACCTCAATGATATGACATAATTTAAATGACATAGTATATTCTAAATGAGATAAAATGATTTAAATGACATGGGAATTTAAATGATGTAGCATATTTTAAATGACATGGCTTGTTATAAATAAAATAACCTAAATGACATGGAATATGATCTAAATGACAAGAAATGAAATGGAATTAAAATAATGCTAACATATAATATGCATGAAAATGAAAATAAAAATAATAATGCATGAACATAGTATATGCTAAACAATATGACAAAAATTACTAAATAAAAAACATAGGATATCATGAAACATTCAAAATCATATGGCAAACAAATATAAGATCATAAAATGTGAATTAAAATAATAATAATATCATGAAAAATATCATAGAAAAAATCATACATTTAAATAAAATGCATGAACATGGAAAATGCAATGCATGAAAATATATTTTTTTCCTCTAAATAAAGAAATTCGTATATCTAAAAATATATCCGCCTACCTTAGGAAAATATGTCAAATTAGATTTTCTAAAAAAACAAAATTTTGTGATTGTTTAAAAACAATTTTGAGGAAAACTTGAATAAAAATTTAAACCCTTACCAAACCCTTTTAAAATGGCTCTAATTTCCTAAGTTTAAAATCCCGGACTTGACTATCCTTAACCCAAGATTTATAAAATCATTTTAAAGTTAAAAACGGCTTAAAAACTACCCTAATACAGTAGCTAAATATTCTAACCAACCCCCTCTAAATGCCTTAGCCAAATTCAACCATTATTCCTCTTTTGATTTCAAATCTACCTCTACTGTCCGATTTTTCCGCATGATTTTTTAGCCTATTTTTAAAAATTCAAAAAAACCTAAAACAAATACTGGAGACTTAGAACATTTAAATATACATGAGAAAAAATTGTCTTAATTTTTTGATTAAAGATGACTGCCCAGAAAAATTGGAGATGTTCGAGTAGTGGGTGAAAAAAACTGTTTGTCAAAACACATTTTTTGCCTTTGATAAATTCATTCAAAAACCAAAGTAGAAATTGTTGGAAGTCATACTAAAGACCTAAGGACAGTAGCTAAACATTTTAAAAACCTTGGATAAAATTGGTTAAGTAAAAAAAAAAAATCACAAAGTTAGAATAATCAATTTGACAATTCCTTAATTTTCCACAAGTATGCTCAAAGGAGCGTGACTTTGAGCCATTAATTGGCCTAAGTCACAAACCAAGTGGCAATGACATGGAATGCATGAACATACAACAAATTAAATGTATGAAATGCATGGTCTAAAGGTCTAAATGGTAAAGGAAATGCATGACAATTCATGGCAACCTAAATGCCTAGCATGAATTTGCATGGCAATAAATGCTATCCTAACTCAATATGCATGCAATGCTTGATAATGTAAATGTGACTTGGACCTAATATGTTATGAATATGCATGAAAATTATAATATGACCTAAAACCTAAATAGCATAGTAATACATGACAATACCAATGTGATTTAAGACTCAATATGCATGGCAATACCAATATGGCCTAGACCTAAAATGTAATGAACATGCCTAGCAATACTATAAGCATACAATGACTCATGAAACTAATGTCAATGCTGGAACAAACAGCAACTAATACACAATTTCAAGATATGATAATGCAAAGCATGTTACCTAAACAAAATGCAAATGAATGAGAAGGCAAGGAATGCATAAAGAGGCCAAATGATCACATGAGGCTCTATTGCAATCCTATTTAGTAAATGACATAAGTACATGATAAATCATATTAAGATGCATAATGTCATGACATTTTCAATAGCATATAACATACCAAAATCAAAATGCACAAGCTCATGGCATGGAAATGCAAACAAGTTAAGAAACAAAAGGAAAATGCACATGCAAGTCATACACAATGTGAAGTACCGAATGGTTATGGGACAATATGATGACATTTTTATCATAGCATTTTCATAAGCACATGGCATACTAAAATCAGAATATATAAGTTCATGGCATGGAGATGCAAACAAGTTAAGAAACAAAAGGAAAATGCACATGCAAGGCAAACAAAAATGAGATTGCCGAATGGTCATGGAACAATACCAAGAAAATGCAAACATGTAAGATATGATAAATGAAAAAAAATGCACAACATGAGCATATGAACAACAATGGCCGAATATGCAAGGATGCAATATCAAGCATGGAAATGAAATATATAAGTAAATATAGCATAGAAAATAATGTAAAGGACATATATACAAAAGATTTAACATAGACATGCAAAATAAATAACAAGCAAAACTAGTAAGTAGAACAAGGAAAGTTAAGCTCCATGGTTGGTATCAAATGCGCATAGCCTCTCACCAAACCATAATCACTTAGTCTTGCCAAGATCATGAAGCCTTTCCATCTCAATAAAACAGAAAATAAACCATGTAAAACAGAAAATAAGGTGAGCTTCATGGTAGGTAAAAATGGGCATAGCCTCTCTCCTAACCATGGTCACTTGGTCTAGCCAAGATCATGTAGCCATTTCAACCTTTTTTGCTTCATATTTTGTAAAAAAATCAGAACCACTCTAAAAACCTTGTAAAAATCATTTTTCACAACAACATGCAAGGAAGAAAAAAATGAAAAATATGGCAAATAAATGTGCCATTTTCGGCCATAGCATGAAACCATAGAAAAAAATTATTTTCCACCATTTTAGAAAAGAAGAAGAGATGAAAACATAAGTAAAAATTAAAAAACTTTATTTCTATGAAAAATATAGAAGAAATATGTATGATATAAAAATCTAGAAAACACCATGGAAATGAAGAAGAAAGCTAGGCTAGAGCTTAGTAAAGATGACTACCTTCAAGCTCTCAATTGAAAACCTTTTTTTTTTCTTTCTTTCAAAACCTTTTTTTTTGTGCCAAATTAGCTACTGTGTTCCAGCCAAAAACCTATGAAAAAAATGAAATTTCCTCTTTCCTTTAGCCTTGGCCGAATGGCCCTCTAACCCTTGGATGGGAATTGCACTTTTTCTCCTCCAATCTTGGCCTTTAGATTTAGATATTTTGATGAAAACATAAAAATGTCATCTTGCCAATTGATAGCAGCCCTTAAGATGTGTACTCAGACCTTGTAGTAACCTTAGCCATTAGATGCAAAAGAGGACCAATCCCATGCACTCCCTTGCTTGCCCCTCTTGAGTGCCTACCCTTGGATGAGTTGTGCTATTCCATTCTCGGTCATTGGATGAGGCCAAGATAAAAATGACATCTTGTAGATTAAATCCAACCCTCAACATGTGTACTCAGCCCTTGTAGATGGCCTAAGCCATTGGATGAAAAGAGATAATCCCATGCACTGCCTTGCTCAACCGAATAGATGCTCACCCTTGGATAAATTGTGCTCATCTTTTCTCTTCCATTCTTGGCCATTAGATGAGGGTTATTTTATGAAAAATAAAATTGTCATTTTGGCATTTAAACTTGGCCATTGTATGGTGCATTTAACTTTCCTACAAGGCACCTAAGCCATTAGATGAAGGGGGGACCATTTGCAAGGTGTTAGTGGTAGCACGTGGCTTGATAGTGACTAGGGAATTAAATTGTTCAAGCTTCCTTCTTCTCCTATATGTTGTCTGACCAAGGGAAGAAAAAACCCCAGCAATTACTTCTTCTTTCATATTTTTCTCAATTACCAATTTGCCCTTTTTGGTTTCTTTGGTGAAATAACTTTTTTGCCCCCCAAACTTAAATAAATAGCAAACGGACTCCAAATTCAAAATTTCTTTTTTCAATAATTTTGAAATAATAAAAAATTGAATTATGGAAGTTTTCAAAAATTTCCGAGTTCATTTGCTATTTATTTCAGATTTATTTCCAAAATTGCCCCTTTTATGCACCCGAACTTTACCATTTTTAAACAAGCTCCGAATCCAGATTTTTCTTCACGAATCTCTTCCAAATAATTTAAAAATGTGATCTGGAAGTTTTCATAATTTTTGGAGCTCATTTACTATTTTTTCGGGATTTATCTGCTTGAATTACTTCATAGAGGACCCGGAATTTGGCCATTTTGCAAACGAACTCCGAATCAAGATTTTCTTTCGCCAATCTCTTCCAAATAATTTAAAAATGAGATTTGAAAATCTTCAGAATTTTTGGAACTCGTTTGCTATTTTTTCGAGATTTATCTGCTTGAATTACTACATAGGAGACCCGGTATTTGGCCATTTTGTAAACGAACTCCGAATCAACATTGTCTTTCTCCAATCTCTTCCAAATAATTTCAAAATGAGATTTACAAATTTTCATAATTTTTGGAGTTCATTTGCTATTTTTCCCATATTTTCCAATTTTGCCCTTTTGCCTCCAAAACCCGATTTTGCTCAAAACATGTTCGATTTTTAGATTTTCTTCAAACTGAGCCTTGGGCTATCCTTGTTTAATCATTTCTCATCAATTAAGGGCTTTAGATCTACCGAATCGAGCCATTTTTGCAATTTTTCCAAATTTCACCGAATTCCACCTAAAAATGCTAATTCTCGGTTTTCTTTCGAATTGACTTTTCTATAACTTTTTCTTTCAAGTAGCTTCTCTATTACCCATAGTCAGTGCTTATCTTTCATTTGAGACCTTCAATTCTGACCAATTTGATCGTTTAAGCACTTTTCCCCAAATTTCCCGAATTAGGGTTTCCTTTCTACTAATTCTTGTAACCCAACTTCCAAACTCCATATCTTTCAATGTAGACCTCGGATTATCAAAATTCTTTCATCGTTTTTCAATTGAACCTCAAATCTTGATTTTGAAAGTGGGTTGACTTTTTTAGTTGTTGACATTTTTGGGGTTGACTTTTTTGAGTTTGACTTTTCTGTCTGCTTTCTTAGACTAAGCCTCGGAGTAACACCTGCAGGATGAGAAAAGCCTTTTAGTGTTCTGAAACATCAATTTAGGAAGAAAATGTACCTGATTTAGGGGTCCGGACAAAATTAGGTGTCTACAACTCCCACTACTCGTGGTGATATTTAACGAAATTCTCTCATCTCAGGATATCTTATGAACCATTACTATGACATTCTTCAAATTCAGTCGTCGGTAATCCGCGTTCAATTTTATCCTTATGTTTATTTATTAAAATTAATTTCTCACTATAATACTTTAAACCTTCTACAACAAACCCATATTTTATGACGCTAAAATATTCTACTCCATTTAAACGAATGATGAACACCGATAACGAAATATATTAAAATATGCTACAACATTTACAATAAATAATAACCACCAATAATAAAATATATTAAAACATGCTACAACATTAAAACACAAACAAAATATATTAAGACATGCTACAACATTTTAAATAGATAATAAACACCAGTAATAAAATACTAGAACATGTTACAACATTAAAATAGATAATAAACACCGATAATAAAATACTAAAAACATGTTACAACATTAAAACACAAATAGTAAAACATCTTAAAAATATACTACAACCTTTATATAAATACTAAACACGAACAATATAATATATTAGAACGTACTACAACATTTAAATAAACAATAAACACCAATAAAAAAAATAATAAAACATGTTACAACGTTAAAGCACAAATGATAACTCGTATAATTATATAGTTTTTAGTTATGTTTTATTATTGTTTTGTGTCAAATACGAGTTATTATTGTTTAGTCTAATTGTGTTTATGATCTTTTATATTTTTATGTAATTTGGTGTTTTTCACAAGTTTATTTGAGTGATTTCAGATTACTAGAATTAAGGGCAAATCCAGTTCAGTTCCAGTTCCGACACCGTTTACCATATCAGCTATATCTCGAGTTTCACTGAAGCAATAAGGCTCAAATTTGTAGCCGTGCAAAGCTAAGAGGCATATCTATCTTTTTCATGTTTTACACTTCTTGAAACGGAGTCGTTTTCCCTAGTGAAATCGACCATCAAGTTGGCTGATGTGCAATGACGTCTGTGCTGACCTGTTTTCGTATTTTGCCCATATCTTCTTATCCCCATGAGAAAATGATCTGATTCCAACGGCTATGGATCCGTAACTGATAGGGGTATATTTTTCTAGAAGACCATTTGATCAGATCGAGCCTCCAACATTGACAAAATCGACCATCAAGCTGGCTGATCAGAATTGTCATACAATATGACGAAAATTGTTAGAAAAATGCACCCACCTATTATACCTACCTTTGAAATTTGTAAAGCTTGTCTCTTGTCATTTAGCCCTCCAAAATGTGTATAAATAGAGGGCCTTGGATGAGTATTGGAAATACATTATACATTGGTAGGATATTAGCCATTGTAATAAAATTCTCTAAGTTTTCTTCTTCTTTCCTTTCTCTAGTTTTCTTTTTCTTTATTTACTTATGCTTCTTACATTTCTTTTCATTTTTAGTATGTGTTGCTAATCATATTGTTGAGGTGATGAGGTGAAGCTCTTGGTAAATGCTAAGGTTAGTCTCTTAAACATGAGCTAAAATGAATCATCATTTATAAACACTAGTATAGATAATATTTTCTTTTGGTTTAAAATCATACTTACAAAGTAGAGATCTTGATTCATTATTGACAATGAAAATGGCACAGTAAATGCTTGGTTTCATAACCTTGATTTGTTGTAGACATATACCTTGGCATAAGGAATGCTTGGACTCTTTTTATGAGTTTTGAGGACACCAAATGAACATAATATCATATGCTATGGACGTTGGACAATTTGGACTGAATTGCTAAACCTTCCGATTGGAACCTCCCTTATGTGTGGATTTCAATTGTGTAATAAAACAAGATTAATCTTAGCATAACACCAAGAGTGGATTCTCTAACCTCAACATCCTTTCTTATTGTTTTTTATATCTTGTTTAATTGCTTTTATGTTATTTTGTTCTCTAATATCTTGTTTACTTTCTTTGTTGTTGATTCCCTAATATCTTGTTTATTTTCTTTTTCATATATATTTATAAACTTATACTTACTAGTACGCTTCCCTGTGGTTCGACCTCGGACACCCGAGAATTTATTACTTGAACATAACCTGCACTTGGGTTTACAACTCTTAATTGAGTCTCCATCAAGTTTTTGGCGCCGTTGCCGGGGAAGCAATACTAAGTATATAAGTTTATAAGTATATTTATTTTTATTGGCTGGTTATACCGCCTAATTTTGTATATATTTGTTTTTATTGGCTGGTTATACCGCCTAATTTAGTATATTTATTTTGTTTGGCTGGTTATACCGCCTAATTTGTATATTAACTTTGTTTTATGCTTGTTTGGCGACGTGATTTTAGATCTCGTCGTTTAGTTAGATTTTATTGTGAAACTTTTTCAGGTAATCTTTCTAATACAACTCCTACCATGGCTGACAATGAAAGTGTTCATGCTGAAGATGAGAACAGACAAGTACGCACCATGCGTGACTACTTGCAACCAACTCGAAGCTCATCACCCTCTTGTTTTATTTTTCCTCTCAATGCAAACAACTTTCGTTTTAAACCAGGTATGATAGCTTTGCTTCCAAATTTCTATGGGTTGGAATCGGAAAGTGCTTACTCGTTTCTAAAAGACTTCGAAGATGTATGTGTCACCTTTAATGACCAACAATGTACAAATGAAATTGTCAAGCTAAAATTATTTCCTTTTTCTTTAAAAGATAAAGCAAAAATTTGGCTTCATAATTTAAAACCAAGGTCAATTGGCACATGGCAAGAATTACAAACTGAGTTTCTAAAGAAATTTTTCCCAGCACATAAAACTACTGCTTTGAAAAGACAGATTCAAAATTTCAATCAAAATCAAAATGAAGCATTTTTTCAGTGCTGGGATCGTTTTAAAGATTTGTTAAGTTCTTGTCCACATCATGGTTTTGAAAAATGGCGTCTTATTAGTTTCTTTTATGAAAGTTTAACTCCCGAAACTAAACAATTTGTTGAAACAATGTGTAACGGTGAGTTTCTAGAAAAAGAACCTGAAGAAGCCTTTGACTACTTAGACCATTTGGCAGATAACTCTCAAGCCTGGCACACAGATAATTCCTCTGAAAGTTTCAATAGATCTAATCTTGTTTCTAACAGAGGTAAATATCATTTTAGTCAAGAAGATGAGATAAAAGCTAAAGTAGCTAATTTGGCTAGAAAGATTGAAGCCATGGAACTTAGAGAAGTAAAAGAAGTCAAAACGGTTAAAAATGAAGAAAGTTGTGGAATTTGTGAAATCATGGGACACCCCACTTCTGAATGTCCAAACATTCCCATTCTTAAAGAAGCGTTGCATGATCAAGTAAATTCCATAAACACATTTAAAAAGCCTTTTCCTTCTCCTTACTCTGAAACGTATAACCCTGAATGGAGAAATCATCCCAACTTCAGTTGGCGGAATAATAATCATGTTCAGGTACCACAATCTCAAAAGCCGGGCAACACTTTTTCCTATCAACCTTCACGTGTACAAACCTTGGAAGAAACATTGCAAGCATTCATGCAAACACAAGCAAATGTGAATAACCAAACTTCACAGGACATCAATGAGATCAAAAACACCTTGTCCACATTGACAGCTTCATTACGCACTCAAGAAAAAGGTAAGTTTCCTGCTCAACCTCAGCCTAACCCTTCTACTCAATGTTTTGTTTCTTGCTCCAATGAAACTCAACAGGAAAATGCCAGTTCTATCACAACTCTTCGAAGTGGAAAGGCAATTGACAAAAACATTCCATCAAAAGACCAAGATCCTTCTTCCCCTCCGAAAAGTAATGGTAAGGATGATGGTAAGTCTGAACTTCTTGAAAATTTGGACAAAGAAAAAGGTATGCATCCTGCTCATTTTCCTCAAAGGTTGCAAACAATAAAGAATTTGAATCAAAATGCAGAAATTTATGAACTTTTCAAACAAGTTAAGATTAACATTCCTTTATTGGATGCAATCAAACAAGTTCCATCTTATGCTAAATTTTTGAAGGACATGTGCACAGTTAAAAGGAAACATAATGTACAAAAGAAAGCATTTTTGACGGAAAGTGTGAGCTCAATCATTCAGCACCTTACTCCACCAAAATTCAAAGATCCTGGATGTCCAACAATCTCATGCATCATTGGAAACACTAGAATAGAACGTGCATTGCTTGATCTTGGTGCTAGTGTTAATCTTTTGCCTTTTTCTGTTTATCAACAGTTAGGTTTAGGTGAACTCAAGGAAACACCTGTTACACTTCAACTAGCTGATCGTTTTGTAAAAATTCCTCGAGGGATAGTTGAAGATGTTTTGGTTCAAATTGATAATTTTTACTTCCCTGTTGATTTTATTGTTTTGGACACACATCCTGTTTCAAATCCAAATGTTCAAATTCCTGTTATATTAGGCCGTCCATTTCTTGCAACTTCTAATGCTCTGATAAATTGCAGGAATGGTATGTTGAACATTTCTTTTGGAAATATGACTTTAGAATTAAATGTGTTCAACATTTGCAAGCAACCTGGTGATAATTCAGAAGTACATGAAGTGGATTTCATTGAAGAACTTGTTCATGAACATCTCACCACTACCACATTCCATGATCCTTTAGAAGCTTATTTAATTGAATGTGAGTTTGATAATGCTTCAGAAATTTCACACACTGATTCTTTGTTAAATTCTTTTCAGGTTAAGCATTGTTGGAAACAAAAGTTTGAGGAACTTCCATCACTCACAAATGTCATTGTACCATCAACTATTGAACCACCCAAGCTGGATTTAAAACCATTGCCATCCGAGCTAAAATATTCCTTTTTGGGTGAGAGTGAAACTTTTCCAGTCATAATTTCTTCACATCTTGATGAACTACAAGAAGGTAAGTTGTTACAACTTTTGAAGATGCACAAAAATGCATTAGGATGGACCTTAGCTGACATAAAGGGAATAAGCCCATTAATCTGCACACATAATATTTATTTAGAGGAAAATGCTAAACCCTCTAGACAAATGCAACGAAGGCTTAATCCTAATATGAAAGAAGTAGTGAGAAATGAAGTCATTAAACTTCTAGATAATGGAATCATTTATCCTATCTCTGATAGCAAATGGGTAAGTCCTACTCAAGTCGTACCTAAGAAATCTGGAGTTACTGTAGTTAAAAATGAAAACAATGAATTAATTCCAGCTAGGACTGTTACTGGTTGGCGCATGTGCATTGACTATAGGAAACTTAACTCAGTGACGAGGAAAGATCATTTCCCTTTGCCTTTCATGGATCAAATCTTAGAAAGAGTTGCAGGGCATGAGTTTTATTGTTTTCTAGATGGATATTCTGGGTATAATCAAATTGCCATTGCACTTGAGGACCAAGAGAAAACCACTTTTACATGTCCTTTTGGTACTTTTGCATATCGTAGAATGCCATTTGGATTATGTAACGCCCCTGCCACATTTCAAAGATGCATGCTTAGCATTTTTAGTGACATGATTGAACGTAATCTTGAGATTTTCATGGATGATTTTTCTGTTTCTGGTGATTCATTTGATGATTGCTTAGCCAATTTGAAAAATGTATTGATTAGGTGTGAAGAAAAAAATCTTGTTCTTAATTGGGAAAAATGTCATTTCATGGTCACTAAAGGTATTGTACTAGGTCACATTGTTTCTGCAAAAGGGATTGAGGTAGACAAGTCAAAACTTGAATTGATTGCTAATCTACCCACACCAAAGACAGTAAAGGACATTAGGTCATTCTTGGGACATGCAGGTTTTTATAGAAGATTCATAAAAGATTTTAGCACGATATCTAAACCTCTATGTAATCTTTTAATGAAAGACACTGCATTTGAATGGACTAAAGATTGTGAAGATGCTTTTGAAAAACTCAAAAATATGCTCACTACTGCTCCTATTATGAGATCTCCTGATTGGTCTTTACCATTTGAAATAATGTGTGATGCTAGTGACTATGCTGTTGGTGCTGTGTTAGGACAAAGGAAAGATAATAAACCACATGTAATTTACTATGCAAGTAAAACTTTAAATAGAGCCCAAATGAATTATTCCACTACAGAAAAGGAATTACTTGCAGTTGTTTTTGCATTGGATAAATTCAGATCTTACCTTGTTGGATCATCAATTGTTGTCTTTAGTGATCATGCAGCTTTAAAATATCTTCTCTCTAAGAAGGATGCAAAACCTAGGTTGCTGAGGTGGATCCTTTTGCTGCAAGAATTTGACATCACCATTCGAGATAAAAAAGGAGTAGAAAATGTGGTGGCTGATCATTTATCAAGACTTGTTTGTGATGAATCTTTTGGAACCTCACCAATAAATGATACTTTTCCTGATGAACAACTTCTAATTGTCTCCACGACACCTTGGTTTGCTGACATTGCTAATTTTCTTGCTACAGGAAAAATTCCTTCTCAATGGAGCACACAAGATAAAAGGAAGTTTCTGAATGAGGTAAAGAAGTTCTATTGGGATGACCCTTACTTGTTCAAATATTGTCCTGATCAGATTTTTCGAAGATGCATTCCCGACAATGAGGTAAGTAGTGTAATTAAGTTTTGTCATTCCGAGGCATGTGGTGGTCATTTTTCATCAAAGAAAACTGCTGCAAAAATTTTACAGTGTGGATTTTACTGGCCAACTTTGTTCAAAGATGCACATAATTTTTGCAAGTCATGTGAAAGTTGTCAAAAATTAGGTTCCATTTCGAAAAGAAACATGATGCCTTTGAACCCAATTCTTGTAATTGAAATTTTTGACTGTTGGGGTATTGATTTCATGGGACCATTTCCACCATCTTTTGGTTTCTTATACATTTTAGTTGCAATAGATTATGTTTCAAAGTGGATAGAGGCAATTCCATGTCGAAATAATGATCACAAAACAGTGATTAAATTTTTAAAAGAAAATATTTTGAGTCGATTTGGAATTCCTCGATCTATCATAAGCGATGGGGGAACACATTTTTGCAACAAGGTTTTTGAAACATTAATGAAGAAATATGCCATTACACACAAAGTTGCAACCCCTTATCACCCGCAGACAAATGGACAGGTAGAATTAGCAAATAGGGAGATTAAACAAATTTTGGAAAAGACAGTTAATCCAAATCGCAAAGATTGGTCTCTTAGACTTAACGATGCATTATGGGCCTATCGAACAGCTTTTAAAACAGCATTGGGCATGTCTCCTTATAGGCTAGTTTATGGAAAACCTTGTCATTTACCTGTGGAACTTGAGCATAAAGCATATTGGGCCATTAAAATGTTCAACTCAAACCTTGATGACGCTTCTAATTTACGAAAATTACAAATAAATGAACTTGAGGAACTCAGAAATGATGCATATGAGAATTCTAAAATTCATAAAGAAAGAACTAAAGCCTTTCATGACAAGTTAATTTCAAGAAAAATATTTGATGTTGGGCAAAAAGTTCTACTTTATAATTCTAGACTTCACATATTTCCTGGTAAGTTGAGATCAAGATGGACTGGCCCATTTGTGGTTAAGCATGTGTATCATTATGGAGCAGTTGACATTGAGAATCCTCAAAATGGTAACGTATTCAAGGTAAATGGACAAAGACTCAAACTCTTTTTGGAAAATCATGTTACTCAAGAAGAGGTTGTTTTTCTTTCTGATCCTTGTTTTGAAAATAACTAGATGTAAATATAACTTTTACTAATCTTCAAAAAAAAAAAAAAAAAAAAAAAAAAATTCATTTTTTTCCCGGTTAAATGGCGGATAACGGTACTTCGTGATTATTTAAGTCGGTTCCATCAGCTACCCACAAAACTGATATTGTATATAAATTTCTCTTTCATTTTATTTTATTTCATTTTTTTTTCAGGATGGATGATATTCTCAAAAGATTGCAGAAATGATTTCCTCCTTTTCCTCGGAATATTTTACTGAAGCTTTACCAAGTTCGATTAGAAAGATTAAGAATGCTTATGAACAAAGGGATTCCTGAAGACATACGTTGGATAATTGAAGCCAAGGTACGTGAAGATGAATATCTTCCTGTTTTGCATTTACCAGGTACAGGTAGAAGCACTTATGCAAAGAAGCGACGAGCAAAGCGCATGAGTTCAAATTGCCACAAATGTGCACGATGGACGTGTAACGGTAAATGTCGTTCTATTGGGATTCCGTCCTCTAATCGAGATGATAAAATTGAATTCATTAAGGATGGACTGAGTAAGGAGAATTTGGGTAATATCCAACTTTCTCTTGAGACGCATCCTAGTGGAGACGTACAAAGAGAAATTCTTGATTTATGGTCGCAATTCCAAAAGGAATGACAACATCTTGGGAATCTGATGTTAAAAGACCCTGTTTGTCAGCTTGTAAGAAAACTGGATGGGAAGCATATCCTCGACTCATAGAAGGCGTTTAAGCCGTTTCTGGACGTAAAACCAGAGGAAGATGTGAGCCACAATCACAACTACAATAAATGACTTCTCTGCTTTTGGTTTGATTTGCAATAATTTCATTTCGGTTTAATTTACGTGTTGTTCGATTTGTGTAATTATTCTCGTATTTTTTGCATTGGTCTTTTACGGTTGATTTTTCTCCTCTTTTTGATTTTCTTCCTGAAATCACTCAAAAATCTTTTGTTAGGTTAACATTTTCTTCTGACAGGTCAAATACACTTTCGGCGACATTATCTAACATTTTGTTTGTTGTGTCTCAGTTATAATAAGTGGTTAGCAACCTCTGCAGGTAATATCTCCTAAATTCTACCTTTAAAATTTGACATTGGGGACAATGTCATATTTTAGTAGGGGGTAAGGGACATATTTTGCTAAAAAAAAAATTGTTGTGTTTTAAGACATTTAGAAGTATTCATTCTGAACAAGGTCTGAGTAAGGGAGACTTGAGACATACCTTGTCAGTTTGATTTAATCTTTTTCTTCTTCAAAAAAAAAAAAAAAAAAAAAGCATGTTTAGACTTAGTGTGTTTTTTTAGTTACTTTCAATACTATAATGAGATATGAATTGCATAAGTCTAAAACAGATTTATTAGTGAGAAGATTTTCATGAGAATTGAGCTTGATGTCAACCTTTTTATGAGCCAATGTTAATATGATATGTTGATTGAGAAAGAAGCATGTTTAGACTTAATCTGACTTGTATAATCATCCTTGTGAGTTTTTGAGCCTATAATGATTGATGCATTATACAAATCAATCTAATTTCTTTCGTGGGTGCTCTTATGATTACATGATTCTCTAGAACTTGCTTTAAACCGTTTGATACTATATTGATACATGTGACAACATGAATATGATAGAGGCATTAGGATTATAACCAGAGCCAAACAGCCATCCCTTATTAATGTTCTAAGAGAACATCCCCACTAGTGAACCAATTTGAGCCTACATTAAATATGCTGTTTTATTGGTAACCACAACTTACACCTAGCCTAAATATACTTATATCCTTACCCTTGTTCTAAAGATGGATTATATATTTTGAGACATATTGCAAAAAACAAGGGATATTTTTAGTTGAAAATTTGGGTTAGAAACAAAAGATAAGTGTGGGGGAAGAAAAGAAAAGAAAAAGTCAAGAGAAAAAGAAAGGGATCATTGTTAAATACATTCCCATATTCAAAAAAAAAAAATAAAAAAAAATCTTCTCTTGAACTTCTAGTTAAAGTAAAGAAAAAGATGTTACAAAGTTGGTTAGAATGAAGCAAAGGCTCAACATGAATATTTAGCCTATGTGACTATGTACTTGTAAAGAGTTTTGAGAAGTTTCTTTGTATGATCTTATTATGTCTCTAAAATCTATGAACTCTTTGGAACCTTTGTGATATCTTTATCCTTTTGTTCTTTAACCACATTATAACCCTTTGGCCCCATTACAACCTTGAATAAAGACCTCTTGATTTATGAAGTTGTATGATCTAAATAGTGGAGAATAGGTGGACAAGCAAGCATATGGTAGAAGTGTTTTCATGAGATTGATTGAGTGTAAACACTTTACCACTACTTTAAAGAGTGAAAATCATGAGAGTATAGTGAGAAGTTGAGATTAAGTTGAATATGCACTATTTTGATTGAAATATGTTATGTTAATATTGGCTTAACTCATTTATTTACATTCAAGCATAAATTTTTGTGAAATTCTTTGAGCTATTGATTAGTTTATAAGACTTGTTCAAAGATTGTCTCTAATTTATATTGAAAGGATTAGGAGTAAATATTTTTAGTGTATGTAGTTTACTTATATTTTAGTTTTTCAATGTTTGTGGGTATCGTTCTAGTAAACCCTCACGAGACTAAACTCGTCCACTAGGGACACCTAGGGGTTTAAAGGCTTGTGTCACATGCTAAGTGCCACCGTGATTTCCTACGAAAATGGATTAGATTAGATTTTCTTATTTTATTTTTATTGAGTCGTTGCTAGGGACTAGCAACAATCTAAGTGTGGGGGTGTGATAACTCGTATAATTATATAGTTTTTAGTTATGTTTTATTATTGTTTTGTGTCAAATACGAGTTATTATTGTTTAGTCTAATTGTGTTTATGATCTTTTATATTTTTATGTAATTTGGTGTTTTTCACAAGTTTATTTGAGTGATTTCAGATTACTAGAATTAAGGGCAAATCCAGTTCAGTTCCAGTTCCGACACCGTTTACCATATCAGCTATATCTCGAGTTTCACTGAAGCAATAAGGCTCAAATTTGTAGCCGTGCAAAGCTAAGAGGCATATCTATCTTTTTCATGTTTTACACTTCTTGAAACGGAGTCGTTTTCCCTAGTGAAATCGACCATCAAGTTGGCTGATGTGCAATGACATCTGTGCTGACCTGTTTTCGTATTTTGCCCATATCTTCTTATCCCCATGAGAAAATGATCTGATTCCAACGGCTATGGATCCGTAACTGATAGGGGTATATTTTTCTAGAAGACCATTTGATCAGATCGAGCCTCCAACATTGACAAAATCGACCATCAAGCTGGCTGATCAGAATTGTCATACAATATGACGAAAATTGTTAGAAAAATGCACCCACCTATTATACCTACCTTTGAAATTTGTAAAGCTTGTCTCTTGTCATTTAGCCCTCCAAAATGTGTATAAATAGAGGGCCTTGGATGAGTATTGGAAATACATTATACATTGGTAGGATATTAGCCATTGTAATAAAATTCTCTAAGTTTTCTTCTTCTTTCCTTTCTCTAGTTTTCTTTTTCTTTATTTACTTATGCTTCTTACATTTCTTTTCATTTTTAGTATGTGTTGCTAATCATATTGTTGAGGTGATGAGGTGAAGCTCTTGGTAAATGCTAAGGTTAGTCTCTTAAACATGAGCTAAAATGAATCATCATTTATAAACACTAGTATAGATAATATTTTCTTTTGGTTTAAAATCATACTTGCAAAGTAGAGATCTTGATTCATTATTGACAATAAAAATGGCACAGTAAATGCTTGGTTTCATAACCTTGATTTGTTGTAGACATATACCTTGGCATAAGGAATGCTTGGACTCTTTTTATGAGTTTTGAGGACACCAAATGAACATAATATCATATGCTATGGACGTTGGACAATTTGGACTGAATTGCTAAACCTTCCGATTGGAACCTCCCTTATGTGTGGATTTCAATTGTGTAATAAAACAAGATTAATCTTAGCATAACACCAAGAGTGGATTCTCTAACCTCAACATCCTTTCTTATTGTTTTTTATATCTTGTTTAATTGCTTTTATGTTATTTTGTTCTCTAATATCTTGTTTACTTTCTTTGTTGTTGATTCCCTAATATCTTGTTTATTTTCTTTTTCATATATATTTATAAACTTATACTTACTAGTACGCTTCCCTGTGGTTCGACCTCGGACACCCGAGAATTTATTACTTGAACATAACCTGCACTTGGGTTTACAACTCTTAATTGAGTCTCCATCAACAAATAATAAAAATAATTAAGACATACTACAATATTTGAATAAATAATAAACACAAATAATTGAATATGTTAAATATGCTACCACATTTAAATAAACGATAAACACGAATAATAATATATACTAAGACATGTCAAGACATTTAAATAAATAATATATTAAAATATGCTAACATATTTAAATAGATAATGCACAAAAATAAAAGGGAAAATAAAATTACCCTATTTAATGGAGCCTGCCCCAAGTCTAAAAGAATTTGGACCCAAAGTTGGTGGGTTTGAAAACCCACGTTGGGCTGATCTGCTTGCAATGGGCCTGTTGGCCCTTTTTTTTTTCTTTCTTTTTTCCTTTTCTTTTCTATTTTGGCCCTCAAAACCGGGTCAGGCGCGGACCCGGGTTGACCCGCGGGTCAACGTGCGGGTTCAGTTGACCCGCCGCTCCAAAAGGGTGTTGTTTTGGCACTCTTTAAAAGTCCTCTATTTTTTTATTTTTTATTTTTCTCCTTTTTCCTTCTCTCTCTTCTTTCTTTCTCTCTAAAAACAGAACCCAGAAACCCCCAATCCCCAAAAATCGATAGTCGAACCATCGTGCCAGCCGCTGGTCACCGTCGTTGACCGTCGCTCGCTGGCAACTGATCTCTTCTAAATTTTACCAAAAGTCCCCTTTTCTTCTCCTCTCCTCAATTCCGAACCTAGAATCCCCAAAAAAAGGCCTCGAAACACCTAGATGTAAGGCCGAATGTTTGGCCTTTCCCCTCTCCAATCTCCTTAGTCGGCTGTTGAACCGGCACCAAACTTCCACCGTAGCCTCCCCTCACCTCAATCCCCACTCTCACCGTTCGGACTGCCCGAATCAAACCCTCGAACCTTTAAATCCTAAGAAAACCGAAACCTATTGATTTTGTTTATGTTTGTTTTTTTTTTATGGTTTTTTTTTGGGTTGTGTGGATGAGGGTGTGTGGGTTATTGATGGCTGTGTGTTATTTTTTTTATTTTATTTTATTCTGGATCTGTTTTTCTTCAGGTGGTGGGTGGCATGTGTAGGTTTGGGTGGAGTGTTTGGGTGGTGGCTAGGGTAGGGGGTTGTGTGCAAGGCAGATACCTAGGGTAGGGGGTGGCTATCTGGTCAGCCACTAGGTTGGTGGCGTGTGTGGAGGGCAACAAGGGGTTAGGTTTCTGGCAGCTAGGTAGGCAAGGGGAGGTGGCGTTGCCTAGGGTGGCTGTTAGGTTTTGCTTGGGAGGGTAGCAGCAGGCCCAGTAGGTAAGGCCTGCTTGCTGCTTGGGCCTGCTAGCCTAGCAGGCCCAAACGGGCCCTGGGTCCAAACCCAAAAGTAAAAAAATAAAATAAAAATTACTACCGATAAAAATAAATAAAAAGAAGAATGAAAGGTAAATACAAATGACATGTTTATTATTTAAACCTAATATTACCCGGACAAAATTAGGGCATTACAGCTGCCTCTCTTTACACATTTTTGAGGATAAAAAATAGAGCAAAGTCGTAAGAAATAATTTTGTCGGGGATTATGGATCCATACAAAACACTATCTTTTTTTCTTTTCTTTTTTTTCATTTTTCCATCATCATAATTTTTTTTTTCATTTTTCATATATAGACTTTAAAATAATGGATTTGCCTTAAATTTACTTTCTTGACTAACATACCAAGGCTCGACCCGGCTTAAGGAAACGGGTTCGATTTTGCAAGAAACAAAATACCTCGACGAAGTCCCGGGGCCTAATCTTATCTTGTGCCAACTTCACTGGGCTTAAACCATAACTGTGCCAGCTTACATGGGGCTTAAAAACATCTAAAATGCCAACTTCACTGGGCTTACTTTCTCTTGGTGCCAGCTACATCGGGCTTAAACTCATCTAAGTGCCAACTTTAACTGGGCTTAAACCATAATTATGCCAGCTTACATTTGGTTTAATCTCATCTAAAGTGCCAACTTCAACTGGGCTTACTTCACAACTGCCAGCTTACGTTGGGCTTAACCTCATCTAAATGCCAACTTCACTGGGCTTACACCATAACTGTAACAGCTTACATTGAGCTTAATGCCAACTTCAACTGGGCTTACACCATAACTGTGCCAGCTTACATTGGGCTTTACCAACCAAGATGCCAACTTCAACTGGGCTTACACCATAACTGTTCCAGCTTACGTTGGGCTTAACCAACTAAATGCCAATTTCAACTGGGCTTACACCATAACTGTGCCAGCTTACGTTGGGTTTAACCAACTAAATGCCAACTTGAACTGGGCTTATACCATAATTGTGCTAGCTTACGTTGGGCTTAACCAACTAAGATGCCAACTTCAACTGAGCTTATACCATAACTGTGCCAGCTTACGTTGGGCTTAACCAACTAAAATGCCAACTTCAGCTGGGCTTACGCTATAACTGTGCCAGTTTACGTTGGGCTTAACCAACTAAATGCCAACATCAACTCGGCTTATACCATAACTATGCCAGCTTACGTTGGGCTTAATAATCCTTTCTTTTGAAAAACTCCTCTTTCGAGGTTCCACAACTTTAAAAATTAAAAGCTCTTCCTTCGAGGCTCCACAACTTTAAAAATTTCTCATCCACAAATGTCTCAACACTTTGAAATATTCATTTCTATTTTTTTCTTTTCATCATATTCAAAATTTCTCAACACTTTTTCATTTCATCGTTTCGAAAATTTCTCATGACTCATTTCTTTTCTCCAGAACATCTCTTTTTTCTTTGCTTTTACTTTGACAGACCCTTTCCTCTAATCCTAAAGCCAACCTTTAATCTTTCTTTCTTCTTTTCCTAAACTTTCATCTTCTCTGTCTTCAAAAATCCTATCTTCTTTTTCCCCTCATCTTTTTCATGCTTGCAGAATTAACAAACCTACAAAGATACAAATGCAAATGTTCATTTTATGATGCGTGAATGCTCATGACATCATTTCACATGAAGAAAATGTTGAGAGAGTTGATCATCTCCCTTTTTCCTCGTGTCCTGGTAAAGTTTCCCCACTCCTTGCCATCTTGTCGAAGAAATCATATGATTTTTATATTTCCAACATTTTCCTTGCCCTGGCGAATTCTTTCTTTCCGGTTTCCTGGCCAAGATCAAAACACAGAGTCAAACTTTATGTAAGTAAGAATTCAAAATTTTGTACCCTTGTAGAATGTAAACTTTATTTTTTTCCAAAGCATATCCATATCTCAATTTAAGTTTGTTCTTCTCAAAACTTGTCAATTTCATTTCTTCTGAAACATGTGAAATTGAAGTCTTTCAAAAATTGGTGATCACCATTAAAGACATTTCTAAGTGAGGTGAGAAAACAACCCCCATTTGTTTTGAGTAATTTGAATGGTTTAATGCAACAAAGTCAATGGACTGATGCAATAAGGTCTGGATTCATCTAAGGAAGCTTCCCAACAAGACAAGGAAAAGAAGGTGAATGCCCCTTTATCTCAGCTCACGAGTAAGTTCTCAAAAAATGAATTCTTTAAAACCACACCTTTTTTGGAAAAAGCTTTAAAGTACGATTAAATCTCAACAAACCTTTTTTTTGGAAAAAGCTTTAAAGTACAATTAAATCTCAACAATCTTCCAATCTCTAAATATGGCATCTTGATGGGTGTTAACCTTAGCCGTAATATCTTCAACGTTGGAAGGTCAATTTGGATAGAAGAAACAGGTTTAATTCAAAGTCAATTCCTGAAAATATCTGTGGGATATCTAGGAGTTTCTTGATGCTCCTTGATTTCTTCAAAACCATCTCCTTTTTTGTCATGGCTTCGGCAATACCATGAGTGGCATCAAAATTTCTTCTCATTCTACTCTAGACTGCCCGTTTTTGGGTTTTCACCCTAGAGCCTCATTGTTTATTTTTATTTTTATTGTTCCACCATGCATCTGAGAATTCTAAATTCTTCCATAATGAAATGATAATTCAGAAAATGAGATGAAATCTGAGGAAAACTCTTCAAGTTAAATATCCATGCTTGATCAAAATGAACTTTTAAAGCACCTAACGTAGCCCGAGGTTCGAGGTTCAAAAAGAAAAGATAAATAGGCCCAAAATATGTTTAAGGGTAATCAAATCAAGAATCATTTCTTGAGGAGGATTCCCTTTGAAACATTTGATCTTTTTGAACTTTCTGACTTTTGCTTCTTTTCTTTTTTTGTCCTTGGCTTTCATTTCGCCATCCTTTTCACATTTCTTTTTTCTCTTTCCTTTTTTTTTTCCTTTTTGTATTTCCACTTTGACTTTGTAAGCTCGTATATATTTGGGAGCTTAATTTGTTCTCATATCCATCTTTGAATTAGGACTCATTTCTCCATGATCTTTGAAAAAGTTCCTTCCTCGCATTTGCCCCCCAGTGTGGAGGGTGATCCTTGATCAAGGTTCCAAGAAAAAAGAATTCTTTAGGCTCAAAAGGGGTAACTATGGATAATTTTTTTTTTCTTTTTGTGAAAAGGATATGAAAGATGGCAATTCTCATATCAAGTATCAATATTCTCATTGAAAGGCAATCCTTAGGGGAATAGATAATCAGAATTTCATTTTACACTTAGAATCATTCGAATTCTCATATGCATGATATAACAATATTTATTCTTTTCTTTTCTTTTCTTTTTTTCCTTTTTTCTTTTTTTTTGTTTGTTGCATGCCCCAAAAATTTATGCATGATTCATCTTCAACCAAAAATGATGCCCCATTTTGATTTGCTATTCAAATGAAAATCCTTTGGTTTATGAGAATCTTGTTTTGAAGCTGTAGACGCCTAATTTTGTCTAGACCACTAAAATAGATATGTTTTCTTCCTAAATTGATGTTTCAGAATGCAAAAAAAAACTTTTTTCATTTTGCAGGTGGTACTCCGGGACTTTGTCTAAGAAGGCGAGCATAAAAGTCAAACTTGAAAAAGTCAACCCCAAAAAGTCAACCCCAAAAAGTCAACTACTAAAAAAGTCAACCCACTTTCAAAATCAAGAATTGAAGTTCAATTGAAAGAATTTTGATAATCCGAGGTCTACATTGAAAAATATAGAGTTTGGAAGTTGGGTTATGAAGATTCAGTAGAAAGGAAACCCTAATCCGAGAAATTTAGGGAAAAATGCTTAAACGATCAAATTGGTTGAAATTGAAGGTTCCAAATGAAAGATAAGCACTGACTACGGGTAATGGAGAAGCCACTTGAAAGAAAAACTGAAAGAAAAGTCAATCCGAAAGAAAATCGAGAATTAGGGTTTTTGGTGGATTTCGGTGAAATTGGGAAGAATTACAGAAATGGCTCGACTCGGTAGGACTAAAGCCCCTAATGGATGCGGAGTGATTAAAAAAGGATAGCCCAAGGCTCAGTTTGAAGAAAATCTAAAAATCAGAGTTGTTTTGATCAAAATCGGGTTTCAGAGGAAAAAAGGCAAAATTGGAAAATTTGGGAAAATAGCAAATGAATTCCAACAATTCTAGAAAATTGCAAATATCATTCTTAAATCATTTCGAAGAGATTGGAAAAAGAAAATCTTGATTCGGAGTTCCTTTGCAAAACAGTCAAATCCTGGGTCTCCTATGCAGAAACTCAAGAAGATAAATCCTGGAAAAATAGCAAATGAACACCAAAAATTCTAAAAATTTAATTATTTGGAAGAGATTGGAGAAATAAAATATGGAGTCGGAGTTCGTTTGTAAAATGGCCAAATCCCGGGCCCCCTATGAAGTAATTCAAGCAGATAAATCCCAAAAAAATACCAAATGAGTTCCAAAAATTATGAAAACTTCCAGATCACGCTTTTAAATTATTTGGAAGAGATTGGTGAAGAAAAATCTGGATTTGGAGCTCGTTTAAAAAATGGTAAAGTTGGGGGCATAAAAGGGCAATTTCAGAAGAAAAAATCAAAATAAATAGCAAATGGACTCGAAATTTTTTTAAAACTTCCAGAATTCAATTTTTTATTATTTTGAAAGTATTGAAAAAAGAAAATTTAAATTTGGAGTCCGTTTGCCATTTATTTATGTTCGGGGGGGGCAAAAAGGTTATTTTACCCAAGAAACCGAAAAGGGCTTTTCTTGCCTTTTAAAAAAATGAAACATGGGCAGGAAGAAAGGGGGTTGGCCAGCCAAGGCCCAAGGATAGGTAGATAGTTTCTGATTTTTAATCAAAAGGCCAACAATGAAGAGGAAGTTAGTTATTTTATCAAGCCTTTGCAAATAAGCCACATGGACTAATGCATGAAGAGGGAGAGTGTCAACATAATGGCTTAAGATTCTTGAACAGCTGTAATTGTGGATAGTTGATGGCCTAATCTAAGGGTGATAATTTCATGTTTTGAACATCTTGGATCAATAGCCTTTGGATCAAAATTGGTTGGAAAAAAATGACAACACTCTAACTACCAATAAGGCCATTCAGCCACACTACAAGGGAGGGGTTTTCTTTTCATTTTCAGATATTTACTCTCTATTCTCTCTTGGTTTTGGCTGATTTTCTCTCCATTGTTGAAAAGCAAAAAGAAAAGTATAGAAAAGAAAAGAAAGTTAGAAGAGCAAAAACTTGAAAGATAGCTTCTAGAGGTTGTTTTAAGCACCATACTCTTGCACTTTCTTTGATTTTCCATTCTTGATTTGCCGTTTTGATCACTATTTTGGTGAGTTTCTTTTGATTTTTATTTTAAAATAGGTGTTTTTAATGTTCTTCTTTAAGTTCCTTCTTTATATTTTGTTGTAAAAAGCTCTTGAATTTTTTTTTCCTTTGTTTTTGAGATGGCCGAATAGCCTAGTTTTTTAGGGTTGCTATTTGCATTTTTATTTTCATGTTATTCTTGATATTTAACAAGTTTTTATGCTTTAATCTTCTTCTAATACATAAATATAAAGCTTGTTTTAATTTGGTTGCTTGCTTGTTTCTATTTTTGAGTCTATTATCTTGTTCTCATGTTTATTTTACTTGTCTTGCATTTTTTATTTTCTTTTCAAAATGTTTAAGTTAGTTTATGTTTTATATTTTGTAATCCATGTGTTTGTGAAAATGCTTATTGTTTTTCATGCCTTTACTTTATATTTGCATGATTTGAGTGTCATTCTTTAGCTACGCATGTTAGTATATCATGTGTTTGTGAAAATGCCATGCTCATTTTAAACATGAGGATATTCGGCCACTTCATATTGTTTGCTTTGTGTGTGCATTTTTGTTATGTTTGATAGGTTTTTCATGATATTTGGTTGAGTATTTTGTTTAAGCATGCCATGTGTTTGTGCTATTGCCATGCATATTTTAGGTTTAGGATTGGTTTGTTTTGCCATGCATATTCAAGCATTTTAGACATAGGTTGCATTAAATGCCATGCAAGTTCATTTAGGTCTAGGTCATTTTATTGATGCCATGCATTTTTTTGTCATTTAGGTTTTAAATCATGCATTTCATGCATCATATTTGCTGTATTTTTCATGCATTTCATGTCCTTGCCACTTGACTTATGACTTAGGCCAATCAATGGTTCAAAGTCATGCTCTCTTGAGCATACTTGTGGTAAATTAAAGAGTTGTCAAATTGATTATTCTACCTTTGTGATTTTTTTTACTTTAGCAAATTTTTTGCCTAACTTTTCAAAAGGTTAGCTACTGTTTTTGAGTCTTTTAGAGAGTCTTTAATATTTTTACTTTGATTTTTAAATGATTCTATCAAAGGCAAAAAAATGTGTTTTGACAAAACAGTTTTTTACCCAGTACTCGTACTTTCCCTATTTTTTTGGGCAGTCATCTTTAATCAGAAAATTAAGCCAATTTTTTCCAAGTAGTTTTACATGTTTTGAGTCTCCAGTATTTTTTTTAGATTTTTTTGAATTTTTCAAAATAGGATAAAAAATCGTGCTTTAAAACTGGACAGTGGAGTCATAATTGAATTTGAAGGAAAATCATTTTTCTGTTTTTGTTAAGTTACTTAGAGAAACTGGTTAGAAGTTTAGCTACTGACTTAGGATAGTTTCTAAGCCTTTCTAAACTCTAAAAATGATTTTTTAAGTCTCGGGTTAAGGGTGGTCAAGTCTGGGATTTTAAACTTAGGAAATTAGAGCCATTTAAAAAGGGTTTAGCTAAGTTTTTATTTTTAATGTAAGCTTTTCAAAAATTGTTTTCAAACAATCACAAAGTATTTTGATTTTAGAATATTTAATTTGATATATTTTCCTAAGGTAGCCGGATATCTTTTTAGATATACGGATTTCCTTAATTAAAGAAAAAAATACATTCTCATGCATTGTATTTTCCATATTCATGCATATTATATAATATGTAATTTTTGCTATGTTTAATTTTCATGATGGTGTTATTATCTTTGATTTAAATTTTTGATATTATATTATTTGTTATATGGTTTTGAATATTTCATGATATCCTATGCTTTTTATTTAGTTATTTTTGTCATATTATTTAGCATATGCTATGTTTATGCATTATTATTTTTATTTTAATTTTCATGCATATTATATGATAGCATTATTTTATATTTCATGTCATTTAGATTATATGCCATATCATTTATATTTTCCATGTCATTTAAATTATTTCATTTCATATAGAATATATTATGTTACCTAGGTCATTTCATTTCATGTAGAATATATTATGTTACCTAGGTCATTTCATTTCATTTAGAATATATTATGTCATTTAAGATATTTTATTTCATTTAGAATATATCATATGACTTAGGATATTACATTTCATATAGAATATATCATGTTACTTAGGTCATTTCATTTCATTTAGAATATATCATATAACTTAGGATATTTCATTTCATTTAGAATATGCTAAGACATTTAAATTATATCATACCATTTAGGTTGCACTATATTATTTAGATTTTGATATGTCATTTTATTTATGTCATACATATTTATTTTCATATTTTTTAAAAATGTTTTAAAAAATGTAATGATTTTCAATAAAATAAAGATATTCTCGAGTTAAAATAATTCATGAATTCTCTGCCGGGTTTGCTGGGGCGGATATCATCAATTATCATTAATAACAGAATATCTTCTTTAAAATGAGAATGATTCGAAAAGTTTTCCAAACTAATAAAAAGTTCTATATTTTGCAACATTTGCTGAGGGATATAGGAAAATTTTGAATTTATAAATTTCAGATTATTTTCATTTAAAAATGGAATTATTTTCATTAAATTGGGAATTAACTTGAAATACTAAATTTAAAACTGACTTTTTACCGAGACTTGAGATAACACATGATTAATTAGGTATTGTTTTATACGGGCGTTGTGAGGGTGCTAATCCTTCCCCACACGTAACCGAGTCCCGAACCCTTTTTTTGATTTCTCTAGTTTAAAACGTAGACTTGAAATTGGTTTTAAAAATGTTTTAATTAATTTTAAAATATTTTATAAAATTTGTTTTAATAGGTGGCCGATCACCCCTAGCTAAAAAAGATTGGTGGCGACTCCATGTCTTTTTCAAGGTCATTTTGAAAACCTTCATTTTTCAAGAGGAATTAAGTCGACTTTTCCTCGGGTTTTTTTAATGTCACGCTTAACGAATAATAAAGTCTTGCGACGAGACTTGTTATTTTTTAGGTTGCGACAGCTTGGCGACTCCGCTGGGGACTATTAGAGAGTCAGGCCTATAATTAGTCGTGTGTTATCAAAGTCTCAATTTTGTTGGTTTAATTGGCATTTAATTTTAATTCCCACATTTAAAAAAAAAGAAAAAAAAGAAAGGATAATTTCAAAAATAATAAAATGTTTTAAAATATGTCCATATTCATGTGTATACATATTATAAGTGTTCTCTGGTTATTTTGGTGTATATATTCATTTATTGATTAATTGATGACTTATGTTGTTTAGTTTTGTTTGGGCATTTAGAATAAGGGATGTAGAATAGTTGGTGAAAGGTTTGTTATTTCTCCTCACACACTACACGTGCATTTGCATATCATGAATCCTATACCCGGGTTCCGTCCTTTTAAGTGGGAGCAAAGTAACTAAGCCTTCGTGATTAACAATCCGCATGGACTAGTGAAACACTTTCGGAGTACTAAATTACCTAAGCCTTCGTGATTAACAATCCGCATGGGCTAGGGAAATAGACTCCAACGAATTGAACCCGCTTTTATTGGGGTGCCTTACTAGCCTTCACCGGCGAGGTGAGGAACAATTCGGGGCTTTTAGAACTAATTCACCTTCATATAGTAAACTTAGGCGAAGCCATGCCAGATTTCCAATTAGATATCCCGAAGTTAAGAACACATGGATGAATATTTCCAATCTTTTTACCTTCTATTCTACTTTCCGAATAAGTTTATTTTTGAAAATCGGACAATGATGAATGTACATCACAATGCCCATAATAAATGTTGGTGTGTCATCCCAAAGGTGTTATAATGCTGAAATTTTGTTGGCATCTTCAGGGATAATTATTGTTTTTACTTATATGTTTTTTTATTTTTTTTGTATTATTCGCATTTATTCCCGTTACAATATCATTTTCTTTTTGTTGTTGTTTTTTGTTTTTTTTTTCATTCTTGTCATCATTTTTGCACATAGAAGGTTATTGCTCTCGGAATAATATTCAATCAAAAGGGCTTCCATGGAGGGTCAGAATGTCTCAGTGATCAAGAAGCATTTAGAGATTAGGAAATAGTCCGAGAAAGGTCAGCAAGATAATGAGGATTGTTTGAAGACAGGATATGTGTCAGCATTGCCAGCCGAGGTTGATCTTAAAATCAGGCAAAATGATCTCCGAGAATTGATGGATATATGGAATCAATGGAACATATCAGAAAAAGAAGCCTTCACTCAGACTTATGGGGACATAGCACTGTTAGCTCAGGTTAAGGTCAGTGGTGAGGTGATCCGGGCTATGGTGCAATTCTGGAATCCCGTTTATCGGTGTTTTACCTTCAACCGAGAGGATATGACTCCAACCATAGAGGAATATTCGACCTTGCTGCATATTGAGAACGTTATTCTTGACCTTATTTATTTGAAGGATACAAAGACGTCAGGTTTCAAGAAAAAGGTGTCTAAAATTCTGGGAGTGGAAAGAAATTGGGTCGAAAGCCATGTTGTCCAAAAAGGGTAAGCTACTGTATATCATTGGATATTTTACGGACCTTAATCCATAGCCATTCAAGTAAGGAGACAATTAGGAATATTTTTTCTTTGGCTATCTATGGTTTAGTTATCTTCCCAAAGACTAATAGGTATGTGGATGTGGCGATATTTGATGTTTTTGAGAGGCTTGAGCAGAGGATAAACCCAGCCCCGTCAATTATAGCAGAAACAATCCTATCGTTGAATTTCTGTAGATGGGAAGGAAAAAGGCATTTTATAGGTTGTATACAGCTCCTTTACATATGGGTTCAAAGCCATTTTTGTAAACAGGGGAATTTCCCTATCCGCTCGTATTGGAAGTCTTTTGCACCAATTGGTGAATTTCTTAAGAGAGATTGGCTTGAAAATAGGACTGAGGAACAATGGATCAACATATTTTGGAATATCAGGGCTAAGATGATCATTTGGAGAGCTCCATGGATAGCTCCTATGCTGACATTGTACAAGTACGGAGATAAAGCTTCTGTTCCATTATTGGGAGTACGGAAGGAGTGAGCTATGCACCACTGCTGGTACTAAGACAATTGGAATCCCGTCAGTTTACTCCTATGACCCATGACCTTAGTAATTTGGAATTTGCTTATGGAGAAGATGGATACTCGGGAAAGGTACATGAGATTATAGTAGCATGGAAGGAAACTCATCAAGTGGAGGTAGCTAGATATGCCTACATCGTCACACCTGATCACCTGACATGGAGGGAATTGAGGGTTAATGATAGGTTGTTGACATCAGATGGGGAAGAAGTTCAGCTCTTGAGTTCGCCACCTAAGGAAGTGCCATCGGAGTTAGAAATTGCAAGGGCAGAATTCGAAAAAGAAAAGGTCCAAATGAGCAAGGAAATTGCGAGATTGCAAGAAGAGCATGAGGATATGAAAAATAGGGAATCAGCCCAAGAAAGAGAGAAGGAAAAGATCATGAGAGAAAGGGACACTGCTAAAAGTTATATTCAGGAATTACACTTGGAGAACAAGAGATGTCATTTCTAGCTCAGCTTCGAGGGGACTCTCAAGACTTCCGGGGAATGGGAGTAAGAAGTCAAAAACCTCAAGAAGGAGAAGAACTATTGGATAGAGAGAGCAAAGCATGAGGAAGCCCGAGCCAAGAAACTGGAGAAACAAGCTAAGGAAAGCTTACACGGTGATGCTTCTGCTGACATGTCAAAGGACCGTGAACAAGTAGGGGTCAGATTGAATAGCAAGACAATCAAAAGAGGATAGTGAAAAAGGTCCAAGATCCGAGGAAGTTACTATAGGACCAGTGTTTTGTAATAGCATTTTTAAATTAGGATAGACAGATTATCGGATTGTCTTAAGCAGTGATCTTTTCTCTGATGTATTTAGTTTCAGGAAATCAATGAAAGACCGTCTGGTTGGAATTATCCCGGGGCCAATACTTTTAAATGCATTCATCATTCATTTGTTCTTTCCTTTATATATTTTGTTTGTTTGTTCATTCATTTATATTTATAATCATTCATTCATTTATTTTTTATAAATTGTTCATACACTTAGTCATTCATTTATTTGTCCATTCATTTATTCTTTATAATTAGTCATTCATGTTCATACACTTAGTCATTTACTTATTTGTTCATTCATTAACATTTAGTCATTTATTCATTCATTCATTTTTATAAAATAAAATAAAAAATGTGTCAATAATTTCTAATCCATGGTTTTTAAAACTAAAGGTACAATTGGTCGCACTCAGAAAGAATCAAACTTTCGACACCCTTACAATACTCGATCTCAAGCAAGAGCTATGGAGAACGATCAGCTTGCTAGAATTGAAAGGATGGAAAGAATTCAAAAAAAAACTACAGGAACAGTTGGCTAAGTCTCAAGAGGAGTCACGGGAACAAATGACCAAACTCATGGAGATGATGAGTACTATGATGAGGCAAAAGTGGCCAGGAGAAAATTCAATTACCGAAATGGGGGCAGTAAACCAGGAAGACCGACCAAAGGTGGTATAGAAGAATGGCCAGACATCCCAACCTGTGGGAAATGAACTTTCGAGTAGGGTAGCATCCTATATTTACATCCAACCAGCGGCTGAAGCTCAGAATTTTGGACCTAAAAAGGGTAATATCGGGGTGATCCAATTGATGTAGACGTTTCAGAATTTGAGGAATTAGCCAAAAAGGAAAGGGCAAAGATGACTGAACTGAAGAGGGTTGAAACGACAGAATCCCTAAAAAAATCAGTTGCTGGAGGAAAGATTGAGGACAGTTGAAGGAGAGGAGCTATTTGACAGTCTAGATGCCGAAGAAATGAGTTTAGTGCACGGTCTAGTGATTCCTCCAAAGTTCAAAGTACCAGACTTTGAAAAATATAACGAAACTACCATCCCATCAGCGCATTTGACTATGTATTGCCAGAAGATGACCGGACATGATGAAGACGAAAAATTACTCATTCATTGTTTTCAAAATAGCTTGATAGGGTTCGCAACTTGATGGTATAACCAGCTTACCCGTTCTAAGATCCGTTACTGGATGGATCTAGCTAAAGCTTTCATGGAACAATATAAGCATGTGACAGACATGGTGCTTGACCGTCTAACTCTCCAAAACATGGAAAAGAAAGCTACTGAAAGCTTTAAAGAATATTCTCAGAGATGGAGAGACCTGGCTACACAAGTGCAACCCCCTTTAACCAACAAGGAAACTACAGTGTTTTTCATCAATACCCTCAAAGCACCTTATTATGATAAATTGGTGGGAAGCGCCACCAAGGACTTTGCAGATGTGGTGATATCTGGGAAGATGATAAAGTCTGCTATTAAAAATGGGAAAATGGAAGGGGGTGAGTCTGCTACCCTGAAAAAGGTTTTTCCTGCAAAAGAAGGATGAGACACATGCAGTCAGTTTCAATCAATACCCTTATACACCTCCTACACTATACACACCTCCCAGGCCTTATACTCCTACTACATCTTATGCACCTACGACACCTTATACACCTTACCCGGGGTATAATCCTTACTACCCCAATGTGAACCACCTTACCCAAAATCCATTCCCCTATACCAGTATACCACAACAGCCTTTCCCAACTGGTATATCTCCACAAATAACCCTTCCTCGAAACACTATCCCAAACACTCAAGGCCCCGCGCGCAATGATTATCGTTCACCAAGGAATGATCAAAAACCCCAGTTTGATCCCATTCCTACCACCTATTGTGAGCTATATCCTAAACTACTATAAGGCCAACTTGTCGCGCCTGTAAATCTTAAACCTTTGACCCCATCATACCTAAGGTGGTACAATGCAAATACCAACTACGTATATCATGTAGCAATTTAGGGGCATTCAATGGAGAATTGCATTGCCTTCAAAAAGAAAGTCCAAAGTTTAACCAATACCAGAGTTGTGAAGTTTGGGTCAAAGAATGGGTCGAATGTAGCGGGAAACCCATTGCCCGATCATGCTGAGAATCGGGTAAATACAATATTGACAGGGGAAGTCAGAAGGTTAAAAAGGGATGCCAGGGAAGTCAAGACTCCGATGTTAACAATATGGGTCGAGATGGTTAAGGCAGGAATGGTGGGGGATGCAGACAGTTTAAATATGGTTGCAAAGAGGGTGCAGAATTGGTGCCCATTCCATAAATGTTTAGGTCATATCATACAGGACTGCGGGGACTTTCTAGCTAAAGTCCAAAAGATAATGGATGATGGAGAGGCCCAGTTTTACGAGGAGACAGAGAAGGAAGTAGAGGTTATTGAGAATGCGACTGGCTATGGAATAGGAAGACCTTTGACCATCTATTATGATGAACCAGAGAAGGCTACTCCGATTGTTGAGAAAATTGCGTCCAAGCTAATTTTAGATTTGCCTTATTCCTTTTCATATAAGGAAAGCAAAACTACACCATGGAAATATGACTGCAGCATGGTTATGCCCGGGTCATCAAGTCAGCAAGATATTACAGGTGTGGGGCACTTAACACGAAGCGGAAGGTGTTATGCCCCTGAGGTTGTTGAACAGGGATCAACAAGAAATGATGGAGGACTGGACAAGGGGAAGAAAGTAGTTGAACCAATCCATATTAAGATGGATTTGTCAAAAGAAGCAGAGAGGAGATCAGCCCTGGTAACCAGGATAAAAGAGTCGGTAAACGAAAAGGAGGCCTACGAGTTTTTAAAGTTCATAAAACATAGTGAGTACAATGTTGTTGAGCAATTGCAGCATCTGCCAGCAAGAATCTCCATCTTATCTTTGCTATTAAACTTAGAGCCACACAGAAATGCCCTATTAAGAGTGTTGAATCAGGCATACGTGGCTAACAACATATCAGTAGAAAAGTTAGACAGGCTGGTGGGAAACATTGCGGCAGACGACCATATATTTTTCAGTTATGATGAAATACCACCCAATGGTATTGGGTCCATAAAGGCTCTTCACATAACAACCACCTGCAAGGGGCATATACTACCAAGGGTGCTTCTGGACAATGGTTCTTCATTAAATATATTGCCCTTGGCAACCCTGTCTAAGTTGCCAGTTGATATGTCTTATATGTTATCGAGTTGCATAGTAGTCAGGGCTTTCGATGGTATCAGGAGAGAGGTAATGGGAACTATTAAGGTTCCTCTGGAGATAGACCCATGCACCTATACGGTGAACTTCCAAGCCTTGGATATTAATCCATCTTATAATTTCTTGTTGGTAAGGCCGTGGATACATTCAGCCAGGGCTGTACCCTCATCTCTCCATCAAAAGCTGAAGTTTGTGATGGAGGGCCGTTTGGTCACTATATCAAGAGAAAAAGACATAATAGCCTCCGTATCTACTGAATCTCCTTATGTTGAACCCAATGAAGATGTCGTAGAAAGTTTTTTTCATTCTTTGGAATTCGTAAATGCGGTTTTCGTCGCTAAAGGACGAAAAATTCCAAAACCAAGGTTGTCTAAGAACACAAGGCTGGGAGTAAGAACTACAGTGGAAAAAGGCTGTAGGGCTGGAAAAGGTCTTAGGAAATATCTTCAAGGGATGGCGCGAGCAATGGGAAAGAAAGACTAGTTCGGCTTAGGGTATCTTTGAAGGCCCATGAGAGGAGGAAACAAGTTGAAAGGAATCGACAAAGGAGAATGGCCCGTCTCGCCGGTATGGATATTGAATGGGAGCCCATGACTTTCCCACCAATTCTTCACAACTTTCGCTCTACTGGTTTTCTATTCGGAGAAAAGAATTCAGAGGATGTACTCTTAATGATCGAGCAAGCTTTTGAAAAATTCCATGTGGATAAAAGAGGGCAGATTTAGGATATGGTGATTTGCATGACCGGGAAAGAAATGATGGAAAGTGACAATGAGAACTGTATGGTGCAACCTTGTCCACCAGGATATAGAATAACCAATTGGAGTGCGACTGAGTTGCCCATAGTTTTTAAGTCTATTCCAACTTAAAACTTTAAAAAACTATCTTAATTATCTTTACCCAGAGATATTAAGAGTTTTTTTTTAATGGGCTTTTTGTTTAAATATTTTCATTCGATAAATAACAAGCACAAGGCATTTATTCATATTGATGTGTCCATATTCTTTCATTTTTGTTATTTATTTTGTTTTTATTATATATTTTCCTAAATTGTTTCTTCTCCACCTATTTACAGGTGTACGGATGCAGAATATGAGGACCTTCCTGTTAGTAATTTCGAAATTGATTTTGAAAGACCCATTTGCACGGATGATTTTGAGGCTAATGAAGATACTGAGGATTATGATCTACCTCCGGATTTATTAAGGAAAATAGAACAAGAGGAGAAACAAGTACTTCCTCATAAGGAATTATTGGAAATGATAAATCTGGGAGATGATGAAGAGATAAAGGAAGTCAAAATCGAAACTTCATTGTCATCATCAATAAAGGGTGAATTGATAGCCTTGCTCCAAGAATATGTGGATGTATTTGCATGGTCTTACCAAGACATGCCAGGGTTGGATCTGGATATTGTAGTTCATAAGCTCCCTTTAAGGCCAGAATGCAAACCAATTCATCAAAAATTGAGAAGAATTAGGCCGGACATGCTGTTAAAGATAAAAGAGGAGGTGAAGAAGCAATTTGATGCTGGATTCTTAAAGGTGGTAAAATATCCAGAATGGGTGGCAAATATTATTCCAGTACCAAAGAAAGATGGCAAGGTGAGGATGTGTGTTGATTACCGAGATTTGAACAAGGCCAGTCCTAAAGATAATTTCCCTTTGCCCCATATTGATACTCTGGTGGATAATACAGCAAAGAGTTTTTTATTTTTTTTCATGGACGGATTCTCAGGATACAATTAGATCAAGATGGCACCGGAAGATATGGAGAAAACCATATTTGTTACAATATGGGGAACCTTCTGCTACAAGGTAATGCTATTTGGGTTGAAGAATGCTGGGGCAACATATCAGAGAGCCATGGTGACCTTGTTTCATGATATGATGCATAAGGGAATTAAGGTCTATGTTGATGATATGATCGTAAAGTCACAAGGAGAATAAGAGCATATTGTGGATCTTAAAAAGCTCTTCGAACGACTAAGGAAGTTTAGACTCAAGCTAAATCTGGAAAAATGCACTTTTAGAGTCACCTCGAGGAAATTGTTGGGTTTTGTCGTCAGTAAAAGAGAAATTGAGATTGACCCAAATAAAGTAAAGGCCATTCAGAATTTGCCACCACCTCGTACTCAAAAGGAAGTAAGAGGCTTTCTGGGGAGATTGAATTACATTGCTCGGTTTATTTCTCAGTTAACCGACAAATGTGATCCAAAATTTAAGTTACTTCAAAAACGTGATCCAGGAGAATGGGATGAAGGTTGTCAGATTGCATTTGAAAAGGTTAAACATTATCTATTCAACCCACCAGTATTAATGCCACCTGTTTCGGATAAAACAATGATACTGTATTTATCAGCATTTGAGAGATCCATGGATTGTGTTTTGGGGCATCTTGATGAGACTGGAAAGAAAGAACAGGCAGTTTACTACCTCAGCAGGAAGTTCACAGATTATGAGTTTAAATATTCGTCGGTAGAAAAGTTGTGCTGTGCCTCAGCTTGGACTGCTCAAAGAATCAGACAGTACATGTTGTACCACACAACGTGGTTGATTGCCAAGCTAGATCCAATCAAGTACATGTTGGAAGAACCTTCTTTGTTAGGGAGGACAGCAAGATAGCAGGTTTTATTATCAGAGTACGACATTGTATATGTAAGTCAAAAAGCTATCAAGGGCAGTGCAGTGGCTAAATTCTTAGCAAGTTGGGCAGTGGAAGATTATGAGCCGTTGAATTTTGACTTCTCGGATGAAGATTTGATGTATGTTTCGCAAGCAGATGAGATTCCCTAAAGAAGAAAGTATGGAAAATGTGTTTTGATGGCACATCTAATGCCATGAGGCATGGAATCGGTGCAGTCCTCATATTCCCTGAAGAAGATTATTATCCTTTCACTGTTAGATTGGATTTTGATTGTACAAACAATACTGCCGAGTATGAAGCTTGTACTATGTGCCTTCGTGCTACAGTGGACAGAAAGATAAAAGTATCGGAAGTTTTTGGAGACTCAGCTTTAGTGATATACCAGCTACGAGGAGAATGGGAAACCCGAGATAAAAAACTAATCCGATATTGAGAACTCATACTGAGTTTATTGGAGGAATTTGAAGAAGTGAATTTCAATTACTTTCCTCGATAAGAAAACCGAATGGCAGATGCTCTGTCTACTTTGTCATCAATGTTTAAAGTGAATGAAGGGGCTGAAGTTGTGCCAATAAAGATGAGTATATATGAGTCTCCTGCCCACTGTCTGAGTACTGAAGAAGCAGATGGCCTCCCTTAGTATAACGACATCTTGCAGTACATCAAGAGTCAACAATATCCAAAACAAGCAACATAAAATGACAAGAGGACTCTGAGAAGGCTATCAATGGGTTTTGTTCTAGACAGTGAGATTCTCTACAAGAAAGGAAAAGACCAAGCCTTATTGAGATGTGTCGGATCTGTCGAAGCTCGGAGAATTATAGAAAAGGTCCATGAAAGGATATGTGGCACTCATGATAATGGTCACATGCTTGCTAAAGAGATTATGAGGGCAGGGTACTATTGGTTGACAATGGAAGGAGATTGTATCAGTTATTCCCGGAAGTGCCATAAATGCCAGATATATGCAGATAAGATTCATGTGCCGCCATCGCCATTACATGTCATGACTGCACCATGGCCCTTTTGAATGTGGGGAATGGATATGATCGGGCCTATTACCCTGAAAGCTTCAAATGGACATTGTTTCATCTTGGTGGCCATAGATTATTTCACAAAGTGGGTAAAAGCTGCTTCCTATGCGAATGTAACAAAGTCGGTGGTATGTAGATTTGTTAAGAAAGAAATCATATGTCGTTATGGATTGCCAGCAAGAATTATTTCGGATAATGCTCTCAATTTGAACAATAAGATGATGAGAGAAGTGTGTACTCAGTTCAAAATCACACATCCTAATTTAGCACCTTACCGTCCGAAGATGAATGGGGCAGTAGAAGCAGCCAATAAGAACATCAAGAAGATTGTTGAGAAGATGACTGATGTGTACAAGGATTGGCATGAGATTTTGCCTTTTGCTCTTCATGCATATCGTACTTCGGTCCGTACATCTACAGGGGCAACGCCATTTTTTTGGTATACGAGATAGAAGTAGTGCTACCTATTGAAGTTTAGATCCCTTCACTTCGGGTTTTGATGGAAGTTGGCCTAGAGAAAGCAGAATGGGTTAGAGCTCATTACGAACAGTTGAATCTCATCGAGGAGAAAAGATTGAAAGCAATTTGTCACGAGCAGTTGTATCAGAAAAGGATGATTCGAGCCCACAACAAGAAAATTCATCCTAGATAGATCCGAGACGGGGAGTTGGTACTGAGGAAAATTCTCCCTATAGTGAAGGAACCGAGAGGAAAATGGTCACCAAATTGGGAAGGACCTTATGTGGTAAAACGAGCTTTTTCTGGAGGAGCATTGATTTTAACTAGAATGGACGGGGAGGATTTCAGAAATCCCATGAATGCTGATGAACTGAAAAAGTATTATGCTTGAAAAAAAAAAGTGTGATACTGTGCACATGGAAATTCAAATGATTCCAAGTGTAAAAATGGAAATTCTATATATATATTTCCCCTGTGGATTGCCTTTTAATGAGAATATTCATGCTTGATATGATGAATGGCCATCTTTCATATTCCTTTCACTAAGAAGAAATTATCCTTAGTAACCCCTTTGAGCCTTAGGAATTATTTCTTTCTTTAAACCTTGATCAAGGATCATCCTCTACACTGGAGGGCAAATGCGACGAAAAATAATAAAAAAAATCATGGAAAAAAGAAAACCATCAAAAAATGTGGCAAATGAAAGCCAAAAAAAAAAAGAAAAAAAAGAAAAGAATGTCCAAAAAAGGGACAAATGTTTTAAGAATAAGTTCTCAGGAAATTATCCTTGATCCAATCACCCTTAAACACACTTTGAGCCTATTTTATCCTTTCTTTCTAGACCTAAACCTTGGCCTACATTACGTGTTGTAAAAGCCCATTTTGATCAAGCATGAATATTTAATTTGAAAGGTTATTCTCAAAATTCATCCCATCTTTTGAATTGACATTTTTACCTTGGAAACATTTAGAATTCTCAGATGCATGGTAGAATACAAAAAAAAAATGAAAATAAAAAAGAATGTAAAAGGAGAGGTTTAAGCCAAAAACCCACAAAGGGCGACTTAATACCGAATGGAGGACACTTGAGTTGAAAACCTGCAAAGGGCAGCTCAGGTACTGATTAAAGTTCGAATCTATGCTCCGTGTAAAGGGGGAGAAAATATCTGAAAATCAGAAGAAAGGGGAACAACTCAGTCTGATGTAACTACGGAAGCCGAGAGGTTACCCAAGTAAATTGCTTGTTCAAGAGAAATTTCAGATGGTTTGAAAAGGAGGGGTCCAAGATATTCCGCATCTGGGGCATCTACAACCTATAACTTTATATTTGTTTCTTATATCCTTGATAATTATTTATTTTAAAACATTTCTTGCAATAAATTCTTGTTATCCTTTTCATGACAATTTTTGCTTGATTCATATTTTCTTTCATACATTTTTGAGATGCATTATGATTGTTATTAAATTGAATGATGATTAGTAATAAAAAAATCTTTAAATAAAAGGATTTCAAAGTATTACTAAGGAATAGATTTAAATCTTCGGAAAGGTTTGGAAAGTTCACCAAGTAAAAGAAAACAGTGAAAGGGTTGGAGACTCCATCACGAAGTCAAAAAATCTGTGAACTTCAGCAAAAGGCAGAAATTGAGACTGTTTGACAAGTTATCTTGAGTGAAGGTTTCCTTAAGTGGGGCATCAGTGAACAATTGAAGACTCTATCATGAAATCGGATAATCTATGAACCTCAAAGAAACCATGGATTAGAAATCATGACACAATCATTTGATTACATTCATTCTTAACAAAAATACAAGCATTTGCAAAGCATGTCATTCTCATCATTGCATTTAGCTAACATTGCAGAAATCAGGAAAACTTGGACTTCCCCAAAGTGAACTCGTTCTGTTTTTCAAACGAGTCAAGCCCCGAGATCACCGTCGAGGTACGTTTCCTTTCCAAATCGAACTCATTTTGCTTCTCAAATAAGTCGAGCCCCGAGACCACCGTCGAGGTATATTCCTTTCATTTTCAAGTTAAATTTTTTTTTTCCAAATGAACCAAACCCAGAATCATTCTTAGTATTTGCTTTTGTTTTAAATCGAATTCATTCTGTTTTATCAAATGAGTCGAGCCTTGAGACCACCGTCGAGGTATTTCTTTTTGTTTTAAATCGAATTCATTCTGTTTTATCAAATGAGTCGAGCCTTGAGACCACCGTCGAGGTATTTCCTTTTGTTTCAAATCGAATTCATTCTGTTTTATCAAATGAGTCGACCCTTGAGACCTTCGTCGAGGTATTTCCTTTTGTTTTAAATCGAATTCATTCTGTTTTATCAAATAAGTCGAGCCTTGAGACCACTGTCGAGGTATTTCCTTTTGTTTTAAATCGAATTCATTATGTTTTATCAAATGAGTCGAGCCTTGAGACCTCCATCGAGGTATTTCTTTTTGTTTTAAATCGAATTCATTCTATTTATCAAAATGAGTCGAGCCTTGAGACCACCGTCGAGGTATTTCCTTTTTTTTTTAAAATCGAATTCATTCTGTTTATCAAATGAGTCGAGCCTTGAGACCGTCGTCAAGGTATTTTCAAATCACGGGTAAGGCCTCTGGGCACCATTCTTAAGACCTCCGGGCATTATTTTTAAAGTCGCATACAATGCATTTTTTTAACTCATGTGTAAGGCCTTTGGCACCATTCTTAAGACCTCCGGGCATCATTTTTAAAGTCTCATACAACGCATTTTTTTAACTCATGGGTAAGGCCTCCGGGCACCATTCTTAAGACCTCCAGGCATTATTTTTAAAGTCGCATACAACGCATTTTTTTTTAACTCACGGGTAAGGCCTCCGGGCACCATTCTTAAGACCTCCAGGCATCATTTTTAAAGTAGCATATAGCACATTTTTTAACTCACGGGTAAGGCCTCCTCGGGCACCATTCTTAAGACCTTCGGGAATTATTGTCAAAGTCGCATACAGCGTATTTTTTTTCAAATCACGGGTAAGGCCTCCGGGCACCATTTGTAAGAACTCTAGGCATAAGTTTCCAGAGTTTTTACATTTGCTTGAACAAGTCTTTGGTGGTGATAGCCAAAGTCTCTGGTGGAGATATCCAGAGTTTTACATTTGCTTGAACAAGTCTTTGGTGGTGATAGCCAAAGCCTCTGGTGGAGATATCCAGAGTTTTACATTTGCTTGAGCAAGTCTTTGGTGGTGATAGCCGAAGCTTCTGGAAGAGATACCCATAATTTTCAACACAGCTTAGCACAAGACATGTTAAGCACTCGAGACCATCGTCGAGGTCTTTTCTTCTCTTGCAAATCGAACTCGTTTCCTTAAGATGGGTTGAGCCTTGATTAGTCAGGGAATTCAATTTAAGGACAATATCTTCTATTTACAATTTTTTTCCAAAAAGAAAATGAAAAAAAATGAAAAATGAAAAATGAAAAAGAAAACCCCTTTCCCTTCCCTTCACATGTGATTTCACTAACCGAACAAAATTAGTATTTGTTTATCTTTGCCTAATTCCTGATGCTCAGCAATAGCCAAAGAGGGCAGATGTAGACACCTAATTTTGTTCGGACCAGTAAAACATGTATGTTTTCTTCCTAAATTGATGTTTCAGAATGTAAAAAGTCTTTTTTCATCCTGCAGGTGATAATCCGGGACTTAGTCTAAGAAGGCGAGCATAAAAAGTCAAACTTGAAAAAGTCAACCCCGAAAAGTCAACCCTAAAAAGTCAACTATTGAAAAAGTCAACCCACTTTCAAAATCAAGCTTTGAAGTTCAATTGAAAAATGGCAAAAGAATTTTGATAATCCGAGGTCTACATCGAAAGATATGGAGTTCGAAAGTTGGGTTATGGAGATTTAGTAGAAAGAAAATCCTAATCCGAGAAATTTGGGAAAAAGTGCTTAAACGATCAAATTGGTCAAAATTGAAGGTTCCAAATGAAAGATAAGCACTGACTACGGGTAATGGAGAAGCCACTTGAAAGAAAAACTGAAAGAAAAGTCAATCCGGAAGAAAATCGAGATTAGGGTTTTTGGTGGATTTCGGTGAAATTGGGAAAAATTACAGAAATGGCCTGACTCGGTAGGACTAAAGCCCCTAATGGATGAGGAGTGATTAAAAAAGGATAGCCCAAGGCTCAGTTTGAAGAAAATCTGAAAATCAGACTTGTTTTGAGCAAAACCGGGTTTCGAAGGAAAAAGGGCAAAAATGGAAAATTTGGAAAAATAGCAAATGAACTCCAAAAATTCTGAAAAATTGCAAATCTCATTCTTAAACCATTTTGAAGAGATTGTCAAAATAAAATCTTGATTCGGAGTTCGTTTGCAAAATGGCCAAATATCGGGTCTCCTATGTAGAAATTCAAGAAGATAAATCCCGGAAAAATAGCAAATGAACTCCAAAAATTCTGAAAATTTGCAAATATCAATTTTAAATTATTTGGAAGAGATTGGAGAAAGAAAATCTGGATTTGGAGTTCATTTGCAAAATGGCCAAATCTCGGGCCCTCTATGCAGTAATTCAAGCAGATAAATCCCGAAAAAATATCAAATGAGTTCCAAAATTTATGAAAACTTCCAGATCACACTTTTAAATTATTTGGAAGATATTGGTGAAGAAAAATCTGGATTTAGAGCCCGTTTAAAAAAATGGTAAAGTTTGGGCATAAAAGGGCAACTTCGAAAGAAAAACTCCAAATAAATAGCAAATGGACTCGAAAAATTTTGAAAACTTCCAAAATTCAATTTTTTATTACTTTGAAAGTATTGAAAAAAGAAAAGTTTAATTTGGAGTCCGTTTGCCATTTATTTATGTTCGTGGGGGCAAAAAGGTCATTTTACCCAAGAAATCGAAAAGGGCTTTTCTTGCCTTTTAAAAAAATGAAACATGGGCTGGAAGAAAGGGGGTTGGCTGTCCAAGGCCCAAGCATAGGTAGATAGTTTCTGATTTTTAATCAAAAGGCCAATAATGAAGAGGAAGTTAGTTATTTTTTGATCAAGCCTTTGCAAATAAGCCATATGGACCAATGCATGAAGAGGGAGAGTGTCAACACAATGGCTTAAGATTCTTGAACAGCTGTAATTGTGGATAGTTGATGGCCTAATCTAAGGGTGATAATTTCATGTTTTGAACATCTTGGATCAATAGCCTTTGGATCAAAATTGGTTGGAAAAAAAATGACAACACTCTAACTACCAATAAGGCCATTCGGCCACACTACAAGGGAGGGGTTTTCTTTTCATTTTCAGATATTTACTCTCTATTCTCTCTTGGTTTTGGCTGATTTTCTCTCCATTGTTGAAAAGCAAAAAGAAAAGTTTAGAAAAGAAAAGAAAGTTAGAAGAGAAAAAGCTTGAAAGATAGCTTCTAGAGGTTGTTTTAAGCATTATACTCTTGCACTTTCTTTGATTTTTCATTCTTGATTTGCTGTTTTGATCACTATTTTGGTGAGTTTCTTTTGATTTTTCGTTTAAAATAAGTGTTTTTAATGTTCTTCTTTAAGTTCCTTATTCATTCTTTCTTGTAAAAAGCTCTTGAAATATTTTTTTTTCCTTTGTTTTTGAGATGGCCGAAAGGCCTAGTTTTTGAGGGTTGCTGTTTGCATTTTTATTTTCATGTTATTCTTGATATTTTAACAAGTTTTGATGCTTTAATCTTCTTCTAGTACATAAATATGAAGCTTGTTTTAATTTGGTTGCTTGCTTGTTTATATTTTTGAGTCTATTATCTTGTTATCATGTTTATTTTACTTGTCTTGCATTTTTGATTTTCTGTTTTCAAAATGTTTAAGTTAGTTTATGTTTTATATTTTGTAATCCATGTGTTTGTGAAAATGCTTATTGGTTTTCATGCCTTTACTTTATATTTGCATGATTTGAGTGTTATTCTTTAGCTAAGCATGTTAGTATATCATGTGCTGGTGAAAATGCCATGCTCATTTTAAACATGAGGACATTCGACCACTTCATATTGTTTGCTTTGTGTGTGTATTTTTGTTATGTTAGTTGATAGGTTTGCATTTTCGTGATATTTGGTTGAGTATTTTGTTTAAGCATGCCATGTGTTTGTGTTATTGCCATACATATTTTAGGTTTAGGATTGGTTTGTTTTGCCATGCATATTCATGCATTTTAGACATAGGTTGCATTAAATTCCATGCAAGTTCATTTAGGTCTAGGTCATTTTATTGATGCCATGCATTTTCATGTCATTTAGGTTTTAAATCATGCATTTCATGCATCATATTTGCTGTATTTTTCATGCATTTCATGTCCTTGCCACTTGACTTATGACTTAGGCCAATCAATGGTTCAAAGTCATGCTCTCTTGAGCATACTTGTGGAAAATTAAAGAGTTGTCAAATTGATTATTCTACCTTTGTGATTTTTTTTACTTAGCCAATTTTTTGCCTAACTTTTCAAAAGTGTTAGCAACTGTTTGTGAGTCATTTAGAGAGTCTTTAATATTTTTACTTTGATTTTTAAATGATTCTACCAAAGGCAAAAAAATGTGTTTTTACAAAACAGTTTTTTACCCAGTACTCGTACTTTCCCAATTTTTCTGGGCAGTCATCTTTAATCAAAAAATTAAACCGATTTTTTCCCGTGTAGTTTTACTTGTTCTGAGTGTCCAATACTTTTTTAGATCTTTTTGAATTTTAAAAATAGGATAAAAATCATGCTTTAAAACTAGACAGTGGAGTCATAATTGAATTTGAAGGAAAATCATTTTTCTATTTTGGTTAAGTTACTTAGAGGGGGCTGGTTAGGAAGTTTAGCTACTGATTTAGGATAGTTTCTAAGCCTTTCTAAACTCTAAAAATGATTTTTTAAGTCTCAGGTTAAGGGTGGTCAAGTCCGGGGTTTTAAACTTAAGAAATTAGAGCCATTTAAAAAGGATTTAGCTAAGTTTTTATTTTTAATCTAAGCTTTTAAAAAATAAAATTCAAACAATCACAAAGTATTTTGATTTCAGAATATTTAATTTGATATATATTCCTAAGGTAGCAGGATATCTTTTTAGATATATGGATTTCCTTAATTAAAGGAAAAAATACATTCTTATGCATTGCATTTTTCATATTCATGCATATTATATAATATGTAATTTTTGCTATGTTTAATTTTCATGATGGTGTTATTATCTTTGATTTAAATTTTTGATATTATATTATTTGTTATATGGTTTTGAATATTTCATGATATCCTATGCTTTTTATTTAGTTATTTTTGTCATATTATTTAGCATATGCTATGTTCATGCATTATTATTTTTATTTTTATTTTCATGCATATTATATGATAGCATTATTTTATATTTCATGTCATTTAGATTATATGCCATATCATTTATATTTGCCCTGTCATTTAAATTATTTCATTTCATATAGAATATATTATGTTACCTAGGTTATTTCATTTCATGTAGAATATATTATGTTACCTAGGTCATTTCATTTCATTTAGAATATATTATGTCATTTAGGATATTTATTTCATTTAGAATATATCATATGACTTAGGATATTACATTTCATATAGAATATATCATGTTACCTAAGTCATTTCATTTCAATTAGAATATATCATATAACTTAGGATATTTCATTTCATTTAGAATATGCTAAGAAATTTAAATTATATCATACCATTTAGGTTGCATTATATTATTTAGATTTTGATATGTCATTTTATTTATGTCATACATATTTGTATTCATATTTTTTAAAAATGTTTTCAAAAATGTAATGATTTTCAATAAAATAAAGATATTCCCGAGTTAAAATAATTCATGAATTCTCTGCTGGGTTTGCTGGGGAGGATATCATCAATTATCATTAATAACGGAATATCTTCTTTAAAATGAGAATGATTCGGAAAATTTTCCAAACTAATAAAAATTTCTATATTTTGTCACGTTTGTTGGGAAAATTTTGAATTTATAAATTCCGGATTATTTTCATTTAAAAATGGAATTATTTTTCATTAAATTAGGAATTAACTTGAAATACTAAATTTCGAATCGACTTTTTACCGAGACTTGAGATAACACATGATTAATAAGGTACTGTTTTATACGGGCATTGTAGGGGTGCTAATCCTTCCCCACAGCTAATCGAGTCCCGAACCCCTTTTTTTTATTTCTCTGGTTTAAAACGCATACTTGAAATTGGTTTTAAAAATGTTTTAATTAATTTTAAAATATTTTATAAAACCGGTTTTAATAGGTGGCCAATCACACCTAGCTAAAAAAGATTAGTGTCGACTCCATGTCTTTTTCAAGGTCTATTTTGAAAACCTTCATTTTTCAATAGGAATTAAGTCGACTTTTCCTCGGGTTTTTTTAATGTCACACTTAACGAATAATAAAGTCTTGCGATGAGACTTGTTATTTTTTAGGTTGCGACAGAAGGATTATCTCACGTTTCATCTTTGAGCTCTTTGTTAAAAGAAATCGTTCAGATTTCAATCTCCTTAGAGTTTTTCCAACAAATGGAGAAAGAAAAGGTGTTCTGGTTCATTCTTTGGATCCCTTTTTATATATATATAAATCCAAGACTGAAGAAAGGGGTCTAGGAATTTGGCATTTTGGAATCTTTCAAAGGGATTCCAGAAGTTTTTTTTTTTTTTTTTGCTAAGCTTAATGGTATGGCATAGTCTTAACACGTTCCAAACTACCAAATCTAGATCAATTGGAAGAGCGTCATATTTGCTTGTCTTTCGAAGATTTCCACAAAAGGATTTTTCCAAATTTTCTATTATTCACGGCCTTGATAAAGGTTACTCTTTGGGGAATTTTGAGTAATCTTTAATCAACTGGTCTATGATCTGGGTGCATGTGGAGATGAGGTGTTTCCTAGGATTAGTTCTTTCCTCATAATGATCATCAATTCTTTCAAAACTCTTTTCAGTTTTCAAAGAAAGATATTTTTTATTCTCAAAACAGAAAATTATCCGTATGAATTTTTATTTTCAATTTTTATATATATATTTTTTTGTTTTTTGTTTTTTATTTTCTTTTAAAAATCCTAAAAACAAAGCTCAAGAAGAAACCCAAACTTCGAATGAGGTACGATGTACGATGCTTGCAATTTAAAGTTCATTCATTCCAACCAAAGTGAAAATATGTACAAAATTTAAACCAAGGTTAAGGATTGCCCCTGACTGGCATGCTACCCTTAGCCCTGTCGTCCCTGATAAGCATCAATGAACTCTTTGAACTTTGCTGGGTTTGCCTCAACTACAGCTTGAACTTTGTTCTTGAATGCAGTGCAGTTCTCCGTGGAATGCCCTTTAACCCCATTATGATATTCGCATGTGGCATAGGGATCATACCATTTCGGGAAAAGAGATTTCTTGGGCTTTAAGGGTTCAGTGGAGATCATATAACTTTGGACAAGCAATGAAAGAAGTTCTGTGTAGGTTATTGGAAGCGAATGGTACACCTTTGCCTTTTTTTGCTTATTGCCCTGAGAATAGATTGAGTCAACCTCCGGTTCATTCGGCATAGTGAAAGCTTGGGGTGGTGTGAAAGACATTGATGCATGATGTTGACCGTGCTGAGGCCAATGGTCAATATAGGGTCGGGGATGTAGATAACCACCGAAAGGATCTTCTTGCATTGCACTGAACTTTCTTTTGTCTCTGTCTTCAACAGCTAGGACTTGATCATGCTCACTAGCAACACTATCCTTTTTCTCGATAGCAACTCTTGCATCAGTATCCATAATTTTCCCTTTTTATATACCATCCTCGATCCTACCCGTGGAAAATAATATGTCTGCGAACTCCGAAAAAGTATTGCCAATCAACTTGTCATAATATGGATGTGGGAGAGTATCCACAATTAAAGCATTCATTTCTCTATTGGTAAGAGGTGGTCGGACTTGCGAGGCTACATATTTCCAACTACAAGCATATTTCTTGTAACTCTCGTTGGGCCTCTTTTTCATGTTATGGAGTGTCAATCGATCTGGAGCTGCGTCCAACATGTGCTTATGTTGTTCCAAGAATGCCTGAGCTAAGTCTCTTCATGTGTGCATTTGGCCTTTTTTTTAGTTGATAATTCCATTTAGATGCTACCCCAGTCAGGCTTTCTTAGAAAACATGGATAAGCAGTTTCTCATTATGAGCATGCCCCACCATTTTATTACAATATGCGGCTAAGTGTGTTTCAGAGCACTTAAGTCCATCATAATTTTCAAACTCTGGGACTTTGAATTTCGGCGGGATGACCACGTCGGGGATCAAAAGTAGCTTCTCTGCACTAAATTCATCTCCACATTCAACAGCTCGAATCCTTTCCTCCATTTGGGCATACTCTGGTTCTACCTCTATCTTTTGACTCTGAACTAACTGTGAATGAACCTAATCAGAAAACTGGTCTTGAGCATTCTTTCCCGAATTGCCACACTCTTGAGGTTGATTATTTTTCTGTGTGAAATGTTCTCCCACAATTTCTCTCATTTTCCAATTTCTTAAGTCATCTGCATCGTCTGCGAGGCTTGTTCAGCTCTCTTCTTCTGCACTTGTTCCATTTGTTTTAGTCGGATAATAAAATCTTCTCCAATTTCACTTTTTGGTATTATCTTAAAGAAACAGAAAACCAAAGATATCTTCAAAGAGCATACATGAACTCTATCAATAGTCATTCTCATCATGGCTCTTTATTTTAGAGGATTAAGAAAAATCTCCTTTTTATTTGCCTTTAGAGATCGAAAATTATTGATGACAATATTGACTTCTCTATCATTGGCATTGATGGAGCCATTGTTATGCGCAAATGAACTTAATGTCAATGAATGGATGAATGAAATGCGTGGTATGACAAGTAATTGATCGAATGCGAATGCAGGGGAAGATACCACAAAAGAAATAAGAATCGGAGGAACTTAATCATCAACATCTCTTAAATTCAAAGCATAATTGATTCAATTCCATGCCATTGTTCCAAAGACATAATCCATATTTACAAAACCTGGAAAGTGGTTGGAACTGTCTTTGCAATTATTTTATTTTTCCTATCCTAAGGCTATAAGAGCTGGCTACTGAAAATATCAAAGTCCTACTACATCATAAAAGACCAAAGTCCTACTACATCATCACCATCAATCTCCCAATCCTAAATGACCCTTCCAAGTCCTTGATCAATTAGTGTCGTTGGGTCGAACCATTTAGCATCTATAAGAGATTAACTTTGTGCTTGAAAGCCTCACAGTTTTCAATGCTATGTCCAGCAACTCCACCATGATAGTCACATCTTGCGTTCGGGTTGTACCACTTATGATATGGTGGGCGCAGGGGTTCTATAGCCATACAAGCAACAAGATGGCCTTGGATCAATCTAGGAAGGAGTTCTTTATAGCTGATGGGAATAGGATCAAAATGCTTATGTGTCTTTCCCTCGGGTTGTTTCTGGCTAACATACCGACTAGGAGTAGGGGCATTTGGTGTCAATGCGAAGGTTTGAACTGGAAGGATTGGACGAAAAGATGGTCGAATGATAACAGGGTGAGGGCGTGGATTTGGATACTGGGTCTTTGAATGTTGCACAAAGCTCAAGGATCCTATCTCGTGTACCTGATAGGATGGTTGAAAGTTGGCAAGACGAGGGCACGAGTTCAGATTTGGAACAGTTTGCAAGGTCGGGTGGAGTTTCGAGATCCTGCCTTGAATTATGAGTCTTTGAATTCGACCATTCGCACGATAATGTCCACAACTTCGTCTAGGCTTAACTCCTTACGTGGATGACGTTGACCAATGCAGGATTCAACAGAGATCCTTCGATTTGGGCTAGACTTTTTCTCAAGGCTTGGTTGCATCGAATGCGACGAAAACCTTTGAGAGGATTCCCCTTTGGCTTTGTAAAGATCTTCAACCATTCTCATCAACTTGGAGAGTTGTTCTTTCACATCTCGGATATCATGCCCAAATTCTTCCTGATTGCACTCCAAAACATCAATTCGTTCCTCTAATCCATTCCCCATATTTTGGACCTCTTTGATGCAACTAATAAATGAGTTCAATGTTGACAGAAATGAAACCAAACATATGATGATAACTGTGCATGACCTATTCACAAATGCATGAACATAATGATGATTGATTAATGAAATGTATGAAATGCAAAGATGCTTGAAGAAATGAATTTTCATATGTACCATGCCTCAAATGATATGAATCCTATGCAAAATGCAACGAAAAGATTAAGGAAAGGAAGATCCTAACATCATTTTTTAATTTTTTTCTTTGATTTTTTTAGCTATCCATTTTTTTTAAGAATTTTCCAATAGTATATTCTTTTGACATCTTCACTAAATCACATAAACGATCAAAAATTTATTTATTTTTCCTTGACTCTTTTCTGACGCATTTTTTCATGGAACCTAATGATTTTTTTTCGTAATCCTCGAAAAGAAACCTTAAAATTTATTCCCTCTCATATTTTTTCTTCATTTTTTTTAATATTTTCTCAAATATCAAGACTAAAATAATTTTTTAAAATTTTTTCACAACTCGAGTAAAAAAAAAAAAACTCTCTTTTCTCATTATTTTTTACTCTTATTTTTTACTTTTCGCTTTTTTTTTTAAAGAAGAAATCTTTTTCCCCTTTTTATTAGAGAAAAATAACTAAAAAAAAAAAACACTTCCCTTTTTTAAATAAGTATAACAAAGACATGTGTATGAGACAAAATTTTTTTTTTCTTTTCAAAATAATAGGGGAAAGAAAAAAAGAGAAAAAAAATCAAATTGAAAAAACTTCTAAAAAAATAAATAAAGAATGCTGATTTTCTATTTTATTGGCCTTATCTACAAGTTTTTGCAACAAGAAGTTCCCTCATGTTCTTAATTTTTGGTAATTTCTACAGAAGACGGGAATGACTCTAGCCATGGTTGGCTTCATATGGTTCACTATATGAGGTTGAATCGGGTTCTAAAAGGCCCCAAATTGCTCCTCACCGTCACCCGTGAAGGTTAGTAAGGCACCCCGATTTAAATGGTTTCAATTTGTTAGAGCATATTTCCCAGGTCTATGCGGAGGTTATCACCTCATGAAAGCGTAAGTACTTTAATACTCCGAAAGTGTTTTGCTAGCCTATGTGGAGGTTATTACCTCACGAGAGCGTAGTTACTTTACTTCCACCGAAAAAGAATGAAACTCGAATATAGAGCTTATGCATGAAATGCGCATGTTAAGTGTGTGCATGAGGGAGCAAACAAACCTTTGACTATTTGTTTACAACCATTTATTCTAAACATCCCATAATTATAAAAAAAAAATAATAAATAAAGGACATAATTAAAAGCATGAGTAAAGAACTAACAAATATCAAGACATAAAGGCAAGCAAAATAAAAATAAATAAATAAATAATTAGGAGAATTAAAATTAAATACCAATTAAATCAAGATTTTAAGATAACACATGATTAATTTATGGCTCGACTCTCAAAAGTCCCCAGTGGTGTTGCGAAGCTGTCATAACGGTTTGTTCGATCGCTTGACGATTTTAAAAACAAATATGGAGTCACCACCAATTTTTTTTTGTTTAGGTGTGATTGGCCACCTAGAAAGCTTATCATTTTAATAAAATTTTAAAATTAATTAAAATTTATTAAAAGATAATTTTGGTTTACGAAAATCAAAAGTTTGGGTTCGGAAGTACAGTTATGCCTGGGAAGGTATTAGCACCCCTAAGATGCCCGTTAATAAAATGATACCAATTAATCATGTGTTATCTTAAATCTCGATTTAATGGACTTGACATCGTTATTTAAAATTAATTCTCTTTTTATTTTTTTTATTTTTTTCAAAACATGTTTATTATTATTTTAATAGAATTGTTATTATTTTATGGAAAATGAAAGTAAACATAAATCTTTTATCGAGAACACTCATTAAATATTCTAAATACTTTTGGTGGTATTTAACGAGATCCTCTCACCACGGGATATCTTAGGAGTCATTACTATGTTGCCCTTCGAATTACGTCGTCAGTAATTTACATCCATTTTTTTATTTAAATGTATGATGCGAATATTTAAACATGGGATGCACACGGTTAAGCATATAAGATATGTGATTAAGTACATAATTATACGATTAAACATACAAAATGTCGTATTTAAAAACGCGAGCATCGCAAAATATAGAGCACGTAAATATTCATTCATTCATTCATTCATTCATTCTTTATTTTATTTTATTTTTGATTATTTTCATTTTTGAAATGAAAACGATTTTTTTTATTGAGCATATCGCTAAATACTCCCACTACTCGTGGTGATATTTAACGAAATTCTCTCACCACGGGATATCTTAGGAATCATTACTATGACATCCTTCGACTTCCGTCGTCGGTAATCCGCGTTCATTTTTATCCTTATGTTTATTTATTAAAATTAATTTCTCACTATAATACTTTAAACCTTTTACAACAAACCCATATTTTATCTGACGCTAAAATATTCTAGTCCATTTAAACGACTGATGAACATCGATAACGAAATATATTAAAATATGGTACCATATTTACAATAATAATAACCACCAATAATCAAATATATTAAAACATGCTACAACATTAAAACACAAGCAAAATATATTAAGACATGCTACAACATTTAAATAGATAATAAACACCAACAATAAAATACTAGAACATGTTACAACATTAAAATTGATAATAAACACCGATAATAAAATACTAAAAACATGTTACAACATTAAAACACAAATAATAAAACATCTTAAAAATATACTACAACCTTTATATAAATACCAAACACGAACAATAGAATATATTAGAACATACTATAGCATTTAAATAAACAATAAACACCAATAAAAAAATATTAAAACATGTTACAACGTTAAAGCACAAATAATAAAAATAATTAACACATACTACAATATTTGAATAAATAATAAACACAAATAATCGAATATGTTAAATATGCTACCACATTTAAATAAACAATAAACACGAATAATAAAATATACTAAGACATGTCACGACATTTAAATAAATAATGTACAAAGAATAATATATTAAAATATGCTAACATATTTAAATAGATAATGCACAAAAATAAATTGGAAAATAAAATTACCCTCTTTAATGGAGCCTGGCCCAAGTCTAATAGAATTTGGACCCAAAGCTAGTGGGTTTGAAAACCCACATTGGGTAGGTCTGCTTGCAATGGGCCTGTTGGCCCTTTGTTTTTTTTTTTCTTTTCTGACCCTCAGAACCAGGTCAGGCGCGGACCCGGGTTGACCAGCGGGTCATCACCCGGGTCCAATTGACCCGCCCCCTCCAAAACGGTATCGTTTTGGCACCCTTAAAAAGTCCCCTAAAATCTTTTTTTTCCTCCTTCTTCGTTCTCTCTCTTCTTTCTTTCTCTCATCTTTCTCTCTAAAAACATAACCCATAAACCCCAGTCCCCAAAAATTGGCAATTGGACCACCGTGTCGACCGCCGATCACCATCGTCGACCGTCGCTCGTCGACAGCCAATCTCTTCCAAAATTTCACCAAAAGTCCCATTTTCTTCTCATCTCTACTCAAATCCGAACCTAGAATCCCCAAAAAGGCCTCGAAACACCTAGATCTAAGGCCGAATGTTCGGCCTTTCCCCTCTCCGATCTCCTTATCGACTGTTGAACCGACACCAAACTTCCACCGTAGCCTCCCCTCCCTTCGCCTCAATCCCCACTCTCACCGTTCAGACTGCCCAAATCAAACCCCCGAACCTTTAAATCCTAGGGAAACCGAACCTGTTGAATTTGTTTGTGTTTTTTTTGTTTTACTAATGGTTTTTTTTTTTGGGTTGTGTGGATGAGGGTGTATGGGGTGTTGATGGCTGTGTGTGCTTTTTTTTTTTTTTGTTCTGAATTTGTTCTTCGTCGAGAGGGTGAATGGCGCATTTATGGTGGTGCGTGGTGTGTGTGGGTTTAGGTGGAGTGTTTGGGTGGTGGCTAGGTTAGGGGGTTGTGTGCAAGACAGATACCTAGGGGTAGGGAGTGGCTGTCTGATTAGCCACTAGGTTGGTGGCGTGTGGGGAGGGCAACAGGGGGTTAGGGTTCTAACAGCTAGATAGATAGAGGGAGGTGGCTGCTAGGGTTTGCTTGGAGGGGTGGCAGCAGGCTGCCTGCCTGGGCTGCCAGGCAACTGGCCCAGCAGCCTGGGCTGCTTGTTGCTTGGGCATGCTAGGCCAGCAGGCCCAAACGGGCTCTGAGTCCAGGCCCGAAAGTAAAAAAAAATTAATAAAAATATTACTAATAAAATAAATAAAAGGAAGAATGAAAGGTAAATACAAATGACATGTTTTGGATTTAAACGAAATATTACTCGGATAAAATTAGGGCATTACAAGGATGATTTGTTGCTTTATTCGTGCAAAAGTTACAATATTTGTGAGGAAGGTTTGTAGCTTTATCCGTGCAAAAGTTACAATATTTGTGAGAATGGTTTGTAGCTTTGTCCGTGCAAAAGTTACAATATTTATGAGTAGGATGAGTAGCTTTATTGGTGCAAAAGTTACAAGTTGTAATAGTTCTATTTAGTGGAGTATTTTTTATCCTTTTCAGGGATCGTGGATATAGGTCAGAGGGGCTGAACCACGTTAAACATTGTGTTATCTTATTTTCTTTCTTCTCGAGTGCTTATTGTGGGTTGTGATACTATTCCCAACAAATAGTATCAAAACTTTGGTTCGAGCGAGGAGAGTTGTAGCCCAGAAGCTTTTTGTTCGAGTGAGAAGAGTTGCTGTCAAGAGGAAAGGAGGGGATTTTGACTCAAGGGAGGATTTGTTGAGTATATTGTGTTCAAGTCCCACATTGAGTAACTAGGATGAGCCAAGCAGAGTGCCTTTGGGGAGTCACACCACTTTTGAGAGGGAGTCTATATACTTAAGAGATTGTATTGGGGCTTTATAGGTGGTGAGTTATAATATATGTGAGGATCATGACCCATAGATAATAAACACCAACAATAAAATACTTATTGGTGCAAAAGTATTTTATGAGTAGGATATTTGTGAGTAGGATGGTTTGTAGCTTTATCCGTGCAAAAGTTACAATATTTGTGAGAATGGTTTGTAGCTTTGTCCGTGCAAAAGTTACAATATTTATGAGTAGGATGAGTAGCTTTATTGGTGCAAAAGTTACAAGTTGTAATATTTCTATTTAGTGGAGTATTTTTTATCCTTTTCAGGGATTGTGGATATAGGTCAGAGGGGCTGAACCACGTTAAACATTGTGTTATCTTATTTTCTTTCTTCTCGAGTGCTTATTGTGGGTTGTGATACTATTCCCAACAAATAGTATCAAAACTTTGGTTCGAGCGAGGAGAGTTGTAGCCCAGAAGCTTTTTGTTCGAGTGAGAAGAGTTGCTGTCAAGAGGAAAGGAGGGGATTTTGACTCAAGGGAGGATTTGTTGAGTATATTGTGTTCAAGTCCCACATTGAGTAACTAGGATGAGCCAAGGAGAGTGCCTTTGGGGAGTCACACCACTTTTGAGAGGGAGTCTATACACTTAAGAGATTGTATTGGGGCTCTATAGGTGGTGAGTTATAATATATGTGAGGATCATGACCCATAGATAATAAACACCAACAATAAAATACTAGAACATGTTACAACATTAAAATACATAATAAACACCGATAATAAAATACTAAAAACATGTTACAACATTAAAACACAAATTACAAAACATCTTAAAAATATACTACAACTTTTATATAAATACTAAACACGAACAATAGAATATATTAAACATACTATAGCATTTAAATAAACAATAAACACCAATAAAAAATATTAAAACATGTTACAACGTTAAAGCACAAATAATAAAAATAATTAAGACTTTTGAATAAATAATAAACACAAATAATCGAATATGTTAAATATGGTACCTCATTTAAATAAACGATAAACACGAATAATAAAATATACTAAGACATGTCACGACATTTAAATAAATAATATACAAAGAATAATATATTAAAATATGCTAACATATTTAAGTAGATAATGCACAACAATAAAAGGGAAAATAAAATTACCCTATTTAATGGAGCCTGACCCAAGTCTAAAAGAATTTGGACCCAAAGCTGGTAGGTTTGAAAACCCACGTTTGGTCGGTCTGCTTGCAATGGGCCTGTTGGCCCTTTGTTTTTCTCTTTGTTTTTTTCCTTTTCCTTTTCTCTTTTTTTTTTCTTTTCTGACCCTTAGAACCGGGTGAGGTGCGAACCCGGGTTGACCAGCGGGTCATCGCGCGGGTCCAGTTGACCGGTCCCCTCCAAAGAGATGCCGTTTTGGCACCCTTTAAAAGTCCCCTAAAATCTTTCTTTTCTCCTTCCTTCTCTCTTCTTTCTTTCTCTCTTTATTCTCTCTAAAAACAGAACCCATAAACCCTCCAATCCCCAAAAATCAGCAGCTGGACCACTGTGTCGGTCGTCGATCATCGTCGTCGGCTATCGATCGTCGATCATCGATCTCTACCAAATTTCACCAAAAGTCCTCTCTTCTTCTCCTCTCCTCAAATCCAAACCTTGAATCCCAAAAAAAAACCTCGAAACACCTAGATCTAAGGCCGAATGTTCGGCTTTTCCCCTTTTTGATCTCCTTATCGGCTATTGAACCGATACCAAACTTCTACCGTAGCCTCCCCTTCCTTCGTCTCAATCCCCACTCTCACCATTCGGACTGCCCAAATCAAACCCCCGAACCTTTAAATCCTAGGGAAATCGAAACAAGTTGATTTTGTTTGTGTTTTTTTTTACTGATGGTTTTTTTTGGGTTGTATGAATGAGGGTGTGTGGGGTGTTGATGGCTGTGTGTTCTTTTTTATTTTTTTTTTGTTCTGGATCTGTTCTCTTTTAGGGGGTGAATGGCACTTTTATGGTGGTGGGTGACGTGTGTGGGTTTCGGTGGAGTGTTTGGGTGGTGGCTAGGGTAGGGGTTGTGTGCAAGGCAGATACCTAAGGGTAGGTGGTGGCTATCTGGTTAGCCACCATGTTGGTGGCGTGTGGGGAGGGCAACATGGGGTTAGGGTTCAAGTAGCTAGGCAGGCAGAGGGAGGTGGTTGCTGCCTAGGGTGGTTGCTAGGGTTTGCTTGGGGGGTGGCAGCAGGCCCGGCAGCCTTGGCTGCCTGCTGCTTGGGCATGCTAGGCTAGCAGGCCCAAACGGGCTCTGGATCCAGGCCCGAAAGTAAAAAAAAAAAATATTACCGATAAAAATAAATAAAAGGAAGAATGAAAGGTAAATACAAATGACATGTTTTGGATTTAAACCGAATATTACCCAGAAAAAATTAGGGCATTACAAGGATGGTTTGTAGCTTTATCTGTGCAAAAGTTACAATATTTGTGAGGAAGGTTTGTAGCTTTATCCGTGCAAAAGTTACAATATTTGTGACAATGGTTTGTAGCTTTGTCCGTGCAAAAGTTACAATATTTATGAGTAGGATGAGTAGCTTTATTCGTGCAAAAGTTACAAGTTGTAATATTTTTATTTAGTAGAGTATTTTTTATCTTTTTCAGGGATCGTGGATATAGGTCAGAGGGGCTGAACCACTTTAAACATTGTGTTCTCTTATTTCATTTCTTCTCGAGTGCTTGTTGTGGGTTGTGACACTACTCCCAACAACTAGTATCAAAACTTTGGTTCGAGCGAGGAGAGTTGTTGCCCAGAAGCTTTTTGTTCGAGGGAGAAGAGTTGCTCTCAAGAGGAAAGGAGGGGACTTTGACTTAAGGGAGGATTTGTTGAGTATATTGAGTTTAAGTCCCACATTGAGTAACTAGGATGAGCCAAGGAGAGTGCCTTTGGGGAGTCACATCACTTGTGAGAGAGAGTCTATACACTTAAGAGGTTGTATTGGGGCTCTATGGGCTCTATGGGTCATGATCCTCACATATATTATAACTCACCACCCATAGAGCCCCAATAAGATCATGACACGTCGTTAAATAAATGGATGATGTAGCATCATAGAGCTAGCATTGATGTGGCATTTTTGCCACGTGCCATGATCTTATTGGATTTTAATGCCACATCATCCATTTATTTAATGACGTTAGTGCAAGGTAACAACTTGTTTGACGAAATATAGTACAAGTATTTGATCAGGAATAAAAAAATTTTAAGTATCAAAGTGGGAAAAGTTGTATAGTACAAGGACCAATATTTTATTTAAGCCTTCTTCTTGAGTGCTTGTTATGAGTTGTCACGCTATTCCCAATAGTCATAAGTTTCAGATAAGGCTAACAGTGGTACTTATAAAAGTAGGACTGCTAGTAACACTCGAACCCCAATGCTTACGAAAGCACTCTAAAATTTTGATTTTGAATTATCTGCTAGTAGTGAGTACAAAATTTTGATGGGAATAGGAAACCAGTGAAGTTCAACAGCGACTTTGATTTTAGAGTCAATTCCTTGATTATACTCTCTTCTCTGAACAAATTCAGTGCCAAATTCACAATTTGACTTAGCAATAGTATGCTAACATTATCCCTAAATCTATTGTAGTTAAACACAATACTCTATTAGATGGACGGCAAGATTGAAGATAACAGTGGGTGAGAAAAAATTATTGTAGCTCTAAAATTAAAATTAGTGGTGGAATTTATATTTAGATAACAAAATAATGGTTACACTGAGGTTAGAATAAAAATGACCATTATAAACATTATTCTAAAAATTATTTATATTTTATTGAAATGATTATTTATATTTTAAAATAATAATAATTTTAAATAATAATAATAATAATAGATTTACACATTTTAAACTAAAAAAGTATGATTATTAAATAATCATATAAATATTTTTTTCAAAATAATAATTATAAATAATTTATTAAATAATTATAAAGTTATTTAGAAAGGCATTTTCATCATTGTAATATAGCAATAAAGGTATTTAAAAAAAGGGAACAGGGGTAAAAATGAAAGGGAGCCTCTTGTGGGAGAAAATTTTCATTGAATCTTTAAGGTTGCATTTGGAAATTTAAATTTGGATTTCAAAATTTTAGATTTAAAATTTATGATTTTCAAATTCATGAATGAATCAAAAATTTTAAATTCAAGATTTTCAATAAATTCAAATTCATTGTTTGGATAATTAAGATTTCGATTTGGATTTAAATGAAAATTAATTTAAATTCAAATATATTGGCACAATTAAATTTAACTAAAAAAATTAATCATCTTGATTATAGTTATAGTTAATTAGGTTTTTTTTACCCTGCTTCGCACGGTTACCTTTAAAAAAAATTACTTAAATAATATATATAATAGCATTTTAATATCTAATTTTTTCTTTAAAAAACTATCTATTCCTGTTATTTTTTGGAATAAAAACTAAAAATATAAAATATAAAAACTTACAAATTAAAATAATAGTAAAAAGTAGAAAAAACAAACTATATAAATTTATAGAATATAAAATGACTGGAATTGATATAATAACATTTTGTGACTTTTTTAAGTCGATAGAATATGAAAAGATTGAAATTGATATAATAACATATTGTGACTTTTCATGTTGCTATCATTTTAATTAATACTTTTTTTTAAATAATAAATTAATAAAATATTAAATTAACCTTTTTATTAATACTAAGCGATTAAAAACAATTAATACCTGCAAATATAAAATTAAAATGATAACTTTTTATATTCTTTTTTTTATTATTTAAATTAGTTTTGGGTTCCTTTTGATCCAACTCCATAATTTTTTTTGGGCATAATCTTAAAATTATTATTATTATTAATTTAATTTGTGATTATTTGACTAATTTAAAATTATAAAATTACTTAAAAGATAATGAATAAAATACCAAATATTAAATAAGTTGAATGATAAAATTAATTATTTAAGAAAAATATAAATTTTAGAAAAAGTTACAAGTGATTATATTGGTAATCTTTCTAAGTTATTCTAAATAAAGAAAATTAATTAATAGATTTTTCCCAGATTGAGATTTGGGAGAGTAATCCTAAGATTATTCAAAACAATTATTTTAATTAATAATAAATCTTATTCAATATATAATGACTTTAAATAATTAAAAATTTGAAAGAATATATACATTATCAATTATTTTCTATTTTTATATTAAAAAAAATCGTGATGGCATAAATAAAAAACATAATTATATGAAAAATTCTCTTACCTCAAGTAAAATTTTTAAATTTCATCAAAATGAAAGAATTGACGTATTATTAATATGATATATTTATGAATATTAAAAAAATAATTAATTAATAAATAAACATTTATCTAACTCTTTAATTCTGGTAATGAAATTTAAAATTTCCGACGTTAGTATGTGAAAAACAAATTCTAATTATATTGATAAAATATATATAAAATACACAAAAGAATATATACAAAAATAAATGTCTAAAAATAAAAATAACAAAGAAAATAATTTTCTATGAAGTGGCACAATGTCAAAATACATCCACTCTCTCTGTTCCATTTTACCATGCTTAAACAGTTTTTTTTTTTACGTATTTTTTATAATTTTGATTTTGTAAATTCTCATTTTCAAAAGGAATTTCAAATTCTAGATTTGAGCTTTTTAAAATTGATGTTGGATTTGTACAAATCCAAATCTAATTTTTTTATTTGACATCCAAAAAAAAAATTGAATTTGCAAATTCAAATCCAAATTTTTTTCCAAAATCCAGGTTTCCAAATAGGCCAGGGTCCAGTGAAATTTTCAAATATTAGACCTGACAATTCGTGTATCCGTGTCGTGTTCGTATATTTTATCGTGTCATAATCGTGATTAAGGTATTTTATATTTATATAAATTTTGATACGTTAATAATTCGTATTATATATATTTTTAGATATTCGTGTATTTTTATCATGTTTGTGTTATTTTTTCGTATCATGTCGTGTTTTTTGCGTGTTTTAGTTATTTTTTCGATGTCGTGTTCGTATTGTATAATCGTGTGGTGTTCAATATTGCCAAGTCTATTTTCAATCCAATGCAAAGAAAAAGCTTTCACCACACTGAATGATTGTTACCCAAAACAGCTTACAAGTTATAGACACATAATTTTGTCCGAACCACTAAAACAAGTATGTTTTCTTCCTCAATTAATGTTTCAGAATGCAAAAAGACTTTTGTTATCTTGCAGGTGGTACTCCGAGACTTAGTCTAAGAAAGCAGACAGAAAAAGTCAAACTTGAAAAAGTCAATCTTGAAAAGTCAACTACTAAGAAATTCAACTCACTTTCAAAATCAAGATTTGAAGTTCAATTGAAAAATGGTGAAAGAATTTTGATAATCCAACGTCTACATCGAAAGATATGGAGTTCGGAAGTTGGGTTACAAAGATTCAGTAAAAAAGAAACCCTAGTTCGAGAGATTTGGGGAAAAGTGCTTAAACGATCAAATTGGTCGAAATTGAAGGTTCCAAATGAAAGATAAGCACTGACTACGGGTATTGGAGAGGTTACTTGGAAGAAAAACTAAAAGAAAAGTCAATTCGAAAGAAAATCGAGAATTAGGGTTTTTTAGTGGATTTTGGTGAATTCGGAGAAAATTGTAGAAATGGCCCGATTCGGTAAGACTAAAGCCCTTAATTGATGAGGAGTGAGTAAACAAGGATAGCCCAATGCTCAGTTTGAAGTAATTCCGAGAAAAGAGCCGATTGGAGGAAAAACGAAAAAATGAGGAAATTCCCGATACTGAAAAGAGGAAAAATCAAAACGGAAGGGAATTTGATCGTAAAAATTAGGCGTTTTTGGACCAAATCAATTCAATATAGGACAAAGGCCCAGGAAAAGAAAATCTGAAAATCGGACTTGTTTTGAGCAAAATCGGATTTCGGAGGCAAAAGGGCAAAACTGGAAAATTCGGGAAAAATACCAAATGAGCTCCAAAAATTCTGAAAATTTGCAGATCTCATTATTAAATCATTTCGAAGAGATTGGCCAAAGAAAATATGGATTCGGAGTTCGTTTGCAAAATGGCCAAATCCTAGGCCCACTATGTAGAAATTTAAATAGATAAATCCCGAAAAAATAGAAAATGAGTTCCAAAAATTCTGAAAATTTGCAAATCTTGTTCTTAAATTATTTGGAAGAGATTGACGAAAGAAAATCTGGATTTGGAGTTCGTTTGCAAAATGGCCAAATCTCGGGCTCACTATGCAAAAATTCAAGCAGATAAATCCCGAACAAATAGCAAATGAGCTCCAAAAATTACCAAAACTTCTAGATCACACTTTTAAATTATTTGGAAGATATTGGTGAAGAAAAATTTGGATCCGGAGCACGTTTAAAAATGGTGAAAGTTCGGGTGCACAAAAGGGCATTTTTGGAAAAAAATCCAAAAAAATAGCAAATGAACTCGAAAATTTTTGAAAACTTCCAGAATTCAATTTTTTATTATTACGGAAGTATTGAAAAAAGAAATTTGAATTTGGAGTCCTTTTGCTATTTATTTAGGTTCGGGGGTCAAAATGGTTATTTTACCGAAAAAACCGAAAGGGACCAATTTGTAATTAAGAAAAATATGAAAGATGAAGGAATTTCTGAGATAATTCCTCCCTTGGTCAGTCAGCATAGAGGAGAAGAAAGAAGTTTGATCAATTTAATTCCTTAGTCACTATCAAGCTCAAAATGCTTCCACTAGTACCTTGCAAATGGTCCCCCCTTCATCCTATAGCTTAGGTGCCTTGTAGAAAAGTTGAATGCATCATTCAATGGCCAAGATTAAATGCCAAGATGACATTTTTATTTTTCATAAAATAACCCTCATCCAATGGCCAAGAATGGAAGAAGAAAGATGAGCACAACTCATCCAAGGGTAGAGGTTCATTTGGCCAAGTAAGGGAGAGCATGAGATTGTATCCTTATTTTATCTAAGGGTTGATGATAGGATCCAAGATGGCCCAATCCCATGACAATTTCTATATGGGCCAAGATCCAAGAAGATCTAGGAAACATGGCAAGAATGGGTGGAATTCACTTGGGCTATGTTGCAAGTTATTTAAGAAAGACTTCAACATGCAAGATGGGCTTGCATCCAAGTTTGATCCATGTGATTCAAGAACACAAGGTGGCACATTAAGAGGGCTTATTTGGGTTTATTTTAATTCTTATAATTACTTAGGCATTTGGGCCTATATTATGTAACATGGACATCTTTTAATTATTTAGGTTTGGGCTTGAGCATGTTCAGCCCATATTTTACATATTATTACTTAGTAGATTAGGGTTATCGTAGGGAGGCTATAAATATATGTCTTAGCCGCCTACTTCAATTATCTTTTGATCAATTAAGTCTGATTTTATTCAGTGAGAGTTTTCTCTTTTTAGTTCTTGAAAGAACTTAGGAACTTATCAAAGAATTCCTTCTTTGTGGCGTTCAACCTATCAAACTTAGGTTCTTGAAACGAGAGTTCTTAGGGTTTAGATTACATGCTTAATCTAGGTTCTTTGAAACAGGCTTTTAAGGGTTTAAGTTTTCTTTGCCTGAATCTTGGCTTTTCTGGGTTAGGTATTTCAATTTGTTAGTGGGTTCAAAGGGTTTCACCCCTAGGGTTCACATCAGTTGGTATCAGAGCTTAGGAACCAATCAGGTCAAATCTTTTTATCTTCTTTACCATAGGGTATTGGAGTTTTTCTCAACTTTTTTTGTTTTGGGGTTTCAGACATACTTGTCATAGGGGTTATAGCTTTAGGCTTTCTTTGTCTAATAATTATAGTTTTTAGGGCAGTTTTTGTTTGGGGTTTCGTTCTTGGAAGTTGGTTTAGATACTATCACAGCAAAATCAATAACAAGATTTTGGGATTTCTGTCAACTTTCTTGTTTTGGGGTTTCAGACATTCTTGTCTTGGGGTTATAGCTTTAGGCATTCTTTTGCCCCAGGGTTATAGTTTTTAGGCAGTTTAGTTTGGGGTTTTATTCTGAGAGTTGGTTTAAATCAAGATTTCGTTTCTTGAATTCTTGATTTATTAAAATTTCTTCTTGTTGATTCTTGATCCGAATCTTGAAAAAAAAAATTCAAGAATTCAGAGGGGCATTCGAACAGTTCCTGATAACTCGTATAATTATATAGTTCTTAGTTATGTTTTATTATTGTTTTGTGTCAAATACGAGTTATTATTTCTTAGTCTAATTGTGTTTATGATATTTTATATTTTTATGTAATTTGGTGTTTTTCACGAGTTTCTTTGAGTGATTTCAGATTACTAGGTTAAATCAACAATTAAGGGCAAATCCAGTTCAGTTCCAGTTCCGACACCTTTTGCCATATCCGCTATATCTGGAGTTTCACTGAAGCAATAATGCTGAATTTTTTACAGTGCAAAGCTAAAAGGCATATCTATCTTTTTCATGTTTTACACTTCTTGAAACGGAGTCGTTTTCCCTAGCGAAATCGACCATCAAGTTGGCTGATGTGCAATGACGTCTGTGCTGACCTGTTTTGGTATTTTGACCATATCTTCCGATCCACTTGAGCAAATGATCTGATGCCAACGGCTATGGATCAGTAACTGATAGGGGTATATTTTTCTAGAAGACCATTTGATCCGATCGAGCCTCCAACATTGACAAAATCGACCATCAAGTTGGCTGATCAGAATTGTCATACAATATGACGAAAATTGTTAGAAAAATGCACCCACCTATTATACCTACCTTTGAAATTTATAAAGCTTGTCTCTTGTCATTTAGCTCTCCAAAATGTGTATAAATAGAGGGCCTTGGATGATTGTAAGAGTATCAATATAGATTGGTAGGATATTAGCCATTGTAATAAAATTCTCTAAGTTTTCTTTTTCTTTCCTTTCTCTAGTTTTCTTTTTCTTTATTTACTTATGCTTCTTACATTTTTTTTCATTTTATTCATATCTAGTATGTGTTGCTAATCATATTGTTGAGGTGATGAGGTGAAGCTCTTGGTAAATGCTAAGGTTAGTCTCTTAAACATGAGCTAAAATGAATCATCATTTATAAACACTAGTATAGATAATATTTTCTTTTGGTTTAAAATCATACTTACAAAGTAGGGATCTTGATTCATTATTGACAAGGAAAATGGCACAATAAATGCTTGGTTTCATAACCTTGATTTGTTGTAGACATATACCTTGGCATAAGGAATGCTTGGACTCTTTTTGTGAGTTTTGAGGACACCAAATGAACATAATATCATATGCTATGGACGTTGGACAATTTGGACTGAATTGCTAAACCTTCCGATTGGAATCTCCCTTATGTGTGAATTTCAATTGTGTAATAAAACAAGATTAATCTTAGCATAACACCAAGAGTGGATTCTCTAACCTCAACATCTTTTCTTATTGTTTTTATATCTTGTTTAATTTCTTTTATTTTATTTTGTTTATTTTGTTCTCTAATATATTGTTTATCTTGTTTTGTTGTTGATTCCCTAATATCTTGTTTATTTTCTTTTTCTTATATATTTATAAACTTATACTTACTAATACGCTTCCCTGTGGTTCGACCTCGGACACCCGAGAATTTATTACTTGAACATAACCTGCACTTGGGTTTACAACTCTTATTTGAGTCTCCATCAAGTTTTTGGCGCCGTTGCCGGGGACGCAATACTAAGTATATAAGTATATTTATTTTTATTGGCTGGTTATACTGCCTAATTTTCTATATATTTATATTTATATTGTATATTAACTTTGTTTTATTGGCTGGTTATACCGCCTAATTTTCTATATATTTATATTTATATTGTAAAGTTTATATTTATATATTATCTATTTATTAACTTTGTTTTATGCTTGTTTGGCGACGTGATTTTAGAACTCGTCGTTTAGTTAGATTTTATTGTGAAACTTTTTCAGGTAATCTTTCTAATACAACTCCTACCATGGCTGACAATGAAAGTGTTCATGCTGAAGATGAGAACAGACAAGTACGCACCATGCGTGACTACTTGCAACCAACTCGAAGCTCATCACCCTCTTGTTTTATTTTTCCTCTCAATGCAAACAACTTTCGTTTTAAACCAGGTATGATAGCTTTGCTTCCAAATTTCCATGGGTTAGAATCGGAAAGTGCTTACTCGTTTCTAAAAGACTTCGAAGATGTATGTGTCACCTTTAATGACCAACAATGTACAAATGAAATTGTCAAGCTAAAATTATTTCCTTTTTCTTTAAAAGATAAAGCAAAAATTTGGCTTCATAATTTAAAACCAAGGTCAATTGGCACATGGCAAGAATTACAAACTGAGTTTCTAAAGAAATTTTTCCCAGCACATAAAACTACTGCTTTGAAAAGACAGATTCAAAATTTCAATCAAAATCAAAATGAAGCATTTTTTCAGTGCTGGGAGCGTTTTAAAGATTTGTTAAGTTCTTGTCCACATCATGGTTTTGAAAAATGGCGTCTTATTAGTTTCTTTTATGAAAGTTTAACTCCCGAAACTAAACAATTTGTTGAAACAATGTGTAATGGTGAGTTTCTAGAAAAAGAACCTGAAGAAGCCTTTGACTACCTAGACCATTTGGCAGATAACTCTCAAGCCTGGCACACAGATAATTCCTCTGAAAGTTTCAATAGATCTAATCTTGTTTCTAACAGAGGTAAATATCATTTTAGTCAAGAAGATGAGATAAAAGCTAAAGTAGCTAATTTGGCTAGAAAGATTGAAGCCATGGAACTTAGAGAAGTAAAAGAAGTCAAAACGGTTAAAAATAAAGAAAGTTGTGGAATTTGTGAAATCATGGGACACCCCACTTCTGAATGTCCAAACATTCCCATTCTTAAAGAAGCGTTGCATGATCAAGTAAATTCCATAAACACATTTAAAAAGCCTTTTCCTTCTCCTTACTCTGAAACGTATAACCCTGAATGGAGAAGTCATCCCAACTTCAGTTGGCGGAATAATAATCATGTTCAGGTACCACAATCTCAAAAGCCGGGCAACACTTTTTCCTATCAACCTTCACGTGTACAAACCTTGGAAGAGACATTGCAAGCATTCATGCAAACACAAGCAAATGTGAATAACCAAACTTCACAGGACATCAATGAGATCAAAAACACCTTGTCCACATTGACAGCTTCATTACGCACTCAAGAAAAAGGTAAGTTTCCTGCTCAACCTCAGCCTAACCCTTCTACTCAATGTTTTGTTTCTTCCTCCAATGAAACTCAACAGGAAAATGCCAGTTCTATCACAACTCTTCGAAGTGGAAAGGCAATTGACAAAAACATTCCATCAAAAGACCAAGATCCTCCTTCCCCTCCGAAAAGTAATGGTAAGGATGATGGTAAGTCTGAACTTCTTGAAAATTTGGACAAAGAAAAAGGTATGCATCTTGCTCCTTTTCCTCAAAGGTTGCAAACAATAAAGAATTTGAATCAAAATGCAGAAATTTATGAACTTTTCAAACAAGTTAAGATTAACATTCCTTTATTGGATGCAATCAAACAAGTTCCATCTTATGCTAAATTTTTGAAGGACATGTGCACAGTTAAAAGGAAACATAATGTACAAAAGAAAGCATTTCTGACGGAAAGTGTGAGCTCAATCATTCAGCACCTTACTCCACCAAAATTCAAAGATCCTGGATGTCCAACAATCTCATGCATCATTGGAAACAATCGAATAGAACATGCATTGCTTGATCTTGGTGCTAGTGTTAATCTTTTGCCTTTTTCTGTTTATCAACAGTTAGGTTTAGGTGAACTCAAGGAAACACCTGTTACACTTCAACTAGCTGATCGTTCTGTAAAAATTCCTCGAGGGATAGTTGAAGATGTTTTGGTTCAAATTGATAATTTTTACTTCCCTGTTGATTTTATTGTTTTGGACACACATCCTGTTTCAAATCCAAATGTTCAAATTCCTGTTATATTAGGCCGTCCATTTCTTGCAACTTCTAATGCTCTGATAAATTGCAGGAATGGTATTTTGAACATTTCTTTTGGAAATATGACTTTAGAATTAAATGTGTTCAACACTTGCAAGCAACCTGGTGATGATTCAGAAGTACATGAAGTAGATTTCATTGAAGAACTTGTTCATGAACATCTCACCACTACCACATTCCATGATCCTTTAGAAGCTTATTTAATTGAATGTGAGTTTGATAATGCTTCAGAAATTTCACACACTGATTCTTTGTTAAATTCTTTTCAGGTTAAGCATTGTTGGAAACAAAAACTTGAGGAACTCAGAAATGATGCATATGAGAATTCTAAAATTCATAAAGAAAGAACTAAAGCCTTTCATGACAAGTTAATTTCAAGAAAAACATTTGATGTTGGGCAAAAAGTTCTACTTTATAATTCTAGACTTCATATATTCCCTGGTAAGTTGAGATCAAGATGGACTGGCCCATTTGTGGTTAAGCATGTGTATCTTTATGGAGCAGTTGACATTGAGAATCCTAAAAATGGTAACGTATTCAAGGTAAATGGACAAAGACTCAAACTCTTTTTGGAAAATCATGTTACTCAAGAAGAGGTTGTTTTTCTTTCTGATCCTTGTTTTGAAAATAACTAGATGTAAATATAATTTTTACTAATCTTCAAAAAAAAATATATATATATATATACATTTTTTTCCCCGGTTAAATGGCGGATAACGGTACTCCGTGATTATTTAAGTCGGTTCCATCAGCTACCCACAAAACTGATATTGTATATTAATTTCTCTTTCAATTTCTCTTTCATTTTTTTATTTCATTTTTTTTCAGGATGGATGATATTCTCACAAGATTGCAGAAACGATTTCCTCCTTTTCCTCGAAATATTTTACTAAAGCTTTACCAAGTTCGATTTGAAAGATTAAGAATGCTTATGCACAAAGGGATTCCTGAAGACATACGTTGGATAATTGAAGCCAAGGTACGTGAAGATGAATATCTTCCTGTTTTGCATTTACCAGGTACAGGTAGAAGCACTTTTGCAAAGAAGCGACGAGCAAAGCGCATGAGTTCAAATTGGCACCAATGTGCACGATGGACGTGTAACGGTAAATGTCGTTCTATTGGGATTCCGTCCTCTAATCGAGATGATAAAATTGAATTCATTAAGGATGGACTGAGTAAGGAGAATTTGGGTAATATCCAACTTTCTCTTGAGACGGATCCTAGTGGAGACGTACAAAGAGAAATTCTTGATTTATGGCCGCAATTCCAAAGGGAATGGCAACATCTTGGGAATCTGATGTTAAAAGACCCTGTTTGCCAGCTTGTAAGAAAACTGGATGGGAAGCATATCCTCGACTCATAGAAGGCGTTTAAGCCGTTTCTGGACGTAAAACCAGAGGAAGATGTGAGCCACAATCACAACTACAATAAATGACTTCTCAGCTTTTGGTTTGATTTGCAATAACTTCATTTCGCTTTAATTTACGATTTGTGTAATTATTCTCGTTTTTTTTTTTTTTTTGCATTGGTCTTTTACGGTTGTTTTTTCTTTTCTTTTTGATTTTCTTCCTGAAATCACGCAAAAATCTTTTGTTAGGTTAACATTTTCTTCTGACAGGTCAAATACACTTTCGGCGACATTATTACTCTTGTCTGATTCACTACTCGGTCCTCTATATATTACACCATGTACTCATTCTCTTTCAGGCACTCAAAAAAAAAATGAAAAGTACTTCGTCCCACCGCATTAAAAAAATTTGTGTCTTTGGAGGTGCTTATCCAGCGAAAAATAACATATTCGCTGATGAAGCCATAAGAGTTGGAGTAATACTTGCCCAACAAAAGATCCAGTTGATTTATGGAGGCGGTAGTACGGGTTTAATGGGAGCAGTCGCTACAGCAGCACACGCCGGAGGAAGTCCAGTTCTAGGAATCGTGCCAAAACTATTCACAGATTTTTGTGGACCTACCGTGGGTAAGGAAATACAAGTCTGGAGTATCCCTGAACGGATGACAATCATGTACCATTCTGCCGATGCATTCATTGCTTTACCAGGAGGTCTGGGTACATTGGAAGAAATAGCTTGCGTGGCTTCTTGGTCATCTTTGGTCACAAATAAGAAACCCATTGGTTTGCTTAATATTAATGGTTATTTTAGTAATTTGCTTTCATACTTAGATAATGTTGTGGATAATGGATTCATGTTTTCAGAGGCAAGGAGAATCATAATTTCTGCTACAACCATTGAAGATTTACTCAAAAAGCTCCAAGCTTATGAGTATTTATCTGCTACGGTTGTTTCGCAAACGCTCGGAAAAAGAAAAAGAGATATGGACGAGCAAGGAGTGGATTGCACTTTGTCTTTGTGACATTATCTAACATTTTGTTTGTTGTGTCTCAGTTATAATAAGTGGTTAGCAACCTCTGCAGGTAATATCTCCTAAATTCTACCTTTAGTAGGGGGTAAGGGACATATTTCGCTAATTTTAAAAAAAAAAAAAAAAAAGTTTGTTGTGTTTTAAGCAATTTAGAAGTATTCATTCTGAACAAGGTCTGAGTAAGGGAGACTTGAGACATACCTTGTCAGTTTGATTTTAATCTTTTTATGTTTACTTGTTAATTTTTGTTTAGTATTTTAGGAATAATTAGGTTGCATGAGTTTGTTTTGTTTTGAGTCTTAGTTATTTCTATTCTTATGTTATTAGTTCTTTTCTCTTACACATGATTCTTTCATTTGGGTTAATAGACTTACATTGAGGACAATGTAAGAATTAAGTGTGGGGGGAACGATTTAGGATTTCTTTTATTTTTGTCTACTATTTTTTTTTATGAGTCTTTATTATTATTATTATTTTTTAGTGTGTTTTAGTTCCTTTTAATACAATGATGAGATATGAATTGCATAAGTCTAAAACAGATTTATTAGTGAGAAGATTTTCATGAGAATTGAGCTTGATGTCAACCTTTTTATGAGCCAATGTTAATATGATATGTTGATTGAGAAAGAAGCATGTTTAGACTTAATCTGACTTGTATAATCATCCTTGTGAGTTTTTGAGCCTATAATGATTGATGCATTATACAAATCAATCTAATTTCTTTCTTGAGTGCTCTTATGATTACATGATTCTCTAGAACTTGCTTTAAACCGTTTGAGACTATATTGATACATGTGACAACATGAATATGATAGAGGCATTAGGATTATAACCAGAGCCAAACAGCCATCCATTATTAATGTTCTAAGAGAACATCCCCACTAGTGAGCCAATTTGAGCCTACATTAAATATGTTGTTTTATTGGTAACCACAACTTACACCTACCCTAAATATACTTATATCCTTACCCTTGTTCTAAAGATGGATTATATATTTTGAGACATATTGCAAAAAAACAAGGGATATTTTTAGTTGAAAATTTGGGTTAGAAACAAAAGATAAGTGTGGGGGAAGAAAAGAAAAGAAAAAGTCAAGAGAAAAAGAAAGGGATCATTGTTAAATACATTCCCATATTCAAAAAAAAAATTCTTCTCTTGAACTTCTAGTTAAAGTAAAGAAAAAGATGTTACAAAGTTGGTTAGAATGAAGCAAAGGCTCAACATGAATATTTAGCCTATGTTATTATGTGCTTTATAAGAGTTTTGAGAAGTTTTATTTGTATGATCTTATTATGTCTCTAAACTCTATGAACTCTTTGGAACCTTTGTGATATCTTTATCCTTTTGTTCTTTAACTACATTATAACCCTTTGGCCCCATTACAACCTTGAAAAAAGACCTCTTGATTTATGAAGTTGTATGATCTAAATAGTGGAGAATAGGTGGACAAGCAAGCATATGGTAGAACTGTTTTCATGAGATTGATTGAGTGTAAACACTTTACCACTACTTTAAAGAGTGAAAATCATGAGAGTATAGTGAGAAGTCGAGATTAAGTTGAATATGCACTATTTTGATTGAAATATGTTATGTTAATATTGGCTTAACTCATTTATTTACATTCAAGCATGAATTTTTGTGAAATTCTTTGAGCTATTGATTAGTTTATAAGACTTGTTCAAAGATTGTCTCTAATTTATATTGAAAGGATTAGGAGTAAATATTTTTAGTGTATGTAGTTTACTTATATTTTAGTTTTTCAATGTTTGTGGGTATCGTTCTAGCAAACCCTCACGAGACTAAACTCGTCCACTAGGGACACCTAGGGGTTTAAAGGCTTGTGTCACATGCTAAGTGCCACCGTGATTTCCAACGAAAATGGATTAGATTAGATTTTCTTATTTTATTTTTATTGAGTCGTTGCTAGGGACTAGCAACAATCTAAGTGTGGGGGTGTGATAACTCGTATAATTATATAGTTCTTAGTTATGTTTTATTATTGTTTTGTGTCAAATACGAGTTATTATTGCTTAGTCTAATTGTGTTTATGATATTTTATATTTTTATGTAATTTGGTGTTTTTCACGAGTTTCTTTGAGTGATTTCAGATTACTAGGTTAAATCAACAATTAAGGGCAAATCTAGTTCAGTTCCAGTTCCGACACCTTTTGCCATATCCGCTATATCTGGAGTTTCACTGAAGCAATAATGCTGAAGTTTTTACAGTGCAAACTTAAGAGGCATATCTATCTTTTTCATGTTTTACACTTCTTGAAACGGAGTCGTTTTCCCTAGCGAAATCGACCATCAAGTTGGCTGATGTGCAATGACGTCTATGCTGACCTGTTTTGGTATTTTGACCATATCTTCCGATCCACTTGAGCAAATGATCTGATTCCAACGGCTATGGATCAGTAACTCATAGGGGTATATTTTTCTAGAAGACCATTTGATCAGATCGAGCCTCCAACATTGACAACATCGACCATCAAGCTGGCTGATCAGAATTGTCATACAATATGATGAAAATTGTTAGAAAAATGCACCCACCTATTATACCTACCTTTGAAATTTAGAAAGCTTGTCTCTTGTCATTTAGCTCTCCAAAATGTGTATAAATAGAGGGCCTTGGATGATTGTAAGAGTATCAATATAGATTGGTAGGATATTAGCCATTGTAATAAAATTCTCTAAGTTTTCTTTTTCTTTCCTTTCTCTAGTTTTCTTTTTCTTTATTTACTTATGCTTCTTACATTTCTTTTCATTTTATTCATATCTAGTATGTGTTGCTAATCATATTGTTGAGGTGATGAGGTGAAGCTCTTGGTAAATGCTAAGGTTAGTCTCTTAAACATGAGCTAAAATGAATCATCATTTATAAACACTAGTATAGATAATATTTTATTTTGGTTTAAAGTCATACTTACAAAGTAGGGATCTTGATTCATTATTGACAAGGAAGATGGCACAATAAATGCTTGGTTTCATAACCTTGATTTGTTGTAGACATATACCTTGGCATAAGGAATGCTTGGACTCTTTTTGTGAGTTTTGAGGACACCAAATGAACATAATATCATATGCTATGGACGTTGGACAATTTGGACTGAATTGCTAAACCTTCCGATTGGAATCTCCCTTATGTGTGAATTTCAATTGTGTAATAAAACAAGATTAATCTTAGCATAACACCAAGAGTGGATTCTCTAACCTCAACATCTTTTCTTATTGTTTTTATATCTTGTTTAATTTCTTTTATTTTATTTTGTTTATTTTGTTCTCTAATATATTGTTTATCTTGTTTTGTTGTTGATTCCCTAATATCTTGTTTATTTTCTTTTTCTTATATATTTATAAACTTATACTTACTAATACGCTTCCCTGTGGTTCGACCTCGGACACCCGAGAATTTATTACTTGAACATAACCTGCACTTGGGTTTACAACTCTTTATTGAGTCTCCATCAGTTCCCAAAAAAAAAAAAAGAAGTTCATCCGAGATTTCAAGAAAATCAAGAAGTCTTGTTCTTGAAAAAAAAGAGTGTTCGAATAGGCAGAAAAAGAAAAAAAATTCGAAAAAGATTGAAAAGAAGAAGAAAAAATCGACATTCATCTTTTTTTTTACTAACCAAAGTTGTTTTGCCGCGACTTTAAGATGTCTCTCACTTTATGCGACGAAGTAAAGCAAGCTCTACAAGAGATGAAAGATCTCACCTCATTGTTTGAGAGGTTTGTGCAACAAGAGGAAAAAAGATGGAGAACAAAAAAGAGAGAAAAAGAAGAGAGAAGAAAAAAAGAAAAAGAAATAAAGTTGGCTGAAATTAAAGAAGTAAGAGAGGAGCCACTAGTGGAAAAAGAGACAATTCCTGCCGAGGAAAACATAGAATTTGAGAATTTTACTGATGCAAAGGAGAGTGAGGTTTTTATTCTTGATGCTCCTAACCAATCTCTTCCTATTTTTCCTGTTTCTTTGTTGAAGGATTGTGAGGATTTATTTTCGGAGGAGTTGCAGGATGGGTTGCCACCCATAAACGGCATTGTCCATCACCTTGATTTAGTATCTTGCACCGTCATTCTCACGCACAAGGCTAAGATTCGAGGAAAGGGGGAATGATAGGATCCAAGATGGCCCAATCCCATGACAATTTCTATATAGGCCAAGATCCAAGAAGATCTAGGAAACATGGCAAGAATGGGTGGAATTCACTTGGGCCATGTTGCAAGTTATTTAAGAAAGACTTCAACATGCAAGATGGGCTTGCATCCAAGTTTGATCCATGTAATTCAAGAACACAAGGTGGCACATTAAGAGGGCTTATTTGGGTTTATTTTAATTCTTATAATTACTTAGGCATTTGGGCCTATATTATGTAACATGGACATCTTTTAATTATTTAGGTTTGGGCTTGAGCATGTTCAGCCCATATTTTACATATTATTACTTAGTAGATTAGGGTTATCGTAGGGAGGCTATAAATATATGTCTTAGCCGCCTACTTCAATTATCTTTTGATCAATTAAGTCTGATTTTATTCAGTGAGAGTTTTCTCTTTTTAGTTCTTGAAAGAACTTAGGAACTTATCAAAGAATTCCTTCTTTGTGGCGTTCAACCTATCAAACTTAGGTTCTTGAAACGAGAGTTCTTAGGGTTTAGATTACATGCTTAATCTAGGTTCTTTGAAACAGGCTTTTTAAGGTTTAAGTTTTCTTTGCCTGAATCTTGGCTTTTCTGGGTTAGGTATTTCAATTTGTTAGTGGGTTCAAAGGGTTTCACCCCTAGGGTTCACATCAGTTGAGGTTATTAGAAGGGCTGAGTACACATCTTAAGGGCTGCTATCAATTGGCAAGAAGGTATTTTTATTGTGTCATCAAAAGATCCTAATCTAAGGGTCAAATTGGAGGAGAAAAGGTGCACAACCAATCCTATGGTTGAGGGGCCATTCGGCCAAGGTTAAGAGAGGGGGGGCTGAGTAGTTTTTTTCACAAGGTTCAAGCTGGAAAGGGCAGTAGCTATTAAAATAAAAGGTTTTCAAAGAGAGAAAAAAAAAATTTTCTAAGAAAGCTTGAAGGTAGCAATTTCTACCTAGCTCTAGCATAGTTTTTCTTCTTGTTTTCCCTGGTGATTTCTTGATTTTATATCTTGTTTTCCTACTACATTTCTCATAGAAATCAAAGTTTTAAAAGGTTTATTTAAGTTTTCATCTTTTCTTCTTCATCAAAAATGGTTGAAAACAATTTTTTTACAAGTTTTTTGCTTTGGCCGAATGTAGCATGAGTGATTACCTTGATTTTTCTTCTTTTCTTCTTTGCATGTTGTTGTGGGAAACATGATTTTAGAAGGTTTATTTAAGTTTCTAATGTTCTGATTTTTTACAAAAAAATGAAGCAAAAGAGGTTGAAATGGCTACATGATCCTGATACATATCAAGTGACCATGGTTAGGGGAGAGGCTATGCCCATTTTTACCAACCATGAAGCTCACCTCTATTTTAATTAGCATGGTTTATTTTTTGATTTTTTGAAATGGAAAGGCTTCATGATCTTGACAAGATTAAGTGATTATGGTTAGGGGAGAGGCTATGCCCATTTTGTACCCACCATGGAGCTTAACTTTCCTTGTTTTGTTTACTATTTTTTCTTGTTATTTTCTTTGCATGTCTATGATTATTTTGATCATGTTCTTTACATTTTTATGCTATATTTGCTTTTTTTCTTCATGATATTTCCTTGTAGGTTCGGCCATTGTTTTTTTCTTGATGATATTTTGCATTTTTCTCATGTATCGTACCTTGTGTGTTGTCATGTTTGCATTTTATATTTTGTCATAGGAGCATTCGGCCTCTGCATGCATTCCATGCCTTGTATGTGCATTTTGATCATTTTAGTTGATAGGTTAGCATTTCATGCCATGACATTATGTATTTTGATTTGGTTTGTCATGTGTTTGTGTTATTTGCTACATAGGATTGCCTGAGGTTATCTAGTGGCCATTCAGCCTCTTCATGCATCTCTTGCCTTGTCATGCATTTGCATTTTGTTTAGGTACCATGCTTTGCATTATTATGCCTTGAAATTGTGTTTGAGTTGCTGCTTGTTCATGCCTTAGTATTAGATTTTTTGGTCATTATATGTCCATGACATTCTCATGCATTCTCATCACATTCTATGTCTAGGCCATCTTTGTATTGCCATGCATATTAGGTCTTAAATCATATTGGTATTGCCATGCATTGCTATGTTATTTAGGTCTTAGGTCACTTTGTATTACCATGCATTTCATGTCACTTTAGGTCTAGGTTTCATTAGCATTGCCATGCATTTCATGCATTTTAGACCTAGGTTGCATTAAATGCCATACAAGTTCATTTTAGGTCTAGACCATATTCTCTATGCCATGCATTTTTTTATGTTATTTAGGTTTTAAATCATGCATTTCATGCATTCAATTTGCTATATGATCATGCATTTCATGTCATGCCACATGATTTATGACTTAGGCCAGTCAATGGCTTAAAGTCATGCTCACTTGAGCATACTTGTGGAAAATTAAAGAGTTGTCAAATTGATTATTCTATCTTTGTGATTTTTTTTTTTTACTTAGTCAATTTTTGTCTAACTTTTTAAAAGTGTTAGCTACTGTTTGTGGGTCTTTAGGAGAGTCTCTAACATTTTTACTTTGATTTTTAAATGATTTTATCAAAGGCAAAAGAATGTGTTTGGGCAAAACAGTTTTTCATCCAGTACTTGTACTTTCCCTATTTTTCTGGGCAGTTTTCTTTAATAAAAAAAATTAAGCCAATTTTTTCTCGTGTAATTTTACATGTTCTAAGTCTCCTGTATTGTTTTTAGATTTTTTTGAATTTTTCAAAATAGTTTAAAGATCGTGTATCAAAACGGGACAGTAGGGCAGATTTGAATTCAAAAGAAAAACAATTGTTGAATTTGGCTAAGGCATTTAGAGGGGGTTGGTTAGAAACTTTAGCTACTATCTTAGGATAGTTTCTAAGTCTTTTTAAACTTTAAAAATGATTTTATAAATCTCGGGTTAAGGGTGGTCAAGTTCAGGATTTTAAACTTAGGAAATTAGAGTCATTTTTAAAGGGCTTGTTTAGGGTTTTAATCTTCATTCAAGTTTTTCTTCAAAATTGTTTTCAAACAATCACAAAGTTTTTTTTGTTTTAGAAAATTTAATTTGACATATTTTCCTAAGGTAGCCGGATATCTTTTTAAATATACGGATTTCCTTATTTAAAGGAAAAAATACATTTTCATGCATTGCATTCTCCATGTTCATGCACTTTATTTAATATGTGATTCCTGCTATGATATTTTTCATGGTATTATTATTATTTTGATTTACATTTTATGATTTTGAATATTTCATGCTATCCTATGCCTTTTATTTTAGTTATTTATTGTTGTCACATTATTTAGCATATATTATGTTCATGCATTTATTATTTTATTTTCATGCATATTCCATGATAGCATCATATTATGTTTCATGTCATTTCATGTCACTTAGATCATATTCCATGTCATTTAGGTTATATTATTTAGAAATTGCCATGTCATTTAAATCATTTTATTTCATTTAGAATATATCATGTTACCTAGGTCATTTCATTTCATTTAGAATATCATTTCACTTAGAATATACCATGATACTTAGGATTTTTCATTTCATCTAGAATATACTATGCCATTTAAATTATATCATATCATTTAGGTTGCATTATATTATCTAGACTTTGCTATGTCATTTTATTTATGTCACACATGTTCATATTCATTTTTTTTAAATGTGATTTTCAATAAAATAAAGATATTCCCAAGTTAAAATAATTCATGAGTTCTCTGCCGGGTTTTCTGGGGAGGATATCACCAATTATCATTAGTAACTGAATATCTTCTTTAAAACGAGAATGATTCGGAAAATTTTCCAAGTTAATAAAAATTTCTATATTTTGCCACGTTTGTTGGGGAATATAGAAAAATTTTGAATTAATAAATTCCGGATCACTTTCAATTAAAAAATAAAATTATTTTTCTTTAAATTAGGGTTTAATTTAAAATACCAAATTTAAAACCGACTTTTTACCGAGACTTGGGATAATACACAATTAATAAGGTACCGTTTTATACGAGCATTGTGGGGGTGCTAATCATTTCTCGCATGTAACCGAGTCCCGAACCCGATTCTTCGATTTTCTCTCGTTTATAACGTTGACTTGAAATTAGTTTTAAAAAATGTTTTAATTAATTTTAAAATATTTTACAAAATCGGTTTTAATAGGTGGCCGATCACACCTAGCAAAAAAGATTGGTGGTGACTCCAATTTTTTTTCGAGGTCATTTTCAAAACTTTCATTTTTCAAGAGGAATTAAGTCGACATTTCCTCGATTTTTTAAATATCATGCCTAATGCATAATAAAGTCTCGCGATGAGACTTGTTATGTCCTTTTTTAGGTTGCGACACCAGTCGGGCAGCCTTTAACTGCCCCGCACTAGAGCTTCCGTAGTCTCCAAAATGGAGCCTTAGGCTCCCTTTGGATTCAAATGGAGCTCCGTTTCGGTACGGTTGGAACACTTTTTTGCCCCAACCGTACCATACCTTTTTTTTCCACGAGAGCATGAATGCTCCAGTGGAAAAAAAAGGCTCTCCAGTGGGAGGGCCTTTTACAATTTCAACCTTTGGTTAATTTTTATTTTTACATAATAAATATATAATAAATTTTATTATTATATAATAAATATATATTTTATTTTTATATAATAGTTTAATAAATGTATAAATTTTATTATTATAAAATTAATAGGAATTAAATGAAAATAAATAATTACATAAATAATAAAAAATAAAAAATATATATTATTTGATATATTTTTGTAATTTTTATTAATAAAATTATTATTTGATATAAATATAATTTTAATTATTTATTAATTTTATAAATATCAAATAAACTAAAAAATTTATTATATATATACACATTTTTATCTAATGTTCTTAATAGTTATTTTCTTTTCTCAGTATAATTCAACTTACCGTCACCACTGCTTTTGCATCCAAACACATATCTCGCCGCTGATTTTAATCTCACTACTATAGTAGCTAATCTCACCGCTACAGTAACTAATCTCACATTCACTGTTGTTTTTAATTTCACCGGAACCAATCTCACCGTCCATTTAAATAGACCCTTAGTATCCGCGATGTCCTTGAAGCTAAGGAACTGAGAATTACTTTAATATTCAATAAATTAAACACACCTGATCCTGAATATATTAGGCTCATGGAAACTTTAATGTTGTTGTAACATAAATATTTATTACACACAAGCCATAACAAGACATGACTGGGCCTTCATTGCTGCTTATTTAAGAGTTAAGACCTGTGAAAGAAAATTAAAACGAGCTAATAACAGCAGGCCAACACCAAATTATACTAAGCTGAAGCAGACTTAAGAGCATTTTCTCTGATAAATTTAAGAAATGCCACCAACTTGTGATGAGGGGGACTCAACTCTTTCACCAAAGACACCTGGTTTATAGCTGTTACCCGAGAGCATAGCAATGGAGTCTTCTCTGGATCTAAGATCTTCATGCCAACAACTTCTTCTGCAACTTTGTGGGGGCCAAACAATGAGCAGAAGACTAGGTCAAGAAGTCCCACATTCTCGCTATCAATGGAACAACGACTTCCATCAGGAAAAAACTCTTTCACTCCCTCTTCTAGCACCTGCAATTTCTCTGAAACTTCCTTCATGGCTATCTCTTGTGCTTCTCCATCAGTTTTTATGACTGTGAACATGGAACTATACAGCTGCATTCAAAACTACAACCATTATGCCTTTGCCATGTAAATTTACAGCAACATATATACTATTTTTAGTCTTAAACATTAATTACTCTGATATTTTGAAATGAACAAAGTCTAAAATGTAAGTTAAGAGAGAATATTTTGCTCTAACCTGTTGCTGAACAAAACTGCTCCAGAAGCGAACTTTGGCTCTTTTGTATGGATCCTGGGGAAGAAATCGAGGACTATTCTTCCAGGTTTCATCAATATATTCTGCGATGATGAGTGATTCAACGATTGGCTTTCCATTATGAACAAGAACAGGAACCTTCTTGTGAATAGGATTGTAGTTGAGCAGCTGGGCGCTTTTGTTCTGCAAATCTTCTTCCACATACTTAAAGGGAACTCCTTTAAGCGTCAGGGCCAAGTGCACAATCTTAACAAAAGGGCTAGTCCAATTACCAAGTAACATAACTTTATTTTCTTCTCCCATTTCTCTTTGTTTAAAAAAACTTGGTTGAACTCCTAGTTCATGTTTCTGGAGCTATATAAAGAGTTAATACAATCTTCCTTTACAATGAATTGAAAAGTCTTTGCTCAAAGCTTGTCATGACTGGGTAAAAGCAATAGAACAGTAACTTATACTTTTGGATTAATTATATGAGAATAAATTAGAGAACAAGTTGCTTAAGTGATTTTTAGTTATAGCATTTAATATTTGAGTTGGTAAGGTAACCATTTTAAGATCAATGAATTATTTTACTCAGATTTACATCATTGATGAGCTCATCGACTAAGGGTGCATTTGGATCATTGACGAGGGTGCGGTGGAATCCAAAATTTTTTTGGAGGGATTTCCCCTCACTGCCATACATCTCTACTGGAGGTGCATTTGGATGCACCTGCACAAACGGACTGGGGGTCCAGTCATGGATTGGACCCTAGTAGAGGGATAATTTCTCTTTTACCCCTCTCCAATATTTTTTATTATTTTTATTATTTATTTTTTAAATTATTTTTTAATATAAATATAATTTTAGTATATATTTTATTATTTAATATAAATAAAATTCTAATAATTGTTAATTATTTATTATATATATACACATTTTAATCTAATATCTTTATTGATAATTTACTTTTTAACATAAATATATTTTTAAATTTTTTTAATTACTATTTAATATAAATATAATTTTAATATATATTTTATTATTTAATATAAATATATTTTTAATTATTTATTATATATATACACATTTTAATCTAATGCCCTTAATGGTCATTTTTTTCCACTATAATTCATCTCACCGCCATCGCTGCGTTTAAATCCAAACACATATCTCACCGTTACAGTAACTAATCTCACATCGATCGCTGTTTTTAATCTCACTGGAACCAATCTCACCGCACATCCAAATGGAGCCTAACTAATCCTTCTTAGGGTGCGGAGGAATCCAAATTTGTTTGGGGGGTTCCCCCCACTGCCATGCACCTCTAGTGGAGGTGCAAACAGACTAGGGGTAATTCCCTTTTTTACCCCCCTCCAATATTTTTTATTATTTTTATTTTTATTTTTTTAAAATTATTATTTAATATAAATATAAATATAAATTATTATTATTTAATATAAATATATTTTAGTATATATTTTATTATTTAATATAAATACAATTTTAATAATTGTTAATTATTTATTATATATATGCAAATTTTAATCTAATATCTTTACTGATAATTTACTTTTTAACATAAATATATATTTAAAATTTTTAATTTTTAATTATTATTTAATATAAATATCATTTTAATATATATTTTTTAATTAATATAAATATATTTTTAATTATTTTTAATTATATACACATTTTAATCTAATGCCCTTAATAGTCTTTTTTTTCATTATAATTCATCTCACCGCCACTGCTGTGTTTGAATCCAAACACATATCTCACTGCTATTTCTAATCTCACCTCTACAGTAACTAATCTCACCTCGATCGCTGTTTTTAATCTCACCGGAGCCAATCTCACCGCCCATTCAAATGGAGGCTTAGTAAACACAAAAAATAATTATTAACATTTAGGTAGCTTTTTTGTGTTACCTAACAAGCATGGATAAGGACACGAACATGCAATACGGATACGGAAACACGAAAATTTCTAAAAAATTAGGACACGAGTATGGCTGGACACTACAATAAAAATATATATTTTATATAATAATATACAATAAAAATATAAAATTAGTACTTTTTAATTAAATATTAATATGCAAATATTTTTTATTATTTTTTTAAAATTAATTTTTAGTTTAAAAACTTGAATCTTAAAAAATCCATTAGAATCAAATTGCTTATTGTTGATTTCGTATTTGGGAGAAAAATACAAAAAAAAATCTCCATCATGTGTCTGGACGTGTCCAACCGTATTTTGACCATGTTTTGACCGTATTCAATTTATTTTTATTTTTTTGACGTGTCATCACGTGTTTGATATGTATTTCGTAGTATCAAAATTGTGTATGAGTCGAACACATATCCGATACTTAAACACTCCTATAATACAAGTGTGCATGCTTCATAGTATGTTCCTAAAACTTGAAGAGTTCGTCGTAATTATAAGGTAAAATACCTGATTGAAGGAGTAGAATCATTGCCTTTGCTTCTGATTTTCAGCAATATAGAACAAAACCCATGTTTGAGAAAACTGGTTACTGCAATCTATGTTACTCTAATTTTCATTTTGCTTAAAGTATTTGTGTCCGACATCAATGTTAAATATATATTTGAATATGAGTATGTGATATGATCCTCCAAATATATATAAAAAAAAAACTTAGAAAAAATTGAATATACTTATATTACGACACATACCCATATCAAATACTTATCCTGAATCCGGATAGCATAAACTAGAATGGGATATGGTGAAATGATGAATATCATGTAGTAGTGTTGTTTCATGCTAGATAATTTTCTTTCTGCTGTTAATTGAACATATTTTCTCCGATTATACATGATTTTCCTAATTAAGTGAGAAAATCTGTATAATTAGTTTGACTTGGTTGTGAATTATTGACACCAAAAATAGATGAGGCATGTGGGTGCAAATCTTATGAATAAAATAAGGAGGAAACTTTGACTAATGCAAATATTTATGTTACTTTTATTATATTTTCAGATTTATTATGATGCTGTCATAGTAGAACTTGGTCAATGAGCTTAGCCTTAGCACCAATGTAGATAAAATAAAGATTACATGCTGTCTGACTTTTGGTATCTTAGAAAGGGTTAGGTTACTAATATTCTAATAGAAATGATCAGGAATTTGCTAGGTGCTTACTCTTTGTAGACCTATTCAAGAGTCAGACCGCGGTCCAATTTTTTTGTTCTTCTCTTATTTAAGCTCGGTTCTGGGAGAGCTCGGGTTGGCTAACAAGTTTGTTTCACAGTTTAAATAATATAAAAAAAATCATTTTTTATATATTTTATAATTAAATTTAAATAAAAAATATTTATTTATTACATAAACCGTAATTCGGATCGGACCGACCCGAAATGAAAAAATCTTTACCCAGACTCGGCATAATACGGGTCCAACAGGTTGTCAGGCCTTGAGCATGTCTACTCTTGATTAGACCTCCTCATGGGCCGGGCCGAGCTGCGACCCGATTTTTTTTCAAAATCTTTATCCAGGCTCTAATTCTCTGTTCATAATATTAAAAAATATATATATATTTTTATAATTAAAATTAAATAAAATAATATTATTATAATTAAATAATACTGTTCCGGACCGGGTCGGACCTGCCGAAATTAAAAATATCCTGCCCAGACTCGATCCAATATAGGCCGAGTCTGTTGGACTGAATGGGCTGCCCAGCCATGAGCAGGTCTACTCTTGACCATAGGTTCACTTACCATTTCCTTTTGGCATGGGAAATAAAGCAAAGATTTAAGAGGAAACTTACAGAAGATAGAGGGGCCGCCAATTGGGTTTGGGATGAGGAAGAAAGTGGAGCAAAATTTTTGAAAAAAAAAAATGGTGGTTTTTCGTTGGGACTTGTGAGAAGAGAATGGGAGAGAAAAAGAGTTTTTTGTATATATAAAAATACGAGAAAAGAATTACATATGTTGAAATTTAAATTTAAATCTATTAGATGTTATTTTTTAAAAATAATTACATGAATCAATTGAACTAATCCTTGAATTTAAAAGGAGTTTGTATTGTGAAATAAACATAGAAATGAGAGGTCCATAAGAAATTTCTGAAATTTGCTTTGGATTTTTAAGTTGACAAAAAAAAAATTTCAGTTGATCATAATTATTTTCTTTTATCAGGCATCCGAAAATAATTTTTCCTATTATCCAAATAGATGTACGAGTTATGTAGTTAATGTACGAGTTATGTAGTTAACTTGGTTCAATATTTTTCACAGAGTTCTCATATTTTAAAAATACCACTTGAAAGAATTCTGCAATTACTTGAAGAGAATAGAGTAAAACCAACAAAAGTGCCTTTGAATTTGAATTTCTTATGTAAAAAAAATAAAATAAAATAAATAGAGCCATAACTTCAATTTACTTTGTTTTGCAATAAACTTTTTCTTTATTTTGATTTCTGCATCATCATTCATCATCCAAGCTGATGGGGACAATATGCATAGATTATTAGAGAGAGACTGATTTTTTGTTTTCCTAAATTGACATGACTTTGTATGTTGTAAAGTCAATCATGAAATAAGTTTTGAGGGTTTAAAAATGAAAATAGACACTTGATGATTATCTATACTAATATTAAAATTGTTGATTGAGTTAATATCATAAGTTAACAAAATATCAATTCAGTTGATAAATTTATTAAAAAACCAAATTGAATATATATATATATAAAACACAATTAAAGGTGTCTAAGTAATTTACTTTTTTTTATAAAAAAAATTATCTCACATGATATCATCAGATTATTTTTTTATTTAAAAAAATCTACATCTTACATCATTAGATTATTTATTTTAAAATATATATTTTTTAACTAACCATTTTTTTACACTTTCACCCACATTGTGGGTGTGCAATATCTAGTAAAAATTGACGTCTTTTTTTCCCACAGAAGTGTAGAAATTGAAGTCTTGTTTGCAACTAGACCTGCTCATGGGCCGGGCTTGGGTAAGAGTTTTTGTGATTCGGCTTGGCCCGATCACTGTTCACTTTTTTAAAAAATAAATTTTTATTTAAATTTAATTATAAATATTAATATTTTTTTTATTTTTTTGAACAATAAACCAAGCCGAACCTGAATAAAAAAAAATCCGGATCGCGGCCCAAGCTAAATAAAAATGAAATTTGAATACAAAATTGTACTAATTAGAAAAAAATAATGAGAATCCATTTTGTCAACCCATGCCCTTTCGAACCAGTACCTGAAACTGGCGCCTTAGACCAACTCGGCCATCTTGACAATTTTGTAGAATCTGTGCTTTATACTGTATTTATAAAAGCAAAGTCTTCAAGTTTGAGTTTCCACGTTTATTCGAAAGCCTAGTCTCAGATTCAGATGATCAGAAATGAAAATTCACCCTCTGAAATGCGGTCTCTTTTCAATAAAAAAAGTTTATACCCAAATCTCTTATTCTTCTTATAAATATATATGGATTTATATTTGATGCATTGTTAATGTATAGGTCCATACACTGATAATTCATCTTATGATGCCACTTGTCGAGTTAGGGGTTAGGGATTAGGAGTTAAGGTTAATGGTTAAGTGTTAGTGGTTAGTTTTTTAAGATGGTTAAATCATATTAGTATTTATCTATTTATTGTATTAACTAATCATAACTCACAAATCTTTAAAACCAAAACGTTTGTCACAAAGGTTAAATTACGATTATGTAAATTTAACCAAAAGCTAAATTGATTTTCTAACTTCTTCAATATGACTATAAGTCTCCAATCAAGTACCAAACATTTTTTAGCTGACTACAATTTTTTTTCATAGAATTTTTTACTTTTAATTTTATCCTAAATTTTTTTCTTCGGTTACTATGTAACTTTTTATTAACCAAAAAGCAGATTAAAACCATTTTATAAAAGATTATAAAAACATCCTAACTTTTAAACTTAAACTTTCAACTTTATTATTTTAATAGAATATTTTATTTTTCTTGTCTTGATGAAAATATATATTATTTAGCAATTGATATATTTATATTAAAAAACAAACGTGTTCACAATTTTAAGATTATTTATTTGATGTATTATGCATAAAATTATTTATTTAATGTATTATGTTTCTTATACATTTGTATATGAATTGATAAATTTATAATTTTAAAAGTTTATTTTTTTTATTAGTATATTGCTTGCATATATTTATGTTAATATAATAAAATTCATTTTATGAAAAAAAATTAAGATCTATTAAAATATTAATTGGCACCTCCAAAATTAAATGTCAAGATCCGCAACTGGGTTTCATTGTCAATGTATAGACCTATACACTGACAGTGCATCAAATACAAACCCAATATATATATATATATTGGGTTTGTATTTGATGCACTTTCAGTGTATAGGTCTATACACTAATAGTGCATCCTACAATGCCACTATTGGTGTATGCCCTTAGAGCCAACCAGATTGAGCTTGGGATACACAATCAATAAAGCATACCCTTCACTATGATTATAGTGATACAAGGTTTTCCTTCATGTTAGTACAATGATAAGGAGTTATTAAGTATTAATCGGATGAATCCCATGAAACATAATGGCCTTGCAAAGGAATTATAAAGAGATATAATTGTGAGATCCTTATGCACAGAGCCTTGTTCCTCAAACTGTTCCTGGTCATCGTATTGCCAAGACGGTGCATTGGCAATGCTCAAAGACTAGTATATGTTAAGCCTTCAGTATATGTTAAGCCTTCTTACTTATGAAGTAAGCAACCGATCTCATACAGGTTGAAGTATGGGATACTTGGGATAACATATAGGTGCTTGTCTGTTGAACAAGTTCACTGAACATGGCCGGCCAAGAGAACTTCATTTGGTAATATATCACTCTAGTGTCTATGATAATGTTCTCTTAGTACCAGTCGTGTAAATTAGTCCTCAGACTTGTGATACTAGGTCATCTTGTATGGAAAGTGTCATACTTAGATTCCATCACGAACAGGTCTCAAACACGAGGATTCTTATGGTCGAGTGTTATGGGTATGACATGAACCATACGAAGATGAATGAGTGATCCAGAGAGGATTCACCATTCCCTGTGATATTGGAGACATATCTCATTTGTTCTTGACTACGATTAACTTGATTAAGTCTTTAGATAAAGCATGATGGATTTAGGAGAAAGTTGTTTCTCTAAATTCATAAGGTTAATCATCAGTTGCGAAGAACTAATATGGATTGATCATGAGTAGACACTGCACCATGCTCATGGGCTATCCGGGATATATGGTGAAAGGACTGTATTACACCGATAGGCTGGTTGCTGAAAGGTTCTAAAAGGTCACGCTGACTTCACAATATTTGGGTGGTCATGATGGGTTGCTAGATCACGCTCTTGATCTATGAAAACAAGTTAATGAGAATAACTTATGTTCATTGCCAACATATTCGGAACCTAGGGGGTCACACACATAAGAACAGATATGTATGGATTAAACATGGTATTCTATTAAGGTAAAACTTAATGGAATAAAAGATCTATATTATGGACTTAATTGAAGAAGTTCAATTGAGATGAACTAAAACATAATTGAGATTTGAGAAATCCAAGGACAATATCTTAATGAGATAAGAGGAATCAAGAAGTGTTATCTAGTATAGTTGACTTTGACATAGAGATGTGCAAGGTGAATTTCGAATGACTATACTATATTAGAATAATTCATGAGATGATATTAATAGATTAATGACATGAATTGTTCATGAGGAGAAAAAAATTTAATTGAGAATTAAATTACTTTTGTTTAGAAATTAATCTATCCAATAAATAAGCATGATAAATTAGAATGGGTCCAAAGTGACTATTCTAATTTAGGACTGTCCACTAAGGATGGTTGGCCCAACTTAAGGCATTAATATTGTTGGACCATTATCATTATTAGATAATATAATGGGCCTATTGATCCATCTTAGAATTAAATAGTTTAAGTCCAAGTGGATTAATGAAAATCTTGGTCAATAAGCTACAAGTGGTCGGCCAAGCTTAGGGAGATAGGGGTCAGGGTTTGCGCCACTATATAATCTGATTTAGAGGCTGTAGTCGCCTAAGTGACTTTCATTCTACTTGTGATATTCTGATTTTGCTTAAGAAAAAGTTTGTTTCAAGAAGAGAACCCTTCCTTGGCAAAATAGTGAAATCGCAGCCTCTCTACAACCCTTTGTGCTTGCCTCAATTCCTCTTTTTCTTGGTGTTTTCTTGCTGCTACTTCACCTTGTTGAGTGAGATCGATTAAAGGAGAAAGACAAAAGGATATAGATCTTTTGTTTGTGATCTTAGGATCAACTTGTTAGCACAAGTGAATCGCCATATCTTAGAGAAGGATCCATCAGCTGTTCGTGTGGACTAGCTCTAGAGAAAGGACAATTGTGCTTTTTGTGGTCTTGGACGAGTTGGAAGCTTTGTAGATCTTGGATTCGAAAGCTATTCGATATTTGGATCTGCAACTTCAGGTTACAATATCTTAAGTAGGTAACTTATAAATCATATGGGTGATTTAATTAGTTTTGAATGTCATAAACCTATGCTAAACACAAGCCTAAGATCCTGTTGTACTTTGGGTGCTTCTTTGTTTATTTTCGCTGCACTTTGATTATCATGTTTATGCATGAGCTCGAGGTAGTGTATTCCCAACAGTGGTATCAGAGCCAAGGTTCTATAGTTTACATGAGGTTTGTGCATGTCAGTTCTTGGTGATATACAAGTTAATGTGTTGTGTATTGATTTTGGCATGATTTCGGTTCCTATGTTTGAAAAGAAAAGTTGTTTTCTGTATTTTTGTTAAATCTGGACAGCAGCTATATAATGACTTTAATCATGTTTAAAATTGTTTAGACAGTAGATTAAAATTGTTCTAATCAACAAGGATTAAAGCCATGATATGTCTTAGTAAACCCGACAAGGTTTGATGTCAAAAACATAGTTTTGAGTCAAGTTTTGTAAGCTGATTTGGGGATGATATAAAATTGATTTTTAGATGTTTCAATCTGGAAATTTTATATTACATGCTTCATTTGAAGTTACAAAACTGATTTGAGCTTAAAACGTTTAAGCGGAGTTGTTTTTGGACATGAAACGTTGTTACTATAATGCTGAGATTTTATGGACTATTTTGTAGGTGTTTGCGTGCAATAAAATTCGAGCATAAGTGTGGAAACGTTCCACATGTTTGCTAGGAATTCTGGACAGCATCTAAGGTGAATATGATTCATCTATGATGGCTGGTTTAGGCATGGAACATGACTAGATAAAGTGGCAATTATTGCTACGCGCTAGTAGGTCGAATCGCGGCACCAAGGAAGCAATTGTTGTCGAATTGAGTGCAGTTGTAAGGGGCGGCCATTAAGCTCTTTTAGGGAATCTAGTAGCCCTTGTATATGGCATACAATAGTTGATCATGGGCTGGCAGCGGCCATTCGATGGCCAAAGAGATTGTTGTGCCTAGGACACTAAGAGTTAGAGTTCTACTACAACAAGGAAACTGTTTCCTAGTGGGAGTGTGAATCCTAAAGGTTAGGAGAGACATGTCGTATGATTAGCTAAGTGTTACCTAATGAGACTTTAAGTTCCTAAAGAGTTAGGATGGATTGCAAACTTAAAGATTCGGTATAAGACAAACAAAGATGTCCTAAAAGGTTTAGGATGTTTGAGCATTCTAGAATGTTTTTTCCCAACCTAAAAGTTAGGTAAAGTCTGATTTCAAGATAGCTTTCTTAATTATTAAGATATTATTAAAAGTATTTTAATAGGTGGAACCAAAATTGCTATAATGATTTGATAAATTGTCTCAAATTTATTTGGTGACATTTATGCAAACAGTACACAAGATCACCAGGTGATATTGACTATGCATGTTTTTAATTCATGCTTGTAATATGATTATATATGCATGAAGGATGGTTATGGACTCGACCTTAGTATGACTAGGGAATGTATGGTTTAATTTTCTTATTGGTATTTTATAAACAGGGTATGCGCATCCTACCTTCTCTTTTTCATTCCGGAGTTATAAATTTTTTTCTCATCTAACTCCCCTCGAATGTAACTCGAGGTTTTTGATAAAGCAATGTAATTGTTATATTTTTTATAGATTTAGATTTAGGATAGGAAGTAGAATTTATGTAAAATTCTCAACTTGTAAGGAGATATGGTACCAAGAAGAAGCAACCAAGGAGATTACCAACAAAGCTTTCGAAGACTATGTATGGTATCCCCTAGGAATTTGACCAACTTGTTAAGATTGTCTTGACACAGAAAAAGAAAGCTTATGTTCTTGATGAGCCCATCCCAGATGAGCCTGCTGCTGATGCAACTAAGGAGGAGAGGGTCGCCTATAGAATTCATAGAGATGATCTCGTACAAGCAACATGTGTAATGTTGGCTAGTATGGCAGCCGATCTCCAAAAGCAGCATGAGGCCATGAATGCTCAGGATATCATCCTTAACCTTAGAGAATTGTTCGCTAAGGAGAATCGCACTGAGAGATTTGACATCTCAAATGAATTGTTCCAAACAAAAATGTCAGAGGAAAGCCCAGTGAGGCCTCATGTACTTAAGATGATAGGGGTATATTACCCGATTGGAGCAGATTGGATGGGTTATGGATGATGATCTAAGCATTGATCTAATCCTTACTTCACTACTGAGAGATATTCGCAGTTTGTGTTGAACTTCAACATGAACCACTTGGAGGCTACCCTTTCTGGGTTACTGAATATGCTCACATAGGTCGAGCAAACCATTGTTAAGGACAAGTCATCTGTCATTTTGTCTCTTCCTCTAAACCTAAAGGTAAGAAGAAAAGAAAGACTAGATGGGATGTACCTCTTGCTTTAAAGAGTTTGAAGCCCGATGATGGTGTTGCAAAGGAAGCAAAGGATAAGGATAATGCTAACAAAGCTTGCTTCTATTGTGGGAAAACTGGTTATTGGAGGCGCAATTGCAAGGAGTACCTTGAGTCTAACAAAGGAAAGAAGCTGAAAGGAGTTTCAACTTCATCTATAATATGATTCACTCCTCTTGGTGTATGATACCTATCATTTGGTACTATATATGTATGACATATTGTAGGGACCAAAGGAAAGGAGTAGTGAAGCTGGACCATGAAAATGGCAACCGAGTTTGATGCTACATTAGAGCTTGCCGATCTTATAGGTTTTTAGTAAGACTATTTAGTTATAATTTATTTAGAAACATTTGATGTTTTCATTGGCACTATAGGCCAATGTTGAGGATATTTTATTTATGTTTTCGAAACATATTGTTTTGCTGGCATAGGATGCCATGCTTATTTAATTTCCTCTTAAATAAATCAGTTATAGAATAGTTTTATAACATAGTCTTATATATTATACAACTTGCAAACTATTATGAATACTGTAGACACCTAATTTTGTCCGGACCCCTAAATCAGGTAAATTTCTTCCTTGTGATGTTTTAGAATGCAGAAAAGCTCTTCTCATCCTGCAGGTGATACTCCGAGACTTTGTTTAAAAGGTCAAGCATGAAAAGTCCATTTGGAAAAAGTCAACCTCAGAAAAGTCAATCCCAAAAAGTCAACCACTAAAAAAGTCAACCCTTATTCAAAATCAAGATTCAAAGTTTAATTGAACAATGGTGAAAGAATTATAATCCGAGGTCTACAACGAGAGATATGGAGTCCGGAAGATGGGTTATGGAGATTTAGTGAAAAGGAAACCCTAATTCGGTAAATTTGGGGAAAAGTGCTTAAACGATCAAATTAGTCGAAATTGGAGATTCTGAATGAAAGATAACCAATGACTATGGGTATTATAAATGCCATTTGGAAGCAAAACCAAAGGAATAGTCAATTTGGAAGAAACAGAAAATTAGGGTTTTCAGTGAATTTTGGCAAAATTGAGAAAAACTGCAGAAATGGCCCAATTGTGTAAAATTAAAACCCCTAATTGATGAAGAGTGGGTAAACAAAGATCGCCCAAGGCTCAATTAGAAGAAATTTCGAGAAAAGAGTCGGTTGGAGGAAAAACGACAAAATGAGAAAATTTTCGATATTGAAAAAGGAAAAATCAAATCGGAGACTCTAATTCAATATATAACAAAGGCATGGAAAAAGAAAATCTGGAAATAGGACCTGTTTTGAGTAAAATCGAGGTTTCAGGGGTAAAAGGGCAATCTTGGAAAATCTGAGAAAAATAGGAAACAAGCTCGAAAAATTATGAAAACCTCCAGATCTGAGTTTTATGTCATTTGGAAGAGATTGGCGAAGAAAATCCAGAATCAGAGCTGATTTGAAAAATGGCAAATTTTGGGCCCACTAAGTTGAAATTCCAAAAGATAAATCCGGGAAAAATAGCAAATGAGCTCGAAAAATTACCAAAACTTTCATATCTCAATTTTATATTATTTTGAAGAGATTGGCGAAGAAAAATCTGGAATCGGAGCTCATTTGAAAAATGGCAAATTTCGGGTCCACTAAGCTTAAATTTCGGGTCCATTCAGCCTCTTCATGCATCTCTTGTCTTGTCATGCATTTGCATTTTGTTTAGGTACCATGCTTTGCATTATTATGCCTTGAAATTGTGTTTGAGTTGCTTCTTGTTCTTGCCTTAGTATTAGATTTTTTGGTCATTATATGTCCATGACATTCTCATGCATTCTCATCACATTCTATGTCTAGGCCATCTTCGTATTGCCATGCATATTAGGTCTTAAATCATATTGGTATTGCCATGCATTGCTATGTTATTTAGGTCTAGGTCTCTTTGTATTACCATGCATTTCATGTCACTTTAGGTCTAGATTTCATTAGCATTGCCATGCATTTCATGCATTTTAGACCTAGGTTGCATTAAATGCCATACAAGTTCATTTTAGGTCTAGACCATATTCTCTACGCCATGCATTTTTTCATGTTGTTTAGGTTTTAAATCATGCATTTCATGCATTCAATTTGCTATATGATCATGCATTTCATGTCATGCCACATGATTTATGACTTAGGCCAGTCAATGGCTCAAAGTCATGCTCACTTAAGCATACTTGTGGAAAATTAAAGAGTTGTCAAATTGATTATTCTATCTTTGTGATTTTTTTTTTACTTAGTCAATTTTTGTCTAACTTTAAAAGCGTTAGCTACTGTTTGTGGGTATTTAGGAGAGTCTCTAACATTTTTACTTTGATTTTTAAATGATTTTATCAAAGGCAAAAAAAATGTGTTTGGGCAAAACAGTTTTTCATCCAGTACTTGTACTTTCCCTATTTTTCTGGGCAGTTATTTTTAATAAAAAAATTAAGCCAATTTTTTCTCGTGTAATTTTACATGTTCTAAGTCTCCTTTATTGTTTTTATATTTTTTTGAATTTTTAAAAATAGTTTAAAAAATCGTGTATCAAAACGGGACAGTATGGCAGATTTGAATTCAAAAGAAAAACAATTGTTGAATTTGGCTAAGGCATTTAGAGGGGGTTGGTTAGAAACTTTAGCTACTATCTTAGGATAGTTTCTAAGTCTTTTTAAACTTTAAAAATGATTTTATAAATCTCGGGTTAAGGGTGGTCAAGTCCAGGATTTTAAACTTAGGAAATTAGAGTCATTTTTAAAGGGCATGTTTAGGGTTTTAATCTTCATTCAAGTTTTTCTTCAAAATTGTTTTCAAACAATCACAAAGTTTTTTTTGTTTTAGAAAATTTAATTTGACATATTTTCCTAAGGTAGCCGGATATCTTTTTAAATATACGGATTTCCTTATTTAAAGGAAAAAATACATTTTCATGCATTGCATTCTCCATGTTCATGCACTTTATTTAATATGTGATTCCTACGATGATATTTTTCATGGTATTATTATTATTTTGATTTACATTTTATGATTTTGAATATTTCATGCTATCCTGTGCCTTTTATTTTAGTTATTTATTGTTGTCACATTATTTAGCATATACTATGTTCATGCATTTATTATTTTATTTTCATGCATATTCCATGATAGCATCATATTATGTTTCATGTCATTTCATGTCACTTAGATCATATTCCATGTCATTTAGGTTATATTATTTAGAAATTGCCATGTCATTTAAATCATTTTATTTCATTTAGAATATATCATGTTACCTAGGTCATTTCATTTCATTTAGAATATCATTTCACTTAGAATATACCATGATACTTAGGATTTTTCATTTCATCTAGAATATACTATGCCATTTAAATTATATCATATCATTTAGGTTGCATTATACTATCTAGACTTTGCTATGTCATTTTATTTATGTCACACATGTTCATATTCATTTTTTTAAAATGTGATTTTCAATAAAATAAAGATATTCCCAAGTTAAAATAATTCATGAGTTCTCTGCCGGGTTTTCTGGGGAGGATATCACCAATTATCATTAGTAACTGAATATCTTCTTTAAAACGAGAATGATTCGGAAAATTTTCCAAGTTAATAAAAATTTCTATATTTTGCCACGTTTGTTGGGGAATATAGAAAAATTTTGAATTAATAAATTCCGGATCACTTTCAATTAAAAAATAAAATTATTTTTCTTTAAATTGGGGTTTAATTTAAAATACCAAATTTAAAACCGACTTTTTACCGAGACTTGGGATAATACACAATTAATAAGGTACCGTTTTATACGAGCATTGTGGGGGTGCTAATCATTTCTCGCATGTAACCGAGTCCCGAACCCGATTCTTCGATTTTCTCTCGTTTATAACGTTGACTTGAAATTAGTTTTAAAAAATGTTTTAATTAATTTTAAAATATTTTACAAAATCGGTTTTAATAGGTGGCCGATCACACCTAGCAAAAAAGATTGGTGGTGACTCCAATTTTTTTTCGAGGTCATTTTCAAAACTTTCATTTTTCAAGAGGAATTAAGTCGACATTTCCTCGATTTTTTAAATATCATGCCTAATGCATAATAAAGTCTCGCGATGAGACTTGTTATGTCCTTTTTTAGGTTGCGACACCAGTCGGGCAGCCTTTAACTGCCCCGCACTAGAGCTTCCGTAGTCTCCAAAATGGAGCCTTAGGCTCCCTTTGGATTCAAATGGAGCTCCGTTTCGGTACGGTTGGAACACTTTTTTGCCCCAACCGTACCATACCTTTTTTTTCCACGAGAGCATGAATGCTCCAGTGGAAAAAAAAGGCTCTCCAGTGGGAGGGCCTTTTACAATTTCAACCTTTGGTTAATTTTTATTTTTACATAATAAATATATAATAAATTTTATTATTATATAATAAATATATATTTTATTTTTATATAATAGTTTAATAAATGTATAAATTTTATTATTATAAAATTAATAGGAATTAAATGAAAATAAATAATTACATAAATAATAAAAAATAAAAAATATATATTATTTGATATATTTTTGTAATTTTTATTAATAAAATTATTATTTGATATAAATATAATTTTAATTATTTATTAATTTTATAAATATCAAATAAACTAAAAAATTTATTATATATATACACATTTTTATCTAATGTTCTTAATAGTTATTTTCTTTTCTCAGTATAATTCAACTTACCGTCACCACTGCTTTTGCATCCAAACACATATCTCGCCGCTGATTTTAATCTCACTACTATAGTAGCTAATCTCACCGCTACAGTAACTAATCTCACATTCACTGTTGTTTTTAATTTCACCGGAACCAATCTCACCGTCCATTTAAATAGACCCTTAGTATCCGCGATGTCCTTGAAGCTAAGGAACTGAGAATTACTTTAATATTCAATAAATTAAACACACCTGATCCTGAATATATTAGGCTCATGGAAACTTTAATGTTGTTGTAACATAAATATTTATTACACACAAGCCATAACAAGACATGACTGGGCCTTCATTGCTGCTTATTTAAGAGTTAAGACCTGTGAAAGAAAATTAAAACGAGCTAATAACAGCAGGCCAACACCAAATTATACTAAGCTGAAGCAGACTTAAGAGCATTTTCTCTGATAAATTTAAGAAATGCCACCAACTTGTGATGAGGGGGACTCAACTCTTTCACCAAAGACACCTGGTTTATAGCTGTTACCCGAGAGCATAGCAATGGAGTCTTCTCTGGATCTAAGATCTTCATGCCAACAACTTCTTCTGCAACTTTGTGGGGGCCAAACAATGAGCAGAAGACTAGGTCAAGAAGTCCCACATTCTCGCTATCAATGGAACAACGACTTCCATCAGGAAAAAACTCTTTCACTCCCTCTTCTAGCACCTGCAATTTCTCTGAAACTTCCTTCATGGCTATCTCTTGTGCTTCTCCATCAGTTTTTATGACTGTGAACATGGAACTATACAGCTGCATTCAAAACTACAACCATTATGCCTTTGCCATGTAAATTTACAGCAACATATATACTATTTTTAGTCTTAAACATTAATTACTCTGATATTTTGAAATGAACAAAGTCTAAAATGTAAGTTAAGAGAGAATATTTTGCTCTAACCTGTTGCTGAACAAAACTGCTCCAGAAGCGAACTTTGGCTCTTTTGTATGGATCCTGGGGAAGAAATCGAGGACTATTCTTCCAGGTTTCATCAATATATTCTGCGATGATGAGTGATTCAACGATTGGCTTTCCATTATGAACAAGAACAGGAACCTTCTTGTGAATAGGATTGTAGTTGAGCAGCTGGGCGCTTTTGTTCTGCAAATCTTCTTCCACATACTTAAAGGGAACTCCTTTAAGCGTCAGGGCCAAGTGCACAATCTTAACAAAAGGGCTAGTCCAATTACCAAGTAACATAACTTTATTTTCTTCTCCCATTTCTCTTTGTTTAAAAAAACTTGGTTGAACTCCTAGTTCATGTTTCTGGAGCTATATAAAGAGTTAATACAATCTTCCTTTACAATGAATTGAAAAGTCTTTGCTCAAAGCTTGTCATGACTGGGTAAAAGCAATAGAACAGTAACTTATACTTTTGGATTAATTATATGAGAATAAATTAGAGAACAAGTTGCTTAAGTGATTTTTAGTTATAGCATTTAATATTTGAGTTGGTAAGGTAACCATTTTAAGATCAATGAATTATTTTACTCAGATTTACATCATTGATGAGCTCATCGACTAAGGGTGCATTTGGATCATTGACGAGGGTGCGGTGGAATCCAAAATTTTTTTGGAGGGATTTCCCCTCACTGCCATACATCTCTACTGGAGGTGCATTTGGATGCACCTCCACAAACGGACTGGGGGTCCAGTCATGGATTGGACCCTAGTAGAGGGATAATTCTTCTTTTACTTCTCTCCAATATTTTTTATTATTTTTATTATTTATTTTTTAAATTATTTTTTAATATAAATATAATTTTAGTATATATTTTATTATTTAATATAAATAAAATTCTAATAATTGTTAATTATTTATTATATATATACACATTTTAATCTAATATCTTTATTGATAATTTACTTTTTAACTTAAATATATTTTTAAAATTTTTTAATTATTATTTAATATAAATATAATTTTAATATATATTTTATTATTTAATATAAATATATTTTTAATTATTTATTATATATATACACATTTTAATCTAATGCCCTTAATAGTCATTTTTTTCCACTATAATTCATCTCACTGCCATCGCTGCGTTTGAATCCAAACACATATCTCACCGCTACAGTAACTAATCTCACCTTGATCGCTGTTTTTAATCTCACTGGAGCCAATCTCACCGTCCATCCAAATGGAGCTTAACTAATCCTTCTTAGGGTGCGGAGGAATCCAAATTTTTTGGGGGGGTTCCCCCCCACTGCCATGCACCTCCAGTGGAGTGTAAACAGACTGGGGGTAATTCCCTTTTTACCCCCCTCCAATATTTTTTATTATTTTTATTTTTATTTTTTTAAATTATTATTTAATATAAATATAAATATAATTATTAATTATTATTATTTAATATAAATATAATTTTAGTATATATTTTATTATTTAATATAAATACAAATTTCATAATTGTTAATTATTTATTATATATATGCACATTTTAATCTAATATCTTTACTGATAATTTACTTTTTAACATAAATATATATTTAAAATTTTTAATTATTATTTGATATAAATATAATTTTAATATATATTTTATTAATTAATATAAATATATTTTTACTTATTTTTAATTATATACACATTTTAATCTAATGCACTTAATGGTCTTTTTTTTTTCATTATAATCCATCTCACCGTCACCGCTGTGTTTGAATCCAAACACATATCCCATTGCTATTTCTAATCTCACCTCTACAGTAACTAATCTCACCTCGATCGCTGTTTTTAATCTCACCGGAGCCAATCTCACCGCCCATTCAAATGGAGCCTTAGTCAAGACAAAAAAAAATTATTAACATTTAGGTAGCTTTTTTGTGTTACCTAACAAGCATGGATAAGGACACGAACATGCAATACAGATACGATACGGATACAGAAACACGAAAATTTCTAAAAAATTAGGAAACGAGTATGGCTGGACACTGCAATAAAAAATATATTTTATATAATAATATACAATAAAATTATGAAATTAGTACTTTTTAATTAAATATTAATATGAAAATACTTTTTTTAATTTTTTTAAAATTAATTTTCAGTTTAAAAACTTAAATCTTAAAATTTCCATTAGAATCAAATTGCTTATTGTTGATTTCATATTTGGGAGAAAAATGCAAAAAAAAAAAAAATATATCCATCATGTGTCTGGACGTGTTCAACCGTGTTTTGACCATGTTTTGACCGTATTCAATTAATTTTTATTTTTTTGACGTGTCATCACGTGTTTGATATGTATTCCGTAGTATCAAAATTGTGTATGAGTCGAACACATATCCGATACTTAAACACTCCTATAATAAAAGTGTGCATGCTTCATAGTATGTTCCTAAAACTTGAAGAGTTCGTCGTAATTATATAAAGGTAAAATACCTGATTGAAGGAGTAGAATCATTGCCTTTGCTTCTGATTTTCAGCAATATAGAACAAAACCCAAGTTTGAGAAAACTGGTTACTGCAATCTATGTTACTCTACTTTTCATTTTGCTTGAAGTATTTGTGTCCGACATCAATGTTAAATATATATTCGAATATGAGTATGTGATATGATCCTCTAAATATATATAAAAAAAAAAAACTTAGAAAAAATTGAATATACTTATATTACAGTTCAGACACATACCCATATCAAATACTTATCCTGAATCCAGATAGCATAAACTAGAATGGGATATGGTGAAATGATGAATATCATGTAGTAGTGTTGTTTCATGCTAGATAATTTTCTTTCTGCTGTTAATTGAACATATTTTTTCCGATTATACATGATTTTCCTAATTAAGTGAGAAAATCTGTATAATTAGTTTGACTTGGTTGTGAATTATTGACACCAAAAATAGATGAGGCATGTGGGTGCAAATCTTATGAATAAAATAAGGAGGAAACTTTGACTAATGCAAATATTTATGTTACTTTTATTATATTTTCAGATTTATTATGATGCTGTCATATTAGAACTTGGTCAATGAGCTTAGCCTTAGCACCAATGTAGATAAAATAAAGATTACATGCTGTCTGACTTTTGGTATCTTAGAAAGGGTTAGGTTACTAATATTCTAATAGAAATGATCAGGAATTTGCTAGGTGCTTACTCTTACTAGACCTGTTCATGAGTCAGACCGCGAGTCAAATTTATTTTTTCTTCTCTTATTTAAGCTCGGTTCTGGATGAGCTCGGGTTGGCTCACAAGTTTGTTTCACTGTTTAAATAATATAAAAAAATTATTTTTTTATATATATTTTATAATTAAATTTAAATAAAAAATATTTTTTTTATTACATAAATCGTAATTCGGATCGGACCGACCCGAAATGAAAAAATCTTTACCCGCACTCGGCATAATACGGGTCCAACAGGTTGTCAGGCCTTGAGCATGTCTACTCTTGATTAGACCTCCTCATGGGCCGGGCCGAGCTGCGACCCGATTTTTTTTCAAAATCTTTATCCAGGCCCGAATTCACTGTTCATAATATTAAAAAAAATTATATTTTTTATAATTAAAATTAACTAAAATAATATTATTATAATTAAATAACACTATTCCGGACCGGGCCGGGTCTGTTGGGCTGAACGGGCTGCCCGGCCATGAGCAGGTCTACTCTTGACCATAGGTTCACTTACCATTTCCTTTTGGCATGGGAAATAAAGCAAAGATTTAAGAGGAAACTTAGAGAAGATAGAGGTGCCGCCAATTGGGTTTGGGATGAGGAAGAAAGTGGAGCAAAATTTTTGAAAAAAAAAATTGGTGGTTTTTCGTTGGCACTTGTGAGAAGAGAATAGGAGAGAAAATGAGTTTTTTTTTTTATATATAAAAATACGAGAAAAGAATTACAGATGTTGAAATTTAAATTTAAATCTATTAAATGCTATTTTTTAAAAATAATTACATGAATCAATTGAACTAATCCTTGAATTTAAAAGGAGTTTGTATTGTGAAATAAACATAGAAATAAGAGGTCCATAAGAAATTTCTGAAATTTGCTTTGGATTTTTAAGTTGACAAAAAAATATTTTCAGTTGATCATAATTATTTTCTTTTATCAAGCATCCGAAAATAATTTTTCCTATTATCCAAATAGATGTGCGAGTTATGTAGTTAACTTGGTTCAATATATTTCACAGAGTTCTCATATTTTAAAAATACCACTTGAAAGAATTCTGCAATTACTTGAAGAGAATAGAGTAAAACCAACAAAAGTGCCTTTAAATTTGAATTTCTTATGTAAAAAATAAATAAATAAAATAAATAGAGCCATAGCTTCAATTTACTTTCTTTTGCAATAAACTTTTTCTTTATTTTGATTTCTGCATCATCATTCATCATCCAAGCTGATGGGGACAATATGCATAGATTATTAGAGAGAGACTGATTTTTTGTTTTCCTAAATTGACATGACTTTGTATGTTGTAAAGTCAATCATGAAATAAGTTTTGAGGGTTTAAAAATGAAAATAGACACTTGATGATTATCTATACTAATATTAAAATTGTTGATTGAGTCAATATCATAAGTTAACAAAATATCAATTCAGTTGATAAATTTATTAAAAAATCAACTTGAATATATATATATATAACACAATTAAAGGTGTCTAAGTAATTTACTTTCTTTTATAAAAAAAATTATCTCACATGATATCATCAGATAATTTTTTTATTTAAAAAATCTACATCTTACATCATTAGATTATTTATTTTAAAATATATTTTTTAACTAACCTTTTTTTACACTTTCACCCACATTGTAGGTGTGCAATATCTAGAAAAAATTGACGTCTTTTTTTCCCACAGAAGTGTAGAAATTGAAGTCTTGTTTGCAACTAGACCTGCTCATGGGCCGGGCTTGGGTAAGAGTTTCTTGATTCGGCTTGGCCCGATCACTGTTCACTTTTTTAAAAAATAAATTTTTATTTAAATTTAATTATAAATATTAATATATTTTTTTTTATTTTTTTGAACAATAAACCAAGACGAACCTGAATAAAAAAAAAAATCCGGATCACGGCCTGACCTATAAGTTGGTCTATTTGCAACCCTTCAAGCTAAATAAAAATGAAATTTGAATACAAAATTGTACTAATTAGAAAAAAATAATGAGAATCCATTTGTCAACCCATGCCCTTTCGGACCAGTACCTGAAACTGGCGCTTTAGACCAACTCGGCCATCTTGACAATTTTGAAGAATCTGTGCTTTATACTGTATTTATAAAAGCAAAGTCTTCAAGTTTGAGTTTCCACGTTTATTGGAAAGCCTAGTCTCAATTCAGATGATCAGAAAAGAAAATTCACCCTCTGAAATGCGGTCTCTTTTCAATAAAAAAAGTTTATACCCAAATCTCTTATTCTTCTTAGAAATATATATGGATTTATATTTGATGGATTGTTAATGTATAGGTCCATACACTGATAGTGCATCTTATCTATTTATTAGAGATTAGGAGATAAGGTTAATGGTTAAGTGTTAGTGGTTAGTTTTTTAAGATGGTTAAAATCACATTAGTATTTATCTATTTATTGTATTAACTAATCATAACTCACAAATCTTTAAAACCAAAAGGTTTGTCACAAAGGTTAAATTACGATTATGTAAATTTAACCAAAAGCTAAATTGATTTTCTAACTTCTTCAATATGACTATAAGTCTCCAATCAAGTACCAAACATTTTTTAGCTGACTACAATTTTTTTTCATAGAATTTTTTACTTTTAATTTTATCCTAAATTTTTTTCTTCTGTTACTATGTAACTTTTTATTAACACAAAAAGCAGATTAAAACCATTTTATAAAAGATTATAAAAATATCCTATCTTTTAAACTTAAACTTTCAACTTTATTATTTTAATCGAATATTTTATTTTTCTTGTCTTGATGAAAATGTATATTATTTAGCAATTGATATATTTATATTAAAAAAAAACGTGTTCACAATTTTAAGTAAGATTATTTATTTGATGTATTATGCATAAAATTATTTATTTGATGTATTATGTTTCTTATACATTTGTTTATGAATTGATAAATTTATAATTTTAAAAGTTTATTTTTTTTATTAGTATATTGCTTGCATATATTTATATTAATATAAGAAAATTCATTTTATGAAAAAAAAAATTAAGATCTATTAAAATATTAATTGGCACCTCCAAAATTAAATGTCAAGATCCGCCACTGGGATTCATTTTCAATGTATAGACCTATACACTGGCAGTGCATCAAATACAAACCCAATATATATATATATATATATTGGGTTTGTATTTGATGCACTTTCAGTGTATAGGTCTATACACTAATAGTGCATCCTACGATGCCACTATTGGTGTATGCCCTTAGAGCCAACCAGATTGAGCTTGGGATACACAGTCAATAAAGCACACCCTTCAATATGATTATAGTGATACAAGGTTTTCCTTCATGTTAGTACAATGATAAGGAGTTATTAAGTACTAATCGGATGAAGCCCATGGAACATAATGGCATTGCAAAGGAATTATAAAGAGTTATAATTGTGAGATCCTTATGCACAGAGCCTTGTTCCTCAAACTGTTCCTGGTCATCGTATTGCCAAGACGGGGCATTGACAATGCTCAAAGACTAGTATATGTTAAGCCTTCTTACTTATGAAGTAAGCAACCGATCTCATACAGGTTGAAGTATGGGATACTTGGGATAACATATAGGTGCTTATCTGTTGAACAAGTTCACTGAACATGGCCCGCCAAGAGAACTTCATTTGGTAATATATCACTCTAGTGTCCATGATAATGTTCTCTTAGTACCAGTCGTGTAAATTAGTCCTCAGACTTGTGATACTAGGTCATCTTGTATGGAAAGTGTCATACTTAGATTCCATCACGAACAGGTCTCAAACACGAGGATGCTTATGGTCGGGTGTTTTTGGGTATGACATGAACCATACGAAGATAAATGAGTGATCCAGAGAGGATTCACCATTCCCTGTGATATTGGAGACATATCTCGTTTGTTCTTGACTACGATTAACTTGATTAAGTCCTTAGATAAAGCATGATGGATTTAGGAGAAAGTTGTTTCTCTAAATTCATAAGGTTAATCATAAGTTGCGAAGAACTAATATGGATTGATCATGAGTAGACACTGCACCATGCTCGTGGGCTATCCGGGATATATGGTGAAAGGACAGTATTACACCGATAGGCTGGTTGCTAAAAGGTTCTAAAAGGTCACGCTGACTTCACAATATTTGGGTGGTCATGATGAGTTGCTAGATCACGCTCTTGATCTATGAAAACAAGTTAATGAGATTAACTTATGTTCATTGCCAACATATTCGGAACCTAGAGGGTCACACACATAAGAACAGATATGTATGGATTAAACATGGTATTCTGTTAAGGTAAAACTTAATGGAATAAAAGATCTATATTAAGGACTTAATTGAAGAAGTTCAATTGAGATGAATTAAAACATAATTGAGATCTGAGAAATCCAAGGACAATATCTTAATGAGATAAGAGGAATCAAGAAGTGTTATCTAGTATAGTTGACTTTGACATAGAGATGTGCAAGGTGAATTTCGAATGACTATACTATTGGAATAATATCATGAGATGATATTAATAGATTAATGACATGAATTGTTCATGAGGAGAAAAAATTTAATTGAGAATTAAATTACTTTTGTTTAGAAATTAATCTATCCAATAAATAAGCATGATAAATTAGAATGGGTCCAAAGTGACTATTCTAATTTAGGACTGTCCACTAAGGATGGTTGGCCCAACTTAAGGCATTAAGATTGTTGGACCATTATCATTATTAGATAATATAATGGGCCTATTGATCCATCTTAGAATTAAATAGTTTAAGTCCAAGTGGATTAATGAAAATCTTGGGCAATAAGCTACAGGTGGTCGGCCAAGCTTAGGGAGATAGGGGTCAGGGTTTGCGCCATTATATAATCTGATTTAGAGGCTGTAGTCGCCTAAGTGACTTTCATTCTACTTGTGATATTCTGATTTTGCTTAAGAAAAAGTTTGTTTCAAGAAGAGAACCCTTCCTTGGCAAAATAGTGAAATCGCAGCCTCTCTACAACCCTTTGTGCTTGCCTCAATTCCTCTTTTTCTTGGTGTTTTCTTGCTGCTACTTCACCTTGTTGAGTGAGATCGATTAAAGGAGAAAGACAAAAGGATATAGATCTTTTTTTTTGCGATCTTAGGATCAACTTGTTAGCACAAGTGAATCGCCATACCTTAGAGAAGGATCCATCAGCTGTTCATGTGGACTAGCTCTAGAGAAAGGATAATTGTGCTTTTTGTGGTCTTGGACGAGTTGGAAGCTTTGTAGATCTTGGATTCGAAAGCTATTCGATATTTGGATCTGCAACTTCAGGTTACGATATCTTAAGTAGGTAACTTATAAATCATATGGGTGATTTAATTAGTTTTGAATGTCATAAACCTATGCTAAACACAAGCCTAAGATCCTATTGTACTTTGGGTGCTTCTTTGTTTATTTTCGCTGCACTTTGGTTATCATGTTTATGCATGAGCTCGAGGTAGTGTATTCCCAACAGTGGTATCAGAGCCAAGGTTCTGTAGTTCACATGAGGTTTGTGCATGTCAGTTCTTGGTGATATACAAGTTAATGTGTTGTGTATTGATTTTGGCATGATTTCGGTTCCTATGTTTGAAAAGAAAAGTTGTTTTCTGTATTTTTGTTAAATCTGGACAGCAGCTATATAATGACTTTAATCATGTTTAAAATTCTTTAGACAGTAGATTAAAATTGTTTTAATCAACAAGGATTAAAGCCATGACATGTCTTAGTAAACCCGACAAGGTTTGATGTCAAAAACATAGTTTTGAGTCAAGTTTTGTAAGCTGATTTGGGGATGATATAAAATTGATTTTTTAGATGTTTCAATTTGGAAATTTTATATTACATGCTTCCATTGAAGTTACAAAATTGATTTGAGCTTAAAACGTTTAAGCGGAGTTGTTTAGGGTGCAATAAAATTCAACGATTGGCTTACAAAATTGATTTGTAGTTGTTTAGGGTGCAATAAAATTTTATATTACATGCTTCCATTGAAGTTACATGCTGAGATTTTATGGACTGTTTTGTAGGTGTTTGCGTGCAATAAAATTCGAGCATAAGTGTGGAAACGTTTCACATGTTTGCTAGGAACTCTGGACAGCATCTAAGGTGAATATGATTCATCTATGATGGCTGGTTTAGGCATGGAACATGACTAGATAAAGTGGCAATTGTTGCTACGCGCTAGTAGGCCGAACCGCGACACCAAGGAAGCAATTGTTGCCGAATTGAGTGCAGTTGTAAGGGGCGGCCATTAAGCTCTTTTAGGGAATCTAGTAGCGATTGTATATGGCATACAATAGTCTGATCATGGGCTGGCAGCGGCCATTCGATGGCCAAAGAGATTGTTGCGCCTAGGACACTAAGAGTTAGAGTTCTACTCCAACAAGGAAACTATTTCCTAGTGGGAGTGTGAATCCTAAAGGTTAGGAGAGACATGTCGTATGATTAGCTAAGTGTTACCTAATGAGACTTTAAGTTCCTAAAGAGTTAGGATGGATTACAAACTTAAAGACTCGGTATAAGACAAACAAAGATGTCTTAAAAGGTTTAGGATGTTTGAGCATTCTAGAATGTTTTTTCCTAATTAAGACAAGCAACCTAAAAGTTAGGTAAAGTCCGATTTCAAGATAGCTTTCTTAATTATTAAGATATTATTAAAAGTATTTTAATAGGTGGAACCGAAATTGCTATAATGATTTGATAAATTGTCTCAAATTTATTTGGTGACATTTATGCAAACAATACACAAGATCACCAGGTGATATTGACTATGCATGTTTTTAATTCATGCTTGTAATATGATTATATATGCATGAAGGATGGTTATGGACTAGACCTTAGTATGACTAGGGAATGTATGGTTTAATTTTCTTATTGATATTTTATAAATAGGGTCTGCGCATCCTGCCTTCTCTTTTTCATTATGGAGTTGTAAATTCTTTTCTCATCTAACTCCCCTTGAATATAACTCGAGGGTTTTGATAAAGCAATGTAATTGTTATATTATTTATAGATTTAGATTTAGGATAGGAAGTAGAATTTATGTAAAAATCTCAACTTTTAAGGAGATATGGCACCAAGAAGAAGCAACCAAGGAGATTACCAACAAAGCTTTCGAAGACTATGTATGGTATCCCCCTAGGAATTTGACCAACTAGTTTCCTAATGGCTCAAGGAAACTAGATTAGAATAAAGTCCATAATCATCCTAGTAGATTGCATGTGATAGATTTATTTTGAATTATATATATGCAATGTATATAATTGAATGAATGCTATGCATGTCAATCAAGTATGAAATCAATGAGACCTATATAAAAGTTAAATGAAATCCCTCATTAAATTATATTGAGTCCATGTTATGCATGATAAGTAGCCTTCCACCATCATAACAAGATAACCAAAGTTCTTCCATTCAGAGGCTTGTTGAGTCACTCAAGGTCAAACTTATGTACGAACATGTTTGAGTTATTAAAGGTGAGTCTTACTCAACTAAGCGTTATGTAATCCGGATGAGTAAAACTTGATCACATGACATTTAGAGGCATAGTTAGGCAAAATGCATATGATGTATTTAGGCAAAGAGTTGCCACCTAACTGGATCTAGGAGTTGCATAGAGATGTAATTGGTAAACTAAGTTACCTAGTCAATTTATTTCAACATAGCTTATTGAGGCACTCAAGGTTATGCTGGAATGAAAGGGGTCCTAGCTCATTAAGAAGTTTAAGAGTTAAATTTCTCGAAATAGTAGTAGAGGGCTATTATTTTGTTAAAATAATGAGAATAATCATTTAAGTATTAAAGCTTGACATAAATGATTACTACTTGCTATTTATTGACTGTTAAATGTTTTAATTCATATAGGATATAAACGCTAAAATGGAAAATGCATTATCACTGAGAAACATACTTGATGCTAATAAGTTAACTGGACTAAACTTCGTTGACTGGTTTCGCAATGTTAAGATTGTCGTGACACAGAAAAAGAAAGCTTATGTTCTTGATGAGCCCATCCCAGATGAGCCTGCTGCTGATGCAACTGAAGAGGAGAAGGTTGCCTATAGAGTTCATAGAGATGATCTCGTACAAGCAACATGTGTAATGTTGGCTAGTATGGCAGCCGATCTCCAAAAGCAGCATGAGGCCATGAATGCTCAGGATATCATCCTTAACCTTAGAGAACTATTTGCTAAGGAGAATCGCATTGAGAGATTTGACATCTCAAAGGAATTGTTCTAAACAAAAATGTCAGAGGAAAGCCCAGTGAGGCCTCATGTACTTAAGATGATAGGGGTATATTACCCGATTGGAGCAGATTGGATGGGTTATGGATCATGATCTAAGCATTGATCTAATCCTTACTTCACTATTGAGAGATATTCGCAGTTTGTGTTGAACTTCAACATGAACCACTTGGAGGCTACCCTTTCTGGGTTATTGAATATGCTCACACAGGTCGAGCAAACCATTGTTAAGGACAAGTCATCTGTCCATTTAGTCTCTTCCTCTAAACCTAAAGGTAAGAAGAAAAGAAAGACTAGATGGGATGTACCTCCTGCTTTAAAGAGTTTGAAGCCCGATGATGGTGTTGTAAAGGAAGCAAAGGATAAGGATAATGCTAACAAAGCTTGCTTCTATTGTGGGAAAACTGGTTATTGGAGGCGCAATTGCAAGGAGTTCCTTGAGTCTAACAAAGGAAAGAAGCTGAAAGGAGTTTCAACTTCAGCTATAATATGATTCACTCCTCTTGGTGTATGATACCTATCATTTGGTACTATATATGTATGACATATTGTAGGGACCAAAGGAAAGGAGTAGTGAGGCTGGACCATTAAAATGGCGACCGAGTTTGATGCTACATTAGCTCTTGCCAATCTTATGTGTTTTTAGTAAGACTATTTAGTTATAATTTATTTAGAAACATTTGATGTTTTCATTGGCACTATAGGCCAAAGTTGAGGATATTTTATTTATGTTTTCGAAACATATTGTTTTGCTGGCATAGGATGCCATGCTTATTTAATTTCCTCTTAAATAAATCAGTTATAGAATAGATTAATAACATAGTCTTATATATTATACAACTTGCAAACTATTATGAATACTGTAGACACCTAATTTTGTCCGGACCCCTAAATCAGGTAAATTTCTTCCTTGTGATGTTTTAGAATGCAGAAAAGCTCTTCTCATCCTGCAGGTGGTACTCCAAGACTTTGTTTAAAAGGTCAAGCATGAAAAGTCCATTTGGAAAAAGTCAACCTCAGAAAAGTCAATCCCAAAAAGTCAACCACTAAAAAGTCAACCCTCATTCAAAATCAAGATTCAAAGTTTAATTGAACAATGGTGAAAGAATTTTGATAATCCGAGGTCTAAAACGAGAGATATGGAGTCCGGAAGATGGGTTATGGAGATTCAGTGAAAAGGAAACCCTAATTCGGTAAATTTGGGGAAAAGTGCTTAAACGATCAAATTGGTCGAAATTGGAGATTCTGAATGAAAGATAATCAATGACTATGGGTATTATAAATGCCATTTGGAAGCAAAACCAAAGGAATAGTCAATTTGGAAGAAATAAAAAATTAGGGTTTTCAGTGAATTTTGCCAAAATTGAGAAAAACTGCAGAAATGGCCCAATTCGGTAAAATTAAAACCCCTAATTGATGAAGAGTGGGTAAACAAAGATCGCCCAAGGCTCAATTTAAAGAAATTTCGAGAAAAGAGCCGGTTGGAGGAAAAATGAAAAAATGAGAAAATTTTTGATATTGAAAAAGGAAAAATCAAATCGGAGACTCTAATTCAATATATAACAAACGCATGGAAAAAGCAAATCTGGAAATCGGACCTGTTTTGAGTAAAATCGAGGTTTAAGGGGTAAAAGGGCAATCTTGGAAAATCTTAGAAAAATAGGAAACAAGCTCGAAAAATTATAAAAACCTCCAGATCTGAGTTTTATGTCATTTGGAAGAGATTGGCAAAGGAAAATCCAGAATCGGAGCTGATTTGAAAAATGACAAATTTTGGGCTCACTAAGTTGAAATTCCAGAAGATAAATCCGGGAAAAATAGCAAATGAGCTCGAAAAATTACCAAAACTTTCATATCTCAATTTTATATTATTTTGAAGAGATTGGCGAAGAAAAATCTGGAATCGGAGCTCATTTGAAAAATGGCAAATTTCGGGTCCACTAAGCTTAAATTTCATAAGATAAATCCGAGAAAAATAGCAAATAAACTCAGAAAATTATAAAAAACTTTCAGATCTCAATTTTATATTATTTGGAAAAGATTGGAGAAGAAAAATCCAGAATCAAAGCTCAATTGAAAAAGGCCAAATGTAGGAGGCATCAAACCGAAATTCCAAAAGATAAATCCGGGAAAAATAGCAAACGGGCTCGAAAAATTATGGAAACTTCTAGAACTAAATTTTATGTTATTTAGGAAGTATTAAAAAAATAAAATTCAGATTTTGGGTCCGTTTGCAATTTAATCAAGTTTGGGGGGATAAAATGCAATTTTACCGAAGAAACTGAAGAGGGCCATTTTTGCAAAAAAAAATAGAGAGATGGCTAGAGTTTGAAGGGCCATTCGGCCATCCCAAGAAGAGGGGAAATTTGGCTGAGTTCTTTCATCCAAAGGCCAAAATTGGATAGCAAAGTGGTTATTTTTTTGATTGAGCCTTTGTGATCTTGCTACATGGTCAAATGAATGAAGAAGAAGGATGTCAACATTATGGTTACATATTTTAGAACAACTGTATTTGTTAGGAGCTGATCACTTCATATTATGGTTGTAATTTCACATTTTTAGCATATTTGATTAGTGGCCTTTGGATCTAGCTAGCTAGAAAAAAATATGACAACATTATGTCAACATTTAGGGGGTCGGCTAGCCTATTTAGAGGGGAGGTTTTCATTCAATTAGGGGGTTATTTTTTGGGGAGTATTTTCATTGTTGAGAAATAGCTAAGTGGTACAAAAGCAAAGAAAAATTTAGAAGAGAAGGAAGTTTGAAAGATAGCTTTGAAAGGTAGCCTTTTGGCACCTAACTCTTACATTTTTCTTTCTTTTTCTATGCTGATTTTGCTCATTTTCCATATGATTTCTTGTTATTTTATTATGTAATAAAGGTTTTTAAAACTTCCTTTCATGGCTCCTATCTTATGTTTTCATGAAAAAATCAAAAAACAAAATTTTCACCATTTTCTCATGGTAGTCGAATGGTCCTTTGGTATGCATGTCTTGGTTTGATTTATTTCCTATGTTGGTTGTGGTATGTTAGCTTGTTTTGATGTTTTAGTTTTCTAAAATAATCAAGATATGGAGCTTATTTCTAACTTTCTTTACTTACTTGTTCTTATTTTGCAGTTTTTATAATTTATTTTCATGTCTACTTGCTTGATTTACTAACTTTAATTTTCTGTTTTTACTATATCAAGCTGTTTGTGCTTTGTGTTATTGCCGTACCATGTGTTTGTGTATTTTTCTAGCTATATCTTTGCATTTTCACCATGATTATTTGTCTAACATGCTTCCATTTATGTCTTGCATATTTACCATGCCATGTGTTTGTGTTATTGCCTTGCTAGGATCTCACATGTTGTTTAAATGTCCATTCGGTTTCCATGTTTATTTTTGCCTTGTGTTTGCATTTTTATTATGTTTGTTTGGTTATCATGCTTTCATTCATGCTTTGCATCATTATGCCATGTTATTGTATATTGTTGTACATGTTCATGCATTATTATTATGTCCATTTAGTCATTATATGTTCATGTTACTTCCATGCATGTTTCATGTTCATATTAGGTATTAGGTTATGTTATATTGTCATGCATCTTCTCATAACATTTTAGGCATTTGGTCATCTTTGTATTACCATGGATTTTCATGCTTATTAGGTCTTAGGTGATTTTGTATTTCCATGCATGTTTCATGATTACTAGGTCTAGGTTATTTATTGCCATGCATATTAGGTCTAAGGTTACATTTATTGCCATGCACATGACATTTTAGGTATTAGGTCATCTTTCATGCCATACATGTTTTCTATATCATTTAGGCATTATGTCATGCATTTCATGCATTTAACTTGCTGTTTTTCAGGCATTTCATACCATCCCACTTGATTTTTGACTTAAGCCAATCAATGGCTCAAAGCCAAGCTCACATGAGCATGCTTGTGGAAAATTAAGACGTTGTCAAATTGGACTTTCTACCTTTGTGATTTTTTTTTTTCATTAGGCAATCCTTGTCCAAAATTTTAGCAATTCTTACCACTATTTGTAGGACCTTAGAGGAGTCTCTAATATTTTTACTCTGATTTTTGGATGTTTTTATCAAAGGTTTAAAAATGTTTTTTGGTTAAACAGTTTTTCACCTAGTGTTTTGATTTCACGAATTTTTTGGTAGGTCATACTTAGTCTAAAAATTAAGCTGATTTTTTCCCATAGAGGTCAACTTGTTCTGAGTCTCCCATAAATTTTTTAGATTGTTTTGAAAACCTTAAAATAGGTAAAAAAATCACGTCTTGAAACTGGTTAGAAAAGTCAGATTTGTTTTCAAGGAGAAAATAATTTTATGTTTTGGCTAAGGCATTAAGAGGGGGCTGATTTAGAACAATAGCTACTATCCTACGTTGATTTCTAAGTCATTTTAATTCTAAAATTTGATTTTACAAAGGTCGGGTCAAGGGAGATCAACCTAGATTTTCAAAGGTAGGAAAATAGAGCCTTTTTAAGGGGGATTTTCGGCCATAGTGCCATTTTCATCCAAAATTTTCAAAATTATTTTCAATCCAATCACAAAGTATTTTTGATTTAGAAAAATCTGATTTGATGTCTTTTCCTAAGGTAGTCGGATATCTCTTTAGATATACGGATGTCCTTGTTTAAAGGAAAAAATACACTTTCATGCATTGCATTTTCCATGTTCATGCATATTATATGATATATGACTTTTGCTATGAATATTTCTATGGTGATGTATTTGTTTTGATTTATATTTCATGATGTTATATTGATTGTTATATGGTTGTGAATATTTTATGTTATTCTATGCTCATTGCTTGGTCATTATGTATTTTGTCATATCATTTAGGATTTATTATGTTCATGCATTTTTTTTTTCGTGAAAATTTTATTATAATGTTATTTTATATTTTTTTATCATGTCATGTTATTAAATTATGCTATGTTATTTAGTATATACCTCATCACTTAGATTATATCATGTCATTTAGATTATACTATGTCATGTTATTAAATTATGCTATGTCATTCAGAATATACCATATCACTTATATTATATCATGTCATTTAGATTATATTATGTCATCTAGATTTTGTTATGTCATCTTTTATCATGTCATACATGTTCATATTCATTTTTTAAAAAAATTTTAAAAAGGATAATGATTTTAAATAAAATAAAGTTATTCTCGAGTTAAAATAATTCATGAGTTCTCCTCCGGGTTACCGAGGAGGACATCATTAATTATCACTAATAAAGGAATGTCTTTTAAAAAAAAAACGAGAATGATTAGGAAATTTTTCCAAATAAATACAATTTTTTATATTTTGCCGAGTTTGTCGAGGAATATAGGAAAATTTTGAATTAATAAATTTCGGATCATTTTCAATTAACAATGGAATTATTTTTTTTTTAAGTTGAGAATTATTTTAAAATGCCAAATCTAAAACCAACTTTTACCGAGACTTGAGATAACACACGATTAATAAGGTACCATTTTATACGAGCGTTGTGGGGGTGCTAATCCTTCCTTGCACGAAACCGACTCCTGAACCCGCTTTCTTTGATTTCTCTGGTTTAAAAACGCAGACTTTAAAATTGGTTTTAAAAATAATTAATTTTAAAATGTTTTACAAAATCGGTTTTAATAGCTGAAAAATCACACCTAGCCAAAAAAGATTGGTGGCGACTCCATTTTTTTTTCAAGGTCGTTTTCAAACATCATTTTATTTCAAGAGGAATTAAGTCGTCTTTTCCTCCGTTCCCCCCGATGTCACATTTAATGAATAAAGTCTTGCGATGAGACTTGCTATTTTTTAGGTTGCGACAGCTTGGCGACTCTACTGGGAACTTTAGAGAGTCAGGCCTAGAGTTAGTCGCTATGTTATCAAAAGTCCCGATTTTGTCAGTTTTATATGGTATTTAATTTTAATTCCGATATTATTTTTTTTAAAAAAAAGAGAATTTTGAATATAATAAAATATTTTTAAATATGTTCATACTCATGTATATGCATATTATTATTGTTCTCTGGTTATTTCATTGTATACTATTTTTCTTTGCTTAACTGATGCTTTACATTGTTAATAAATTGTTGGGGCATTTAGAATAAGGGTTGTAGAATAGGTGGCGAAAGGTTTGATTGTTCCTCCTCACACACTACACTCGCATTTGCATATCATGAGCCCTATACCCGGGTTCCGTCCATTTAAGTGGAAGTAAAGTACCTACGATTCATGTGGCAATAGCCTCCACATAAGCTAGCGAAACACTTTCGGAGTATCAGATTACCTACGCTTCGTTTGGCAATAGCTTCCGTAAAAGCCGGGGAAATGAACTCTAACGAATTGAACTCGCTTTTATCGAGGTTCCTTACTAGCCTTCACGGGCGACAATGAGGAACAATTCGGGGCCTTTAAAACCGATTCACCTTCATATAGTGGACTTAGGCGAAGCTATGCCGGATTTATGTTAGATAGCTCGAAGCTAGGAACACATGGAGGGACGTTTCTAACCCTTTTACACCTTAATTCTGCATTCCAAATAAATTTCATAAATCGGGCAAAGATGAATGTACATCGCCCGTAATAAGCTTAATATCTTGCCCCAAAAGGCACCGTGATGCCTAAACAAGTTGATAGTATTGGGGCACACATTCATTAATTTGCTTACTTTGCAATGATTATTCCACTATTTTACTGCTTTATTCCTTTTTCCAAGAATCATTTGTAATAATACCGGAAAGTAGTATCTTTGGGTTGTTTTAATTTTTTTTCTTTTACATTTGTACCTTTGTAGGAGTTTGAAAAAAGAGAAGATGATAGAAAAATATTTCCTCTTTGAAAAAGTAAAAAAATGAAAAAATAAAAAAAAATGAGAAAAAAATGATGAAAAAGTTTTTTTGTAGTAGAGTAGTGATGTGAAAATAATAAAAATTTCCTTTTAGTTTTAGACTTTTGAGAAAATGAGAAATAAAAAAAATGTCAAAAAATAGTTGTCAAGAAAATTCAAGGAAAATAGAAAGGGAAAAAAAATCAAAATGATGTTAGGATCTTCTTTTCCTTGATTTTTTCATTTGCATTTTTGCATAATATGCAAGCAGTTGTAACTATGAAAATTCACCTCATCAAACATTTTTGTATCTTGTACATTTCATGCATCAATTATCATTACATTCATGCATATATAAATAGAGCATGTCCGTTTATTTGCATTTTTGATCTTGTGAAAATAATGTTAATTTTATTTGCATAAAAGGGATTGAAGATATGAGGAATGAATTGGAGGAACGAGTGTATGCTTTGGAGCACAATCAAGAGGAATTTAGATATGAAATCTGAGAGGTGAAAGAGTAGCTCGCCAAATTGATGAAAGTAGTTGAGGATCTTGTTAAGGGTAAGGGGAAATTTTCTCAAGGCTCTTCATTGCCTTCGGAACAACCAATATCATCGAGTCCAAGTCGAATGATCTTTGCTGGATCCCACACTGGTCCATTGTATAAGGATTTAAACTCTGATGAAATTGGGGATAGTATCATGAAAGTGGTTAAACTAGGGAACGTAATGCCAAAGACGAAAACTTCGGATCCCATACCATCCTTGCAATACCCTCACTCACTATTGTGTAATCATCCACTTATGTGACCAACACAAGGCCTTTGGGTGTCACTCCATCATCACAGATTGACAGTAACTTGTGCTTTTACCCTCATCAACCATTTCATCAAGCATCAGGGATAAAAACTTTGAATTGCGTGCAACCTTTAAGGGTCCCGTGTCCAAATCCATACCCTTGCCATGCTATTCCGCCACTTCACCATGTAAACACTCTGTGCAAGCCTTAGTTCCACCATCAAATGCCCCAATTCCTAGGCTGTGTGTGACTAAGAAACAACCTAAGAACAAGACCCAAAAGCATTTTGATCCCATTCCAATCAGCTACCAGGAGCTTTTCCTTATGTTGATCTGAAATCACTTGGTTGCCTATGTGCCGTTAAAACCCCTGTCACCACTATATCCCAAGTGGTATAACCCGAAGGCAAGATGAAGTTATCACTATGGAATTGTTGGGCATAGCATTGAGCATTGTAAGGACCTCAAGAACAAAGTACAGCCTTTATAGATTCCAAGTGGTTAGATCCGAAGACATTAATTGATGGAAGACTTGGGAAAGCCAAATAGGGTTGTGAAATTGATGTTGACTTTGGCCTTTCATGATGTAATGGGACTTTGGTCTTTTCAGTAACCGGCTCTTATATCCTTAGGATGCTAGGAAAAATAAAATACTTGTAAAGACAGTTTTAACCACTAATTAGATGTGTAAATATGGTTTATGTCTTTTGAACATTGGAACGAGAATGAATTAATTATGCTTTGGATTTATGAGATATTGATGATTAAGTTCCTTCGATTCTTATTTCCTCTGTGATATCTTCATTCCCCTTGCATTTGCATTTGATCGGTTATTTGCCATACCATACACTTTCATTCATTCATGCATTAAGTTTATTTGTGCATAACAATAGCTCTATCAACGCCAATGATAGAGAAGTCAATATTGTCATTAAAAATTTTTGATCTCTAGAGGCAAATAAAAAGGGGTTTCCCTCAAACCCCTAAAATAAAGAGTCATGACAGATTTCATGCCTAAAAGAAAGCTTTGGTTTTCTTTTTGCAGAAAAGTAAAATGGGAAATGATCATACTACCCAATTGGAAAAAATAGAACAAGTGCCTAAGGGGACATCTGAACAGGTCACATAGGGGATTCAGATGATTCGGGCAAATAGTGGACAATAGATAAAAATTATGGGAGAAAACTTTACACAAAAAAGTAATCAACTTCAAGAGAGTGGCAATATGGGTAAAAATGTTCAAGGACAGATTTCTGATCAGGTTCATTCACAGCAAGTTCTGAGCCAAGAGGCAGAGATACAACAAAAATATGACCTATTGGAGGAAAGAATTCGAGCTGTTGCAGGTGGAGAAGAAGTAAGTGTAAGAGAGTGTCTATTGATCCCTGATGTGGTCATCCCGCCAAAATTCAAGTTTCCGAAATTCGAAAAGTATGATGGACTTAAATGCCCTAAAACACACTTGTCTGTATATTGTAATAAGATGGTGGGGCACGTGCATGATGAGAAACTGCTTATTCATGTTTTTCAAAGGCCAAGTGCCTACATGGAGAGACTTAGCCCGAGCATTCCTGAAATAATACAAGCACATGTTGGAATTGGCTCTAGATCGATTGACACTCCAGAACATGAAAAAAAGGCCCAATGAGAATTACAAAGAATATGTTCATAGATGGAAAGATGTAGCCTCACAAGTTCAACCACCTCTTATTGATAGAGAATTGAATGCTTTGTTTGTGGATACCCTCCTACATTCATATTATGACAAGTTGATCGGCAGTGTCTTTTCAAAATTTACAGATATATTGTTTGCAGTAGGTAGGATTGAGGATGGGATAAAAAAAGGGAAAATTATGGATACTAATGCCGGAATGTTTTTCGAGAACAAAGATGATGTTGCTAAGGGGCACGTCAAGTCGTAAATGTTGAAGGCAGAAACAAAAGAGGGTTCAGTGCAATGCAAGACGATCCTTTTGGTGGTTATTTACATCCCCGACCCTATGTCGACCATTGGATTCAGCACGGTCATCATCATGCTCCAAGGCCTTTAACATCACCTCAGGGTTTCATAATGCCAAATGATCGAGAGGTTAATTCAGTCTATTCTCAAAGCAGTAAGAAAAAGAAGGTAAAGGTGTACCATTCAATTTCGATGACCTACACAGAACTTCTTCCATTGCTTGTCCAAAGCCAAATGATCTCCATTGTACTTGCAAAGCCCAGGAAGTCTCCTTACCCGAAATGGTATGATCCTAATGCCACATGCGAGTATCAAAGCGGGGTTAAAGGGCATTCCATAGAGAACTTCACTGCATTCAAGGACAAAGTTCAAGCCGTAATTGATGTAAACCCGACAAAGTTCAAAGAGCTCATGGACGCTTATCAAGGACGACGGGGCTAAGGATCATTTGTTCTCAGGGTAGTATGCTAATCAAGGGCAATCCTTAACCTCGTTTTAAGTTTTGTACATATTTTCAATTTGTTTGAAATGAATGAACTTTAAATTCCAAGCATCATACATCATATCTCATTTGAAGTTTTGAATATTCTTCTTAAGCCTTGTTTGTATGATTTGTGGAAAAAAAAACAAAAAGGTTGAAAATAAAAGTCCATACGGATAATTTTCCGTATTGAAAATAAAAAAATATTTCTTTGAATAGTGAAATGAGTTTCAAAAGAATTGCTGATCATCATGGGGGATGAATTCCTAGGAAACACCTTATCTCTACATGTACATAGATCATAGACCAGTTGAATAAATAATATTTAGAAGCAACAAAGAATAACCTTTATCGAGGCCATGAGTAATGAAAATTTGAAAAATTCTTTCGTGGATCTTAAAAGTCAAGGAAACATGACAATCTTCCAAAAGATTTAGATTTGGTAGTTTGATACGTGTTAAAGTTATGCCATGTTACAAATCATAGTAAAAACTCAAAGATTCAAAACCTTACGAATCTCTTTGAAAGAATCCAAATGCCAAATCTCTAGGTCTTTTCCAAGACCCTGATTTATGAGCATATGAACCAAAGAATGAACCAAAACACCTTTCTTTTCTCTCCCCATATGTTGGAAACACTTTGAAGAAATTGAAACCCAAACAAGTTCATGTAGCAAGAAGCTCAAAGATAAAAACCTGTGATGTTCCTTCACAGCAAAATTCCCAAAAACCAAAAGACCTTCACTCGAATGGCGAATCAAAATGAGGCATCATTTGTGGCGGAAGATGAATCATGCATGAATTTTTAGGGCATGCAGAAAAAAATTTGTGATATCATGTGCATGAGAATTCGAATGATTCCAAATGCAAAATGAAAGTCTGATTATCTATTTTCCATGAGGATTGCTTTTCAATGAGAATACTCATACTTGATATGAGAAATTATCATCTTTCATATCCACTTCACAAAGAGAAATTATCCATAGTCACCCTTTTTGAGCCTAAGGAAGTTTTTTTTTTTTTAACCTTGATCAAGGATCACCCTCTACACTGGGGGCAAATGTGAGGAAAGATCTTCTCAAACATCACTGAGAAATGAGTCCTAAATCGAAGGCGAAAACAAAGCAAATTGAGTTCCCAATAAATACAAGCTTATTATGTCAAAATGGAGATACAAAAGAAAGAAAAGAATGTAGAAAAGATGGACAGTTGAAAGCCAAGAACAAAACAAAGAAAAAGATGGCGAAATGAAAGCCAAAAACAAAATACACAAAAAAATGTGTGAAAATTTTTGGTAAATGAAAGCCAAGAACAAAGAAGAAAAGAAGCAAAAGTCAAAAGAAGCATAAGTCAAAATAAGGAAAGAGAAGGCCAGAAAGGACAAATGTTTCAAAGGGAATCCTTCTCAGGAAATCATCCTTGATTTGATTACCCTCAAACACATATTTTGAGCTTACTTATCCTTTCTTTCTGAACCACGAACCATGGCCTATGTTACGTGCTTTACAAGTCCATTTTGATCAAGCATGGATATTCGATTTGAAAATTTTTTCCTCAGATTTTATCCCATCTCGTCGAATTATCATTTCATTGTGGAAGAATTTAAAATTCTCAATTGCATGGTGGAACAATTTAAAAAAGCGAAAAAGAAAAAAGAAACAATGAAGCTCTAAGGTGAAAACCCAAAAATGGATAGCAGAACAAGAAGAAATTCTAATGCCACACATTGGTATTGCCGAAGCCATTAGTTTAAGGAAAACAATGAGCTTCAAGGATCTCCTAGACATATCAAAAGAACAACTTTTTTCTTTGGAATTAATTTTGAAAGCTAAACCTTTTCCCTTCCAACATTGAACCTATCATGGCTAAGGTTAACACTTATCAAAATTCCATATTTAAATATTGGAGGATTAATGAGATTTAATTTAAACTTTTTCCCAAAAAAAAAAATGTTTGGTTTCAAGGAATTCATGTTTTGAGAAAACGTACTCATGAGCTGAAACAAAAGGATATTAACTTTCTCCTCTTTGTCAATATGAAAAGCTTTCCTAGACAAATTCGAACCTTATTGCATCAGCCCATTGACCTTGTTGCATTAATCCATTCAAATTATTCAAAAAATGAGGCTGATTTCCCATCTTGCTTAGGAATGTCTCTAATGGTGATCACCAATTTTTGAAAGACTTCAATTTCACATGTTTTGGAGAAATGAAACTGACATGACTTAGGAAGAACAAGCTGAAATTGAGATGTGTGTATGCTTTAGCAAAAGTTAAAGTTCATATTATGCAGAGACATGAAATTTTGAATTTATGAAGTCTGATTCTATGTTTTGGTTTTGATCAGGAAACCGAAAAGAAAGAATCTACTAGGGCAAGGACAAGTTGGGAATACGAAACCATGCGATTTCTTTCAACAAGAATACTTGGAAAATGCAGATGTGAGGCAGAGATTATTCCTTTTAACAGGACAAAATAGCAAGGAATGAGGAAACCTCGCTAGGACACTAGAAAAAGGGAGATGATCAACCCTCTTAAAATTATCTTAATGTGAAATGGTGTCATAAGCATTCATGCATCATGAAATAAACATGTGTATCTGCATCTTCACAAGTTACATTGGATTTTGCATCCATACATTCAATCATGGCATTCGCCAAGCATTGAAAAGACAAAAAGGAAAAAAGATAGGTTTCCTAAAAGGGGAAGGTTAGATTTGGAGGAAAGAATTTGTTGAAGAAAAGAAGAAAAACAAAAGTTTCTCTGGAGAGAAAAGATGTGAGACGATGAAATCAAGAAAGTATTAAAAAATCCCAAGATGATGAAAATTTTCAAAAAATGAAAATGATTTGTTTGATAAGATATTTTCAAAATTATAGAGCTTTTAATTTTTAAAAGTGATGGAGCCTCGAAGAAGGAGTGTCTCAAAAGTAAGGATGGTCAAGCCCAATATAGCTGGCACGAAAGGAAGAAAGCTCAGTGAAGTTGGAACGATAGATATGGTTTAAGCCCAATAAAGATGGCACAAAACTGTTTAAGCCCAGTGAAGTTGGCACGTTGGATGTGATTAAACCCAATATAGCTGGCACAAAAGGAAGAAAGCCTAGCGAAGTTAGCATGATAGATATGATTAAGCCCAATATAGCTGGCACAAAAGGAAGTAAGCCCAATGAAGTTGGCACGTTAGATGTGATTAAATCCAATATAGTTGTCACAAAAATGTTTAAGCCCCGTGAAGTTGGCACGTCAAATGTGATTAAGCCCAATATAGCTGGCACAAAAGGAAGTAAGCCAAGTGAAGTTGGCACGTTAGATGTGATTAAGCCCAATGTAAGCTGGCAGTTATGGTTTAAGCCCAGTGAAGTTGGCACGATAAATATGGTTAAGCCCAATGTAACATGGCAGTTATGGTTTAAGCCTAGTGAAGTTGGCACGTCAGATGTGATCAAGCCCAATGTAACCTGGCAGTTATGGTTTAAAGCCTAGTGAAGTTGGCCCGTTAGATGTGATTAAGCCCAATATAGCTGGCATAAAAGGAAGTAAGCCCAGTGAAGTTGACACGTTAGATGAGATTAAGCCCAATGAAAGCTAGCATAAAAATGATTTAAGCCTAGTGAAATTGGCATATTAGATGATATAAGCCTGGTGATGATGGTAGAGGATTGGATAAGACCTCCTGACACCATTTTTAAAGTCACCTTCGAGCACACTTTTCCAAAAGAATGGATAAGACCTTCGGGCACCATTTTTAAAGTCGTCTCCGAGCACAATCCTCCAAAATCATGGATAAGACCTCCAGGCACCATTTTTCAAAATCTTATATAAGACCTCCGGGTATAATTCTTCAAAAACATTTTTAAAGTCGCCTCCGGGTACAATTCTTCAAAACTATTTTTAAAGTCGCAATCGGGCACAATTTTCTAGATCATAGATAAGACCTCCGGGCACCATTTTTAAAACCTTTGGGCATCATTTTTAAAGTTACCTCTGGACACAATTCTTCCACCATTTTTAAAGTCGCATCCGGGCACAATTTTCTAGATCATAGATAAGACCTCCGGGCATAATTTTCCAAAACCATTTTTAAAGTCGCCTTCAAGCACAATTTTCCAGATCACAGATAAGACCTTCGGGCACCTTTTTTGAAGACCTTCGGGCACAATTTTTCAAATCACGGATAAGACCTCTGGGCACCATTTTTAAGACCTCCGGGCATAATTTTCTTCTCTTGTAAATCAAATTGTTTCCTTAAGACAGGTCGAGCCTTGATTAGTCAAGGAACTCAATTTAAGGATAAAATCTTCTATTTAAAGTTTTTTCGAAAAAAAGATAAAAAATGAATGAAAACTCTTTTTCCTTTTCTTCATATGCGATTTCACTAACCGGACAAAATTAGTGTTTATTTATCTTTGCCTGATTCCTGATTCTCAGAAATAGCCAAAGAGGGGCAACTGTAGACACCTAATTTTTTCCGGACCCTTAAATCAAGTAAATTTCTTCCTTGTGATGTTTTAGAATGCAAAAAAGCTCTTCTCATCCTGCAAGTGATACTCTGAGACTTTGTTTAAAAGGTCAAGCATGAAAAGTCAATCTGGAAAAATTCAACCTTAAAAAAGTCAACCCAAAAATGTCAACCACTAAAAAAGTCAACCCTCATTAAAAATCAAGATTCAAAGTTTAATTGAACAATGGTGTAAGAATTTTGATAATCCGAGGTCTACAACAAGAGATATGGAGTCCGAAAGATGGGTTATGGAGATTCAGTGGAAAGGAAACCCTAATTCGATAAATTTGGGGGAAAATGCTTAAACGATCAAATTGGAGATTCTGAATGAAAGATAATCAATGACTACGGGATATGGAAAGGCCATTTGAAAGCAAAACCAAAGGAAAGGTCAATTTGGAAAAAAACCAAAAATTAAGGTTTTCGGTAAATTTTGGCAAAATTGGAGAAAACTGCAAAAATGGCCTGATTCGGTAAAATTAAAACCCCTAATTGATGAAGAGTGGGTAAAAAAGATATCCCAAGACTCAGTTTGAAGTAATTTCGAGAAAAGAGCTGGTTGGAGGAAAAAGGAAAAAGAGGAAATTCCCGATATTGAAAAAGGAAAAATCAAATTGGAGTGGAATTTGATTGTAAAAATTGGGCATTTTTGGACCAACTCTAATTCAATATATAACAAAGGCATGGAAAAAGAAAATCTGGAAATCGGACCTCTTTTGAGTAAAATTGAGGTTTCGGGGGTAAAAGGGCAATCTTGAAAAATCCAAGAAAAATAGGAAACAAGATCGAAAAAATTATGAAAACCTCCAGATCTGAGTTTTATGTCATTTGGAAGAGATTGGCAAAGAAAAATCAAGAATTGGAGCTCATTTGAAAAATGGCAAATTCCACTAAGCTGAAATTCCAAAAGATAAATCCGAAAAAATAGCAAATGAGCTTGAAAAATTACCAAAACTTTGAAATCTCAATTTTATATTATTTGGAAAAGATTGGTGAACAAAAATCTGGAATTGGAGCTCATTTGAAAAATGGCAAATTTCGGGTCCACTAAGCTGAAATTCCGGAAGATAAATCCGGGGAAAATAGCAAATGAGCTCGGAAAATCATGAAAACTTCCAGATCTCAATTTTATATTATTTGGAAGAGATTGGCGAAGAAAAATCAAGAATTAGAGCTCAATTGAAAAATGCCAAATTTAGGAGGCATCAAACCGAAATTCCAAAAGATAAATCCGGGAAAAATAGTAAACGGGCTCGAAAAATTATGGAAACTTCCTGAACTCATGTTTATATTATTTAGGAAGTATTTGAAAAAGAAAATTTGGATTTGGGGTCCTTTTGCAATTTAATCAAGTTTGGGGGGCTAAATAGCAATTTTACCGAAGAAACTGAAGAGGGCCATTTTTGCAAATTAAAAAACTAGAGAGGTGGCTGGAATTTTAATGGCCATTCGGCCAGCCCAAGAAGAGGGGAAAGTTGGCTGAGTTCATTCATCCAAAGGCCAAAATTGGATAGCAAGGTGCTTATTTTTTTAATTGAGCCTTTGTGATCTTGCCACATGGTCAAATGAATGAAGAGGAAGGATGTCAACATTATGGTTACATATTTTAGAATAGCTGTATTTGTTAGGAGCTGATCACTTCATATTATGGTTCTAATTTCACATTTTTTAGCATCTTTGATTAGTGGCCTTTGGATCTAGCTAGCTAGAAAAAAAATATGACAACATTATGTCAACATTTAGAGGGGTCGGCTAGCCTATTTAGAGGGGAGGTTTTCATTCATTTAGGGGGTTATTTTTGTGGATTATTTTCATTGTTGAGCAATAGCTGAGTGGTACAAAAGCAAATAAAAATTTAGAAGAGAATGAAGCTTGAAAGATAGCTTTGAAAGGTAGCCTTTTGGCACCTAACTCTTGTATTTTTCTTTCTTTTTATATGCTGATTTTGCTCATTTTCCATATAATTTCTTGTTATTTTATTATGTAATAAAGATTTTTAAAACTGCCTTTCAAGGCTCCTATCTTATGTTTTCATGAAAAAATCAAAAAACAAAATTTTCATCTTTTTTCTCATGGTGGCCGAATGGTCCTTTAGTATGCATGTCTTGTGTTTGATTTATTTCCTATGTTGGTTGTGATATGTTAGCTTGTTTTAATGTTTTAGTTCTCTAAGATAATCAAGATATGAAGCTTATTTCTAACTTTCTTTACTTACTTGTTCTTATTTTGCTGTTTTTATCATTTATTTTCATGTCTACTTGCTTGATTTACTAACTTTAATTTTTTGTTTTTACTATATCAAGTTGTTCATGTTTTGTGTTATTGCCATACCATATGTTTGTGTATTTGTCTAGCTATATCTTTGCATTTTCACCATAATTATTTGTCTAACATGCTTTCATTTATGTCTTGCATATTTACCATGCCATGAGTTTGTGTTATTGCCTTGCTAGGATCTCACATGTTGTTTAAATTTCCATTCGGTTTTCATGTTTATTTTTGCCTTGTGTTTGCATTTTTATCATGGTTGTTTGGCTATCATGCTTTCATTCATTATGCCAAGTTATTGTATATTTGTTGTGCCATGTTCATGCATTATTATTATTTTCATTTAGTCATTATATGTTCATGTTACTTCCATGCATGTTTCATGTTCATATTAGGTATTAGGTTATGTTATATTGTCATGCATCTTCTCATGACATTTTAGGCATTAGGTCATCTTTGTATTGCCATGCATTTTCATGCTTATTAGGACTTAGGTCATCTTGTATTTCCATGCATGTTTCTTGATCATTAGGTTTAGGGTATCTATTGCCATGCATTTTCATGCATATTAGGTCTAAGGTTACATTTATTGCCATGCACATGACATTTTAGGTATTAAGGCATCTTTCATGCCATACATGTTTTCTATGTCATTTAGGCATTAGGTCATGCATTTCATGCATTTAATTTGCTGTTTGTTCATGCATTTCATATCATCCCACTTGATTTTTGACTTAAGCCAATCAATGGTGTAGACACCTAATTTTGTCCGAACCCCTAAATCAGGTACATTTTCTTCCTAAATTGATATTGCAGAATGTAAAAAAACTTTTCATCCTACATGTGGTACTCAAGGACTTAGTCTAAGAAGGCGAGCATAAAAAGTCAAACTTGAAAAAGTCAACCCTAGAAAGTCAACCCTAAAAAGTCAACTACTGAAAAAGTCAACCCACTTTCAAAATCAGGATTTGAATTTCAATTGAAAAATTGTGAAAGAATTTTGATAATCCGAGGTTTACATCGAAAGATATGGAGTTCGGAAGTTGGGTAATGGAGATTCAGTAGAAAGGAAACCCTAATTCGAGAAATTTAGGAAAAGTGCTTAAACGATCTAATTGGTCGAAATTGAAGGTTCCAAATGACGGATAAGCACTGACTATGGGTAATGGAGAAGCCACTTGAAAGATAAACTGAAAGAAAAGTCAATCGGGAAGAAAATCGAGAATTAGGGTTTTTGGTGGATTTCGATGAAATTGGGAAGAATTATAGAAATAAACCGACTCAGTAGGACTAAAGCGCCTAATGGATGAGGAGTGATTAAAAAAGGATAGCCCAAGGCTCAGTTTGAAGAAAATCTGAAAATCGGACTTGTTTTGAGCCAAATCGGGTTTCGGAGGTAAAAGGGCAAAATTAGAAAATTTGGGAAAAATAGCAAATGAACTCCAAAAATTTTGAAAATTTTCAAATCTCATTCTTAAATCATTTTGAAAATATTGGCGAAAGAAAATCTGGATTCGGAGTTCGTTTGCAAAATGGCCAAATCCCGGGTCTCCTATGCATAAATTCAAAAAGATAAATCCCGAAAAAATAGCAAATGAACTCCAAAAATTCTGAAAATTTGCAAATCTCATTTTTAAATTATTTGGAAGATACTGGTGAAAGAAAATCTGGATTCGGAGTTCGTTTGCAAAATGGCCAAAATTCGGGGCCCCTATATAGTAATTCAAGCAGATAAATCCCGAAAAAATAGCAAATGAGCTCCAAAAATTTTGAAAACTTCTAGATCACATTTTTAAATTATTTGGAAGAGATTGGTGAATAAAAATCTAGATTCGGAGCTCGTTTAAAAATGATAAAGTTCGGGTACATAAAAAGGGTAATTTCATAAATAAATCCAAAATAAATAGCAAATAGACTCGAGAATTTTTGAAAACTTCCAAAATTCAATTTTTTTATTATTTCAGAAGTATTGAAAAAATAAAATTCTAATTCGGAGTCCGTTTGCTACTTATTTAGGTTCGGGGGGTAAAAAGGTCATTTCGCCAAGAAAACAAAAAAAGGTTAAATTTGTAATTGAGGAAAATATGAAAGAAGAAGGAATTGCTGGGATTTTTTTTCTTCCATTGGTCAGCCAACATAGAGGAGAAGAAGGAAGCTTGAACAATTTAATTCCCTAGTCACTATCAAGCCACATGCTACCACTAACACCTTGCAAATGGTCCCCTTTTCATCCAATGGCTTAGGTGCCTTGTAAGAAAGTTGAATGCACCATCCAATGGCCAAATTTAAATGCCAAGATGACATTTTTATTTGTCATAAAAGAACCCTCATCTAATGGCCAAGAATGGAAGAAAAAAGACGAGCACAATACATCCAAGGGTGACCATCCATTCGATTAAGCAAGGGAGTGCATGGGATTATCTCTTTTCATCCAATGGCTGAGGCCATCTACAAGGGCTGAGTACACATGTTGAGGGCTGGATTTAATCTACAAGATGTCATTTTATGTTGTCCTCATCCAATGACCAAGAATGGAAGAGCACAACTTATCCAAGGGTAGGCACTCTAGGGGGGCAAGCAAGGGAGTGCATGGGATTGGTCCTCTTTTGCATCTAAGGGCTAAGGTTACTACAGGGGCTGAGTACACATCCTAAGGGCTGCTATCAATTGGCAAGGTGACTTTTTTATGTTTTTATCAAAATATCTTAATCTAAAGGCCAAGGTTAGAGGAGAAAAAATGCAATTCTCATCAAAGGGATAGGGGGCCATTCGGCCAAGGCTAAAGGGAGGAGGATGATTTCATTTTTTTAGATGGATTTTTGGCTGGAAACAGTAGCTAATTTGGCAACCAAAAAAATTGTTTTGAAAGAAAGAAAAAACAAGTTTTCAATAGAGAGCTTGAAGGTAGTCATCTCTACCAAGCACTAGCATAGCTTTCTTCTTGTTTTCCATGGTGTTTTCTTGATTTTCTATTTTGTTTTCCTACTACATTTTTCATAGAAATAAAGTTTTTAAATGTTTATTTATGTTTTCATCTCTTCTTCTTCATTATAATGGTGGAAAACAATTTTTTTATGGTTTCATGCTATGGCCGAATATGGCACATTTACATGCCTTGTTTTTTCTTTTTTTTCTTCCTTGCATGTTGTTGTGAAAAATGATTTTTACAAGGTTTTTAGAGTATTCTAAGGTTCTAATGTTTTACAAAATATGAAGCAAAAAAGTTGAAATGGCTACATGATCTTGGCTAGACCAAGTGACCATGGTTAAAAGATAGGCTATGCCCATTTTTACCTACAATAAAGCTTACCTTAATTTTTCTATTTTGCATGGTTTATTTTCTGTTTTATTGAGATGGAAAGGCTTCATGATCTTGGCAAGACCAAGTGATTATGGTGAGATAAGAGGCTATGCCCATTTGATACCAACCATGGAGCTTAACTTTCCTTGTTTTACTTACTAGTTTTGCTTCTTATTTATTTTGCATGTCGATGTTAAATCTTTTATATATATGTTCTTTACATTATTTTCTTTGCTATATTTACTTGTATATTTCATTTCCATGCTTGATATTGTATCCTTGAATATTCGTCCATGGTTGTTCATATGCTCATGTTGTGCATTTTTTTCATGTATCATGTCTTACATGTTTGCATTTTCATAATTTTTTTTCATGACCATTCGGCACTTCACTTTTTGTATGCCTTGCATGTGCATTTTCCTTTTCTTTCTTAACTTGTTTGCATCTCCATGCCATGAACTTGTATATTTTGATTTTAGTATGCCATGTGCTCATGAAATTGCTATGATAAAATGCCATCATTTTTTATGACCATTCGGCACTTCACTTTTTGTATGCCTTGCATGTGCATTTTCCTTTTGTTTCTTAACTTGTTTGCATCTCCATGACATGAAATTGTACATTTTGATTTTAGTATGCCATGTGCTCATGAAAACTATGATAAAATGCCATCATTTTTTATGATCAGTCGACACTTCACTTTTTGTATGCCTTGCATTTGCATTTTCCTTTTGTTTCTTAACTTGTTTGCATTTTCATGCCATGAGCTTGTGCATTTTGATTTTAGTATGTTATATGCTTATGAAAATGGCATGACATTATGCATATTAACATGATTTGTCATGTACTTGTGTCATTTACTAAATAGGATTGCATTAGAGTCTCATGTGATCATTTGGCCTCTTCATGCATCCCTTGCCTTGTCATGCATTTGCATTTTGTTTAGGTAACATGCTTTGCATTATCATATCTTGAAATTGTGTATTAGTTTCTATTTTTTCCAGCATTGACATTAGTTTCATGGGTCATTGTATGTTCATAGTATTGCTATGCACGTTCATTACATTTTAGGTCTAGGCCATATTGGTATTGCCATGCATATTGAGTCTTAAATCACATTAGTATTGTCATGCATTACTATGCTATTTAGGTCTTAGGTCATATTAGTATTTTCATGCATATTCATAACATATTAGGTCCAAGTCACATTTATATTATCAAGCATTGCATGCATATTGAGTTAGGATAGCATTTATTGCCATGCAAATTCATGCTAGACATTTAGGTTGCCATGAATTGTCATGCATTTCCTTTACCATTTAGGCCTTTAGACCATGCATTTCATACATTTCATTTGCTGTATGTTCATACATTCCATGTCATTGCAACTTGATTTGTGACTTAGGCCAATTAATGGCTCAAAGTCATGCTCTCTTGAGCATACTTGTGGAAAATTAAGGAATTATCAAATTGATTGTTCTACCTTTGTGATATTTTTTACTTAGCCATTTTTGTCCAGGTTTTTGAATATTTTAGCTACTGTCCTTAGGTCTTTAGGATGACCTCCAACAATTTTTACTTTGATTTTTGAATGAATTTATCAAAGGCAAAAAAATGTGTTTTGACAAAATAGTTTTTTTTTCCCCAGTACTCGAACTTCTCTGATTTTTTTGGGCAGTCATCTTTAGTCCAAAAATTAAGCCAATTTTTTCTCGTGTAGCTTTACATGTTCTGAGTCTCAGGTATGTTTTTTAGATTTTTTTTGAATTTTTATAGGCAAACAAATCATGTGGCAAAATCGGACAGTAGAGGCAGATTTCAAATCAAAAGAGGAATAATGGTTGAATTAGGCTAAGGCATTTAGAGGGGATTGGCTAGAAGTTTTAGCTACTGTCTTAGGGTAGTTTCTAAGCCTTTTTAAACTTTAAAAATGATTTATAAATCTCGGGTTAAGGGTGGTTAAGTCCGGGAATTTAAACTTAGGAAATTAGAGCCATTTTAAAGGGGTTTGGTAAGGGTTTTAATTTTTATTCAAGTTTTCCCCAAATTTGTTTTCAAACAATCACAAAGTTTTTTTTTTTTAGAAAATCTAATTTGATATATTTTCCTAAGGTAGCCGGATATCTTTTTACATATACGGATTTCGTTATTTAGAGGAAAAAATACATTTTCATGCATTGCATTTTCCATTTTCATGCATTTTATTTAAATGTGTGATTTTTGCTATGATATTTTCCATGATATTATTATTATTTTAATTCACATTTTATGATCTTATATTTGTTTGCCATATGATTTTGAATGTTTCATTATATCCTATGCTTTTTATTTAGTTGTTTTTGTCATATTGTTTAGCATATACTATGTTCATGCATTATTATTTTTATTTTTCATTTCCATGCATATTATATGTTAGTATTATTTTAATTTCATGTCATTTCTTGTCATTTAGATCATATTCCATGTCATTTAGGTTATTTTATTTATAACATGCCATGTCATTTATAATATGCCATATCATTTAAAATTGCCATGTCATTTAAATCATTTTATCTCTTTTAGAATATACCATGATACTTAGGATTTTTTTCATTTTACCTAGAATATACTATGCCATTTAAATTATGTCATATCATTTAGGTTGCATTATATTATCTAGACTTTATTATGTCATACATGTTCATGTTTATAATTTTAAATGTTTTGAAAAAGATAATGATTTTCAATAAAAACTAAAGATATTCCTGAGTTAAAATAATTCATGAATTCTCTACCGGGTTTGCTAGAGGTAATATCATCAATTATCATTAATAAAGGAATATCTTTCTTTCAAAAAATGAGAATGATTCGGAAAGTTTTCCAAATGAATAAAAAATTCTATATTTTGCCGATTTTGTCGGGAAATGTAGGAAAATTTTGAATTAATAAATTCCGGATCATTTTCAATTAAAAATGGAATTATTTTTCTTTAAATTGGGAATTAACTTGAAATACCAAATTAAAATCGACTTTTTTTTACCGAGACTTGAAATAACACACGATTAATAAGGTACCGTTTTATACGGGCGTTGTGGGGGTGCTAATCCTTCCCCGCATGTAACCGACTCTCGAACCCTCTTATTTGATTTCTCTGGTTTATAACGTAGACTTGGAATTGGTTTTAAAAAATGTTTTAATTAATTTTAAAATGTTTTATAAAACCGAATTTAATAGGTGGCCAATCACACGTAGCTAAAAAATATTGGTGGCGACTCCATGTCTTTTTACGAGGCCGTTTCCATACCCTCGACCTTTTATTTTATTTCTAGAGGAATTAAGTCGTCTTTTTCTCTGCTTCTGTTTCCCCCTCATTCGAACGGGTTTCCGCGATCGGGATCATGTATCGACACCTTCGTTTTTCTAAAGGAATTAAGTCGACTTTTTCTCGTTTTTTTTAATGTCACGCCTGACGAATAATAAATTCTCGCGATGAGGCCTTGTTATTGTTATTTTTTAGGTTGTGACAGCTTGGCGACTCCACTAGGGACTTTAGAGAGTCAGGCCTAGAATTAGTCGTGTGTTATCTAAGTCTCGATTTTGTTGGTTTAATTGGTATTTAATTTTAATTTCCATACTTTTAAAATAATAAAGAGAATTTTGAAAATAATGAAATGTTTTAAATATGTCCATCTTCGTATGCATGCATACTATTATTTGTTCTCTGGTTATTTTGTTGCGTATATTTATATGTTTGCTTGACTGATGCTTTACATTGTTTGATTTTAGTGGGGTATTTAGAATAAGGGGTGTAGAATAAGTGGTGGCAGGTTTGTTTTGTTCCTCCGCACACACTATATTTTCATTTGCATAACATGAATCCTCTACCCGGGTTCCGTCCCTTTAAGTGGGAATAAAGTAACTATGCCTTTGTGATGATCCTCCGTATGGGCTACTGAAACACTTTCGGAGTATAAAGTACGAAATGCCTTCGTGATAATCCTCCGTACGGGCATAGGAAAATATACTCTAACGAATTGAACCCGCTTTTATCGGGGTGCCTTACTAGCCTTCATCGGCGACAGTGAGAAACAATTCGGGACCTTAGAACCGATTCACCTTCATATAGTGAACCTAGGCGAAGCCATGCCGGATTTCTGTTAGATACCCGAAGTTTAAGAACACATGGAGGAACATTTCCAACCTTTTATCATCTTTCTATATGTAAGATTTTACAAATTGGGTGATGATGAACGAACATCATATTGCTCGTAATAAATTTATTATTTTGTCCCAAAGACGTCGTAATGTCGAAGCTCTGTTAAAATTTTCGAGACATTTTTTTTAAGCATGTTGTTATTTATGTTATATTTGTGAATTCATTTCTTTACTAATCTATTTTTTTCTGTTTTCTTTTCTTTGACATGCATCATAGGCATCATGATACACTTGGAGTTTATTGGCCTCGGGATAGTCATCAACCCAAAGGACTTTCATGGAGTGTCGGATTATTTCAGTGATAGAAGATCATGCAGTAGTCAGGGCACGGTCGAAAAAAGATCAGAGCGAGGATGGTGATTGCCTGAAGAAAGATTATGTGTCACTGTTGTCGAAAAGGGTCAAAGTGGATTCTAGGCAGAATAATCTCCGAGGGTTAGCCGACATTTGGAATCAGTGGAATGTATCAGAGAAAGAAGCCTTCACTCAGTAATATGGAGATATAGCACTCTTAATTCCGATTCAGGTCAATAGTGGGTTGATTCAAGCTATGGTGCAGTTTTGGAATCCTGCTTATAGATGTTTCACTTTTAACAAGGAGGATATGACCCCACTGATTGAAGAATACTCAACACTGTTACGTATTGAATGTCCTAATCCTGATATGGTATATTTGAAGGAAGTGAAACCTTCAAGTTTTAAGAGGAAAGTGGCTAGGATCACAGGAATGGATACAACATGGGTTGAGAGTCATGTGGATACAAAGCAGAAAAATGGATGCATTTCTTGGGAAACTCTCCGACAGTTGATACTGGGTTGTTTTGACAAAGAAAAAGCCAGGGACATCTTCGCTCTAGCCATCTATGGATTAATCATATTCCCGAAGATATTGGGTCATGTAGATATAGCGGTGTTTGATTTCTTTGAAAAGTTGGAACAGAAGATCAACCCATCTTCGGCCATCATAGCTGAAACTATTCTATTTTTGAATTTTTGTAAAAGGGCAGGACAAGGGAGAATCAAGGGGTGTGTACAGCTCCTTTATATCTGGATTCAAAGTCACTTTTGGAAGATAGAAAAGGTTTCCTTCAAACCCTACATGAAGTTTTTAGTTTCGATTAGGGAATTCCTTCAAAATGATTGGCCTGAAGACGGGGATGAAGAGAAATGGGTCAACATATTCCGGAATCTAAAAGGGGAGATGGTAACTTGGAGAGCTCTATGGATGGTTCCTTTGCCGATTATGTATAGATACGGGGACAACTCAGGAGTCCCACTACTCAGAATTTGGGGGTTTGTGAGTTATGCACCTTTGTTGGTGCAAAGACAGGTTGAGTCTCGACAATTCACACCCGTGACTCATAATCTAGGATCATCAGAGTTCACTTATGAACAAGACGGATATTCTGGAAAGGTGGGGCAGTGATTGAAGCATGGAAGAAAACTCACTGGATAAAAGTGGCCAGATATGCCGACATCGTCACACCTGATTACCTGGTATGGAGGGAATTAAGGGTTAATGATAGGCTGCTGACATCAGATGGGGAAGAGGTCCAGTTCATGAATCCACCACCGAGCGAAATGCCATTAGAGTTAGAAATTGCAAGGGCGAAATTTGAAAAAGAAAAGGTCTAGATGAGAAAGGAGATTGCCCGACTACAAGAAGAGCTTGAGGACATGAAAAATAGGGAATCAGCTCGGGAAAAAGAAAAGGAAAAGATCAAGAGAGAAAAGAGACATGCTAAGGGCGATCTTCGGGAATTACATTTGGAGAACAAGAGGTACCGCTTTGAGCTCAGATTTGAGGGGACCTTCAAGACTTTCGGGGAATGGGAGCATGAAGTTAAAAACCTCAAGAAGGGGAATAACTACTGGAAAGAGAGAGCGAAGCATGAGGAAGCCCGAGCCAATCAACTGGAGAAGGAAGCTAAGGAAAGCTTACACGGTGATACTTCTACTGACGCGTCAAGGGGCCTTGAACAAGTAGGGGTCAGATTGAAGAGCAGGGCAATCAAAAGAAGACTGTGAAAGAAAGTCCAAGATCCAAGGAAGTCACTATAGGACTAATTTTGTAATAGCACTTTGAAAGACAAATTACGGACTTATCTTAGGCAGTGATCCTTTTATTCTATCTGTGATGTATTTAGTTCCAGGAAATCAATGAAAGACCGTTCGATTGAAATTATCCCTGGGCCACTACATTCAAATGCATTCATATTTTATATATTTTTTTGTTCATTTGTACATTTACTCATATTTATAATCATTCATTTTTGAAATTCGTTTATGTTCATAAACTTAACCACTTATTTATTCCTTTTACTTGTTCATTCATTCATATTCATACACTTAACCACTTATTTATTCCTTTTACTTGTTCATTCATTCATATTTGTTCATTTCGCTTGTTCATTCATTCTTTCGTATTCATATACGTAGTCATGTACATATCTATTTTATTTGATTCATTCACTCACATTTAGTCATTCATTCATTCATTTTTTATAAAACATAAAAAAAGATGTGTCAATAATTTCTAATTCATGGTTTTCAAAAACTAAAGGTACAATTGGTCGCACTCAGAAAGAAATGGATTTTCGACACCCTTACAATACTCGATCTGAAGCCAGAGCTATGAAAAATGATTAGCTTGCTAGAATTGAAAGAACGGAAAGAACTCAGAGGGAACTGCAGGAACAGTTAGCTAAATCTCAGGAGGAGTCTCGAGAACAGATGACTAAACTCATGGAAATGATTAGTGCCATGATGAAACAAAAAGGGCCAGGAGAGAATTAGGTAACCGAGAAAAGGGTGGTAGTTGAAGAGGATCAGCCTGAAAACATACAGCAAAAAAGCCAAGAGGTGCCAATTGGGGTAGCCTCCTATGTTTATATCTAGCCAGCTGCAGAGACACAGAACTATGTTCCCGGAAAGGGTAATGTGGGAGCTGACCTAAATGATGTTAACGTTCCAGACTTTGAGGAACTAGCTGAAAAGGAAAAAGCAAAGATGGTTGAGCTGAAGAGGGTCGAAATGGCAGAATCATAGAAAAAATATCAAATGTTGGAAGAGAGGCTGAGGGCCATTGAATGGGTAGAGTTATTTGGCAGTCTGGATGCCAAAGAGATGAGCTTAGTGCACGATCTAGTAAGTCCCCCAAAGTTCAAAGTACCAGACTTTGAAAAATATAATGGGACTACTAACACATCAGCTCATCTGACCATGTACTGCAGAAGGATGACGGGGCATGATGATAATGAGAAACCGCTTATCCATTGTTTTCAAGATAGCTTGACAGGGTCAGCAACCCGATGGTAAAATCAACTGAGTCGTACCAAGATTCGTTCATGGACAGATTTAGCCAGGGCATTCATGCAATATTATAAGCATGTGTTTGACATGGTACCTGATAGGCTATCGCTACAGAACATGCAAAAGAGGACCACTGAGAGTTTCAAAGAATACTCGCAAAGGTGGATGGATCTGGCCACACAGGTGTAACCCCTTTTAACTAGCAAAGAAACCACAGTGCTTTTCATCAACACTTTGAAAGCACCATATTATGAAAATTGGTGGGGAGTGCCACCAAGGATTTTGCAGACATGGTAATATCCGGGGAGATGATAGAGTTTGCCATTAAGAATGGGAAAATGGAAGGGGGTGAGCCTTCTATTCCGGAAAAGGTATTCCCTGCCAGGAAAAAAGAGGAGACCCATGCAGTTAGTATCAACCAATACCCATATGAACCTCCCACACCACATACACCACCAAGGCCCTATACTCCTACCACATCTTATGCACCTCCTACACCCTACACACCTTACCCAGGGTATAGTCCTTATTACCCCAATGTGAGCCACCTTACCCAAAATCCCTACCCTTATACCAATATACCACAACAGCCGTTTCCGACTGGCATATCCCCACAGATAAACCTTCCCCGAAACACTGTCCCAAACACTAAGGGAGCCGGGCGCAATGACCAACGTTCACCAAGGAACGATCAAAAACCCCAATTTGATCTGATTCCTACCACCTATGGTAAGCTATATCCTAAACTATTGCAGGATCAACTTGTTGCACCCGTGTACCACAAACCTCTGACACTGCCATATCCGAGGTGGTACAATGCAAACACTAACTACGCGTACCACGCAGGAATTCAAGGACATTCGACTGAGGATTGCCTGGCCTTTAAAAAGAAAGTCCAAAGCCTGATCAATGCCGAAGTTGTGAAGTTTGGGGCAAAGAATGGGCCAAATATAGCGGGAAACCCATTGCCAGATTATGCGGGGAATCGGGTAAATGCAGTATGGACAGGGGAAGTCAGAAGGGTAAAAAGGGATGCCAGGGAATTCAAGACTCCAATGTTGACAGTATGGGTCGAGATGGTTAAGACAGGAATGGTAGGAGATGCAAATAGTTTAAAAATGGTGGCAAAAAGGGTGCAGAATTGGTGCCCGTTCCATAAGTGTAGAGGTCATGTCATACAGGACTGCGGGGACTTTCTGGCTAAAGTCCAAAAGATGATGGATGATGGGAAGGCCCAGTTTTACAAGTAGATATAGGAGGAAATAGAGGTTATTGAGAATACAGCTGGCTATGAGATAGGAAGAACCTTGATCATCTATTACGATGAACCAGAGGAGAAAGTCATGCCAGTTATTGAGGAAAGTGCACCTAAGTTAATCATTGATTTGCCTGCTTTCTTTTCGTATAAGGAAAACAAAGCTGCACCATGGAAATACGACTGCAACATGGTTATGCCTGGGTCTTCGAGTCAGTAGGATATCATAGGTATGGGGCACTTAACACGAAGTGGAAGATGTTATGCTCCTAAGGCTGTTGAAGATGAATTAACAGGAAAAGATAGAGGAACAGACAAAGGGAAGAAAGCAGCTGAACCAATCCATATTAAGATGGATTTGTCAAAAGAAGAAGAAAAGGGGTCAGCCCCGCTAAACAAAATAAAAGAGCTGGTGAGTGAGAAGGAAGCCTGCGAGTTCTTAAAATTCATAAAGCATAGTGAGTATAGCGTGGTTGAGCAACTGCAACATCAACCAGCTAGAATTTCAATCTTATCCTCGCATTTGAACTCGGAGCTACACAGAAATGCCCTGTTAAGAGTGCTGAATCAAGCATATGTGGCTAACAACATATCGATAGAAAAATTGGACAGGCTGGTGGGAAACATCGCGACAGACGACCATATATATTTCAGTTATGAGGAGATACCACCCAATGGTATTTGGTCAACAAAAGCTCTCCACATAACTACCACTTGTAAGGGGCACATATTACCAAGGGTCCTTTTGGATAATGGTTCTTCAATAAATGTCACGCCTTTGGCAATCCTGTCCAAATTGCCAGTGGATATTTCTTATATGCTGTCAAGCTGCACGGTGGTCAGAGCCTTTGATGGTACCAGGAGAGATGTAATGGGAACTATTGAGGTTCCTCTGGAGATAGGCCCATGCACCTATACAGTGAAATTTCAGGTCATGGATATTAATCCATCCTATAATTTCTTGTTGGAAAGGCCGTGGATATATTCAGCAGCGGCTATACCTTTATCCCTCCACCAAAAGCTAAAATTTATGATAGAGGGGCGTTTGGTCATTGTATCAGGAGAAGAGGACGTGATAGCCTCTACATCTATTGAATCTCCTTATTTTGAACCTAATGAAGATGCTATAGAATGTTCCTTTCGATCTTTGGAATTCGTAAATGCAGTTTTCGTCGCTGAAGGACGAAGAATTCCAAAATCGAGGCTGTCCAAGAACACAAGGCTGGGGGTAAGAACTATCGTGGAAAAGGGCTGCAGGGCTGGAAAAGGTCTCAAAAAATATCTTCAGGGTATGGCCCGAGCAATGGAAGTAATAGCAAAGAAAGACCAATTTGGCCTAGGGTATCTTTCGAAGGCCCATGAGAAAAGGAAACAAGTTGAAAGGAACTGACAAAGGAGGATGGCCCGTCTTGCGAGTATGGATATTGAATGGAAGCCTACGACATTCCCACCTATCCTTCACAACTTTTGCTCAGCCGGTTCTCTGTTCGGAGAAAAAAATTCTGATGATGTGCTCGTAATGATCAAGCAAGCCTTCGAGAGATTTCAGGTGAATAGGGATGAACAGATGTATGATATGGAGATCTGCACGACTGGGGAAGAAAGAATTGAAAGTGTGAATGCTAATTGGATGGTGTGACCTTGTCCACCAGGATATAGACTAACCAATTGGAGTGCAACCGAGCTACCCATAGTTTTTAGGTCTATTCCAACGTAATGCTTTTAAACAACTCTTAAATATCTTTGCCCGAAGATATTAAGAATTTCTTTTGTAATGGGATTTTGTCTAAAACTTTTCATCCAATAAATAACAAACATGATGCATTTCCTTCATATTGATGTGTCCATATTCTTTCATTTATGCTATTTATTTTGCTTCGATTGTATATATGTTTTCCTATATTGTTTCTTCCCCACCTATTTAGAGGTGTACAAATACGGAATATGAGGACCTCCCTGTCAGTAATTTTGAAATTGATTTTGAAAGGCCCATTTGCACGGGTGATTTTGAGGCTAATGAAGATATTGAGGATTATGGTCTACCTCCGGACTTATTAAGAAAAATAGAACAAGAAGAGAAACAAGTATTTCCTCATGAGGAGCTATTGGAATTGTTGAATTTGGGAAGTAGTGAGGAGATAAAAGAGGTTAAAATCGGGAGTACATTATCGCCATCACTAAAGGGTGAGTTGATAGCCTTGCTCCGGGAATATATAGATGTATTTGCATGGTCATACCAAGATATGCCAGGTTTGGACCCAGACATTGTGGTTCATAGGCTCCCTTTAAGACCAGAGTGCAAGCCAATTCAGCAAAAGTTGAGAAGAATGAGGCCGAACATGCTGTTAAAGGTAAAAGAGGAGGCGAAGAGGCAGTTTGATGCTGGATTCTTAGAGGTGGCAAAATATCCAGAATGGGTGGCAAACATTGTTCCAGTACTAAAAAAGGATGGAAAAGTGCGTATGTGCGTCGATTACCGAGATTTGAACAAAGCCAGCCCCAAAGATAATTTCCCTTTGCCCCACATTGATACTTTGATGGATAATACGGCGAAGAGTTCCTTGTTTTCTTTTATAGATGGATTCTCGGGGTATAATCAGATTAAGATAGCACCGGAAGATATGGAGAAAACCATATTTGTTACAATGTGGGGAACATTCTGCTACAAGGTAATACCGTTTGGGTTGAAGAATGCTGGGGCAACGTATCAGAGAGCCATGGTGACCTTGTTTCATGACATGATGCATAAGGGAATTGAGGTTTATGTTGATGATATGATTGCAACGTCACAAGGAGCAGATGAGCATATTGCGAATCTTAGAAAACTCTTTGAAAGACTAAGAAAGTTTCAACTCAAGCCAAACCCGACAAAATGCACTTTTGGAGTCACTTCGGGGAAATTGTTGGGTTTTGTTGTTAGCAAAAGGGGAATTGAGATTGATCCTGATAAAGTGAAGGCCATCCAAAATTTACCACCTCCACGTACTCAAAAAGAAGTCAGAGGTTTTTTAGGGAGATTGAATTACATTGCTCGGTTTATTTCTTAGTTAACCGACAAATGTGATCCAATATTCAAGTTACTTCGAAAACGTGATCCAGGAGAATGGGATGAAGGGTGTGAGATTGCTTTTGAAAAGGTTAAGCATTATCTATCAAACCCACCGGTATTAATGCCATCGGCTCCGGATAAATCGATGATATTGTATCTATCAGTATTTGAGAGATCCATGGGTTGTGTTTTGGGATAGCTTGATGAGACTGGAAAGAAAGAACAGGCGGTTTACTACCTCAGCAAGAAGTTCACAGATTATGAGTTGAAATATTCATCGATAGAAAAGTTGTGCTATGCCTTAGCCTGGACTGCTCGGAGGCTCAGGCAGTACATGTTGTACCACACGACGTGGTTGATCGCCAAGCTAGATCCAATCAGGTACATGTTGGAAGCACCTTTTTTGTCAGGGAGGATAGCAAGATGGCAGGTTTTGTTGTCAGAATACGACATTGTATATGCCAGTCAGAATGCTATCAAGGGCAGTGCAGTGGCTGAATTATTAGCAAGTCGGGCAGTGGAAGGTTATAAGCCGTTGAACTTTGATTTCCCATATGAAGATTTGATGTATGTTTCGCGAGCAGATGAGGCTCCCTTGAAGAATAAGATATGGAAGATGTACTTTGATGGGGCATCTAATACCATGGGCACGGAATTGGTGCAGTGCTCATATCCCCAGAAGAAGATTATTATCCCTTCATCGCCAGATTGGATTTTGATTGTACAAACAATACGACTGAGTATGAGGTGTGTACTATAGGCCTTCGTGCAGTAGTGGACAAAAAGATCAAAGTTTTGGAAGTTTTCGGAGACTCAGCCTTAGTGATATATCAATTACGCGAAGAATAGAAAACCCGAGACACAAAGAAAATCCGATACTGAGAACTCATATTGAGTTTATTGGAGGAGTTTGAAGAAGTAAGTTTCAATTACTTCCCCTGAGAAGAAAATCGGATGGCGGATGCTCTGGCTACTTTGTCATCAATGTTTAAAGTTAATGAAGGGGTGAAAGTTGTGCCGATCAAGATGAGCATATATGAGTCTCTTACCCATTGCTTGAGTATCAAATAAGAAGCGGATGGTCTCCCCTAGTACAACGACATCTTGCAGTACATCAAGAGTCAACAGTATCCAGAACAGGCAACAGAAAATGACAAGAGGACTCTGAGAAGGCTAGCAATGGGATTTGTTCTAGACAGCGAGATTCTCTACGAGAAAGGGAAAGATCAAGTCCTGTTGAGATGTGTTGGGTCTGCCGAAGCTCGAAGAATCATAGAGGAAGTCCATGAAGGGATATGTGGCACCCATGCTAATGGTTACATGCTTGCTAAGCAGATTATGAGGGCAGGGTATTATTGGCTGACGATGGAAGGAGATTGTATCAGTTATTCTCGGAAGTGTCATAAATGCCAGATATGTGCAAATAAGATTCATGTGCCGCCCTCACCATTGCATGTCATGACCGCACCATGGCCATTTTCAATATGGGGAATGGATATGATTGGGCCTATTACCCGGAAAGCTTCAAATGGACATTGTTTCATCCTGGTGGCCATAGATTATTTCACAAAGTGGATAGAAGCTGCTTCTTATACGAATGTAACGAGGTCGATGGTTTGCAGATTTGTTAAGAAAGAAATCATATGCCGATATGGATTGCCAGCAAAAATTATTTCAGATAATGCTCTCAATCTGAATAATAAGATGATGAGACAGGTATGTACTAAGTTCAAGATCAAGCATCACAATTCGACACCTTATCGTTTGAAGATGAATGGGGCAGTAGAAGCAGCCAACAAAAACATCAAGAAGATTGTCGAGAAGATGACTGATGTGTACAAGGATTAGCATGAGATCTTGCTTTTTGCTCTTCACACGTATCGCACTTCGGTTCGCACATCCATTGGGGCAACGCCGTTTTCTTTTGTATATGGTATGGAAGCAGTGTTACCTATTGAAGTTGAGATTCCTTCACTTTGGGTTTTGATGGAGATTGGCCTAGAAGAGGCAGAATGGGTTAGAGCTCATTATGAATAGCTAAATCTCATCGAGGAGAAAAGATTGAAGGCAATTTGTCATGGGCAGTTGTATCAGAAAAGGATGATTCGAGCCCATAACAAGAAGGTCCGACCCAGAAAGTTTCGAGAAAGAGAGTTGGTATTGAGGAAAATTCTCCCCAGAGTGAAGGATCCGCGAGGAAAATGGGCTCCAAATTGGGAAGGACCCTATATAGTTAAAAGAGCTTTTTCTGGAGGAGCATTAATTCTAACTCGGATTGAAGGGGATGATTTTAGACATCCCGTGAATGCTGATGAACTGAAGAAGTATTATGCTTAAAAAGGAAATTCGAATGATTCCAAGTGTAGAAATGAAAATTCTATATATCTATCTCCCTTGAGAATTGCTTTTCAAAGAGAATATTCATGCTTGATATGATGAATGACCATTTTTCATATTCCCTTCACTAGGAAGAAATTATCCCTAGTCACCCCTTTGAGCCCTATGAATTATTTCTTTCGTTGAACCCTGATCAAGGATCACCCTCTACACTGGAGGGTAAATACGAGGAAAAATAATCAAAATAATGGCAAAAAAGAGAGCCATTAGAAAATGTGAAATCAAAAAATGGCAAATGAAAGCCAGCAAAAAAAAAAAAAAACGGGAACAAATGTCTCAAGAATGAATTCTCCTAAGGAAATGATCCTTGATCCAATTACCCTTAAACACATTTTTGGCCTATTTTATCCTTTCCTTCCGAACCCGAACCTTGGCCTACGTTATGTACTTTAAAAGTCCATTTTGATCAAGCATGGGTATTTAATATGAAAGGTTTTTCTCAAAATTCATCCCATCTTTTGAATTGACATTTTTACCTTGGAAGCATTTAGAATTCTCAGATGCATGGTAGAATACAAAAAAAAAAAATAGAGGTTTAAGCCGAAAACACGCAAAGGGCGACTTAATACCGAATGGGGGACACTTGAGTTGAAAACTCGCAAAGGGCGGCTCAAGTACTGATTAAGGTTTGAATCAATGCTTCGTGTAAAGGGGGAGAAAGTATTTGAAAATTAGAGAAAAGGGGAACAACTCATTCTGACGTAACTACGGAAGTCGAGGGATTACTCAAGTAAATTGACCGTTCAAGAGAAAATTTCAGATGATTTAAAAAAGAAGGGGTCCAAGATATTCCGCATCCGGGGCATCAACAACCTATAACTTTACATTTGTTTCTTATATCCTTGATATCGACTTTTATCATCTTAAAACATTTTGTTGCAATAAATTTTGTTACCCCTTTTATGAATATTGCTTATTTCATACTTTCTTTCATACATTTTTGAGATTGCATTTTGTTTGTTATTAAAATTGAATGATGATTAGTAAACATAAATTTTTTTTAATAAAAGGGAGTTTAAAAGTATTACTAAGGAATATATCTAAATCTTAGAAAAGGTTTGGAAACCACTAATCCCGATGGAAAATTCATCAAGTAAAGGAAAACAGTGAAAGTGGTGGTGACTCCGTCATGAAGTCAGAAATTTGTGAATTTCAGTGAAGTCAGAAACTGGGACTGTTTGACAAATTATCTTAAGTAAAGGGTTCTTTAAGTGGGGCATCAGTGAACAATTGAAGACTCCATCATGAAGTCGGATAATCTGTGAACCTCAAAGAAACCATGGATGAGAAATCATGACACAATCATTTTACTACATTCATCCTCAGGAAGCATATAAGCATTTGCAAAACATGTCATTCTCATCATTGCATTTAGCTAACATTGCAGGAATCAAAAAACTTTTGGCTTCCCAAATCGAACTCGTTCTGCTTCTCAAATGAGTCGAGCCTTGAGACCACCGTCGAGGTATTTTCTTTTGTTTTAAATCGAATTCATTATGTTTTATCAAATGAGTCGAGCCTTGAGACCACCGTCGAGGTATTTCCTTTTGTTTTAAATCGAATTCATTTTGTTTATCAAATGAGTCGAGCCTTGAGACTGTCGTCAAGGTCTTTTAATCACGGGTAAGACCTTCGGGCACCATTTTTAAAGACCTTCGGGCACCATTTTAAAGACCTTCGGGCACCATTTTAAAAACCTTCGGGCACCATTTTTAAGACCTTCGGGCATAATTTTTCAAATCACGGGTAAGGCATTTGGGCACCATTTTTAAAGACCTTCGGGCACCATTTTAAAGACCTTCGGGCACTATTTTTAAAGACCTTCGGGCACCATTTTAAAGATCTTCGGGCACCATTTTAAAGACCTTCAGGCACCATTTTAAAGACCTTCGAGCACCATTTTTAAAGACCTTCGGGCACCATTTTAAAGACCTTCGGACGCCATTTTTAAAGGCCTTCGGGCACCATTTAAAGACCTTCAGGCACCATTTTAAAGACCTCCGGGCACCATTTTTAAAAACCTTCGAGCACCATTTTTAATGACCTTCAGGCATTAAGAACCTTCGGGCACTATTTTTAAAGACCTTCGGGCACCATTTTTATAGACCTTCGGGCACCATTTTTAAGACTTTCGGGCACCATTTTTAAGACCTTCGGGCACCATTTTTAAGACCTTCGGGCATAATTTTTCATCACGGGTAAGGCCTCCGTGCAATATATTTAAAGACCTCGGGCACCATTTTTAAGACTTTCAGGCACCATTTTTAAGACCTTCGGGCACAAATTTTTTTTTTTTTGGAAATCGAACCCGTCTCCTTAAGACGGGTCGAGCCTTGATTAGTTAGGGAATTCAATTTAAGGACAAAATCTTCAATTTACAGCTTTTTGAAATAAAAAAATGAATGAAATGAAAAGAAAAGAAAAGAAAAAGAAAAAAAATGAATGAATGAAATGAAATGAAAAAATGACGAAAAAGAAGAAATGAAAAAAGAAAACCCCTTTCCCTTTCTTTTACATGTGATTTCACTAACCGTACAAAATTAGTGTTTGTTTATCTTTGCCTGATTCTTGATTCTCAACAATAGCCAAAGAGGGGCAGCTGTAGACACCTAATTTTGTTCGGACCCCTAAATCAGGTACATTTTCTTCCTAAATTGATGTTACAGAATGTAAAAAAAAAAAAAAAAACTTTTTTCATCCTGCAAGTGGTATTCTGGGACTTAGTCTAAAAATGCGAGCATAAAAAGTCAAACTTGAAAAGTTTACCTCGGAAAGTCAACCCTGAAAAGTCAACTACTAAAAAAGTCAACCCACTTTCAAAATCAAGATTAGAAGTTCAATTGAAAAATGGCAAGAGAATTTTGATAATCCGAGGTCTACATCAAAAGATATGGAGTTCGAAAGTTAGGTTATGGAGATTCAATAGAAAGGAAACCCTAATCCGGGAATTTTGGGGAAAAATGCTTAAACGATTGAATTGGTCCAAATTGAAGGTGCCAAATGAAGGTAAGCACTGACTACGGGTATTGGAGAAGCCACTTGAAAGAAAAACTGAAAGAAAAGTCAATCTGGAAGAAAACCGAGAATTAGGGTTTTTGGTAGATTTCGTTGAAATTGGGAAGAATTACAGAAATGGCCCAACTCGGTAAGACTAAAGCCCCTAATGGATGAGGAGTGATTAAAAAAGGATAGCCCGAGGCTCAATTTGAAGAAAATCTAAAAATCGGACTTGTTTTGAGCAAAATCGGGTTTCGAAGGTAAAAGGGCAAAATTGGAAAATTTGGTAAAAATAGCAAATGAACTCCAAAAATTTTAAAAATTTTCATATCTTATTCTTAAATCATTTCTAAGAGATTGGCGAAAGAAAATCTTGATTCGGAGTTCGTTTGCAAAATGGCTAGATCCCGGGTCTCCTACGCAGAAATTCAAGAAGATAAATCCCAAAAAAATAGCAAATGAACTCCAAAAATTCTGAAAATTTGAAAATATCATTTTTAAATTATTTGGAAGACATTGGCAAAAGAAAATCTGGATTCGGAGTTTGTTTGCAAAATGGCCAAAATTTGGGTCCCTTATATAGTAATTCAAGTAGATAAATCACGAAAAAATAGCAAATGAGCTCTAAAAATTATGAAAACATCCAGATAACTTTTTTAAATTATTTGGAAGAGATTGGTGAAGAAAAATTTGGATTTAGAGCTCGTTTAAAAAATGGTAAAGTTCGAGTGCATAAAAGGGGTAATTTTGGAAATAAATTCGAAATAAATAGCAAATGGACTCGAACAATTTTGAAAACTTTCAGAATTCAATTTTTTATTATTTTGGAAGTATTGAAAAAATAAAATTTGAATTTGGAGACGGTTTACTATTTATTTAGGTTCGGGGGGCAAAAAGGTCATTTCACCAAGGAAACCAAAAAAGGGCAAATTTGTAATTGAGGAAAATATGAAAGAAGACGGAATTGCTAGGATTTTTTTTCACTTGGCCAGCCAACATAGAGGAGAATTAGAAAGCTTGAACAATTTAATTCCCTAGTCACTATCAAGCCACATGCTACCACTAACACCTTGCAAATGGTCCCCCTTCATCCAATGGCTTAGGTGCCTTGTAGGAAAGTCGAATGCACCATCCAATGGCCAAATTTAAGTGCCAAGATGACATTTTTATTTGTCATAAAAGAACCCTCATCTAATGGCCAAGAATGGAAGAAAAAAGATGAGCACAATTCATCCAAGGGTGAGCATCCATTCGGTTGAGCAAGGGAGTGCATGGGATTATCTTTTTTCATGCAATAGCTTAGGGAGTGCATGGGATTATCTCTTTTCATCCAATGGCTTAGGTCATCTACAAGGGCTGAGTACACATGTTGAGGGCTGGATTTATTCTACAAGATGTCATTTTTATGTTGTCCTCATCCAATGACCAAGAACGGAAGAGCACAACTCATCCAAGGGTAGGCACTCACAGGGGGCAAGCAAGGGAGCGCATGGGATTGGTCCTTTTTCGTATCTAAGGGCTAAGGTTACTACAAGGGCTGAGTACACATCTTAAGGGCTGCTATCAATTAGCAAGATGACATTTTTATGTTGTCACAAAATATCTTAATCTAAAGGCCAAGATTGGAGGAGAAAAAGTGCAATTCCCATCCAAGGGTTAGGGGGCCATTCGGCCAAGGCTAAAAGGAGGAGGAGGATTTCATTTTTTCAGATGGTTTTTTGGTTGGAAACAGTAGCTAATTTGGCGACAACAAAAAAATGTTTTGAAATAAAGAAAAAAAAGGTTTTCAATAGAGAGCTTAAAGGTAGTCATCTCTACCGAGCTCTAGCATAGCTTTCTTCTTGATTTCCATGGTGTTTTCTTGATTTTCTATTTTGTTTTCCTACTACATTTTTCATATAAATAAAGTTTTTAAATGTTTATTTATGTTTTCATCTCTTCTTCTTCATTAAAATGGTGGAAAAGAATTTTTTTATGGTTTCATGCTATGGCCGAATATGGCACATTTACTTGCCTTGTTTTTTCTTTTTTTTCTTCCTTGCATGTTGTTGTGAAAAATTATTTTTACAAGGTTTTTAGAGTATTCTAAGATTCTGTTTTTTTGCAAAATATGAAGCAAAAAGGTTGAAATGGCTACGTGATCTTGGCTAGACCAAGTGACCATGGTTAGGAGAGAGGTTATGCCCATTTTTACCTACCAAGAAGCTCACCTTAATTTTTTTATTTTGCGTGGTTTATGTTTTGTTTTATTGAGATGGAAAGGCTTCATGATCTTGGCAAGGCCAAGTGATTATGGTTAGGTGAGAGGCTATGCCCATTTGATACCAACCATGAACTTTCCTTGTTTTACTTACTAGTTTTGCTTGTTATTTATTTTGCATGTCTATGTTAAATCTTTATATATATGTTCTTTACATTATTTTCTATGCTATATTTACTTATATTTTTCATTTCCATGCTTGATATTGTATCCTTGCATATTCGGCCATGGTTGTTCATATGCTCATGTTGTGCATTTTTGTTTTCATGTATCATGTCTTACATTTTTGCATTTTCATCATTTTTTTTCATGACCATTCGGCACTTCACTTTTTGTATGCCTTGCATGTGCATTTTCCTTTTGTTTCTTAACTTGTTTGCATCTCCATGCCATGAACTTTTACATTTTGATTTTAGTATGCCATGTGCTCATGAAAATGCTATGATAAAATGCCATCATTTTTTATGACCATTCGGCACTTCACTTTTTGTATGCCTTGCATGTGCATTTTACTTTTGTTTCTTAACTTGTTTGCATTTCCATGCCATGAGCTTGTGCATTTTGATTTTAGTTTGTTACATGCTTATGAAAATGTCATGACATTATGCATCTTAACATGATTTGTCAAGTATTTGTGTCATTTACTAAATAGGATCGCATTAGAGTCTCATGTGATCATTTGGCCTCTTCATGCATCCCTTGCCTTGTCATGCATTTGCATTTTGTTTAGGTAAAATGCTTTGCATTATCATATCTTGAAATTGTGTATTAGTTTCTGTTTGTTCCAGCATTGACATTAGTTTCATGGGTCATTGTTTGTTCATAGTATTGCTATGCATGTTCATTACATTTTAGGTCTAGGCCATATTGGTATTGCCATGCATATTGAGTCTTAAATCACATTAGTATTGTCATGCATTACTATGCTATTTAGGTCTTAGTTCATATTAGTATTTTCATGCATATTCATAACATATTAGGTCCAAGTCACATTTACATTATCAAGCATTGCATGCATATTGAGTTAGGATAGCATTTATTGCTATGCAAATTCATGCTAGGCATTTAGGTTGCCATGAATTGTCATGCATTTCCTTTACCATTTAGGCCTTTAGACCATGCATTTCAGACATTTTATTTTCCGTATGTTCATGCATTCCATGTCATTGCCACTTGATTTGTGACTTAGGCCAATTAATGGCTCAAAGTCATGCTCTCTTGAGCATACTTTTGGAAAATTAAGGAATTGTCAAATTGATTGTTCTACCTTTGTGATATTTTTTACTTGGCCAATTTTTGTCCAAGGTTTTTAAATGTTTTAGATACTGTCCTTAGGTCTTTAGGATGACCTCCAACAATTTTTACTTTGATTTTTGAATGAATTTATCAAAGGCAAAAAAATGTGTTTTGACAAAACAGTTTTTTTTCACCTAGTATTCGAACTTCTCTGATTTTTCTGGGTAGTCATCTTTAACCAAAAAATTAAGACAATTTTTCCCTTGTAGTTTTACATGTTTTGAGTCTCAGGTATTGTTTTTAGATTTTTTTTGAATTTTTAAAAATAGGCAAAAAAATCGTGTGGCAAAACCGGACAGTAGAGGCAGATTTGAAATCAAAAGAGGAATAATGGTTTAATTAGGCTAAGGCATTTAGAGGGGGTTGGGTAGAAGTTTTACTACTATCTTAGGGTAGTTTCTAAGCCTTTTTAAACTTTAAAAACGATTTTATAAATCTCGGGTTAAGTGTGGTTAAGTCCAGAATTTTAAACTTAGGAAATTAGAGCCATTTTAAAGGGTTTTGGTAAGGGTTTTAATTTTTATTCAAGTTTTCCTCAAAATTGTTTTCAAACAATTACAAAGTTTTTGTTTTTTTTTTTAGAAAATCTAATTTGTCATATTTTCCTAAGGTAGCCGGATATCTTTTTAGATATACGGATTTCTTTATTTAGAGTAAAAAAAATACATTTTCATGCATTTTATTTAAATGTGTGATTTTTGCTATGATATTTTCCATGATATTATTATTATTTTAATTCACATTTTATGATCTTATATTTGTTTGCCATATGATTTTGAATGTTTCATTATATCCTATGCTTTTTATTTAGTTATTTTTGTCATATTGTTTAGCATATACTATATTCATGCATTATTATTTTTATTTGTCATTTTTATGCATATTATATGTTAGTATTATTTTAATTTCATGTCATTTAGATCATATTCCATGTCATTTAGGTTATTTTATGTATAACATGCCATGTCATTTATAATATGCTATATCATTTAAAATTGCAATGTCATTTAAATCATTTTAGCTCTTTTAGAATATACCATGATACTTAGGATTTTTTCATTTTACCTAGAATATACTATGCCATTTAAATTATGTCATATCATTTAGGTTGCATTATATTATCTAGACTTTGCTATGTCATTTTATTTATGTCATACATGTTCATGTTCATAATTTTCAATGTTTTAAAAAAGATAATGATTTTCAATAAAAAATAAAGATATTCCCGAGTTAAAATAATTCATGAATTCCTTACCGGGTTTGCTGGAGGGAATATCATCAATTATCAGTAATAAAGGAATATCTTTCTTTCAAAAAACGAGAATGATTCAAAAAATTTTCCAAATGTATAAAAATTTATATATTTTGCCGATTTTGTCAGGGGATGTAGGAAAGTTTTGAATTAATAAATCCAGATCATTTTCAATTAAAAATGGAATTATTTTTCTTTAAATTGGGAATTAACTTGAAATACCAAATTAAAATCGACTTTTTTTTATCGAGACTTGAAATAACACACGATTAATAAGGTACCGTTTTATACGGGCATTGTGGGGGTGCTAATCCTTTCCCGCACGTAACCGACTCCCGAACCCGCTTCTTTGATTTCTCTGGTTTATAACGCAGACTTGAAATTGGTTTTAAAAAATATTTTAATTAATTTTAAAATGTTTTATAAAATCGGTTTTAATAGGTGACCGATCACACCTAGCTAAAAAAGATTGGTGGCGACTCTATATCATTTAACGAACGAGGCCGTTTTCATACCCTCGACCTTTTATTTTTTTTCTAGAGGAATTAAGTAGTCTTTTCCTCTGCTTCTGTTTCCCCCTCATTCGAACGGGTTTTAGCGATCGGGATCATGTATCGACACCTTCGTTTTTCTAGAGGAATTAAGTTGACTTTTTCTCATTTTTTTTAATGTCATGCCTAACGTATAATAAAGTCTCGCGATGAGGCCTTATTATTGTTATTTTTTAAGTTGCGACAAATGGCTCAAAGCCAAGCTCACATGAGCATGCTTGTGGAAAATTAAGAAGTTGTAAAATTGGATTTTCTACCTTTGTTATTTTTTTTCATTAGGCAATCCTTGTCCAAATTTTTAGCAATTTTTACCACTGTTTATAGGACCTTAGAGGAGTCTCTAATATTTTTACTCTGATTTTTGGATGTTTTATCAAAGGTTTAAAAATGTTTTTTGGTTAAACAGTTTTTCACTTTCTGACTTTCATGAATTTTTTGGTAGGTCATCCTTAGTCTAAAAATTAAGCTGATTTTTTCACATAGAGGTCGACTTGTTCTGAGTCTCCTATAATTTGTTCATATTGTTTTGAAAATTTTAAAATAGGTAAAATAATCATGTTTTTAAACTGGTCAGAAAAGTCATTGTTTTCAAGGAGAAAATAATTTTCTCTTTTGGCTAAGACATTAAGAGGGGGCTGATTTAGAATAATAGCTACTGTCCTAGGTTTATTTTTAAGTCATTTTAATTCTAAAATTTGATTTTACAAAGGTCGGGTCAAGGGAGATCAACCCGGGTGATGCACCCAAAAGAGTGTATCTTATTTAACCTTGCACTAAAAAGATCAATTGTAAGTATAATGATTAGCAAGGGTCGAGTCCTCAGGGATTGGGTTTTAATCTATGAGTTATTGGTTTATAACTTACGTTCAAAGAAAACAATAAAAGAAAAGGGGTTTTTGAAGCCAGATTTAAACTAAAGTAAATAATAAGAATAAGATGCAAGGCGGTATAACCAGCCAATAAAAATATATATACTAAATTAGGCGGTATAACCAGCCAATAAAAATATATATACTAAATTAGGCGGTATAACCAGCCAATAAAAATAAAACAAAGTTAATATACAAATTAGGCGGTATAACCAGCCAATAAAAATAAATATACTTTTAAAAATAAGCAAACTAGAAAAGTAAGAAAACAAGTAAGTAAGAAGAATAAAATATGAAAAATATGGTTAAGGTTTCATTCTCCACCACTAGACATCATTAAGAATCAATTTCAGATCTATCAATATCAACCAACTATCAAAGTTAACAACCGTGGATAACAACAAGCTCTGTTATCCCAATCTTTCCTTAGTTTGTCGTTAAATAGAACAAGCTCTCTATTTAATCTCTAACCATTAAACAACCTAGAATAAGCTCTCTAAATTCAATTTAATGGCAGCTTTATGATGAGAAAGATAGGTTGATCTAAGCAACAAACACATAAGCTCGGATTGTTCAACTTAGGTTATGTTCCACTTTGCAATTATTGAAAACTTGACCATAATCATTAATCACAAATTGCCACTTATGAATAGGAAATCAAGACAATTACACGGATCAAGACTCCTAGACTAGCAATAGATAATTATCAAGATCTATCTAGTTGTACACCTAAATAAATCAAGACAACATCATGAACAATTCTTGTAGAAGAACATAAGCAACTTTGATAGAAAATTAATGATAGATAGAATCTGAAAATCAATCACAAAACATGTCTAGGGCTTTGAAATCACCCTTAACCAAATAGAAGTTTAGCCTAGCATAGGCATTGTAAACATAAACATAAAATTAAAGAGAATCTAAGAAGGAAATAAAAGAAAGAAAGAAGAAGAAGAAAATAAAGAAAAAGAAAACTAGAGAAAAAAAAGAAGAAGAAAACTTAGAGAATTTTATTACAATGGCTAATATCCTACCAATGTACCATATGATCCTCTACAATCATCCAAGGCCCTCTATTTATACACATTTTGGAGGGCTAAATGACAAGAGACAAGCTTTACAAATTTCAAAGGTAGGTATAATAGGTGGGTGCATTTTTCTAACAATTTTCGTCATATTGTATGACAATTTTGATCAGCCAACTTGATGGTCGATTTTGTCAATTTTGGAAGCCTGATCTGATCACATGGTCTTCTAGAAAAATGTTCCCCTATCAGTTACTGATCCATAGCCGTTGGAATCAGCTCATTTGCTGATGTGGATAAGAAGATATGGGCAAAATGCGAAAACAGGTCAGCACAGACGTCATTGCACATCAGCCAACTTGATGGTCGATTTCGCTAGGGAAAACGACTCCGTTTCAAGAAGTGTAAAACATGAAAAAGATAGATATGCCTCTTAACTTTGCACGGTTAAAATTTCAGCCTTATTGCTTCAGTGAAACTCGAGATATAGCTGATATGGCAAAAGGTGTCGGAACTGGAACTGAACTGGATTTGCCCTTAATTCTAGTAATCTGAAATCACTCAAAGAAACTTGTGAAAAACACCAAATTACATAAAAATATAAAAGATCATAAACACAATTAGACTAAACAATAATAACTCGTATTTGACACAAAACAATAATAAAACATAACTAAAAACTATATAATTATACGAGTTATCACACCCCCACTCTTAGATTGTTGCTAGTCCCTAGCAACGACTCAATAAAAATAAAATAAGAAAATCTAATCTAATCCACTTTCGTAGGAAATCACGGTGGCACTTAGCATGTGACACAAGCCTTTAAACCCCTAGGTGTCCCTAGTGGACGAGTTTAGTCTCGTGAGGGTTTACTAGAACGATACCCACAAACATTGAAAAACTAAAATATAAATAAACTACATATACTAAAAATATTTACTCCTAATCCTTTCAATACAAATTAGAGACAATCTTTGAACAAGTCTTATAAACTAATCAATAGCTTAAAGAATTTCACAAAAAATCATGCTTGAATGTAAATTGTTTGAGTTAAGCCAATATTAACATAACATATTTCAATCAAAATAGTGCATATTCAAACTTAATCTCAACTACTCACATGGGATACCCTCATGAGTTTCACTCTTTAAAGTAGTGGTGAAGTGTTTACACTCAATCAATCTCATGAAAACAGTTCTACCATATTCTTGCTTGTCCACCTATTCTCCACTATTTAGATCATACAACTTCATGAATCAATATAGTCTCAAACGGTTTAAAGCAAGTTCTAGAGAATCATGTAATCATAAGAGCACTCAAGAAAGAAATTAGATTGATTTGTATAATGCATCAATCATTATAGGCTCAAAAACTCACAAGGATGATTATACAAGTCAGATTAAGTCTAAACATGCTTCTTTCTCAATCAACATATCATATTAACATTGGCTCATAAAAAGGTTGACATCAAGCTCAATTCTCATGAAAATCTTCTCACTAATAAATCTGTTTTAGACTTATGCAATTCATATCTCATCATAGTATTGAAAGTAACTAAAACACACTAAAAATATTAATAAAGACTCAAAAAAAAAAATAGTAGACAAAAATAAAAGAAATCCTAAATCATTCCCCCCACACTTAATTCTTACATTGTCCTCAATGTAAGTCTATTAACCCAAATGAAAGAATCATGTGTAAGAGAAAAGAACTAATAACATAAGAATAGGAACAACTAAGACTCAAAACAAAACAAACTCATGCAACCTAAATAATCCAAAAATACTAAACAAAAATTAACAAGTAAACATAAAAAGATTAAAATCAAACTGACAAGGTATGTCTCAAGTCTCCCTTACTCAGACCTTGTTCAGAATGAATACTTCTAAATTGCTTAAAACACAACAAACTTTTTTTTTTTTTATATTAGCAAAATATGTCCCTTACCCCCTACTAAAATATGACATTGTCCCCAATGTCAAATTTTAAAGGTAGAATATAGGAGATATTACCTGCAGAGGTTGCTAACCACTTATTATAACTGAGACACAACAAACAAAATGTTAGATAATGTCACAAAGACAAAGTGCAATCCACTCCTTGCTCGTCCATATCTCTTTTTCTTTTTCCGAGCGTTTGCGAAACAACCGTAGCAGATAAATACTCATAAGCTTGGAGCTTTTTGAGTAAATCTTCAATGGTTGTAGCAAAAATTATGGTTCTCCTTGCCTCTGAAAACATGAATCCATTATCCACAGCATTATCTAAATATGAAAGCAAATTACTAAAATTACCATTAATATTAAGCAAACCAATGGGTTTCTTTTTTGTGACCAAAGATGACCAAGAAGCCACGCAAGCTATTTCTTCCAATGTACCCAGACCTCATGGTAAAGCAATGAATGCATCGGCAGAATGGTACATGATTGTCATCCGTTCAGGGATACTCCAGACATGTATTTCCTTACCCAAGGTAGGTCCACAAAAATCTATGAATAGTTTTGGCACGATTCCTAGAACTGGACTTCCTCCGGCGTGTGCTGCTGTAGCGACTGCTCCTATTAAACCCGTACTACCACCTCCATAAATCAACTAGATCTTTTGTTTGGCAAGTATTACTCCAACTCTTATGGCTTCATCAGCAAATATGTTATTTTTCCCTGGATAAGCACCTCCAAAGACACAAATTTTTTTAATGCACTGGGACGAAGTACTTTCCATTTTTTTTTTCGAGTGCCTGAAAGAGAATGAGTACATGGTGTAATATATAGAGGACTGAGTAGTGAATCAGACAAGAGTAATAATGTCGCCGAAAGTGTATCTGACCTGTCAGAAGAAAATGTTAACCTAACAAAAGATTTTTGCGTGATTTCAGGAAGAAAATCAAAAAGAGAAGAAAAATCAACCGTAAAAGTCAGGAGTAATAATGTCGCCGAAAGTGTATTTGACCTGTCAGAAGAAAATGTTAACCTAACAAAAGCTTTTTGCGTGATTTCAGGAAGAAAATCAAAAAGAGAAGAAAAATCAACTGTAAAAGACAAATAAAAAAAAAGAGAATAATTACACAAATCGAACAACACGTAAATTAAACCAAAATGAAGTTATTGCAAATCAAACCAAAAGCTGAGAAGTCATTTATTGTAGTTGTGATTGTGGCTCACATCTTCCTCTGGTTTTACGTCCAAAAACGGCTTAAACGCCTTCTATGAGTCGAGGATATGCTTCCCATCCAGTTTTCTTACAAGCTGGCAAACAGGGTCTTTTAACATCAGATTCCCAAGATGTTGCCATTCCCTTTGGAATTGCGGCCATAAATCAAGAATTTCTCTTTGTACGTCTCCACTAGGATGCGTCTCAAGAGAAAGTTGGATATTACCCAAATTCTCCTTACTCAGTCCATCCTTAATGAATTCAATTTTATCATCTCGATTAGAGGACGGAATCCTAATAGAACGACATTTACCGTTACACGTCCATCGTGCACATTTGTGGCAGTTTGAACTCATGCGCTTTGCTCGTCGCTTCTTTGCAAAAGTGCTTCTACCTGTACCTGGTAAATGCAAAACAGGAAGATATTCATCTTCACGTACCTTGGCTTCAATTATCCAACGTATGTCTTCAGGAATCCCTTTGTGCATAAGCATTCTTAATCTTTCAAATCGAACTTGGTAAAGCTTCAGTAAAATATTTCGAGGAAAAGGAGGAAATCGTTTCTGCAATCGTGTGAGAATATCATCCATCCTGAAAAAAAAAATGAAAGAGAAATTGAAAGAGAAATTTATATACAATATCAGTTTTGTGGGTAGCTGATGGAACCGACTTAAATAATCACGGAGTACCGTTATCCGCCGTTTAACCGGGGTTAAAAAAATTATATTTACATCTAGTTATTTTCAAAACAAGGATCAGAAAGAAAAACAACATAAAAAGACTCAAAAACAAAACACTCTAAATAAAATCCTAAATTCTTCCCCCCACACATAATTCTTACATTGTCATTAATGTAATGCTATTAATCCCAAATGAAAGAATCATGTGTAAGTGAAAAGAACTAATAAACAAAATAAACTTATGCAGCCTAAATGAACTTAGAAACACTAAACACAATTAGCAAAGAAACATAAGAAAAAGATAAAAAAAAAAAAAAAGAGCAAATCTGAGGATGGCAGTTTGGCAATGCTTTCACTAATTAGGCTGCCTCCCCCAATTAGCACTTGATTTAGTGTTTTGAACCTAACCAACACCCCTTCTTGGCATTTTAGGCTTGTCATGCTCATACATGAAATTTCCCAAATTTATGCGTTTGAGAGGAAGCTTTTTTTGCACAACAGTGGATGCATTCTCCATTACAAGTATTATTCCATCATCCTTTGTGGTGCATATGTCATCGAGGAATGGAGCATATTTTGATACTTGTTGAATGACCTCCACAAACAAGTTGTTTAAGGTTTCCGGCATGTGTTGTTCATGTTCTTCCTCCTTGAACTTAGCAAATCTACTAGGAAAAGGTGGAGAAGAAACATTAGTAAAAAGTGAAACCTTAAACGTTACCTCAGGTGCCGAAATACTCTTATTTGGATCTTTGGCTTCATTATCCTCAAGAATAGAATCCATCTCTAATTTTGTTTCATCCTCATCTTGTTCCTCATTCTTCAAGGTCACAATAGTAGCATTCTCTTTTGGGTTAACCATCGTTAGGGCTGGGAGTTCTTCAGATCTTTGTGCTACCCATCCCACCATACTACTAGCCAATTGGCTCATTTGCTTTTCCAAACTCTGGATGCTTGCCCTTGTTTCCTGTTGAAATTGCAAAAAATCAGTAACAAGAGAATAGACAAGATCTTCTAAAGAAGTACCTGAGTTTTGAGTCATATGTGGTGGTTGAAAAAGATCTAGTTCTTGAGACCATGATTGATTGAAGCTAGATGGATGAGTGTAATTGGCATAAGGGTCTACTTCTTGGTAATTTTTCGAGTAGCCATAATTCGTATGATCCCACCATCCCACATGGTAAGTGTTTGAGTAATGATCATACTGTTGGACTTGGAACACTTGATGGCCTTGACATCCTCCCATGGCCAATTGTTGAACTGGGGAGGTGAGATTGGCTTGTTGATTCTCCATGTTAATGTATGCCACCAACTCTTCAAGTGTTAGATTGCTCAATTCCATTGTTTTTTTTTTCAAAATTTGAGAAGAAAAACATGTATGTACAAGAAAATAATACTAATTAGAACTGAAAATAAGAATAAACCAAGTAACAAATAAACTAAAGAAAACAATCCCCGGCAACGGCGCCAAAAATTTGATGCACCCAAAAAAGTGTATCTTATTTAACCTTGCACTAAAAAGATCAATTGTAAGTATAATGATTAGCAAGGGTCGAGTCCTCAGGGATTGGGTTTTAATCTATGAGTTATTGGTTTATAACTTACGTTCAAAGAAAACAATAAAAGAAAAGGGGTTTTTGAAGCCAGATTTAAACTAAAGTAAATAATAAGAATAAGATGCAAGGCGGTATAACCAGCCAATAAAAATATATATACTAAATTAGGCGGTATAACCAGCCAATAAAAATATATATACTAAATTAGGCGGTATAACCAGCCAATAAAAATAAAACAAAGTTAATATACAAATTAGGCGGTATAACCAGCCAATAAAAATAAATATACTTTTAAAAATAAGCAAACTAGAAAAGTAAGAAAACAAGTAAGTAAGAAGAATAAAATATGAAAAATATGGTTAAGGTTTCATTCTCCACCACTAGACATCATTAAGAATCAATTTCAGATCTATCAATATCAACCAACTATCAAAGTTAACAACCGTGGATAACAACAAGCTCTGTTATCCCAATCTTTCCTTAGTTTGTCGTTAAATAGAACAAGCTCTCTATTTAATCTCTAACCATTAAACAACCTAGAATAAGCTCTCTAAATTCAATTTAATGGCAGCTTTATGATGAGAAAGATAGGTTGATCTAAGCAACAAACACATAAGCTCGGATTGTTCAACTTAGGTTATGTTCCACTTTGCAATTATTGAAAACTTGACCATAATCATTAATCACAAATTGCCACTTATGAATAGGAAATCAAGACAATTACACGGATCAAGACTCCTAGACTAGCAATAGATAATTATCAAGATCTATCTAGTTGTACACCTAAATAAATCAAGACAACATCATGAACAATTCTTGTAGAAGAACATAAGTAACTTTGATAGAAAATTAATGATAGATAGAATCTGAAAATCAATCACAAAACATGTCTAGGGCTTTGAAATCACCCTTAACCAAATAGAAGTTTAGCCTAGCATAGGCATTGTAAACATAAACATAAAATTAAAGAGAATCTAAGAAGGAAATAAAAGAAAGAAAGAAGAAGAAGAAAATAAAGAAAAAGAAAACTAGAGAAAAGAAAGAAGAAGAAAACTTAGAGAATTTTATTACAATGGCTAATATCCTACCAATGTACCATATGATCCTCTACAATCATCCAAGGCCCTCTATTTATACACATTTTGGAGGGCTAAATGACAAGAGACAAGCTTTACAAATTTCAAAGGTAGGTATAATAGGTGGGTGCATTTTTCTAACAATTTTCGTCATATTGTATGACAATTTTGATCAGCCAACTTGATGGTCGATTTTGTCAATTTTGGAGGCCTGATCTGATCACATGGTCTTCTAGGAAAATGTTCCCCTATCCGTTACTGATCCATAGCCGTTGGAATCAGCTCATTTGCTGATGTGGATAAGAAGATATGGGCAAAATACAAAAACAGGTCAGCACAGACGTCATTGCACATCAGCCAACTTGATGGTCGATTTCGCTAGGGAAAACTACTCCGTTTCAAGAAGTGTAAAACATGAAAAAGATAGATATGCCTCTTAACTTTGCACGGTTAAAATTTCAGCCTTATTGCTTCAGTGAAACTCGAGATATAGCTGATATGGAAAAAGGTGTCGGAACTGGAACTGAACTGGATTTGCCCTTAATTCTAGTAATCTGAAATCACTCAAAGAAACTTGTGAAAAACACCAAATTACATAAAAATATAAAAGATCATAAACACAATTAGACTAAACAATAATAACTCGTATTTGACACAAAACAATAATAAAACATAACTAAAAACTATATAATTATACGAGTTATCACCGGGTTTTTAAAGTTAGGAAAATAAAGCTTTTTTAAGGGGGATTTTCGGCCATAGTGCCATTTTCATCCAAAATTTTCAAAATTGTTTTCAATCCAATCACAAAGTATTTTTGACTTAGAAAAATCTGATTTGATGTCTTTTCCTAAGGTAGTTGGATATCTTTTTAGATATACGAATGTCTTTGTTTAAAGAAAAAAATACACTTTCATGCATTGCATTTTTCATGTTCATGCACATTATATGATATATGACTTTTGCTATAAATATTTCTATGGTGATGTTATTGTTTGGTTTATATTTCATGATGTTATATTGATTGTTATATGGTTTTGAATATTTTATGTTATTCTATACTCCTTGCTTAGTCATTATGTATTTTGTCTCATCATTTAGGATTTATTATGTTCATGCATTTTTTTTTCATTCATATTTTATTATAATGTTATTTTATGTTTTTTTTTATCATGTCATATTATTAAACTATGCTATGTCATTTAGAATATACCATGTCACTTAGATTATATCATGTCATTTAGATTATACTATGTCATGTTATTAAATTATGCTATGTCATTCAGAATATATCATATCACTTATATTATATGATGTCATTTAGATTATATTATGTCATCTAGATTTTGTTATGTCATCTTTTATCATGTCATACATGTTCATATTCATTTTTTTAAAAATGCTTTAAAAAAGATAATGATTTTATATAAATAAAGTTATCCCGAGTTAAAATAATTCGTTAGTTCTCCTCCAGGTTGCCGGGGAGGACATCATCAATTATCATTAATAAAGGAATATATTTTTAAAAAAAAAGGAGAATGATTCGGAAAATTTTTCAAATAAATAAATTTTTTTATATTTTGCCGAGTTTGTCGGGGAATATAGGAAAATTTTGAATTAATAAATTTTGGATCATTTTCAATTAAAAATGGAATTATTTTTCTTTAAATTGAGAAATATTTTAAAATGCCAAATCTAAAACCAACTTTTATCGAGACTTGAGATAACACACGATTAATAAGGTATCATTTTATATGGGCGTTGTGGGGGTGCTAATCCTTCCCCGCACGTAACTTACTCCCGAACCTGCTTTCTTTGATTTTCTTGGTTTAAAAACGCAGACTTTGAAATTGGTTTTAAAAATATTTTAATTAATTTTAAAATTTTACAAAACCGGTTTTAATAGATGGCCAATCACACCTAGACAAAAAATATTGGTGCCGACTCCATTTCTTTTTCAAGGTCGTTTTCAAACCCTCATTTTATTTCAAGAGGAATTAAGTCATCTTTTCCTCCATTTCTCCCAATGTCACACTTAACGAATAAAGTCTCGCGATGAGAGTTGCTATTTTTTAGGTCGCGACAAATACCATTTAGCTAAGTGATATGGAATTCGAATTGTTATTGAATTAGTCCCTTAACATCTATATATCTAGGATTTAGTGGGAGCTATTAATAACTTTTTGAATGGAAAAATGTTATGATAAATTGCCAATTTTGAAAAATGCAATTAGTAGGAAACGGTCCATACTTGAAAAGATTGCACGTTTGTATTAAAGTTTTTTAAGACTAACTCTTTTGTTTTGGCTTGCAAAAGGAGTTATATTTGGATCATTAGCTACTAGCTAACAAATAGATTCCAATAGTTGTTTTAGATACAACTGAGCCATATGAATAGAATCTAGGTCTCATTGTGATCTGAATTATAAACCTTGATAATGAGATTATCATGTATATGAAAAAGCATATTCTCGATGCACTTAAGCTATGTCCTAGTAGAGACACAATTATTAATCGAAAGAGTTCGGCATTGGATGCGTTAGTGATTGGCTTAGTGCAAATGGGAGATTGTTGGTGTATGCCCTAGAGCCAATCAGATTGAGCTTGGGATACACAGTCAATAAAGCATACCCTTCACTATGATTATAGTGATACAAGGTTTTCCTTCATGTTAGTACAATGATAAGGAGTTATTAAGTACTAATCGGATGAAGCCCATGGAACATAATGGCCTTGCAAAGGAATTATAAAGAGTTATAATTATGAGATCCTTATGCATCAAAGCCTTGTTCCTCAAACTGTTCCTGGTCATCGTATTGCCAAGACAGGGCATTGGCAATGCTCAAATATTAGTATATGTTAAGCCTTCTTACTTATGAAGTAAGCAACCGATCTCATACAGGTTGAAGTATGGGATACTTGGGATAACATATAGGTGCTTGTCTGTTGAACAAGTTCACTGAACATGGCCCGCCAAGAGAACTTCATTTGGTAATATATCACTCTAGTGTCTATGATAATGTTCTCTTAGTACCAGTCGTGTAAATTAGTCCTCAGAATTGTGATACTAGGTCATCTTTTATGGAGAGTGTCATACTTAGATTCCATCACGAACGGGAACCAAACATGAGGATTCTTATGGTAGGGTGTTATTGGGTATGACATGAACCATACGAAGATGAATGAGTGATCCAGAGAGGATTCACCACTCCCTGTGATATTGGAGACATATCTCGTTTGTCCTTGACTACGATTAACTTGATTAAGTCTTTGGCCAGAGCATGATGGATTTAGGAGAAAGTTGTTTCTCTAAATTCATAAGGTTAATCATAAGTTGCGAAGAACTAATATGGATTGATCATGAGTAGACACTGTACCATGCTTATGCGCTATTCGGGATATATGGTGAAAGGACCGTATTACACCGATAGGTTGTTTGCTGAAAGGTTCTAAAATGTCACGCTGACTTCACAATATTTGTGTGGTCATGATAGGTTGCTAGATCCCGCTCTTGATCTATGAAATAAGTTAATGAGATTAACTTATGTTCATTACCAACATATGGGAACCTAGAGGGTCACACACACATAAGAACATATATGTATGGATTAAACATGGTATTCTATTAAGGTAAAACTTAATGGAGTAAAAGATCTATATGAAGGACTTAATTGAAGAAGTTCAATTAAGATGAATTAAGACATAATTGAGATTTGAGAAATCCAAGGACAATGTCTTAATGAGATAAGAGGAATCAAGAAGTCTTATCTAGTATAGTCGACTTTGACATAGAGATGTGCAAGGTGAATTTCGAATGACTATACTATATTGGAATAATATCATGAGACGATATTAATAGATTAATGACATGAATTTTTCATGAGGAGAAAGAAATTTAATTGAGAATTAAATTACTTTCGTTTAGAAATTAATCTATCCAATAAATAAGCATGATAAATTAGAATGGATCCAAAGTGACTATTCTAATTTAGGATTGTCCACTAAGGATGGTTGGCCCAACTCAATGCATTAAGATTGTTGGACCATTATCATTATTAGATAATATAATGGGCCTATTGATCCATCTTAGAATTAAATAGTTTGATCCATCTTAGAATTAAATAGTTTAAGTCCAAGTGGATTAATGAAAATCTTGAGCAACAAGCTACAAGTGGCCGGCCAAGCTTAGAGAGATAGGGGTCAGGGTTTGCGCCACTATATAATCTGATTTAGAGGCTGTAGCCGCCCAAGTGACTTTCATTCTACATGTGATATTCTGATTTTGCTTAAGAAAAAGTTTGGTTTCAAGAAGAGAACCCTTCATTGGCAAAACAGTGAAATCGCAGCCTCCCTACAACCCTTTGTGCTTGCCACAATTCCTCTTTTTCTTGGTGTTTTCTTGCCGCTACTTCACCTTGTTGAGTGAGATCGATTAAAGGAGAAAGACACAAGGATATAGATCTTTTGATTGTGATCTTAGGATCAACTTGCAAGCACAAGTGAATCACCATACCTTAGAGAAGGATCCATCAGCTATTCGTGTGGACTAGATGTAGAGGAAGGACAATTGTGCTTCTTGTGGTCTTAGACAAGTTGGAAGCTTTGTAGATCTTGGATTTGAAAGCTATTCGAGATTTGGATCTGTAACTTAAGGTTATGATATCTTAAGTAGGTAACTTCTAAATCATATGGGTGATTTAATTAGTTTTGAATGTCATAAACCTATGCTAAACACAAGCCTAAGATCCTGTTGTACTTCGGATGCTTATTTGTTTATTTCCGCTACACTTTGATTATCATGTTTATGCATGAGCTCGAGGTAGTGTATTCCCAACATCCACCTGTCGGGTTAAGGGTTAGTGGTTAGGGGTTAGGAGTTAGGAGTTAAGGTTAGGGGTTAGTTTTTTAATGAGGTGTCAGTGTAGGATTGATTGTCAATGTATAGATCTATACACTGACAGTGCATCATATACAAACCCATATATATAGAGGAGGGATCCACTTATATTAGTATAAAACTAAATTAGTTTTACATACTTTCGTAACTTTTTATACTGTTTATATTTGTTTAATCCTACCGTCGTATCTCATTTTTTATTCACATAGATCATGCACGTCAAGTTTTGAGTAAATTAAAAATGTCTAACTATTTATTCGATGTAAAAAACTTTCAACCGTTAAATATGTATTGAAAAAGACAGTATTCTCGATCTTTTTGATAGAGATATCGGACTGATTCAAAATTTTACGTGCACGATGAGTACAATTATATTGTTAAAACCGACGGTTGATTTGTTAAAATATAAATCCTATAAAAAATTAAGAAAGTGTGTAAAACTAATTTAGTTTTACACTAGTATAAGTGGATCCTTCCTTATATATATATATATATATATGTCACCAAAGACTCTAACCTTTTCAAATTGTTTTTGGATGGGTAGGCTTTTTCCTTTTGTTTTGATCAAATATCCACAGAAAGCATTGAGGTTATGGAATGTTCATGTTTTGTAAATTTGATTTTGGGGAACTTTGAGGATTTTCCAATTATCAACTCCTTGAATGATATTTTCATATTGAATATTTTCTTCATTGACAGACTAGTATTGGCTTTGAGTTGGGTTTACCAAGCTGGAATGTTGGGATTGGTTTGATAAAGAACTAGAAGAAGAAGAAGTAGTTCTTCTAAGAAAAGGAAACATTTTCAATTATCCCTTAATCTCTTACAGGGGGTCCCTACTGTTTAACCAAAATTAGTATAGTTGCCTACAGGAGAAACTGTTATCCTCTAGTGCCTTAACCGATGGCTGAAAGGACTGGAACTTCCCAAGGACTCAGCAAAACAATAATTTCATGGTAATGCAGTTAAAACCAGAACTCAAAAAATAAGAAATATTTGAAAAAGCTTAAATTTCTCATAATTACCTTTTCCCTCCGTGGCTCTGATACCAAACGAGGTCCAGTAATCAACGGAGATAAAATGAATAAATGAAAATAAAAGAAGAAAAGATAAATGTTGAGAAGAGAATTTTGTTGCTGGGTATTGCTTTACAAAGAGTTTTTTAGAGAAGTTCTTCCTTTAGATGAAAAACTTTCCCCTTACATTGATTTCGGGAGCCTTATATAGAGGCTGGCTCCATGATTTGCCTTAGCACTATTGTGCTGGGAATATATTCTCTGACTCTAGTCTATTTGGATGCTTCTGCATCATTACAAATTTGTGCAGGGAATATATTCCCTGGCTCTAGTCCTATTTGGATGCTTTAGCATCATTACAACTTTTGAATTTAATAAAAACATTGAGGTTATGGATGGGGTTGGGTCTGTGGCTCCTTCTAATCTCCATCTATCTGGAAGTTGGACTTCATGCCACTGTATGGTTCTAGGTATTGTGGCGTGAGCTCTTGACATGTCTGTTTGAATTAAAAATGTTTCTCCTTTTGGGCTGTGGATCAAGGCTTTTGAGTTGACTACTAAATACATGTCTTTGTAATAAAGTCTGTATACTAATGTTAGAGCTTTAGATCCTGCTTGTAGTGCGTAGCCGTGAGTTTGAATTTGAATTTGGAATGTTAAAGCACTCAGAATATTTTTATCAGTTAATGAAACCACAAAGTTGGGAAAACAATTGAAGTGTATTGGTCCTAAACATAGGCTTGTCTCTACTGTTCCTAATGGAGAATCATTGAATCTGAGATGTCTTTGGTCTTTAAAGGCTATAAGCAAAGAGGTGTTTTTGCCTTCTATTCCCGGGGCTTTTACTCCTACTTGGACTAATCCAAGATGGAGATAATAATATTTTTGTTCTTTAAGCTTTTCTATTATTGATTGGTCTAAAAGCCTAATGGTTTCGTATTTTTTATGATCAATTCATTTCAAAATTCCAACCAGAAGATAAAAAACAATTACATCCCTCCATCCCCTCTTCTCAAAATTATGTATCTCATGGATTACGTCCTGGGAATATGCATACCAAACAGATAACCAGATGGGAGTACCATTGATTATCCGCAAGTTCAAAACCAAGTGGTGGGACAAATTTAATGAAGAAAATATAACCCATAATTTCTCAATGAATGGTTTAACAGAAATCCACAATTTTGCAAATCTGCAACACCAGATCAAGGTACAGCCAGATTTCTTCAGGTTAAAACAAACGCTATTTCACTCTTAGCACAAGCCAAGACCATAAAAGAATACAAGAAACTGATGGCAGAAATGCTCAACTCAATGGACTCTGACTCAGAAGAAGACAAATTCTCAACATCCTCCAACAGGACCATAAACCTGGCAGATGATGAAGTCATTACAGGCAAATCAAAGAAGAAATGATGACACAATTTGTCGGCAGAACAAGACAAAGTTTTAAAAGAAAAAGAGTCAGGAAAGAAAACATGAATATTTTCAGGAATCTTTTCGAAATTCACAATGGACAAATGTATAAATACTGTCTTAGCTGTAATTTAAATTGTAATAATCCGAATAGGACTAAAGCTAGATGCTAATTCAAGTTCTGGAAACGAGGCCCAGTGATCAACGGAGATAAAATAAAAAGATAAGAAGAATAGATATTTGTTGAAAAAAGAATTTTATTGCTGGGTATTGCTTTACAAAGAGTTTTTTCAGAGAAATTCTTCCTTCAGATGAAAAACTTACCCCTTACATTGATTTCGAGAGCCATATATAGAGGCTAGCGCCATGATTTGCCTTAGCACTATTGTGCAGGGAATATATTCCCTGACTCTAGTCTATTTGGATGCTTCTGCATCATTACAACTTTGTGCAAGGAATAAATTCCCTGGCTCTAGTCCTATTTGGATGCTTTAGCATCATTACAACTTTTGAATTTTCAAATTGAAACTTTTCAGGGAATCTATTCCCTGTCTTTTGTCCAATTCGGATAATTACAATTTGAATTACAGCTGAGATAGTATTTGTACATTTGTCTGTTGTGAATTTTGAAAAGATTCCTAAAAAGATTCTTATTTTCTTTCCAGACTCTTTTTTTTTAACACTTTGTCTTGTTCTGCCGACAATTTGTGTCATCATTTCTTCTTTGATTTACCAGGTTTATGGTCCTGTTGGAGGATGTTGGGGATTCGTCTTCTTCAGAGTCAGAGTCCATTGAGTTGAGCATTTCTACCATCAGTTTCTTGTATTCTTTTTTGGTCTTGGCTTGTGCTAGGAGTGAACTAGCATTTGTTTTAGCCTGAAGAAATCTGGCTGTATCTTGATCTGGTGTTGTAGATTTGCAAAATTGTGGATTTCTGTTGAACCATTCATTGAGAAATTGTGGGTTATATTTTTCTTTATTAAATTTTTCCCACCACTTGGTTTTGAACTTGCAGATAATCAATGGTACTCCTATCTAGTTATTTGTTCAGTATGCATATTCCCAGGACGTAATCCATGAGATACATAATTTTGAGAAGAAATGGATGGACGGATGTAATTGTGTTTGATCTTCTTCTGGTTGAAATTTTGAAATGAATTGATCATAAAAAAGATCAAATTTATTTGGTAGTATTTCTCTGAGAGGTCCATACCAGTTCCACCAGGGTTGGAACCAGTACGAAAATTGGTATTAGGCACAAAATTTTAAAAATATGAGCCATGAATGCCGAATGTGCTTGTTATTGAACAGAAAAGTATTGAACCAAGCCTATTGGTAATCTCGGTATGTAAATAATGGGCAATGGTCAGTTTTGGTGGTAAATTTGGCTGGGAATTTTTTTTATTGTGTTTGGGTTTTCATCCCAATCATCTAGCAGTAGGACCTTAAGAATTTGGACGGTAGAGTAGGTTATGAAGTTTGGATCTTTGGGGTTTAAATAGTGTTTGAAGATTGCAGAACCTGTCTGGACTAAAATGTTTTCATAGTATTGATGGGTTTTTTGGGTGTCCCATGGTATAAAATGCCATCCTTTGAAAACATTCTTAATTACTAAGTTTGGGGATTTTTCAAAAAAATCCTTCTTCCACCAATAAAACATTTTGGACTGCTTTTTTGCGGAAATAAAGTGATGACTTTTTTTGAGTAGCTGAAGAGGATGCTACTTGATTTTGGGGAAAAATAGTTTGCAGAGATTTAGATTTGTGCAAAACAATCTCTATATTTTTTGAAACCTTTGTTGCTTGGGCAGCAATCAATCTATTTGAGAGGTGATTCCTCTTTTGTTTTTGCCAATGCTAATGCAAGTTATGAGGATTGAGAGAGTGATTCAATCCTTTTTTTAATCTGGGAGTTAAGCTCATTTGGATCTTGTCTATCTTAAAAAATTTCAGGGTTGGAAGAACATGTGGATTCTTCATTTTCTTGTAGGGTACATATTTCGTACCATGACTTGACTGGTTTTTGGGAGAAAGTGTCCTCTTTTTTGGCTTTCCCTTTATCTCTCAATTTTTGTGGCATTTTGGAGGATTTCTCGGGTGAGAAAATCAGGCAAAGAATTAGAGTCACCTTTGATATGTTTAATTTTGAAATCAAATATACTTAAAATTGCTTGCCATCTGGCAAAAATTTGTTTTGATGCAATGTTTTGAACATCTTTTTGTAACACTTTTTTTGCTGATTTGCAATCAATTCTGAGCAAAAAATTGTGATTGAGCAAATCACTTTGAAATTTTGTAATGCATAAAACAATGGATAAAATCGCTTTTTTGATTGTCCTATAATTTTGCTGAATAGGTTTCCAATGTTTGGAGGTAAACTGGACTACTTGTTCTTTTTCATTTTTGATCTGTTTAAGGATCCCACCATATCTTACTTCTGAGGCATCAGTTTCCACTATTTTTGGGGAATTTGGGTCAGCTAGGTGTAAGCATGGTAACTCTTTAGTTTGTTTCTTAATTTGTTGAACAATATCAGTGTGAATTTTGGTCCATGGTTTTGGAATTTTCTTAAGCCTATCATATAACGGCTTACAGATTTTATTAAGGCCGAAATAAAAGTCAGACATAATTGAGGCTACCTAAGAACCTTTGAAGTTGGGTTTTATCTAAGATTTGGTCAGGGAACTTATATGCAAAAGTTATAGATCTTTCTATTGGAGTAATAGTTCCTTGCGTGACATAATATCCTAAGAACCTTACTCGTGTTTGGAATAGGCTAATTTTTTACATAGAAACCACTAAACCATTTTCTTTTCAATAATCTTGATAAAAAATATTGAGATGTTTAAAGTGTTGCTCTAGATTTTCTGAGAATACTAGAACATCATCTATGTAAACAATTGTAAATTGAGAATAAGGATTGAAAATATCATTCATTATTCTTTGAAACTCAGATGGTGCATTTTTTAATCCAAATAGCATGACATTCCATTTGTATTGGCCAAAAGGAACTGTAAATGTTGTTTTATATCTTTCGCTTTTTTTGATCTGTATCTGCCAAAATCCTGATTTCATGTCAAATTTTGAAAACATACTGGCATTACAGAGTTTTTGTAACAAGTCTTTTTTGTTTGGGATTGGATATTTGATCCATTTTAATGCCATATTTAATAGTTTGTAATTGATTACTAATCTTGGCGTCCCTCTTCCAAGTTCTGCATTTTTCATTACATAGAAGGTAGAACAACTCCATGGTGAACCACTTTTTCTTATTAGCCTTTTATTGAGAAGATCTTGTATTTCTTTTTTACAGAATTCTTCCATTTCTTTGTTCGTTTGAATTGGTCTTGCTTTTGTAGGAATCTGTCTTTCATCAAAATCTTTTTCATAAGGTAGGTTTATCGCATGTTTTTTCCTATCCCAAAAGGCATTTGGGATGTCAAAGCATATTATTGTTTCAATGTGGTTTTTGATTCATTCTATCTTTTGCTTAACAGATTTTGTTTTTAGTTTGTTACTTAAATTTTTGAAGTGAATTTCTTCCTTGAGAAAAGAAATTTGTTTATGTTTATAATTAATTAATTTATTGATTTGTCCACTATGAATAGACAAAGATTTTAAGAGGTTAAGATTTTTAACTTTTGGTTTTTCTATAAAAGGGAATGTTATTTTGGTGTTTAATACTTTGGTGGTGATTTCTTGATTCGTCACTTTGTAAGGTTTGAGTAAAGATATATAAGGTGTGCCTGGTATGACATTTTTGCATTATATCTTTCACCATTAAGAAGCATGTTTGATCTTTGATTCCTTTATTACAGATTTCTGCATTAGGAATTTTGTATGTAATTTTGAGTTTTTCACCATTGGCAGCTTTTAGAGCTTCTGATGTTTTATTATAGTATTTGGTAGGAATAATACCTTCTATGATACAATTCTGGTCTACTCCAGTATCAAAGAGTGTTATTGTTTCTAAATGAAATTCATTCTTGATTAAAATATTTATTTTAATCAAATATCTTTGTATGGAGACTTTGGTGAGAACCATCATGTATTCTTGTGAATTTCTTCTAGTTCTAATTCCATATCTAAGGAACTTTGGTATAGGGTTTTTGGTTTTAAAGATTGCATCTGTTCTTTGATTTCTTCTTGTTCAATTTTTAGTTTAGAGAGTTCTATTTTAGTTTGTTTGATTTCTATTTGTAATTCAGAATTTGTTATTTGTTTAGGTTTTGAAGTCTCATATTTACTGAATATAATATTTTTAATATTATACATTTGTGATTCAGTTGTGATTATGTCTCTCTTTGGTCTTTCTTTTAAAGAAGCTTTTAATTTTTGGAGATATTCTTTTTTAAGATCTGAATCTTGAATTTTATCAATAATTTCAATCATAAATTCTTGATATTTTGTTAGGACGTTTATTTTTATTTCATCATCTGTTGAAGATCTGAATGTTGTTTATATTTCGTCTATTTGAAATTCGCTTGCGGAATCTGTAATTTTGAATGTTTCATAATCTGATGATGTTGATTCTAGGAGAATTTCGTTGATTTTTTGTTCAACATTCTCTTCCAATTGGAGGTTATTGATTTTTCTTTTTATCTTACAATATTTTGAGATGTGACCTTGTTTTTCGTACTTGTAGCATTTATTTTTTTGTTTATTTTACTTTTAGTTTTTTTTTTCTCTTTTCTATAATTTTTGTATTTTGGTTTTTTGTAATATTCAGGAGTATTTTTTTTATAGGTTTTGTTTTTGTAGGACAACATGTTTTTGAAGACAAAGGTTCTTGTCTAATGTCAAATTGGCGACAAAAGGTTCCTAAATATTTTCTACATTGTTGTCTTTATTTTTTAAGCTGTTTTTGTAATTTTAGATTTTGACAGATTTTTAATCCTTCTTTTTGGGTGAAACTAATAAGTTCACCATATGTAAGCTTTTCATAAGGGATTATCTCTTTGTAATTTTCTCTTATTTGATTTCTGACTTTTTCTCCTAGTAATGTAGGAAGTCCAGCTAGAAATTTTTCTTTTCAAAATGGTTGTTGATTATTTGACTTTTGCATGACCCTTGTCATGAACACATCTTTGTACTATTTAAATTATATTAATTTTTTGCATTTTAAATTTGATAATAATTCAAAATTTCTATCTTTGAGGTGTGAAGGATCTCCTATGAAGTGTTTTGATATTGAAAAGATTTAGGTTGCCACCGCATTTTGAATTTCTCTCCCTTGTTAATCAAGGATGTCTTTTCCTTGGTTATCTTTTTTAATGGCTTTTAAAATTTCTTGTTGTTGTTTTGTGGTAAGAGAATCATCCCACCATCCTTTTAGTTGCCCTATAAATCTGGCAACCAAAAGATTTGCCATTATCGGTGATTTGGCCTGTCTGGTTTTTTGATTTGTAAACATTTGACACCATTGTCATTTTTTGGAGTGTATTTAGGATGTTGTACTCAGACATACCGTCAATGTTCCATTCATATATGGTATTAGCATTATCTTTGTTTTGGAAAACGAGTTTTTCTTCAATATTTAGATCAAGAGCAGTGACTTTTGGATACTAAAGTTTTTTAGGTTCTTTCCAGGTCATTTTATTAATTTGTTGTCCATCGGTTAAATTAGAATTTGTTTGGTGTTTTATTTTATTTATGGAGTGTTGGGTTGGTGTATTAGGAATCACCATGTCAAATTTTTGGCTTTCTAAAGCGTCAATTCTATTTTGGATTTCTATTAGGAAATCATGTTGGGTTCTTTGGAATGCTTTTGGTATTTCAAAAGGTGTGAATATTGGTTCTTTAGTTTTTGAAATTGGTTCTTCTAAGACTTTAACTTTTTCAGTGCTGATTGGTTGATTTTCAATTAGGGTTTCAATGTTTTTCAGTTGTTTTCCAATGGTATGGAGATTTAAATTAGTATAGTTATTTTGTTCAACAACCACTTTAATATCTTTAGAGGAAATTTGTTCTCCAGTTTCTGGAGCTCTCATTCTTAGAGGAGTTGCTTTTATCCCTACATTCTTGTGGGAATATTGGATTTCCGTTAAAGGAGGGTGTGAAGCTTCTACTTCTCCTCTGTTTGTTTGCCATTTAACAGTGTTTTTGTAGCATTTATTATTTTGAGATAATATTCTTCAAACTAGTCAAAGAATTTTATTTGGAGCTCATAAAATTGTAGTAATCTTGAAGAATTTTTTCTTTTTCTTTATCCAAGTTTTTGAAGTAATTTTTTCTTTTATGTTTATTTTTTTCATAATAAAAATGTTTTCTACACCATTCTTTATTGATTTCAAAATGTTTTTCTAATACAAATATTTCAAAATTTTCTTCGACTCTTGCATTGTTAGTCATTGATGAATATGTTGGTGACATTGTTAGTCATTGTTAGTCACTAGGTGAGGCTAGTGGACTCGGTTCTTGCCTGTTCTAAACATGTTGAAGGATATTTGAGGAATTATTTATTCCTTGTAGGTTGGTCCTAACAGTGGTTGGTATTGACGAAACAAAGGCTCTAGCCGTTCTAAAGTCTATCGTTTGTGTTCCTATAGAAGATTCATTATCTAAGATATTTAATCTCCTAAAAGGTGTGCTCGTTTGTCCTATGTCAAAGGATTGCCTTGGGGGCATTCTTCTAGGTCTATCAAAGACTAGTTCAACAGAACCGTCATTATATTCGGCAATATGGTTTATTTCTGTGTTTTGGCTAGGGGTTGGGTCTGTGGCTCTTTCTAATCTCCATCAATCTGGAAGTTTGACTTCATGCCACACTATATGGTTCTAGGTATTGTGGTGTGAGCTCTTGACATGTCTGTTTGAATTAAAAGTGTTTCTCCTTTTGGGCTGTGGATCAAGGCTTTTGAGTTGACTACTGAATACATGGCTTTGTAATAAAGCCTGTATACTAATGTTAGAGCTTTAGATCCTGCTTGTAGTGCGTAGTTGTGAGTTTGAATTTGGAGTGTTCAAGCACTCAGAATATTTTTATCAGTTAATGAAACCATAAAGTTGGGGAAATAGTTGAAGTGTATTGGTCCTAGACATAGGCTTGTCTCTACTGTTCCTAATAGAGAATCATTGAATCTAAGATGTCTTTGGTCTCTTAAGGCTATAAGCAAAGAGGTGTTTTTGCCTTCTATTCCTAGGGCTTTTACTCCTACTTGAACTAATCCAAAATGGAGATAATTATATTTTTTTTGTTTAAGCTTTTCTATTGTTGATTGGTCTAAAAGCCTAATGGTTTCGTATTGTTTTTGGATGGGTAGGCCCTTTTCTTTTCTTTTGATCAAATATCCACCAGAAAGCATTGAGGCTATGGAATGTTGTTGTTTTGAAATTTTGATTTTGGGGAACTCTCCCAATTATCAACTCTTTGGATGCTATTTTCGTACTGAATATTTTCTTCATTGACAGACTAGTTTTGGCTTTGAGTTGGGTTTACCAAGCTGGAATGTTGGGATTGTTTTGATAAAGAACTAGAAGAAGAAGTAGTTTTTCTAAGAAAATAAAACATTTTCAATTATCCCTTAATCTCTTATAGGGGGTCTATACTGTTTAACCAAAATTATTATTGTTGTCTATAGGGGAAATTGTTATCTTCTAGTGCCTTAACCCATGGCTGAAAGGATTGAAACTTTCCAAGGACTCAACAAAAAAATAATTTCATGGTAATACAGTCAAAACCAGAACTCGAAAAATAAGAAATATTTGAAAAAGCTTCTCAGAATTACCTTTTTCCTTCGTGGCTCTGATACCGTCATTTTATCTGCAAAATATTGTAAGATAAAAAGAAAAATCAATAAACTCCAATTGGAATAGGATGTTGAACAAAAAATCAACGAAATTCTCCTAGAATCAACATGATCAGATTATGAAACATCCGAAAATATAGATTCCACAAAAGAATTTCAAATAGATGAAATACAAACAACATCCCGATCTTCAACAGATGATGAAATACAAATAAACGTCCTAACAAAAGATCAAGAATCAGATATTAAAAAAGAATATCTCCAAAAATTAAAAGCTTCTTTAAAAGAAAACCACAGAGAGACATAATCACAAATCAATTATAAATGTATAATATAAAAGATATTATATTCAATAAATATGAGACTTCAAAACTTAAACAAATAACAAATTCTGAATTACAAACAGAAATCAAACAAATTAAAATAGAATTTTCTAAACTAAAAATTGAACAAGAAGAAATGAAAGAACGGATGCAATTTTTAAAACCAAAAACCCTAAACCAAAGTTCCTCAGATACGAAACCAAAACCAGAAGAAGATTCACAAGAATACATGATGATTCTCACCGAAGTATCCATACAAAGATATTTGATTAAAATAAATCTTTTAATCAACAATGAATTTCAATTAGAAACAATAGTACTCTTTGATACTGGAGCAGACCAGAATTGTATCAGAGAAGGTATTTATTAGCTCAAGTGGTGATTATATCAAGAGGGGGTGAATTGATTTCTTACAAATTAATTAAGGAATTAAAGCATAAGTAATGAAATTGAGAAATTTAAACAATATACTTAATTTGGCAAGTAAATATGCAAATAAAAAGAGTAGGGAAAGAAGATCAAACACAACCGATTTATAGAGTTTCTGCCTTGTGCCTACATCCTCTCTCTTAGCCTCACTTGCCAAGGAGTTCCCAGTTCACTAACTTGAATTGCTACCTTTTCAAGGGCAAAGTATAACCTTCACAATCCCTATCTTTTATGTAGGCTTAGATAGCAACCTCTTCCCCTATCTTTTCAAGGCTTAGATAGAACCTCTCTACCTTTTAAAGGCTAAAGTAGAAACCTCCCCTTTTACAAAGGATTTTGTGTAAACAAGATGAGCCTCTAGTAGGCTAGGTGTATACAAGGTTTAGCACAAAAATTAGAGACTATACAATGGTGCTTTTATAAAGGAATACAAGAAAAATGGAAGGATTAAGCTTAGAACATTGAAAAACACTTGAAAGCTTGAGAGAGATAAAAAAAATATGACTTTGATCTTTCTCTCTTGGTGTCTCTTACTCTTGGAAGTGTTGGAGAGTCCCTTTAATACCTTGGATATGATTTATGACCGTTTGGAGTTGATTTGGATGGAAAAGAGCCATTGGAGCTTCAAAAATCGAGCTATGAAAAACTGACCAGCAGGCATGGGATCGATCCTTTATTGTTCAGGGATCGATCCTTTCTCTTTAATATGACCGTTGGAAGCTTAGCATTTGAAAATCTGACCATTGGGAAACCAATGGATCGATCCCTACTGTTCAAGGATTGATCCTCTACTGTCTTGCAAAGTGAAAAACGATTCTATTTCTACAAGGATTGATCCTGGGATTGATCCTTCAGGGATTGATCCTCTCTTGAAAATATCTTCAAAAATTGATTTCTTTTGTTTTGAAAAGAGATTAGCTTGTCTCAAAAATATTTTAAACATAGATATACATTTAAGAACATGTATTTTTGAGAAAGCCAAGGAGTTTAAAATATTTTATTTTTTCCAAAATAGTTTCAAAATAATTAAAAGAAATATGCTAAATTGAAAACATTAATTATCAAGCTAATCAAGCTTAAATTTTTAATAAAAATTGAAAACATTAATTGTCATTTCAAAATTGAGATCTATTCAAAGCTAACATTTTTAGTAAAAATGTTAAGATAAATTTGCTTGTAAAAACTCTCCCTAAATCAATAAGATTTTTAATAAAAACTCCCCCTTAATAAAAGCATTCTTTTCAACTTTGCAAGAACAAGCAAGGATACTTTCAATCCACAATATCCAAAAGCATTTAAGCACAAACATCCAATACAATTCATATTCATGAGATAAAAACATTTAAAAGCACATATGAAGATTCTCCCACTTTTTGCTTTTCATCTAATTCTTCCCTTTTTGTTCATTTAAAGCAAATTTGTTCATATTAAACTTCTCCCTCTTTTTGTTATATCAAAAAGAAGATCAATTCAAAGATAAGGACAATGCAACAAGAGAAACATAATCATGATACCAAATGTCAAGCAATGAAGTTCAATACCAATTGTTAAAATGGACAATGAAGTTCAATCATAAGTACAAGATAATCTTGTATTCATTTGAAATCATTTAAGCATAAAGTCTCAAAATCATGAGTAAAAATAAAACAATTATTATTAAAACAAATTCCAATTATTAGCTTTATGTATAATACTCATAATCAAAGAATCATACATATCGAAGTCATTTAAGCACATACAAACAATTCTCATACATATGAAAAATATAAGCTCACTTATGAAATTGACATGAATACCAATTGAGCAACTAAGAAGAAAACCATCATACCAATTGTTATTACTAAATGTTAGTACACAACACTATACCAATTATTAATATTTTCATGCCAATTGTTAATAAAAAAACATAAAAATATAGCAATATGCCCAATTCAAATATATGCAAACATGTAAGCACAAGGTGTGATACTAATTGTTGTTAAAAGAGATGGTTAAACTCAAAGATTCATACAAGACAAACTTTTCAAGCATACATGACATAAAGAGATACCAAGTGTCATTCAACTCATGTATGTTATCAAACTTAATACCAATAGATATGAGCTTGTATAGCATAAGATTAGCATTTAACTCTATTCTTACCAAGCTTTGTTGATATGCTCATTTGACTTTGAATCCTTCATACCAAATATTTGAGCTAGTCCTTGATGTACTAGGCTTGATTTTGATAAAGATGCCATGCTTTGTTTGCTTGTGTTTGAAATGCAAGTGTAAGTCTCCAAAAAGAAATGTAAGCTTTAACACCATTTTACCTTGCATAGACTTAGAGAAATTCTTGGCAAATATATTCATTACTAGCACGAAGATATCAAATGTTATAAAAGTATATTCATTAAGCTCAAATGATACAAATTTTAAGAAATAGTATTCAATGAAAACCATTAAGCATTAAACTTAACAAAGGAAATTTTAAGCATATAAGGTCAAGCTAAAACAATAAACATATAAGCATATATCTTGACCAAAGTAATAGATGAACCAACAATCAATATATTTCAATAAAGATCAAGGAGTTCATTATGCATAAATTTACAAGCATAAGTTATGAATTTAATCTTGAATTACCAATAAAGCACAAAGAGTTAATACATATCAAGATTTTTACCATAATCATGCCATTTGATTTGTAAAATTATTCATCAAGAGTGAATTCATACATATAAGCACATGATGATTCAAGAAATAATGTCAATCATGAATGAGAAATCATAAAATTAAAGAAATTAGAGCAAGATCCCTTAAAAATGAGAAAAACAGCATTTTTGGCCCAAATCTGGCCTAGGGGATCGATCCCTTTGAATGAGGGATCGATCCTCTATGAATGAGGGATCAATCCTTCCCTCGTTTTCCAGCAAAAATTAATGCAATTTTTTAATTTTCTTTGATACCAAATAAGGATGTGTGATGTTTTTAATCAAAAATAAGACTTGTAACATGTTAAAAACATCATTTGAGACTTGTAAGAACATGAAATTTGGATCAAACAATTTTTAAAAAAAAATTTGAAAATATTTTGCAAAAGTCATATAATGCAATGAATAGTACATCATGCAACCTTGAAGCATTGAACATAAGATTTTTCATTCAAAAGATACATAGACAAGTTCATAAGCAAATCCAATGTTCACCAAACTTGTTCAAGCCATAAAAACATGTTCATAGCACCAAACTCACTCAAGATAGTTTATTTATACACAAAATGATAGAATAGATCGATCAAAGCTTAATATATTCAAGATTTTGATTTTTGGTATCTTAAAACCCTATTTTTGCTTGGAAAAAGGCTTTGAAAAATAGTCAAAACTTGTTAATCTCATTTTTAACCAATTTGAACCTTTCCAACAAGTTTCAAATGATAAAACAAAATTGTTCAAGTGATCATTTGGCTTTAGAAACAAGGAAATCAAAAAGTCAACTCTTAGAACCTCATTTTCCTTGAAAATGCTACTAGAATGGGCAAAATAATAGGAAAGCATTTTAAAGCTCTTTAAACCATTTAGAAAGGTTTTGTATCATAATTTCAATTTGTCCAAATGGTTTCTATACCCATAATTTCTCAAAAACAAGATTTGCTCTTTTAAGCTCTAAATAGTCCTTAAAACTTGCATTTAATACATCAAGAATTAAAACATTGCAAGTTAGTCAAATTTCTTTGTTTGAACAAGTTTAAAAGAATTAACCCAAAATATTTAAAAACATTTTGCACTTAAGAACTTGCTAAAACATAATTTGACACTTTAAAGCTCAAGTTTGCAAAAATAATTTTCAAAGTGAAGCTTGAAATCTCAAAGTCATTAAGCTTGGTATGCTCCCCCTAAGTTTGTGCATTAATATAATTCAATTAAAAAAAACACATAGCATGACTATCATTAATATCAAACAATCATGCTCAAAATCAAAGTACAATTTTGCTTTAAAAAGTTAATCATAACATCAATTTTGTCAAACACAAAGATATATCAATATTGAGAACTCAAGCAATTAACCAAACATAGGCAACCAATTTTCTCATTAAAAAAAGCTTTAGGCTTAGAGGTTACCCATATCTATTTGTGTATCTAGAGCATCCAATCAAAGCATTTTGTTCCTCCTTGCCCTAGCACACCTACAAGAGACACTCATTTGGATTTTGGTACCCAAATTGCTTTGGGTCCTTGCAAGTTAGTCACCAAATCTCTTGTTCTTTTAGGAACCCATACTTGCCTAAATCTATATGGAATTTTTTTCTTAATAGGACAAGTAGGTGTAGTACGACCATGATAATCACAATAAGCACATTTGGTCATTTTGGAGTGTAAAGATTTTTCAAAAACTAATTGTTTTTCAATTTTCAAATTTTCAAGTTTCATTTTCAAATCAAAATTCTCTTTTTCCAATTTCCCAATTTTCTCATTGGAGCATCAAATTTTTTTTTCAAATCTTTATTTTAATTTTCTAAGTCAATCTTTGTTTTCAACAAAAATTCATTTTCAACATTAAACTTTGAAATCATTTTCTTGTATTTCAAGTTCATTTCTTCAAATTCTATGGCTAACTAATCAAATGCATCTTGCAATTCATCAAATGTATAGGAATTGGAATCACAAGAGTTAGAGGTTACCTTGGGCTCTTCAAGAGCCATAAAATATAGGTTGGGCATTAAATCATCATTGGAGTCATAATCATCATCGGAAGTGTCACTTCCACTCCATGTGGCTAACATTGCTTTCTTCTTGGCCTTTTGATTCTTCCATAAAGGACAATCATACTTGACATGGCCTGGTTTCTTGCACACATAGCACATAACTTGATCTTCCTTACCATTTTGAGATCTTTTGCCCTTGTTCATCTTTATCAACTTCTTGAACCTCTTGGCAAACATGGCCATCTCTTCATTGTCACCGTCTTCTTCATCATCATCATTCTCTCTTTCTTTGATGGTTGATTTTAAGGCAACACTATCATTCTTTGGTTGCTCTTGTCCATTCTTCATCTTCATTTCATAAGTGAGGAGAGAACCAATAGTTCATCCAATGAGAGAAAGTTGAGATCCTTGGATTCTTCAATAGCGATCACCTTAGCTTTCCAAGATTTTGGGAGACTATTCAACAATTTCTTGACCATCTCCTTGTTTAGATATGTCTTCCCTAAGGCCTTCAACCCATTAATGATATCCATAAATCTATCGGACTTATCCTTGATGCTCTCATCGGATTTCATCTTGAAAAGCTCTTAGTCAAGTGTGAACAAGCCAATCTTTGATTCCTTGACTAGACTTGTTTCTTCATGACTGGTGACCAATTTATCCCATACTTGTTTGGCATTGTCACAAAGGGATACTCTATTGTACTCATTAGGACCCAAGGCACAAAAGAGAGTGTGCATAGCCTTGGCATTGAGTTGAGCCATCTTTGAATCTTGTGCATTCCATTCCTTTTCTTCCTTAGGCTTTTCCACATTACCAACTTTCTTCATTGGGATGAGTGGACCATTCATGATTATTCTCCAAACCTCATAATTATTTGCATGGATAAAGAGTTTCATCCTAGTTTTCGAATAATAGTAGTCATCACCATTGAAAAGTGGAGGTCTCACAATAGAATGTCCTTTTTGACCAATAGGTGTAGCCATAGTTTCAAAGGCCATGAGACATACTTCATCATTTACAAGCTTTGGGGCATTGAGCATCTTGTCACCACTTTGCATTTTCTTTAAACTTTCAAAAGGATCTTTTTTCAAGGTTGTTAGACCTACAAAAGAGACCAAAGCTCTGATACCAATTGTTAGCTAACGTGGTGATTAAATCAAAAGGGGTGAATTGATTTCTTAAAAATTAATTAAGGAATTAAAGCATAAGTAATAAAATTGAGAAATTTAAACAATATACTTAATTTGCCAAGTAAATATGCAAATAAAAAGAGTAGGGAAAGAAGATCAAACACAATCGATTTATAGAGGTTCAGCCTTGTGCCACGTCCTATCCTGTAGCCTCACTTGCCAAGGAGTTCCCAATTCACTAACTTGAATTGCTACCTTTTCAAGGACAAGGTATAACCTTCACAATCCCTATCTTTCATGTAGTCTAGATAACAACCTCTTCCCCTATCTTTTCAAGGCTTAGATAGAACCTCTCTACCTTTTAAAGGCTAAAGTAGAAACCTCCCCTTTTACAAAGGATTTTGTGTAAACAAGATGAGCCTCTAGTAGTCTAGGTGTTTACAAGGTTTAGCACAAAAATTAGAGACTCTACAATGGTGCTTTTACAAAGGAATACAAGAAAAATGGAAGGATTAAGCTTAGAACATTGAAAAATACTTGAAAGCTTGAGAGAGATGAAAAATATGACTTTGATCTTTCTCTCTTGTGTCTCTTACTCTTGGAAGTGTTAGAGAGTCCCTTTAATACATTGGATATGATTTATGACCGTTTGGAGTTGATTTGGATGGAAAAGAGCTGTTGGAGCTTCAAAAATCGAGCTTTAAAAAACTACCCAGCAGGCATGGGATCGATCCTTTACTGTTCAGGGATCGATCCTTTCTCTTTAATATGACCGTTGGAAGCTTATTATTTGAAAATCTGGCTGTTGGGAAACCAAGGGATCGATCCCTATTGTTCAAGGATCGATCCTCTAATGTCCTGCAAAGTGACAAACGATTCTCTGTCTACAGGGATCGGTCCTTCAGGGATTGATCCTTCAAGGATTGATCCTTCAGGGATTGATCCTCTCTTGAAAATGTCTTCAAAATTTGATTTCTTTTGTTTTGAAAAGAGATTAACTTGTCTCAAAAAATTTTTGAACATAGATATACATTTAAGAACATGTATTTTTGAGAAAGCCAAGGAGTTTAAAATATTTTAATATTTTCAAAAATAGTTTCAAAATAATTAAAAGAAATATGCTAAATTGAAAACATTAATTATCAAGCTAATTAAGCTTAAGATTTTGTCATTTCAAAATTGAGATCAATTCAAAGCTAACATAGCTAACAGTATTATTCCTACGAAATACTATAATAAAACATCAGAAGCTCTGAAAGCTACCAATGGTGAAAAACTCAAAATTACATACAAAATTCCTAATACAGAAATCTGTAATAAAAGAATCAAATATCAAACATGCTTCTTAATGGTGAAAGATATAATGCAAAAATGTCATACTAGGCACACCTTTTATATATTTACTCAAACCTTACAAAGTGACGAATCAAGAAATCACCACTAAAGTATTAAACACCAAAATAACATTCCCTTTTATAGAAAAACAAAAAGTTAAAAATCTTAACCTCTTAAAATCTTTGTCTATTCATACAGGACAAATCAATAATTTAATAAATTATAAACATAAAAAATTTCTTTTCTCAAGGAAGAAATTCACTTCAAAAAATTAAGTGACCAACTAAAAACAAAATCTGTTCAGCAAAAGATAGAATGAATCAAAAACCATATTATAACAACAATCTGCTTTGACATCCCAAATGCCTTTTGGGACAGGAAAAAACATGCGATAAACCTACCTTATGAAAAAGATTTTGATGAAAGACAGATTCCTACAAAAGCAAGACCAATCAAAATTTCTTTTCTCAAGGAAGAAATTCACTTCAAAAAATTAAGTGACCAACTAAAAACAAAATCTGTTCAGCAAAAGATAGAATGAATCAAAAACCACATTGAAACAACAATCTTCTTTGACATCCCAAATGCCTTTTGGGACAGGAAAAAACATACGATAAACCTACCTTATGAAAAAGATTTTGATGAAAGGCAGATTCCTACAAAAGCAAGACCAATTCAAATGAACAAAGAAATGGAAGAATTCTGTAAAAAAAGAAATACAAGATCTTCTCAATAAAAGGCTAATAAGAAAAAGCAATTCACCATGGAGTTGTTCTGCCTTCTATGTAATAAAAAATGCAGAACTTGAAAGAGGGACACCAAGATTAGTAATAAATTACAAACCATTAAATATGGTATTAAAATGAATCAGATATCCAATCCCAAACAAAAAAGACTTGCTACAAAAACTCTGTAATGCCAGTATCTTTTCAAAGTTTGACATGAAATCATTATTTTGGCAGATACAGATCAAAGAAAGCGAAAGATATAAAACAGTATTCACAGTCTCTTTTGGCCAATACGAATGGAATGTCATGCCATTTGGATTAAAAAATGCACCATCTAAGTTTCAAAGAATAATGAATGATATTTTCAATCCTAATTCTCAATTTACAATTGTTTACATAGATAATGTTCTAGTATTCTCAGAAAATGTAGAGCAACACTTTAAACATCTCAATATTTTTTCAAGATTATTGAAAAAAATGGTTTAGTGGTTTCTAAGTAAAAAATTAGCCTATTCCAAACACGAGTAAGGTTCTTAGGACATTATGTCATGCAAGGAACTATTACTCCAATAGAAAGATCTATAACTTTTGCAGATAAGTTCCCTGACCACATCTTAGATAAAACCCAACTTCAAAGGTTCTTAGGTAGCCTCAATTATGTCATTGGCTTTTATACAAACCTTAGTAAAATCTGTAAGCCGTTAGATGATAAGCTTAAGAAAAATCCAAAACCATGGACCAAAATTCACACTAATAGTATTCAACAAATTAAGAAACAAATTAAGGAGTTACTCTGCTTACACCTAGCAAACCCAAATTTCCCAAAAATAGTAGAAACTGATGCCTCGAAAATAGGATATAGTGGGATCGTTAAACAGATCAAAAATAAAAAAGAACATGTAGTTCAGTTTACCTCCAAACATTGGACACCTACTTAGCAAAATTATAGTACAACCAAAAAAGAGATTTTATCCATTGTTGTATGCATTACAAAATTTCAAAGTGATTTGCTCAATCAAATATTTTTGCTCAGAATTGATTGCAAATCAGCAAAAGAAGTGTTACAAAAATATGTTCAAAACATTGCATCAAAACATATATATATATATATATATATCAACTCTAGGTGCTATTGAAAACCCATCTATTTACAAAGTAGAAAATGATGAAAAGAATCCAACTTTTTCAAATGCTTCTTACTTTTTCATTGATTACAGAAGATCAAGAAACTATAATATCAAACGCCCAAACTTTTACATACCCATTTGCTTAAAACATCAAAACTTCAATCCAATATCTTTGTTGCAAATTTTTTGCTTGATGGGTACTGCGAGTGTGGTTCAATGGAAGAAGCAGTCAAGTTGTTTCATAAAATGCCTGAACCTGATGTTATGGTTCTTTGTTATGGTTTCTTAAAATGTGGCTTTCGGGTTTTGAACCTGATGGGATTACTTATCGGAGTGTGCTTTCAGCTTGTGTTGCTATGGAAAGAACTAGCTTTGGCAAGCAGGTTTATTCAGTTACAATGAAAATTGGTTCTTTTTGAATGGATATGTTCGTACATGAATGATTGATTTGTTTGCAAGAAGTTGTACCTTTGAGGATGCTTTGAGGGTGTTTATGATGTTTCAAGTTGTGAGAATGTGATCTGTTGGAATGCAATTATATCTGCAGCCGTTAAGAATGAAGAAAATTGGGTTGCTTTGGATCTTTTTGTTCAAATGGGAAAGCAGTTTTTGATGCTAAACAGTTAAACGTTCTCAAGTGTTTTGACTGCTTGTGCTGCACTCTAAGAGCTTGAGATTGGAAAAGAAGTTCAAGGGTGGTGTCACAAGATAAGGACTGACACAGAAAGTTGGAATGCAGAAAAGGAAAAGAGAAGAATATAGAGAGAGTCAGAGAAGAATTTTGAACATTCTATTTGATAGCTTTTTCGGTAAAATGATCTCTGTATATATAATAAAGCTGAACGTTCTAACAGAATTCATCTCAGCTACTAACAATTAAATAAAAATGGACAACTGTCCAGTACATATTATTCTTGCTTAATAAACCAGTACAATCCAGCTTAGCTTGTAACGGTCTTCTAGATGTTCCTCTCGTGACTCTGCTTGGCTCAATTACTGGCTTAGTTTGAGCTCAATCCTGCTGTCTGGCTTAGCTCAGCAGCTTCCCTTGCAATATCCAGGTCATAAGCTACTGTTTTCAGCTCTTCTTCACAGTGGCTCTGCACTTGCTTCTTCCTTGCTACCCTGGCATTACTCTCATCTGCCATTTTCATCACAGGTGGATCATTAAATTTGGTGCGGTAGATGTCTTTGTGGAAACTGCCTTGAATCTTGATTGACTTGTATGTCAAGTGTGGAGACATGGATGAAGCTGTGAAGACATTTTCATGGGTGCCTACACGAAATGTGGTTTCTTGGACTGCTATCATTTCTGGATTTGTGCTGAAGGATGATTGTCTCAATGCCCTAAAGTTTTTTAAAGAAATATGAAAGTGGAAATAAATAACTACACTGCTACCAGTGTAGCTTCTGCTTGTGCTAAACTAAACATGATTGAAGAGGCAACACAAATCCATTCATGGATTATAAAGAGTTTGTTTTATATGGATTCAAAGATACAAGCTGCTTTGGTAAAGATGTACTAAAAAAATAGGAGTAACTGGTTTGGCTGAAATGGTGTTTAAAGAGATGGAGAGCATAAGGAGTCCAAATACTTGGGCTGTGTTGATTTCTTCTTTTGCTCAGAAACAAAGTTCTCAACGGGTAATTGAATTGTTACGGGGGTCTGAGACCGGATAGGTTTTGTACTAGTGTCTTTAGTGTGGTAGAATGTATAAAACTGGGTTGATCTTTGATCTTTCGTTTGAGATTTCTCTTTTCACAATGTACTCAAAATGTGGTAGCTTAGAGGACTCCTTAGAAGTATTTCATAGTATTCCTCTCCATGACAATATTTCATGGGCTTCAATGATTGCTGGGTTTATAGAACATGGCTATGCAGAAGAAGATGTTCAAATGTTCAAATGTTCAAAGACATGCTGTCTGAAGAAACCAAACCTTATAAAATGATTCTAACTGCAACTCTTTCTGCATGTTCTTCTCTTCATTGTTTGAGTAAAGGCAAGGAAATTCATGGGTATGCAATTGGTGCTGGGCTTGGGAATGAACCACTTATTTGTAGCACACTTATAACTGCATACTCAAAATGTAGTGCACTAGAATTAACAAGGAAGGTGTTTAACATGCTTGTCCAAAAGGAGCTTGTTTCATACGTCCTTGATTTCTGGGTATGCACAAAGTGGTTTGATTAAAGAGGCAGTGTTGCTTTTCTGTGCAATGATGAAGTCTAATTTGGTAGTAAACTCTTGTACACTTTCATCCATTCTTAGGGCTGGCACTCAACTTTATGCAATTGTACTCATAAAAGCGGGCTTAGATTCTGAAGTTTCTGTTGGAAGTTCACTTGTTACAATGTACTCTGAATGTGGGGCATTAAAGATTGTATAAATGCATTCGATGAGATTGATAAACCTGATTTGATAGGTTGGACAGCTATGCTAGCTCAGCATGGAAAAGGTGTAGAGACCTCAAGAGTCTATGAGCTCATGAAGAAAGAAGGAATCAACCCTGACTCAGTAACTTTTGTTGGGATTTTATCTGCTTGTAGTCATAGTGGACCGATTGAAGAAGGTTACTTACTATCTTAACTCAATGGCCAAAGACTATGGAATTGAACCCGGTTACCATCACAATGCCCGATGCCTTCAATTGGGGAACACTAATTGCTGCATGTAAAGTACATGGAGATGTTGAACTTGAAAGGCTAGCAGCAAAAAAGGTTATTGAGTGAGAACCATGCCATGCTGGAGCTTATGTCTCCTTATCTAATATTTGTGCAGAAATAGGTCACTTGGAAGGAGTCCTAGAGATTAGAAGCCTGATAAAGGGAACTGGGGTGAGGAAGGAACCTGGACAGAGTTCTATGTGAAATTCAATTATTTTTTTATTTGAAGGTCTGCTTTGATCTTTGGCTTCAGTTACCGGCCTCTGTGATTGGAGTTGTTTTGTTATTAAGTCAGACAGCTTTGAACCTAATCAGCAGCCCAATGTACTGGAGTTCCTCATGAGTGATATATGCATTGGAGAGTAATGAGGTTTTATGCAAGGAAAGAAGTGGGAAAATTGGTGACTGCTAACATTGGACTCGCATGGAGATGTGTATGTAGGTTGGCTCAAACAAATTTGTTTCATTTTTCAATTCTCCCAAAGGTGAAGCTAACCACTGCTTTTACTTGGGAAGTCGGTTGGCTTGACCAAAATTCTTTTACTTTCTCCAAAATAACTTTTGATACAGATCACGTTCTATTCTTTGTTGGGCTGTTTCATGCTATTTGAACTGAAGTTTCACAGTTTCCCAGAAATTGACTTATTCTCAAGAATTTGGAGCTAGCCTTGTTTTCCTGGATGAGGACATTCCTTTCTTGAACTCTAGTAAATGCATGCGAATTATACTTTGAAGGCAATTTATTCTTGAAATTTTAATCGTTTTTATTCATTGTTCTTGTCGGCTTATTTGTACTCAAATGTTTTAAGATTTTCTCTCATGCTACTATCTATTCACAACTCATGCAGAAGTTAACCTGTTGTGTGTGTGTGTGTGTTGGCAGATTGCATCATAGAGAAGTTAATACGTCTGATTTATTCTTATCATCGATTTGAGCTGTTGAATGTGGTTGGAGGAGTTCTTTAAGCGCCTGCTAAGGTGCTTTAGAGTCATGTTTTGTCCACCCAACTGCGTTTGCAAAGAAGAGGACAGCTTCGCGGATGGCCATAAATTCGGCCTAGTTAGAGTCAGTCAGTCAGTCATTTCTAATTGATGTAGAGAATAGATCTCGAATTAAACCTGTTTTATGTGGAGAACACCACCAAATTCCTGCATGGCCCGGCATACCAAGTGCAGATCCATCGGCATTCTTTTTAGTAGAGCCACTAAGAGGACAGTCAGGACCGTGAGCTGGATTTTCAGATTGTTGATTTAGGTTGAGCTTCCGTTTAGGATTGTAATTAGCACAGTTTTTAAAATTAAAAATTATGTTTCATCACAAACGTAATGCTAAATCGGTTAAATTTTGGGTTTTGTGATTAAAATCATAGTTTGATAACCCAAATAAAAAAGCCAAAAAAATAGAAGTTTTGCGATTTGGAATCTAACTTTTGGTGAAATAATTTTATTATTCTCATATCTCTAAACATTTAGTATTTTAAACATTTTTTTAATCTTTTAATTCCTCTTCGTATTTTTTCATAACAACGCTAAACACGTAAAAATTCTAAATCACATTTTTTCATCACACTTTTTAAACATATTTTTTTCAATCCAAAATTTTTTTAATCCAAACTTTTTTCAATAGAAATACTAAATTGTATCTATCGACATTCATGTTAGTTTGCTATTATTACTACTAGTAATAGTCTTAATATTATTGTGTTGACATAAATGTGCATAAGATGTACTATTTATGGTGAAAAAAAGCTTACTATTATTACCACTAGTAATAGTATTAATATTATTGTGTTGGCATAAATGTGCATAAGATGTACTATTTATGGTGAAAAAAAGTTTAGGTAAGACCAGAGTCAGGGCATGAAAAGATGTACTATTTGAATACAGATAATTATTCATTTGGTCTTTATAATGTATATATTTTTTAGTTTAGTAGTTATAAAGTTAAAATTCGCAATTAAATATTTAAATTTATTGTATATTTTATTCAAAATAATCAGGGAAAGAGATGCGGAAAGATTAGAGGTGTTCATGAGTCGAGTTGGGCCGGACCTATGTATGATATCAACACAATATATGTTTGTTCAAGCCCAGTCCGGTCCGAAATATGGACCTAAAATTTTGTCCAAACCCGCCCATATTTATAAATTGATAGTCCAAACCCGTTTAGATCCGTCCATATTTTTTTTTCTAAAAAAAGTTTAAAAAAATACGTTATTTTTTATTTAATTTTTAGTAATTTTATATATTTTTTCTTTTACTAAGTTCTTAAATATGAACAACTTAACATATTTTTTTAATATTTACATTATAATATTATATATATTTAATTTTTATATGACATAAATTACATAATATATATAATATATATTATTAAATTGAAAATCGGGCCGGACTTAATCTTTGAATGTTATGCCAAGACCTGGTCCATTTTTTAAATGGTCCTCATTTTTTGCAAGCCCATTTTTCGGGCTTAATATTTTTATCCAAGCCCTCCCAAATATCAGGCGGGCCTTCGGGCTTGGGCGGATAAGCCAGCCTTTGGACAGGTCTAAGAAAGATGCAACCCCTCCCCTCCCCTTTCTTCTCTCTCTCCTCTCTTCCTCTCTTCTTTCATTTTCTCTCTCCTCTTTCGGTTTTTTTTTTCAATTTCAAAAATAAAAAATCTATTTTTTTTTTTAATTTCAAAAGTAAAAGATAATATTATATTTTTATCGCATGTCAAAATTTTATTAAATGTTTTTGACATGTTAGTCAATTGATTAACAATGTTAATCAAAATGACCAAAATATATAATAGAAGTAAACTTTGAGTATTTAATCGAGAATTTTTATTCTCTACATGTCAATATGACAGAAAGTGGTATAATTCAAAGGCTAAAAAGAATATTTAATCCATTTGAATAACTAAGAGAATTTTACTTAAACTATTAATCATGTTTACTATTCCTTGGGATATAAACGAAATACTTGTACTCGCAAGTTACTCGAGTTTGATTAAAAAAAATCCAAATTCGGCTTGGTCATTGTCGAGCCAAGCTCGAGCAGCTCGAGTTATCGAATGAGCCAAATTCGAGTATCTTAATACCCGACACGAGTAGCTTGCAAGCTTAATCGAGTTTTTATTTTTAATTAGTATTGAGAAAAATCCCAATTCAAACTCGAGCACAAATAATCGAGTTTGAAGTCGAGTATGAGAATCAAACACATTTTTTACTAGATAAACGAGCCTAATCGAGCGAATTCGAGTAATTCGATTTTTATTTCGAAAAGAGCTTAAGTTTTAAAAATAAAATTCGATCGAGCTCAAGTCGAGTTTCGAAGTACAAATTTCGAATTAAACTCGAACTTCTTATTGCTTGAGCTCGACTCAGCTCAATTACTTACACCCCTAATGACTACCATAGGTCTATTTATTTTAAGAATTTCATTGCCATTGACTAATATTCTTACCCCTAAATCCTTATGAATTAATATCCCTTACACAAATACATATGGAATGATCAAGCTAGTTGTCGTGCATTCTTTTACTTTTCTTTTGTGAAATTGAAAATGGTCATTAGAATTTGGATGAAGGTAGACTTGACAATTCATGTATTTATGTTGTGTTTGAGGATTTTCTTGTATCATAATCGTGTTTAAGATATTTTATATTTATATAGATTTTTACGTGTTAATAATTTGTATTAATTATATAGATTTTGACATATTCATGTATTCGTGTCGAGTCCGTATTTTTTTTCCGTATCATATCGTGTTTCGTATTGTGTTTTAATTTTTTTTTTGTATCGTATTCGTGTCATATAATCATATCAAGTCCAATAATATAAAGGCAGCTGATAAGAGGAACCCTAACAAAACATCTTACAGAGCCATTATTACAAAGGATGCACTTTCAACTTTTCTTTAACCCACACCTGTATATATCTTTTTGTTTTTTTTTTAGCAGCAGTGCAATATTTTATTGAAATAGATAAAAAGATAATTGTATCTGCCCAAAATCCAAGTTACCTAAGAAATGATCTACCCTACAAGCAAAAAAACTACAACCTGTTTAACCCACACATTTCAAAAGGGAAATGTGTAAATACCTAAAAAAAACGACTACCCTTCAAACTTAAAAAAAGCTTGAACCTTGATATAACCCTGTAATACACGATAAAAACAACTCAAGATCCTTTTTGTTACAAGACGGCTTAATTCAAATAAACCAAATAAGATCCAATCATCCCCAATATTCTACCACCCATGAAGAGTCTTTCCTTGTCCAAGTATGTATTTAACCAAACAGCATAAAGAGTCCCAATACCCAATAAACTTGAAGTCCGCATCTTCCCTAATCCGAAAACTTGTAAAACAATCATAGAAATAAATCTGTTTTGATAGTTAAGTAATCAAACTGAAGCATCTCGCTAGTTCTTTGGCATGAGGTTGCCTAGAACGCCTATACTGCTATGTTCAAAAAGTCTTTCCATATATGAATAAAAAACGCATCCCATCTAACTGAGTTGAGACATTGTTCCCATTTACGGCCAATTACAATCAGAAAGATACTTAAAGAGATTCTACCTGATTGGCATAACTATGCTAATCACCCAATTAGTCCCCAAAAGAACCAATAATTAGAATGAATGCCTAAGATGTTCTAACCCTCTTGTAAAAAGCGTACAAGAGTTCCCTTAGTTCCCCAATAAAGACTGGCCATAGAAATTAATAGAAAAACCGTCAAATTCAGAGAATTTACCTATTCCTACAAAACAAAACAAATTGTCAGATAAAAAACCTAGTATGAAGTCGTCACCAATCTTCCTCCATACAATTCCCAAATACATTATTCGCTGATCCAAGCCATGAAATCTGTATCTCTATTAACACCTTGATGTGCCAGAGAATCTGCAAAAGCATTTGTCAATCTTCCCTTGTGAATCACACTACAATCTTTCAATTTTCCCATTATACGATCTATCACGGTGAATAATGATGTATGGAGCCGTGGCCTAATCTCTTTTGACTTGCACCAAGCAACTACAGTCGTTGAATCACTTTCGACTACCAAACTAATTGTTGACAGCTGTTTTGATTGGATAAACTTGAAAGCTTCCTTTATTGCTCTCATCTCCGCCTCATTAGAATCCATCACACCTACCGACTTAGAAAACATAGCCAGAACTATGCCTTTATCATTTCTTAAAACCCCTTCTATCCCAGCTAGCCCCGGTTTTCCTATCACAGATGCATTCGCGTTGAACTTCCACCAATTTACTTGCGGGACAATCCACTCTACAGAAATTTGACTTTGTCTTTCTTTTTTGGACCTAGAAAAGACCTGGGATTATGGATAAACTCATCCATTGACTGAAACTCGCCTGGCCATTTTGCCCAACACCACCAAGCAAGTCTGCTTTTAATCATGAATAACAAAGAACTGACATCTATGTTCTTATCGTTAAAAACTAAAACATTATGCCACAACCAAATAATCCAAAAAATATCTAAAAATAACATGAACCATACCTTCTGATTAGTTGAGTTTAGAGTCAGCCCCAACAACTGTACGAACCAGTCATTGATTGAATTCGACTGCACCATATTCATCTCCCACAAAGTGCAGACTAACTTCCAAATTACCGAAACACATCTGCATGGTAGAAAAAGATGATCAACTGTTTCTTCTTCGAACTTGTACAATGGGCATTTTAGATTATCACCTACCAAAATATTACAATTCAACAAATGCATATAAACAGGAAGCCTGTGTCTAAAGAGAGTCCATGAAAAGATCTCCACTTTTGGCAGAAAAAGATCGCGCCATTTGTACATATCAAAAGAAACTTCTCCCAGTGCAACACCTTCTACTACTTTTCTAAACCATTTTGATTTGTAGTGTTTGTCCAATGAAGGTTTCCATATTAACCTGTCCTTCATATTAACGTCCAACTGGATGCCACGTAATAGATATAATAATTGCTGCCATTGTTCGACTTCCCAATCGAATAAAGTCCTACACAACGGAATCCTCCATTTCTACAACTCACCGTCCCACCACCCAAATTTATTGACTACTGCATTTTTTATAGAGGAAAGGACATATATTCTCGAAAATTATCGAGCAGCACCTCAACATTTATCCACCTGTCCTTCCAAAAGAAAATTGAAGCACCATCCCCCTATAGCATCCCTACATTATCAGAGAAAATAGCCTAAAATTTTCCCCTATCTCTGAGTGGCTCAGTAATACCTTTCCATATTGCAGATACTTTAATCCTTGGCTGATGTCTTGGAATTATTTCACTAGACTCCATTCCATACTTAGCACAGATAACCCTTTTCTAGCTGCTATCATCCGAGAATAAAAAAATCCATTTATTAAGCAGGGCTTGGTTTTGAGCCTCAACCGGGATTATACCCAAGCCTCCATTTCTAGTACTCCGACACACTGTAGACCAATTCACCAAATGCAATTTATGCCGATCCATTTCCATCCCAGAAAAAGTCTCTCTGTAACTTCTTTATTTTCTGTATTATCGAAGTCGGTGCTTTGATAAGTGATAGAAAATATAATGGCATACTAGCCATCACCGATTTGATCATCGTCAATCTTCCTCCTGTTGATAAGTATTTCTTCTTCCAAGAACCCAATCTTTTTTCAATCCTATTGATCATCGGATCCCACATAATGGTATTTCTCTTGTCAATCCCTAAAGGTAGACCAAGGTACTTTAGTGGCCCATCAATTATTCAGCAAGCAAGCAAATCCCCCCATTCCTTTAAAACCTCTGAGTCAACATTTATGCCTGCCATGCAGCTTTTTGTAAAGTTAATTTGTAGTCCCGGCATTAATTCAAACACCTGAGTGTGCGCTTTATATTCCGCAATGATGTACTAACAGCCTCACAGAAGATCATCGTGTCATCAACAAACTGCAAATGAGTTATTTCTATTCCCTGGACTCCAACCATCGGCCCTCTGAATAAGTTCATCTCATTAGCTTTACCAAGTAACACGCAGACTTTCGCTACAATGTTGAAAAGGAAGGAGATAAAGGACAACCCTGTCTTAAACCTCTCTTCATATCAAACTGAGCAGTCGGTGAACCATTAACCAAAATAGACAGTGGCACTGAGTGAATGCACCCTTTCATCCAATTTCTCCATTTGTCACCAAAGCCTATTCTTCCTATAACATAGTCAAGAAAATCCCACTGTACACAGTCATATGCTTTGGCAAAATCTAGTTGCATAACACATGCTCTCTATTTCTCTTTCTTTTCCCAATCAACTGTTTCATTAGCAATCAACAAACCGTCGAGAATCTGTAGCCCTTTTATAAATTAGATTGTGCTTGTCCAATAACTTATGGCATTACCTGTCTCAGCCTGTTAGCCAGAATCTTGGCTACTATCTTGTATAAACATCCCACCAGATATATTGGTCGAAAATCAGACACCATAATTGGGGATTGCATTTTCGGAATCAATGCAATAAAGGAAGCCTTGACACATCTAAGCATTACACCTGTCTTCCAAAAATCAAAAACAAAGTTTAAAATATCATCTTTCAGAATTTCCCATTTTCTTTTGATGAACCCCATATTGAACCATTTGGTCTAGGCGCCTTCAAACTTCCACAATCCTAAACTGCCGACAACACCTCTTCCTCAGTTATTTAACTCTCCAAAAAACAGACACTCGATGAAGATCACATGTTAAATTATAACCAGGCACTGTAATTTGCATATCTTTTGGGCAATCACTAAAATGAGTAGAGAAATGATCGAACACTACCTTCCAAGCTCCTGCGTGTTGAAAACCAACCGTCCATTGTTTAACAATTTCTCCATATTATTTTGCCTCTTCCTTATTTTTGTAGTTGCATGAAAGAACTTAGTATTTTTGTCCCCGCACTGAAACCATGTCAACCTCGATTTCTGTTTCCATTGAATCTCCTTCATTCTGAATAACCGCCAGAATTTAGTAGTTAAAAGGATCTTGTTGTCTTTATCAGCATCTGTTACCACCCCCTGAATCCACTTTGTGTCAATCTCCCCCAATTCTTTCTCTACAGTTCGAATTATGTCCTCCACAATTACCCTTTTGTTGCTTTGCCAGTCTTTGATGACTCTCTTCAGATTTTTGAATTTTGCCCATGCACTGCCATTTTTCTCCTTATCCTAGACATCCGTAACAACTTTGTCAAAACCCTCTTCCAAGAACCAATGATCATAAAAGCAAAACGGTATAGGACCCCAATCAGAGCTTTTCGATATTAAACAAATTTCATTATGGTCCGATAAATAATTAGGCAGTCTCAATAAAGAAATGTCCGAAAAATGATGCAGTAAATCTGGAGTGAACAGAAATCTATCCAATTTGCTCCAAGCATAGACTCTCTAGCGGAACAACAAGTGAAATTACCTCCTCTCATAAGGACCTCAATCAACCCTGCTTGAGCCATAAAGCTTTGAAAGTCAGCCATCACTCTCATGTTATAGTGCCTGCCAGTTTGTTCATCAATGTGAAGAATTGCGTTAAAATCACCCCAAATAACCATGGTCCTGAAAAAAAAAAAAACCCATCATGCTACTCAGTTCCCTCCATAACTCCCTTTTGCCCTTATCATTGTTAGGCGCATAGATGTTGACTATAGCGACCTTTGTTTATTTGGATAAAAGTCTTGATCAAAATCATGAATTTGAATCTTTTTATCTTCCCAGTCACCATAAAACGTTGTCATCCCATAATGTTATCAATCTACCCGAAGCACCTTTTGAACCCACTGATTCTATCGATCCATTGTCGTCATACCAGATCCATCTCCAAATTCTTTGTTCCACCTTCTCCAACATGGTCTCCTACAAAAGAAGAATCCACAGCTTATTTTTATTGGACAATCGCCTCACCATTCTCACCTATTCTTTTTTTCCTATCCCCCTAACATGAAAACAAATGACCTTCATATTAACAAAATATCACCCAGTGTAAAAATCTATTTCCACTTAGACAACTCTCCGAGCTCGGACTACCTATGCATCCCTCTCTTCCAATTCCATTAACCTTCTTTCTATCTCAATGTCGTTCCCGTTACTTTCTAGACCCATCTTCTTGCCCTGTATCCATGTTAATTGTCCTTCATCCGGTGAAAAACAATCATGTGGAGTAGCTAGTAAACCCGATTCCCTATTCTCGAAATCCTTCAGTTGTCTGAACTCGTTATCAAAAAGGCCCCTAAAACGTGTTCGCAGATATTATTGGTCACTAAATTCAAGGTCAAAAACTTACATTGTTTCCTAGGCCTACCACGTTTCTTAGGAGTGATTAACACCACATTCTGTTCATTCTCTCCACTAGCTGCATCAACAACAACATCCCTATGATCTTTCAAATAAGACTGTACTTCTCGATGAGTGACCTCCTCTGTTTGCTTCAAATTGCGATATTTGTTCCCTACTTCACTACTACCATCTTGTACCATCCCTCTACCATCTGTTATCACATTTTTATCTCCCTGAGATGGAGAAGAATCGGTAGAAACTATTACATCAGGTACAATGTTCCTCTCTACCATGTATGAATCACCGCTGTTACCACTGTCACTGGACTCCCAACTTTGTTTGAGGTTATCCGGATACTTTAACGAAGAAGTAAAATCTCCCAAAATTTGAATAAGATTTATCTGGCCATTTATAACACAAGAACACTCACCATTGAAAGAGAAAGGCTTTGAGCATGAGATCAAGATCCTAACTACATCGAACTTTCTCTTGATAATGTCTTTTCATCAACCGCAATGAACGTCCCCCAATGTTCTGCAAGTAATCTAAAAAAATCTAGATTCCAGTAAATTAGCGGTACCCTCTCTACCCTGATCCATACAAAATAATCCTGTGCTACATCATGTGGTAGCCATGGACGAATCTCTTCGAACCAGTCACCTCTCCACCTGTCTTTTTCTTCTAAAAACCTGGTTTGGTCCTCCACATTATCAAAAGAGATAAGCACTCTCTTATGATCGATGACAGCCACCCTGCAACCAAGATAACCTTGGCTCCCAAAAAAATCCTCAAGAATTTTTGGTTTACTCAATTCATGCAATACACAAACAGCTGATGTTTTTAACCATTCATCGGATTTTACTACATCTCCTAAATCAATAGTGAAAGTAGATGGTTTTAAATTACTAAACACTTCATCCGTGATAATTGGTTGTAGGTAAATTGCTTTCTGCACCTGTTCAACATTCCCAGCTTGCTCAACAGCAACCTGTTCTGATTGTGAAGTAATAATGGTATCCGCTATGTCTCTCCTTCCAACACTGTGCCCTATACGTAACTGATCAACAACAGCAGTCTGTGATGAATGGTCTGGTTGAGAACTATTGTTAATACTCACAAAACCCTTATCTCCTCCATTCTTTACAAAACGATCATGACCTCTAGATCCAAACTGCACAAAGTCTTCATTAATAAGACCTTTTGATCGAACATGTATCGCCTGATCCGAAGCAACGTATCTAGGAATATTTTTTTCCACAAAACCCTAACCTCTGTAGGATTTTGTATGGAACGAATTTTTCAATCACCAGTTCCCTCAACCATGAAAGAACCAGATCTGATAACCTGTACATAAGAAGGACTACCATCTAAACACCCCTTGTTTACGACAATCCCTTTCCCTTGATTCTCCTGGCCATCAACGTTCTTCACCACTCGTTTGCCATCGGCGAGACTTGTATATCCATCAGATCCTTTTTTGTTCGATCTCTGATCCACACTTTCAGCATCCTCTTTGCCACAACTTGGGCATATGTTCTATTATCTCTAACAGTAGCTTTTAAAGACATCTACACACGTTTCTTTTTAGGTAACCTTAATTGAGGAATAGAAACCCTACTAGATTTCTTCTCTGGCCCAAATCTAGCCCTAGATAACACTAACCTTCTCTCCAAGATGAACTCACCATCACACTTGATTACTAATCGTCTTGCATCTGCTCCCACCACACGAATGAAATCGAAAATATCCACCCGACGTGATCTTCTCTTCCTTGACAAGAATAAATCATAGACTCTCACCACTCTCGCGAAGTAATCCAAAAGGAGATTAAACTGAACCCTAGGATGGAGATTATTGATGAAAATTGTATCAATTTCATTATTATCGACATCCTAAACTTGCTTGATTGGATTGGTTTCCATGGAACCATGGTTGCGAGAGAACTTACTTGGCCTTTTACGCATCAATTTAAGTTGTTATTCTAACAGATTCAATTGCACCTGTATGTATCTTAATTATTATAATGCACTTTATAATGGGTTACAAAGACATTCTTTTGACCAAAAATGATGAACTAACAAAAAAGACAAAGAAAAAGAAAGCTTCTATCTATGTTACTCGGATTCGGGTGTGAATGTCAGACATGGGTATGTGTTCGACATGGGTATGTTCATTTTCCCTCCAAAATTTTCATATTTTTGGAGGGTTATTGGAGGATCATATCCCCATACTCATGTCCTGATATGAGTCGGACACAGATACTTCAAGAGAAATGAAGAGTCGGAACAACATAGGCCTCTATTCTTCACTTTTCAGTATATCATCTGCCAGCTCTGAAGGACTGGTTTGGAATTTAAATTTCAATAGAACTAATGCTAAATTCTGGAGTCAGCTTTAACTCCAGTTCACTAGGAACCAATCAGAGAAGATCGAGTACAAAGAGTACAAACTTGAAACAATCCACTGTCATGATAGTTGCATAACATCTGCACTATTTACCTGGAAACACAACATTGAAAAGTTTACAAAGAATACAATAAAGTCAAGTAATAATATTGAAGTGAATCTATTACAAGAAAGATGATGCATTTTCAATCTTCTATAAACTCGTGGAAATGAAGAGCTAGATATAGTAGCTTGCAAGTTAAACGGCAGTAAATATTTGGTGCTGAAAACCCCTATACTTTCCTTAACTGATAATCAATATGATGCAGAATGCCTCTTCCTGACTTTCAGAAACTTAAAACAAGACTTCAAGTTCGAGATTTGAAATGCAAAATGTGTGTGAATAGACAAAAATAGTATCTTAAAAAGGGTTATTGTCAACAACTAGTTCTATCCTTTTTGCTTAACTTGAACAGGCAAACTATGTTGCTCCGACTCTTCATTTTCCCTAAAATACTCGTGTCCGACACCTGTATCCGACACATATTTGGACATGGTTATGAGGTTATAATCCTCCAAATATATGAAAAACTTAGAAAAAATTGAGCATGTTAGATGTCAATGGTTTATATAAGTGTATAAATATGAAATACATATATTAATACATAGGTTCTCGTAAGTAGATATACGGTGTATAATTAAGTTACACAATTGATATCAATATTGAATAAGAAATTGATCTCTAAACACCCACTTGAAGAGGAAGAAAAAAAATGGTTGATGTTGTGCATGGTGTGGAATCCCATATTAGAAACATAAAGGCTTATGTTTATATTTATACACAAACTTAGGCTGAACCACACGCGCGCGCCCAGATGAGTTTGGGTTAGTAATTAATTTTTTATTACCCAACCGACCAACTGTTTTAATATGTCTATTTTCAAACATGATTGTTCGGTCCAAACCGAACTGGTTCAGCCTTCACCAACCAAGAGACTTGTCTAAATAAGACATGTCTGTTTGGATTGTTTTTTGTTCCAAAGGTTGTGTCTGACCGAACCGTTTTTGTCCAAATGGTTCTGTCTGTTTTCCAATAATGGTGTCTTGTCCGAACAAGGTTCTAGTTTCCTATAAATACCGAAGACCAGTATCTGTTTTCTACACTGAAAAATTGAAATATTTTCTCTTCTTGCATGAGAGAGACTTCCTGCATTTTTGGTTCATTGTGTTGTTTCGAATGTGCTCTTGACTACAACGTTATCGAAGAGACTTGAGAGACGAGTTGCAATATACTGTAAGCACCTGAAAGACAGGCAATAATCGTCTTAAGGTCAGAGGTTCAACCTTGACTCTATTTTTATATTTTGTTCAAATCTGTAAGTGTACTTTGTAATATTCGGTTTTGGTTATAAAGTGTTATCTACTATTATATGCATTAATGTTCGTATATTAAAATTTTAATTTCTAAGTGAATAGCAATCTTTATTTTAATTCTATATTTATACAGTACTGGAATTTAAACTTGTTAGATTCGGTTTATTAGCAAGAGAGATAACAAACTTAAGACGATTAGCTTTTGTTATTTTATTTCATTACTATATTTTATGATATATATACTTTGATATATATTATTTCACTTGTTATTACATATATAAATTTTATACTTATTTTTAGTAATATATATTGTGAACATTTTTTATTATTTTTTTGATACACTACTTTGTATTAGTACTGTAATTTTTCTTCTATAAAAATATGTACTAAAGTTGATCCTGTTATTTTGAATAACAGATGGCAGAACGATCTACCAGTACTGCTAGTGTGCCTGTAGCGCCACAGCCACTACATGTTACACATGGTGAGAGGCCCGAGAAGTTCAGTGGTCTGGACTTCAAACGTGGACAGCAAAAAGATGCTGTTCTGTTTAACCACCCTCAACCTAGCCCAGTTCCTACGGGAGAAGGCTCCGGTTCTCATTAAAGGAGAGACTGATCCTACGGTTGTAACCTCAGTGGAAGCATGGAAGCATTCTGACTTCTTATGCAAGAATTATATCTTCAATGGATTGGACAACACGTTATACAACGTGTATAGCCCAATAAAAATAGCAAGAGAGTTGTGGGAGTCCTTAGAAAGAAAATACAGAACCGAGGATGCTAGCATGAAGAAGTTTGTGGTTGGTAGGTTTCTGGAATATAAAATGGTGGACTCAGAAATCGTGATCAGCCAAGTCCAAGAGTATCAGTTGATCCTCCATGAAATTACTACCGAAGGAATGATTCTTAGTGAATCATTTGAGACATCTGCTTTGATAGAGAAATTGCCACCTTCGTGGAAATATTTCAAGAACTATCTAAAGCACAAGAGAATGGAGATGAGCTTAGAGGACATGATTATTCGGCTAAGAATCGAGGAGGATAACAATGGTTCAGAAAAATGACTAAAGTTCAGACCATAGAAGCCAAGGCAAATGTTGTTGAACATTCGCACAAGACCAACAAGAGGAAACATGTTGGTTCTAGTTCTTCCCAAGGTAATAAGGGAACGAATTTCAAGAAGTTCAGGGGAACTTTTTCGTGTGCAACAAGCTCGGACATCGAGCAAAGGACTATCATCAGATTAGGAAGAAGAAAGCTCAAGTCAACTTAGTTGATAATAATGAGATTGAGCTCGCTGCTGTAGTGTCACAAGTGAACTTGGTGGAAAATCCTAAGACTTGGTGGATTGATACCGGGGCCACTTGTCATGTATGTTCTAAAAGGAAGAGTTTCTCCAAGTATAAAGAAGCTGCTAATGATGAGCAACTATTTATAGGAAACTCTATGATCTGCAAGGTATGAGGCCATGGAAGGTGGTGCTCAAGATGACCTACGGTAAAGAACTAACTTTGAACAATGTGGTTCATGCTCCTGAAATTCGAAAGAATTTGGTTTTCGGCTCTCTGTTGAGCAAGAATGGGTTTAGGTTTGTATTTGAATCCTATAAATTTGTACTCACTAAAAGTGGCATTTTGTCGGTAGAGGATATCTATGTGATGGGCTTTTAAGCTCAATGTAATAACTATTGTACCAAAGAACAAGAATATTAATAATACTATTTCTTCTGTTTATTTGGTTGAGTCCTCTAACTTATGGCTGGTAGATTAGGTCATGTAAATTACAAGACCTTGCAAAGAATCGGCAATTTGGATGTGCTTTCGAAAATTATTATTGATAAAAATCACAAATGTGAAATTTGTGTGGATCATAATTGGCTAAGGCTCATTTCTATTCGATAGAAATAAATAGTGAACCTCTAGATTTAATTCACACTGATATTTGTGACTTAAAAATTGTACAAACTAGAGGCGGTAAAAAATATTTCATTACTTTCATTGATGATTGCACAAGATATTGTTACGTCTATTTGCTAAGAAGCAAAGACGAGGCCTTGGAAGCTTTTAAGCTCTTTAAAAATGAGGTCGAAAATCAACTAAGCAAGAAAATTAAGATAATAAGGAGTGATAGGGGTGGTGAATATGATTCATTGTTTAATGAATTCTATTCAGAAAATGATATCATCCATCAACCATTGATCCTTATTCACCTCAACAAAATGGTATTGCAGAACGCAAGAATCGAACATTGAAAGAAATGATGAATGCATTGTTGATAAGTTCAGGGTTACCTCAGAACTTGTGGGAGAGGCTATTTTAACAGCTAATTATATTTTAAATAAAATACCCCACACAAAAAAACAGAAAAGACACCTTATGAATTATGAAAAGATCGAAGATCATCCTACAAATACATGAAAGTGTGGGGGTGTCTTGCAAAGGTACTTTTTCCTCCACCTAAAAAGGTCAAAATAGGACCTAAAACTATTGATTGTGTTTTCATTGGATATACATACAATAGTACAGCTTATCGTTTTCTTATGCACAAGTCGAACATTCCTGATATTCATATCAATACGATAATTGAATCAAGGAATTCTTCGTTCTTTGAAGATGTACTTCCAAACAAGGAAAAACAAGAAAATAAGACTACTAAGAGAACTCATGAGTTCTCAAGTAGTGATCAACATATGGATAAAGAGGAACAAGAGAAACCAAGAAGAAGCAAACGGGCTAAAGTACCAACTAATTATGGTCTGAATTTTCTAACATATTTATAGGAAATGAACTTCAAACTTTTAACAAAGCTATGTCATCTCCAGAAGCTCCATTCTAGAAAGAGACCATTAACAAAGAAATAGAATCCATTATGCAAAATCATACATGGGAACTGGTGGATCTTCCTCATGGGCATAAGCCTTTAGGATCCAAATGGATATTTAAGCGGAAGATGAAGGTAGATGGATCGATTGATAAATATAAAGCCAGGCTTGTAATAAAAGGATACAAGCAAAATGAAGGCTCGATTAGTTTGATACATACTCACCAGTTACGAGAATAACATTCATTCGAATGTTAATAGCTATAGCAGCTCTTAACAATCTCAAAATACACCAAATGAATGTTAAGACAACTTTCCTAAATGGAGATTTAGACGAAGAAATCTATGGAACAACTCGAAGGGTTTAAAGTTCTGGGATAGGAAAGGAAAGTGTGTAAGCTTGTAAATCATTATATGGTTTAACACAAGCTCATAAACAATGGCATCAAAATTTTGAATATACAATGTTGTCAAATGGTTTTCGCATTAATGAATGCGATAAATGCGTATACGTAAAGAATACGAATAAGGGATATGTCATTGTTTGTCTATATGTAGACGATATGTTAATCCTAGGCAGTAATGATGAGATCATTAAAACTACCAAAGCATGGTTGACCAATAAATTTGATATGAAAGATATAGGTGTAGCAGATGTGGTTTTAGGAATTAAAATTTCTAAAACACAAGATGGCATGGTAATAACTCAAGATCATTATGTGAATAAGATTCTTGAGAAATTCAATAAGAATGATACCAATATAGCCAAAACACCCGTAGATGTTAATTTACATCTAAAGAAAAATACTGGTGACGCAATATCTCAAATAGAATATTTGCGGTTAATTGGTAGTCTCATGTATCTCATGAACTGCAAGACCAGTCATAGCATACTCCGTTAGAAAATTGAGTAGGTTTACAAGTAATCCTGGAAAAGATCACTGGAAGGCCAAATAAGGGTACTCAACTATTTGAGATACACCTTAAGTTATGAACTGCACTATACAAGATATCCTGCTCTGCTTGAAGGGTACAATGATGCAAATTGGATATCCAATACTAAAGATTCGAAATCCACTAGTGGATTTATCTTTACTATTGGAGGAACTGCAGTTGTTGCTACCTTAAAAAGTCTAAAATGCCCCGTCACGGGACATCGGCTCGTTAAGTGTGACATTGGAAATTATAGAGGAAAAGACAACTTAATTCCTCTTAAATTAAAATTGAGAGGGTTTGAAAACAATCTTGAAATGGAGTCGCCACCAATCTTTTTTGGCTAGGTGTGATCGGCCACCTATTAAAATCGATTTTTATAACATATTTTAAAAATAATTAAAACATTTTTAAAACCAATTTTGAAGTCTGCGCTTTGAACCAGAGAAAACAAGTGCGGGTTCGGGAGTCAATTACGTGTGGGGAAGGATTAGCACCCCTACAATGCCCGTATAAAACGGTACCTTATTAGTCGTGTGTTATCTTGAGTCTCGGTGAAAGTCGGTTTTTATATTCGGTATTTAAAAGTAATTCCCTTAAAAAAAATATTATTACAGAACGATCCGGAATTTATTAACATAAAATTTTCCATATTTCCCGACAAACTCGGCAAAACATGGAATTTTTCCTTGATTTTGAAATTCTCCGAATCACCCTTACTTAAAAAGAAAAGATATTCCGTCATTAATGATAATTGATGATATCCTCTCCGACAGACCCAACAGAGAACTCATGAAATATTTTAACTCGAGAATAACCTTTGTTTTATATAAAAAAAATCATTAATTATTTTTCATGCATTTTAGAATCATAAAAAATGATCATGAATATGAAAAAATATTACTAAGATAAAAATTTAAAAAAATGCATATTTATCATGGCATGACAAACATTTTATTATGACATGGCAAAAGAATTAATGACATGACATACATGACATGGCAAAATCTAAATGACATGGCCAAAAGAATGAATGACATGGCATGGCATGGCATGCTTGACATGGAAAAATCTTAATAACATGGCATGCTTGAAATGGCAAAATCCTATTATGACATGCAAAAAAATTAACGACATGGCATGCTTGACATGGCAAAATCTAAATGAAATGGCCAAAAGGATGAATGACATGCTTGACATGGCAAATCTTATTATGACATGGCATATGAATTAATGATATGGCATTCTTGACATGGCAAAATCTTATTGTGGCATAGAAAAATAAATCATGTCATGGCATACAAAGAGATTCACAAAATGACATCATCATAGAATATTCATAAACATAGAATTTACATAATTAAGATGACAAATGTAGATATCATGGAATATGCACACATCATCATTTTGAAATTGATTTTTCATGTGAGGAATCACATAAATGGCATATTTTGGAAAATATTACCGTACTCCCCAGCAAAGCTTGGAAAATAATTCTTTCGTATGACATTTACATGATTCCGAGTAAAACGAAAACCATACTATAGACACCTAATTTTGTCCAGACCACTAAATCAGGTATGATTTCTTCCTAAAGTGATGTTTCAAAATGCAAAAAGGCTTTTCTCATCCTGCTGGTGATACTCCGAGACTTAGTCTAAGAAGGCAACCATAAAAAGTCAAACTTGAAAAAGTCAACCTCAAAAACGTCAATCTCAAAAAGTCAACTATTAAAAAATTTCAACCCACTTTCAAAATCAAGATTTGAAGTTCAATTGAAATATGGTGAAAGAATTTTGATAATCCAAGGTCTACATTGAAAGATATAGAGGTCAAAAGTTGGGTTACGAAATTTCAGTAGAAAGGAAACCGTAATTCAAGAAATTTGGGGAAAAGTGCTTAAACGATCAAATTGGTCAGAATTGAAGGTTCCAAATGAAAGATAAGCACTGACTACAGGTAATGGAGAAGCTATTTGGAAGAAAACTGAAAGAAAAGTCAATTCGGAAGAAAACCGAGAATTAGGATTTTTTCTGGATTTCGATGAATTTTGGAAAAATTGCAGAAATGACCCGATTCGGTAAGACTAAAGCCTTGATTGATGAGGATTGATTAAATAAGAATAGCCCAAGGTTTAGTTTGAAGAAAATTTGAAGATCGAAATTGTTTTGAGCAAAATCGGGCTTCAGAGGCAAAAAGGCAAAATTGGAAATTTTGAGGGAAATAGCAAAAAGACTCCAAAAATTCTGAAAATTTGCAGATCTCGTTCTTAAATCATTTTGAAGAGATTGGTGAAAGAAAATCTTGATTCAGAGTTCGTTTGTAAAATGGCCAAATCCCAGGTCCACTATGCAGAAATTCAAAAGGATAAATCCCGGAAAAATAGTAAATGAGCTCCAAAAATTTTGAAAATTTGCAGATCTCATTCTTAAATTATTTGGAATATATTGGTGAAAGAAAATCTTGATTCGGAGTTCATTTACAAAATGGCCAAATCCCTGGCCAACTATATAGAAATTCAAGCAGATAAATCCCGAAAAAAAATAGCAAATGAGTTCCAAAAATTACCAAAACTTCCAGACCACACTTTTAAATTATTTTGAAGATATTGGTGAAAAAAATCTGGATTCGGAGCTCATTTAAAAATAGTGAAAGTTCGGATGCACAAAAAAGCAATTTCGGAAAAAAAAATCCAAATAAATAGTAAATGGACTCGAAAATTTTTGAAAACTTGCAGAATTCAATTTTTTATTATTTCAAAAGTATTTAAAGAAGAAAATTAGAATTTGGAGTCCGTGTGGTATTTATTTAGGTTCGGGGGTCAAAAAGGTCATTGTATCGGAGGAGCTGAAAAAGGCAAATTTGTAATTAAGAAAAATATGAAAGAAGAAGGAAATGCTTCCTCCCTTGGTCAGCCAGCATAGAGGAGAAGAAGGAAGCTTGATCAATTTAATTCTTTAGTCACTATCAAGCTCAACATGCTTCCACTAGTACCTTGCAAATGGTCCCCCCTTATCCAATGGCTTAGGTGCCTTGTAGAAAAGTTGAATACACCATTCAAGGGCTGGGATTAAATTCCAAGATGAAATTTTTATTTTTCATGAAAGAATCCTAATCCAATGGCCAAGAATAGAGAAAGAAAGATGAGCACAACTCATCCAAGGGTAGGCACTCATTAGGCCAAGCAAGGGAGTGAATGCGATTGGTCCTCATTTTCATCTAAGGGCTGAGGTTATTACAAGGGCTGAGTACACATTTTAAGGGCTGCTATCAATTGGCAAGATGACATTTTTATGTTGTCATGAAAATATCTTAATCTAAGGGCCAAGATTGGAGGAGAAAAAGTGCAAAAATATCCAATGGTTGAGGCGTCATTCGGCCAAGCATGAGAGAGGGGGGAATGTTTTATTTTTCCTTAAGTGGCTGAGCATTTGATGGGGGAGGTCAGTAGCTAATGGAGAAAAGAAAAGGTTTTTGAACAAAAGAAAGAAAGCTTTTGTTAAGGTAGCCATTTTACCATTGCTACTACATTTTTTTTCTTCTTCCTCATGCTTTATTTCTTGTTTTCCATGTGATTTCGTACCATTTTTTTTACATCTTTCTTGTTGTTCTTGCTTTTCAAAAAATAAATAAAACAATGGTTAGGCTTCATGATCTTGATGAAAATCAAGTGATAATGGTTAGGGTGGGCTTTGTCCAATATACCAACCATGGAGCTCATCTCCATTTTTTTTTACCTTAGTTATTTTTTATGATTTTGAGATTGAAAAGGCTTCATGACCTTGATGAAAATCAAGACATAATGGTTAGAGGGGCTTTTCCCAATGTACCAACCATGGAGCTCATCTCTTTGTTATTTATTTGCTTACTTTAACTTGCTTATTTCTATTATTGTTTATCTCTATGTATATTTATATTCTTGCTAACCATCTTGTTCTTTTGACTTATGTCATATTTTTGCATCTTGGGGCTATTGTCATATAGTTTAGGCCATTTCCATTTTTCATATCATCTTCCATAGCATTTAGTTAGGTCATTTTACATGACATTTCTTACAACACTTTGGTTCCTAGGCCATTCGGCCATGTGTATTTTCTCTAAGCTTTAGGTTATTTTTCTAGGCCATGATATTTGCTATTTCATTTATACATCTAGGTCATTTTACATGTCATTTAGCTTTAGGGCATTTTTATTATTCCATGTCATTTAAGTTTAGGTCATTTTATTATTCTATGGCATTTTACATGCCATTTAAACTTTAGGCCATTTTCATATACCATGTCATTTTACATGTCATTAAGACTTTAGGCCATTTTCATATGCCATGTCATTTTACATGTCCTTTAGCTTTAGGCCATTTTTATTATTCCATGTCATTTGCATGTCATTTAAGCATTAGACCAGTTTCATATACCATGGCATTTTACATGTCATTTAAACTTTAGGCCATTTTCATATGCCATGTAATTTTACATGTCATTTAGCTTTAGGCCATTTTCATATTCTATGTCATTTGCCATGTCATTTAGACACTAGGTCATGCATGTTAAGTTAGGATAGCATTTATTGTCATGCAAACTCATGCTAGGCATTTAGGTTATTTATGCCATGCATCACTAGACTTTAAACCATGCATTTCATGCATTCACTTTGCTAAATTTTCATGCATTCCATGTAATGCCACATGATTATTGACTTAGGCCAATCAATGGCTCAAAGCCATGCTCACTTGAGCATACTTGTGGAAAATTAAAGGGTTATCAAATTGATTATTCTACCTTTGTGATTGTTTTTACTTAGCCAATTTTTGTCCAAGGTTTTTAAATGTTTTAGCTACTGGTTTTAGGTCTTTAGGAGGATCTCCAACATTTTTACTTTGATTTTTAAATGATTTTATCAACAGCAAAAAAATGTGTTTTGGCAAAACAGTTTTTCACCCAGTACTCGTACTTTCTCGATTTTTCTGGGTAGTCATCTTTAATCAGAAAATTAAGTCAATTTTTTTCGTGTAGTTTTAATGTTATGAGTCTCCAATATTTGTTTTAGATTTTTTGAATTTCTAAAAATAGTTTAAAAAATCGTGTGTTAAAATCAGACAATAGAGGCAGATTTGAATTCAAAAGAAAAACAATTGTTGAATTTGGCTAAGGCATTTAGAGGGGGTTAGTTAAAAGCTTTAGCTAGTGTCTTAGGATAGTTTCTAAGCCTTTTTAAACTCTAAAAATGATTTTATAAACCTTGGGTTAAGGGTGGTCAAGTCCGGGATTTAAACTTAGAAAATTAGAGCCATTTTTAAGAGGGTTTGGCTTGGGTTTTAATCTTCACTCAAGCTTTTCAAAATTGTTTTCAAACAATCCCAAAGTATTTTGGTTTTAGAATATTAATTTGATATATTTTCCTAAGGTAGCCGGATATCTTTTTAGATATACTGATTTTCTTAATTAAAGGAAAAAATACATTTTTATGCATTGCATTCTCTATGTTCATGCATATTATATAATATGTGATTTTTGATAATTTCCATGATATTGTTATTATTTTGATTTATTTTATGGTGTTATGTTGTTTGTTATATGGTTTTGAATATTATATGTTATCCTATGCTTTCTATTTAGTTATTTATTTTTGTCACATTATTTAGCATATACTATGTTCATGAATTATTATTTCTATCTTCATGCATATTACATGATAGCATTATTTTATGTTTCATGTCATTTAGATTATATTCCATGTCATTTAGGTTGTATTATTTAGAATTGCCATGTCATTTAAATATGCCATATCATTTAAATTTGCCATGTTATTTAAATCATTTTATTCCATTTAGAATATATCATGTTACCTAGGTCATCTCATTTCATATAGAATATATTATTTCATTTAGGATATTTCATTTCACTTAGAATATACCATGATACTTAGGATTTTTTATTTCATCTTGAATATACTATGCCATTTAAATTATATCATATCATTTAGGTTGCATTATATTATCGAGACTTTGTTATGCCATTTTATTTATGTCACACATATTCATATTTAAGAAAAAAAATGTTTTGAAAAAGATAATAATTTTCAATAAAATAAAGATATTCCCTAGTTAAAATAATTCATGAGTTCTCTACCGGGTTTGTTGGGAAGGATATCATCAATTATCATTAATAACGGAATATCTTCTTTAAAACGAGAATGATTCGGAAAATTTTCCAAAATAAATAAAAATTTCTATATGTTGCCACGTTTGTCGGGAAAAATAGAAAAAATCTGAATTAATAAATTCTGGATCATTTTCAATTAAAAATGAAATGATTTTTTCTTTAAATTGGGAATTAACTTGAAATACTAAATTAAAAAGTGACTTTTTACCGAGACTTGAGATAACGCAAGATTAATAAGGTACCGTTTTATACAGGCGTTGTGGGGGTGCTAATCCTTCCCCGCACATAACCGAGTCCCGAACTTGATTCTTCGATTTTCTCTGGTTTATAACGCAGACTTGAAATTGGTTTTAAAAATGTTTTAATTAGTTTTAAAATGTTTTATAAAACCGGTTTTAATAGGTGGCCGATCATACCTAGCTAAAAAAGATTGGTGGCAACTCCATATCTTTTCCAAGGTCATTTTCAAAACCTTCATTTTTTAAGAGGAATTAAGTCGATTTTTCCTCTCTTTTTTTAGTGTCACGCCTAATGAAGAATAATAAAGTCTTGCGATGAGACCTTGTTGTTATTTTTTTAGTTATCGACACATACCTTTTGATTCCATAAACACGTGCGTTGTAACCTCCCCGAAAAACCCCGACAAAGATTAGGAACTAATTCTCGCCAAATGTTTAGGAAACCGAAAAGCACATTTTTGTGTCAAATTAAATAAAAACATTTCAAAATATGCAATGCATGAAGATATATTTCTCCCTTGAAGTAAGGATATCAGAATACCTAAAAAGGTGTCCGACTACCTTTGAAAGAAACTTAAATTGGATTTTTGAACCGAATGACTTTGGGCTCGGATTAAAGAACATGTGAATTTTGGTATGAAAAAGGCCATGGCCGAACCCTTCTCTAAAAAGGCTCTAGTTTTTCCTATTTTTTAAAACCCAGGTTGACTACCCATGACCCGATCTTTGTAAAATCAATTTTTATCCTTGAGATGACATAAAAAACAACCTAAAACAATAGCTAATGACTCCAATCACTCCCTCATTTTTACAAATAAAAATAAAAAAATTGTTAGTTTAGAAAAACTCATTTTTGACTCCCAAAACCAGTTTTAGAAAACTATTTTTCTACCTTTATAAAAAATTCAAAAAATTCTGAAAAAGTTAGTTTTGACTTGAGACATGATGTTATTTATGAGGAAAAATCAGTTTAAAATTTGGACTAAATATGCCTAGATAGAACCTTAAAGACAGAACAGTAAACTAAAATATGTTTTACCGAAAACCATTTTTCCACCCTTGATAAAAAATTCTAAAAATCCTCAAAAAAAAATACCAGAGGCTCCTATAAGGGTCTACTAAATGTGGTTAGAAAATATTTTTATTTGGAAAAAAGCAGCTTGGTGAATATATTGCCCAAAGTCAGAATATCCAACTAAAAAACATTACTTTTTCAACTAGTTTGCACAAGAGAACTTGGCTAGAGATCATTGATTGATCTTAAGCCAAAAATCAAGTTGAGAATGATATGAATGCATTATTTTACAACAAAACAATCATATGAAAATGAATCAAAGCTAAAAAATATAAACAAACAAAGAAAATGAATGTTGGCTCAATGGTTGGTTTCTTGGATATAGTCCTACCTAACCAAAATCACTTGATAAAAATCAAGATCCTCAAGCTTCTCAAACCTTTTATTTCATTTTTTTTAAAAGAAAACAAAAGGATAAAACCTATCCTACCACAATGGTGAAACCCACATACAACATGCAAGCAAGAAAATCAAGCAAAAGACAAGCACAATAAAGCCTCCAAAGTTTCAACCATAGTGGAAATGTTGTAGGAAAATTTTGCAACCTTTGTTATTTTGTAAATAATAAAGAAGAAAAGGAAAAAACCTTTAGAAATTTATTTGGAAACCTTTTATTCAACAAAGAAAGTTAACAATCACATGGAAAAGAGGAAAAAAATGAAATCAAAGAAAATAATTGAAAAAGAAGAGAAGAAATAGCTACCTAGCAAAGCTTTTCCAAATCAAGCATTCAAACTTCTCCTTCTTTCTCCCTCTTTCTCTCTTTTCTTTTTCTCCTTGAGAGGTTTTTTTCTTTTTTTTTCCTCAAGAGTGTAGTGAATAGCCTCCTTGAAAAAAATGAAAATCCTCTTCTCCTGGTTTAGGGCTGGTCGAATGGTCTATCTTCATAGTGAGAGTGCTAATCTTTTTTAGCCTAAGTCATGCTTTGCATGCTCTCCCAACATCTTTGACACATGGCTAATTCTTGTCCCCTATTTGCATGATGCTTTTCTCAAATTAAGGGTTCTTGTCCCCTTTTTGCATGATGCTTCCCTTAAATTAAGGGTTTTATAACCTCTTATTGGCCAATAATACCACCTAGATTATTCTTGTCTCCTATCTCTACAAAATATCTAAGCCACTTGTCATGATCATATGGCTTACTATCAAAATATCTTCCTAGGTGTCATTTTTAATCCATTTGGCATCATCACATAGCCTTTACATGCTCTTCACATGGCTTTCACATGGCTTTGCAATTAGGAGGCCTCCCATTGGCCAAAAATGCCATGTAGGCAAGTAGGGGAGAATCTTGTCCTTTTTTAAAAATGTCATATTGCTACTCAATCTTGGCCATTTGATTTAAGACGACCAAACCTAAACCTTCCATCCATGAGTTGGCTGAAAATGGTCAGGAAATTTCCAGGCCATTCCTCTTTTTTATTTGTAAAATGGCCCTCTTCGGTTTTTTCGTTAAATTATATTTTGGCCCCCAAACTTAATTTATTTGCAAATGGACCCAAATTTTGGATTTTTTTAATCCATCCCATCCAATATAAAACTCAGTTCTGGAGGTTTTCATAATTTTTCGAGCTCGTTTTGCATTTTTCTCGGATTTTTCTCTAAAATTTCGGTTTAGTGCCCCCCAAACTTTGTCTATTTCCATTTGAGCTCTGATTTTGTATTTTTATTCTCCAATCCATTCTATCAAATATAAAACTCAGTTCTGAAAGTTTTCATAATTTTCTGAGCTCGTTTTCTATTTTTTTCGAATTTTTTCTTAAAATTACGGATTAGTCTCCAGAATTTAGCATATTTGCGTTTCAGCCCCAATTTCGGGTTTTCTTCTTCTCATTTCCTTTTTTCCATCCTAAAACTCAGTTCTGGAAAGTTTTGCAATTGTTTGAGCTCGGATTCTATTTTTCTCGAATTTTCCAAAATTGCCTTTTAGCCCCTAAAACCTCGGTTTCACTCAAAATGGGCCAAATTTTTGGATTTTCTTTTTCCACTGCCTTTGTCATATATTGAATTGGAGTTGGACCGATTTTGACAAATTTTTACATCTGAATTCCTCTTTGATTTGGTTTTTCTCTTTTTTTTCAAAATTTGGACTTTTCTCTATTTTCCCATTTGTCCTCCAATCGGTCCTTCCTTAGGATCCACTTCAAATTGGGACTTGGGGTACCCTTGTTTATTTATTATTCATCAACTGGGGACTTCAACTTCACCGAATTGGACCATCTCTGTAGTTTTTCCCAAATTTGTGAATTTCCCATTTATTCATAAAATCTTTATTTTTCTTTTTCTTTTCAAACTGATTCCTCCTTCAACTCTGCTTCAAAATTGGACCTTCCAATATCCACATTTATTTATCTTATTCCATTTGGAACCTCCAATTTCGTCCAATTTGATTGTTTACGCACTTTTCCCCAAATTTACAAAATTTTCCATTTTTCCAAAAATGGTAATTTCCAATTTTGTCTATTTCTTCTTCCGATTGATCCTTTTGGTGAAATTAGACCTTGAGATATCTTTTTTTATTGATCAAATTTCAATTTGAGGTTTCAATTTCATTCAATGTGATCATTTATGTATTTTTCCCTAACTTTGGAAATTCCATGCTTTTCTCCTACACTAAATTTTGCAATTTGTCTTTCAACCTCTCTATCTTCAATTGTAGATCTCCGATTATCAAAATTCCTTCACCATTGTTCAATTCAACTTCGAATCTTGATTTTGACTGAGAGTTGACTTTTTTAGTGGTTGACTTTTTGAGGTCGACTTTTTCATAGTTGATTTTTTTTGGATTGACTTTTTTGCTTTTACCTCCGAATCAAAGTCTTAGAGACCCATCTGTGGAATGAAAGATGATTCTTTGCATTCTAGTAAATGGAAGGAAGAACTTACCTTGTTTAGGGGGCCCGGACAAAATTAGGTGTCTACAGCAGTGTCTTCGAAATCTTCTAAACAAACGTGTATTGCTAGATCCACTATGGAATCTAAATTTATAGCTTTAAATAAAGCTGGAGAAGAAGTAGAATGGCTTCAAAAAAATTTAGAAGATATTCCATGTTGGCCGAAACATGTGCTTGCAATTTGTCTACATTGCAATAGCCAATCTGCAATTGGTAAGGCACAAAGTAGTTTGTATAACGGTAAATCTTGACACATTCTTCGAAGACACAATACCGTAAGACAATTGCTCTTAAATGAAATTATCTCTATTAATTATGCAAAATCAAAGGATAATATTGCGGATCCGCTTACGAAAGGTTTAACAAGAGAGCAAGTATATAAATCATCGAGGGGAATGGATCTTATGCCTATAAATTAAGAAAAGTTACATAATGGCAACCGAACCTAGCTGTTCGGAGATCCCAAGATCCAGGTTCAAAGGGACAACCGAATTATGTTAACTTATTGTGAGCACTAGAAGAGTTAAACACTCTTATCCATTCCTATGATGAATTAGTGCTGCCGGCAAAGAAGTTAGGATAAGCTATGCTTTTAATGATTCTTATAACTAGATAAAATCAAGTGGGGTATTGCAGGATACTCTTGATAAGAAATTGCCTATATAAGTATGAAACGTGGCCATTTCGATGAGAATTAATCAAACTAAAATCTCTAGAGTACTCATAGAAACCAGGACGTGTTCGGGGCCAAATGAACACAACCGTGAGAACCAAAGATGTTCGAAAAGAAATTATGTGATACCTATCGTCTAGTGTTACATGAAAGGCTGAATAGTTCAAGACATCATGTTCACTAGTTAGCCGAGTAAATCCGATAGTTGTCACTATGGAAGGTTCAAATCCAAAAGCTACCTATCTTGAAGCAATTACACTACAAAGTTATTCACTCTCATATTCAGAGTCAGTTCGTCATTTTAATCAGACAATTTCCATTCATGTGGGGGATTGTTAGATATCAATGGTTTATATAAGTGTATAAATATGAAATATGTATATTAATACGTAGGTTGTCGTAAGTAGATACATGATGTATAATTAAGTTACACAATTGATATCAATATTGAATGAGAAATTGATCTCTAAACACCCACTTGACGAGGAAGAAAAAAATGGTTGATATTGTGCATGGTGTGGAATCCCACATTGGAAACATAAAGGCTTATGTTTATATTTATATAGGCTTATTTTCAATATGGAGTTGCGCACCAAGGGGCACCTAAGTTTTTGTGAAGGGTGAGGACCTACACAAACATGGGTTGGACCACACACGCGTACGCACCGAGCCGAGCTTGGGCTGGGTCGGGTTTGGGTTAGTAATTAAGTTTTTACTGCCCAACCGTTCAACCGTTTTAATCTGTCTATTTTCAGACATGATTGTTCGGTCCAAACCGAACCGGTTCAGCCTCCAACAACCAAGAGACTTGTCTACTTAAGACATGTCTGTTCGGACTGTTTTTTGTTCCGAAGGTTGTGTCTGACTGAACTGTTTCTATCCAAACGGTTCTGTCTGTTTTCCAACAATGGTGTCTTGTCCGAATAGGCTTCTGGTTTCCTATAAATACTTGAGACCAGTATCTGTTTTCTACACTGAAAAATAGAAATATTTTCTCTTCTTGCATGAGAGAGACTTCATGCATTTTTGGTTCGTTGTGTTGCTTCGAGTGTGCTCTCGGCTGCAATATTATCGGGGAGACCTGTGAGATGAGTTGCAATATACTGTAAGCACCTGAAAGACAGGCAATAATCGTTTTAAGGTCAGAGGTTCAACCTTGACTCAATTTTTATATTTTGTTCAAATCTGTAAGTGTTCTTTGTAATATTCGGTTCTGGTTATAAAGTGTTATATGTTATTATATACATTAACGTTCATATGTATATATGTATGTATATATATATATATATATATATATGAAGTATTGAATTTCTAAGTGAATAGCAATCTTTATTTTGATTCTATGTTTATACAGTATTGAAATTTGAACTTGTTAGATTCGGTTTATTAAAAAGAGAGATAACAGAGCATACCTGTGTCGGACACATACCTATATCCGACACTCACCCTCGAGTCAGAATAACATAGCAACCAAGAATCTATTACCTTGACTGAGAAAGATATGCAAGCTTGAATTAAGAACTGAAGGAATTGAAAAGAAGAAGAGTACTGCATGCTTCTTCATTAACTTCTTTTCAGATGCCACAAGCTTCCACAATGAAACAAGCTTTCCCCTTTTTAATCGCAGAACTGATTTATCAACATAATACAACTCCCTCTTGGAATCATGAGATTATCAACTTTGAAGCTTCTTTAGTAGCTTCTTATATCTAACTCTGTCATGAAGAAGATCATAAGCATAATAAGTTATATGGCCCTTTTTCAACAAATCTTCTACAACAATCTTAGGAGCAACAACGTCCTTTTTATCTGACTCGAAAATCGTGTTCACAACCTCAGGATCAATACCCTTTCCTACCATAAGGTGGATGAAACCAACTGCATTATGAACTCTATTCTCCAGGGATTTAAATTGCGGTCGCGGACGCGTTTTCGGTCGCGTTGTATTTATCGCGGTTGCGGACGTAATGAATGTTACCACGGTCAATTGCGGTAAATATCGGCCGCGAATATCGGCGGCGGAGGGAGCCGCAACCGCTAAATAGGGCCGTAGCGTCGCGTTGTGGTTGCTATTTAAATCCCTGCTATTCTCTACATAAAGACAGTTTATAACCCGTCCAAATGTTGTTAAAGATGGAGTGTACCCCTTCTCAACCTTTTCCAAAAGGAAATCATAACCAGAATCAACTTTTCCCGTTTTGCAAAAGCCATCAATCATGACACGATACCTGTAACTATCTGGGACACACAGAGATTTTCACCCATTTCATGGAAAAGCTTTTCAGCCATGTTAATCTTTAGCTTCTCAGAAAAAACACTAATCATAATATTGTATGTCGCTGTTGTATGATTATTGTCGGATTTAATCACGCAAGTGCACATATCGTTAGCAAGTAATAAAGTGAAGATTAGAGCATCATTTTCACGAGAAATTGTTACCAAATTCGTTAAGTACTAAAATTAGAACAATTTAATCTTATTCAAACAATTAATTAAATTAAATAAAAGAAACTAACTAATAATAAAAGAATGCAAATAAAAGATAGATTAAATCAAATGAGAAAAGCCTAGGATTACAATTTCCCTCAACACTTCGTATGAACTTATTCTACCCTCTTAACTTGACTAATGATATTGATTTGTTAACCTAGAGTTCTAATCTATTTATAAGGATCTTCCGATGGTCTTATAAAAATATCTCTCTTAACCAATTAACTATATTCTTATGATAATTGAATTAAAGAAAAACTCATTAAGTTTAGACTCTAAAATTGGTTACACATGACACGTAAGTATATTTCTACCCTACATGCAGATCAATTCATCATAATAAATGAATATGAAATATGTGTTATTCAATCCATGTCTAACACTAAACTCCCTTTTCCAAGTTGTATCTAGGTTACCAAATCAATCTAATTGGTGGCCAAACAATTAGAAGCATTAAGAACAAAATTGAATAAACAACATCAAATATCATTAAATCAATAAAAAGAGCAAAATAATTCAAACTACATGTTGAGTTCCATTGCAATCCTAGAAAAATAAATTAGTTCATGCTAAATAATAAAAATATAAAACAAAGAAGTTTCACCATTATCAATATTACAAGAAAGATAAAGAACAGTAAAGGAAAAGAGAAAACTAAGATTTGTCAGGTCTTCAGTCTTCAATTCTCCAAAATCTCCTTAGCTCATTGAAATCTTTTGGTGACTACTTTCCTTTTAAGAAAATTAGGTTTATAGAACTTGATTCCCCTTTATTTGAACCTTAAAAGGTTTTATTTATAGAGGTTTAGACCCCTAGAATCAGAAACTTCGCATCCAAGCAACAGGTGAGTATTTCTTTCCTTTTTCGATTTTTTTATTCTTCCAATAAAGTCTACTGGGCATCTAGGCGCCGAACATTCTGCCTGCTCCGGATTTTTTCATTTTCACGAATTTTGTCAGCTGATTTGGATGGGCGAATCTTGTCCGATTTGGACGAGTAAACTACCCTTGGAAAGCTATGGAAGTCATATTCAAAAGTCAAGAAGGAAGTTTTTTTAAATAAAGATTTTAAGATCATGCTTTTCTAGCAACAAGCTCTGGAGGTCAAATCTGTCCATGTGTTGTTTTTGCACTTTTTTTTCGTCTTTTCGCACCTCGAAGCTCTTTCTCACCTTGGATTTATAAAAAAAAAATACAAAAAAACTAATTTAAACATGAAATAAATAAATAAAATTAACCTAAAAACAATTAAAATAATTAATTTCGAATAAAAACTTCAAAGACTTAATCGATTTAAATGCACAAAAATGTAGTAAAATAACTATATTTCATAGAGTTATGAATGACAAACCTTGTATCTTTGTTCCATTCTTCTAAACAGATGGTATGCTCCGTCCAGTCCTTCATTATTGCAAAATCCAAGAATCATTGTGCCGAAACTAACAATATCTGGCGCAAGACCCTTTTTTTTCTATTTCCTCAAGCAGGTTCAATGCTTCTTTAACTTTCCGAGCTTTACAGAGGCTCTCTACAAGTATATTGTATGTGATTACATTGGGAATGCACCCCTTCGTCATCGCTTTAAAAGTTTCCATCACATCTTCTGACTTAGAAGTTTTGCAGAGGCCCTTCAGCACAGAGTTATATGTGATCACATCAGGAGTAACACCATAGCTCAACATTTGATTTAGATTCTCAATTGCATTTTTCATTTTCAACTGCTTACAATAACCATCAATCAAAGTATTAAATGTAAAAATGTCAGGAAGGTAGCCCTTGGCAATCGCATCATTCAGTAAATTATTAGCATCAGAGACACAACCCATCTTGGATAATCCATTTATAACTATATTGTAAGTCCATATGTCAGGACTGCAACCATTTTCGGACATCTCATTCATCAACTGCAAGGCTTGCAAAATGAGTCCCTGAAGAGACAACCCTTTGATAAGAGTGTTATACATAATAATATTAGGCTTTAATTCTTTTCCCAAAGCCTCATTAAATACAGCCACAGCACGGTCTATCTCACCATCCTGGCATAACTTGTTAATTAAGGAACAATAGGTGAATTCATCAGTAACAAAACCCTTGAAATTCGCATCATTGATAATCTTATCTGCATTTTGTATCATACCCAATTTGCAATATCCATCAATTACAGCTTTGTAGGTAAAACCATGAGGCTCCAAACCTTCATTCACCATTTTATGCAAAAATATTTCAGCTTCTGCAACCTTGGCTCTCTTACACAAGCCACATATCTATTGTATGTAACAACATCTGGTTTCAGACCTTCCCTAGACACACTATTCAATAGACTAATTGAGTGCCCCTTTTCTGCAAAGCCCTTGGAAAAAGATATTGACTATAAAAAAATTTGGAGATATTCCACACTTCATAACCTTGTTCAGCAGCTTTTCACTTTCTTTGGACATCCCCCTTCTTGCAAAGAATATGTATAAGTTTATTAAATGCAGTGATATTTGGAGAAATTCCTAGCCTAAGCATCTCATCAAACAACTCATATGCTTCAATGTGATGGTTCTCTTCAAAAAACCGTCCCACTACAATAAGCAACTGCATTTATCTCACATCCTTGCAAAGGCATGTTTCTAAGAAGCCTCAAAGCAGCATGAGGCCTCTTTATCCTACAAAATGACTTTATCCTAATTGTGAAAGTTTACACATCAAGAACAATCCCTTTATCTCTCATTATCATGTACACCTTATGGGCTTGATTGAAATATCCGTATTCAACCAAAATATTCATGATTGCATTATATGAAAAAACCGTCGGCTCGCAATTATAAATGTTACAACCTAAAAAATAACAAGTCTCATCGCGGGATTTTATTCGTTAAGTGTGATATTGAAAAACAGAGGAAAAGTCGACTTAATTCCTCTTGAAATAAAATGAGGGTTAGAAAATAACCTCAAAAAAAAATGGAGTGGCCACCAATCTATTTTGGCTAAGTGTGATCGGCCACCTATTAAAACTGATTTTATAAAATATTTTAAAATTAATTAAAACATTTTTTTAAAATCAATTTTGAAGTCTGCACTTTTAAACCAGAGAAAACAAAAAAGCGGATTCGGAAATCGGTTACGTGCGAGGAAGGATTAGCACCCCCACAACGCCCGTATAAAACGTTACCTTATTAATCGTGTGGTATCTCAAGTTTCAGTAAAAAGTCGGTTTTAGATTTGGTATTTAAAAAAAATTCCCAATTTAAAGAAAAATAATTTAATTTTTTTTATTGAAAATGATCTAGAATTTATTAATTCAAAATTTTCCTATATTCCCCGTCAAACGTTGCAAAATATAGAAAAATAACAAGTCTCCCCAGCAAACTCGGGAATGTATTTTTTTGAAAGAAATATATTTTTTTATTAATAATAATTGATGATATTCTCCCCAGCAAACTCGGCAGAGGACTCATGAATTATTTTAACTCGGGAATGTCGCAACCTAAAAAAATAACAAGTCTCATTGCAAAACTTTATTATTCGTTAAGCGTGACAGTAAAAAAACAGAGTAAAAGTTGACTTAATTTCTCTTGAAAAATGAAGGTTTTGAAAATGACCTTGAAAAAGACATGGAGTCGCCACCAATCTTTTTTAGCTAGGTGTGATCGGCCACCTATTAAAATCGGTTTTATAAAATATTTTAAAATTAATTAAAACATTTTTAAAACCAATTTCAAGTCTGCGTTTTAAACCAGAGAAAAAAAAAGGGGTTCGGGACTCGGTTACGTGTAGGGAAGGATTAGCACCCCCACAATGCCCGTATAAAATGGTACCTTATTAATCATGTGTTATCTCAAGTCTCGGTAAAAAGTCGGTTTTAAATTTAGTATTTTAATTTAATTCTCAATTTAAAAAAAAAATAATTCCATTTTTAATTGAAAATGATCCGAAATTTATAAATTCAAAATTTTCCTATATTCCCCAACAAACGTGGCAAAATATAGAAATTTTTATTAGTTTGGAAAACTTTCCGAATCATTCTTATTTTAAGGAAGATATTTCATTATTAATAATAATTGATTATATCCTCCCCAACAAACCCGGCAGAGAATTCATGAATTATTTTAACTCGGGAATATCTTTATTTTATTGAAAATCATTACCTTTTTAAAACATTTTAAAAAATATGAATATGTATGACATAAATAAAATGACATAGCAAAGTCTAAATAATATAATGCAACCTAAATGGTATGACATAATTTAAATGTCTTAGCATATTCTAAATGAAATGAAATATCCTAAGTTATATGGTATATTCTAAATGAAATGAAATGACCTAGGTAACATGATATATTCTATATGAAATGTAATATCCTAAGTCATATGATATATTGTAAATGAAATAAAATATCCTAAGTGACATAATATATTCTAAATGAAATGAAATGACTCTAGGTAACATAATATATTCTACATGAAATGTAATATCCTAAATCATATGATACATTCTAAATGAAATAAAATATCCTAAGTGACATAATATATTCTTAATAAAATGAAATGATCTAGACAACATGATATATTCTATATGAAATGAAATAATTTAAATGACATGGCAAATATAAATGATATGGCATATAATCAAAATGATATGAAATATAAAATAATGCTATCATATAATATGCATGAAAATAAAAATAAAATAAAAATAATAATGCATGAACATAACATATGCTAAATAATATGACAAAAATAACTAAATAAAAACATAGGATATCATGAAATACTCAAAACCATATAACAAATAATATAATATCAAAAATTTAAATCAAAGATAATAACACCATCATGAAAATTAAACATAGCAAAAATTACATATTATATAATATGCATGAAAATGGAAAATGCAATGCAAGAGAATGTATTTTTTTTCCTTTAATTAAGGAAATCCGTATATCTAAAAGATATCCGGCTACCTTAGGAAAATATATCAAATGAAATATTCTAAAACCAAAATACTTTGTGATTGTTTGAAAACAATTTTGAAAAGCTTAGATTAAAAATAAAAACTTAGCTAAACCCTTTTTAAATGGCTCTAATTTCCTAAGTTTAAAATCCCGGACTTGACCACCCTTAACCCGAGACTTAAAAAATCATTTTTAGAGTTTAAAAAGGCTTAGAAACTACCCTAAGTCAGTAGCTAAACTTCCTAATCAGCCCCCTCTAAGTAACTTAATCAAAACAGAAAAATGATTTTTCTTCAAATTCAATTATGACTCCACTATCCAGTTTTAAAGCACGATTTTTTACCCTATTTTTAAAAATTCAAAAAAATATAAAAAACATACTAGAGATTCAAGACATGTGGAAATACACGGAAACAAATCAGCTTAATTTTCTGATTAAAGATGACTGCCCAGAAAAATCAGGAAATTACGAGTACTAGGTAAAAAACTGTTTTGTCAAAACACATTTTTTTACCTTTGCTAAAATCATTTGAAAATCAAAGTAAAAATATTAGAGACTCTCTAAATGACTCTCAAACAGTATCTAACACTTTTGAAAAGTTAGACAAAAATTTGCTAAGTAAAAAAAATCACAAAGGTAGAATAATTAATTTGACAACTCTTTAATTTTCCACAAGTATGCTCAAGAGAGCATGACTTTGAGCTATTGTTTGGCCTAAGTCATAAGTCAAGTGGCAAGGACAAAAAATGCATGAAAAATACAGCAAATATGATGCATGAAATGCATGATTTAAAACCTAAATAACATGAAAAATGCATGACATCAATAAAATGACCTAGACGTAAATGAACTTGCATGGCATTTAATGCAACCTATGTCTAAAATGCTTGGCAAACAAACCAATCCTAAACCTAAAATATGCATGGAAGTAACACAAACACATGACATGCTTAAACAAAATACTCAACCAAACATCAAAAAAATACAAACCTAGGAAGGCCATCGAAATCATTACCAAGGCCTGTTCCGAGTATGGTTTCTTCCAAATTGTGAACCATGGCGTCCCCATAAATTTGTTGCAACAGGCGCTTGATCTTTCCATGAATTTCTTTGACTATCCAGCTGAGAGAAACTCAAAAAGTAGTGCAGCCTTTGATGCACCTCTTCCTGCAGGATACAACACGCACCCCCAACACTCGCCTGACAAGAATGAGTATCTATTGATGTTTCCACCAGGGTCTAGCTTCAATGTTTTCCCTGATAACCCACCTCAATTCAAGTATGTTTTCTCTACTTCTATGTTTCAATATTATGCAAATATACCTAAATTGATTAATAAATCATTTGTGTTAATAAATGTAATTAATTATATTAGAGATTACGAAAAGCAAAATTACAAGAATACAAAAAATACGTAATTCAATTATGTAAACTTACATCCATGAAAAAAACCTAAATGATTACATTGTTGATATTATTAATTGTTGTAAGAGTGTCCTATTTATATAGAAGGTTTTAACCAATTTAAGAAAGAATCAAGCAAGAATATCGTATCGTAATCGTATCATAATCTCTAAAATATCTAATTATATTTTTTACTTTAACAATTTGAATCAATCGGCTTTGGCAGACAAGTTTTAGAAGAGGTTTTCTTCAACATGACAAAAACAAGTGTGCTTGTAGAGAGCATTGTGAATCAGTGCTTGGGTCTCCCTACCAATTTCCTCAAAGAATTCAATCATGATAGGAGCTGTGATTTAATGATAGCACTTCGTTACTTCCCAGCTACTGAAACTGAGAACAATGGATTGACAGAACATGAAGATGGCAATTGCATCACCTTCGTGTTCCAGGACGATGCTGGTGGTCTAGAAGTTCGCAAGGACGGGAAATGGATTCCTTCAATCGCTGAAAAAGACACATTACTGGTGAACATAAACGATGTTATTCAGGTACAACATTACTTTTCCTTTTCGATGTCATTTCTTCTCTGTTTCCTCAGTTTTTCAGCTTTTTTATACATTCAATTATACTATTAAGATTGGCTTTTAAGGTTGAGGATAAACACAAAAAAAAAAAAAATTAAAATACGATATGATATGAAAAAATAACATGAATATCACATGAATATACAAATGTGTTAAAATCTATAAAACACAAATTATTAACGTGTTTAAATTTATATAAATATATAACATCTTAAAAATGATTATGACACGACACGAATACACGGATTGTAAGTCTAGTTAACTCTTTTGGTCCTGGAAACATTGTGGAAAGGTATTGAGCAACAATAAATTCAAGAGCGCAACTCACAGAGTGGTGAGGGCTAAAGGGAGAAGCCGCTACTCGTTTGCCTTCTTCCATAACTTGCAAGGAAAGAAGTGGGTTGAACCACTGCCACAGTTCGCTAAAGACATTGGGGAGCCACCCAATTACAGAGGATTCCAATTCAAAGAGTACCAGCAATTGAGAATGAGGAACAAGACTCATCCACCCAGTAAACCTGAAGATGAAATTCGCATCACCCATTATAAAATTACTACTTAGCTGGAACACCCAGGGATTTAAATTACGATCGACGGACATGTTTTCGGTCGCATTGCGTATATCGTAATTGCAGATTTAACGAATTCTATCACAATAAAATGCGGTGAATATTGACAGTGAATGTCGATGATTTAGAGAGACGAAACTGCAAAATAACGATCTAATATCGTGTGACGACTACTATTTAAATCTCTGAGCACCATTAATATGATATCCATGTTCATTCTGTAATTTTTTTTTTTTTAATTTCCATTGCCAGACAATAAAAGTTGAAAAAGTGGAAAGTTGAGGGGCTTGACAATGTGTGGTAATCCAGGGTATTTGTAATGTTTTAATTGGGAAGTAGTAATTAAGATTTGTCATATCCTGAACAAATTACATTATCTGCATCTCCTTATTGCAACACCAAACTACAAAATTTGATTAACTATAATTTCTTTAAATGAAATTGGAGAAGTTTTTGATTGAACACTATAAAATGAAAACTAACATGGATAGATCTCATTTAGTTTTTTCAATCTCAAGAACCTTGTGACTTGTGACAATGTCTAACTTTTGTAGTTTTAAATCTTATGTTTGTTTGTTTGTTTGTTTTCTATGCTATTCTGTTCTGGTTGTTTAGTCTGGCTGCTTTGTCTGGTACTATTGTCGACTTTAACAATGAGTTATGAACCAATGAATAACACTCATCAACAACCTCAAATTACTGTCTTTAAGCGACAGGGAATTTTCAAGAATTGATTCTTTTGCCATATAAGATTTAATTTACTTATTAGTTATATCATTTAATCTACTCAGATAAAATATTGGACAATAAATTTAGGATAAATCAGCGGTGCTCATAAAATTGTATATGATATGAATTTGGGATTTAATCCAATTGATTCATGTAATTATTTTTAAGATGTGATATTTATTAGATTTAAAGTTTGAATTGACAGTTAATTTTGATTGAGTTGACAGTTAATTTTGAATAACAATTAATGTTTGAATTCACACGTTGTTTCATTTTATTTTGTTAATAATATATTGATTACGATCAGAATTTAGAGTTAAAATTGAATTACTATAACAAATTATGTAAAATATCTCAACTTGAAAACAACTTTTAAAGTAAAGTATAGATATAAAATAATACAAATACAATACGAATACACGAATCTAATTCTTTAAATGTACATTATCTGTAAAAAAAATTAAGATGGATATTAAAAATTAATTAATTTAGATTATATTGATATTCATCATTTTTATTCATATTAATAAATAAAAAAAAATAATAATAATAAAATATAAACCTAACAACTATCATACAATAACTCATAACTTATATAATATCATTTGACATAGTTTTTTTTTACTATTTAATCATCATAATATTTTTTTTTTTTTGCTTCAACACCTAAAGTTTAAAAAAAAATTACTTACATCAACCCATCTCATATTATTATTCAATATTTTAATTTTTATCAATAATTTATCAATAAAATAATTTTTTATTAAATAATATAAAAATAAAAAAATTAATATGATCTTTTTTTTTTCAAAAAGAAAAAAATCAATCATTATACGACACGTGACACAAAATTAGGAGTTATTTAAATAGTGTCACACAAACATGACATGGAAACATAACTAAAATACGACACGACATGAAAAATAAACCACAACATGAATACACGAATGTGTCAAAATTTATATAAAATAAACGTGACACAAAATTTATATAAAACGGACGTGACATAAAATTTGAAATTATTTGAATAATGACAATTAGACCTGACAATTTCGAACACGACATGAAAAAAAAAACCAACAGTACAACACGAAAAAAATAACACTAACACGACAGGAACGCACGAATGTAACGAAATGTATATGTAGACACCCGATTTTATTCGGGTCGTTTAATCCAAGATTGAATTTGATTTTTGCAAAATCGATTGTTATCGGATTTTTATTAGACCTTGGGGTCCAATTTGGATCGGTCTATGTCCAATAAATGGCAGATTTGATTTAAGTCCATTGGGCCTATTTTAAGTTTTCCCGGGTTTTTAATTATTTGGGCTTTACAATCTGAGTTTTGAAATCATTTGACCAAACCACATTCTTGTTATTATTTATTATTATATATTATTATTAATATTATTATTATATTATTATTATTAATTTTTATTATTACCATTATCATTACTATTATTATTATTATTATTATTATTCATTTCAGAAAAATCAAAAAATCATAAAAGTGAAAAATTGAAAAAATAAAAATCCAATTCTTTGAGAACCCGAATCTGTGAAGGAAAGATTACAAAATTTTGGATGTTAAAAAAGTGAGATTTTGGCTTGATTGAAGTCAAAGAATCGGTTTAAAAAAAAAAAAAAAAGAAAGAAATTTTGGGAAGGAAAAAATCATAAAAAAAACAAAGAAAAAAAAATAAATAAAAGGAAAGAAATCGGATCTGCATGCAGATCCGATTCTTGGCCATCAAGTAGAGATCCTAGGTTTTCTTCCATTTGAATCCCTATAAAAACCCACCCCACAGCACATACAAAGATCACGAATCATATAGGGAGAACACCAGATTTCTCAGCAATCACAGCAATAAAAAAAACCTCGGTTTTCCTAAGGTATTTTATAGAAAAATATTTTTCTTTGTTTACTTTCTGTTGGAGGTTGAAAGTAGTGTTGGAAAAACACTAAAAGATAACAAATTTTTTTTTTAGGTTTCGAATTTCGAACAAAACAAGGGCAAATCTCGTTTTCTTTCTAGAAACGTTTTCGTAAAAATTATTTCTGAAAAGCTTGAAGTTGGTTTAGAAGGGATAGGATCTGAAACTTTTAAACTTGATTTTTGGGTTTGATTTCAAAAAAACAAGGGGAAATTTCTGGGATTTTCAGTTTTTGACGACGAAAACTTGAAAAATATGAAGTTCCCGATGACTGTTTGAAGTTTTCGGTCACCGAAAATCGGATTTGAAGAACATGGGGGAGATGGTTTTGGGGTTTCAGAGAAAAAAATATTTTTTTTAAAAGGGGAGAAGAATGAGAGTTGAAAAAAAAATTGATTTTAAGGTTGGCAACAGGTCGGCAAGATCCGCGCTTAGGCCTCGTTTAGCATTGCTTCTGGCACAGCTTTTGAGGTCAAAAGCTGCTTTTCACTGCAAACGCAATGCTAAACAAATAAAAAAATTTGGCTTCTGCTGTTGAAACCATGGTTTGAAAAGCCAAACCAAAAAGCCAAAAAATATAGCTTTTGGGCTTTAAAAGCTGGCTTTTGGATAAAATGACTTTATTATCCTCACATCTCTACACTTTTATTATTTTAAACATATCTTTTTTTGACATTTTAATTTCCTACAACACTTTTTCACAGCAATGCTAAACACTTAAAAGTTTTTAAACCACACTTTTTCACCACACTTTATAAACACACTTTTTTCAACTCGAGCTTTTTCCAACTCAAGCTTTTTCCAACAGCAATTCTAAACTAGCCCTTAGACTCGCGCGTCTGCCTGACCCAATTGCAAGGATTTGTTTTTTTTTTTTTTTTATTTCTTTTACATTTTTCTGTTTTCTTTTCTCTTCCAATTTCGTTTTTGTATTTTCTTTTACTTTTCATTTTTTTTATATATACTTTAATTCATTTTTTATTTGGTCGTTTATTTTAATTAATTATTTGTTCATTAATTAATATTTGATTTAAGTTTTTATTTAGTGAATTATTTGTTTTATTAATTGATTATTTATTTGTTCATATAGTTTAATATTTAACATGATTTTTAGTGCATATTTTTATCAATTGTTATTTATTTTATTGTGATTAAGATAATTAAGATTATTTAGACTTTATTCCATACATAATTCACTATAAAAATTGAGATTTATCGTTGATAAAATCTTGAAAAGTTGCGAATGGTCAATTTCTATGAATTTCTAGGTGAGGGAAATTTTTAAGTATCTAACCCGAATGGTGAAAAGTAATCTAAAAGTTTTCCAATAGTTTAAATCTTTAAGTTTAATTTTAAATCTTTGATATTAAATTAAATTTATTCCGGCGACAGATCTTTATAAGAATGAATGGTTTCTATTGAAGACTCCTGACGTGAGGAGAATTTTTAGGTGTCTAACCTGAATGGTAGAAAGTAACCTAAAAGTTTTCCAATACTTTAAATTCCCATTTTTAATTCATAATATATTTTTAATCAACTTTAATTCCGACGACGGAGCCTCTTCATAAAAGCAAATGGTTTCTATTAAAAACTCTTGAGGTGAGGGGAATTTTTAGGTGTCTAACCCGAATGATGAAAAGTAACCTAAAAGTTTTCCAATACTTTAAATTACCATTTTTAATTCATAACATTTTTTAATCAATTTTAATTTCGACGAAGCAGCCTCTTCATAAGAACGAATGATTTCTATTGAAGACTCTTGAAGTGAGGTGGATTTCAAAAATAGTCACGAATTGTGAAAAGCATTTTTGGAATCTTTTCAATATTTAAATAAAAATAAAAATAAGACCATAAAAAATAAACAACTGAGGATAATATCTGACTAATTAGGTACCGCCCTTTTGGATGGGCGTTTGTGGGGGTGTTAATCCTTCCCCACACGTAACCGTACTCCCGAACTTAGTTCTGGTAAAGTAGACTAGGACCTATCCTTTTTATGTGCCTTCGTCGAGCTTAGGATTACTATAAATTGGATAGATTCTTATAGGTGACTAATCACACCTAGCAAAGATGAGTAGTGGCGACTCCACAATTTGCTTCTAGCATGCTGAATTCGTATTTGGTACGTTATGACAGTTTGATGACTCCATTGGGGATTTTAGAGAGTTGAGCCATTAATTAGTCATATGTTACCCTAAGTTTGAAAAAATGTCTTTAAATATTTCTTATTTTTGTATGATCTTTTGCATGCTTATTATTCTTACTTATTAAATGTTTTTACACACATTACATGTGCATGTTCATAACATAAGCCCTATACCCAGGCTCATCCTTTTAGGAGGGGGTAAAGTACCTATGGTCTTGTGAGGTGATAACCTTCGCATGTGCTAGCGAAACACTCTCAGGGTGTAAAGTACCGAAGCTTTCATTAGGTGATAACCTCCGCAGTGGCTAGGGAAATACTCTCACCCAAGTTGAACCCTTTCCGGTTGGTGCTTATAATAGGCAAGAACTGGGGTGCCTTACTCATCCTCCATAGATGAAGTTCAGGAGCAATTTGGGGACCTTTTTAGATTTGTCAAATATCCTAAATCTAGCATATAGACAACACTTAAGAGACCAACCTTAGGATAGAGCCATGCGCCACCCTTGTAACAAGTCTCATCGCGAGACTTTATTCGTTAAGTGTGACATTGGAGAAAACAGAGGAAAAGACGACTTAATTCCTCCTGAAATAAAATGAGGGTTCAAAGACAACCTCGAAAAAGAAATAGTCGCCACCAATCTTTTTTGGCTAGGTGTGATCGGCCACCTATTAAAACCGATTTTGTAAAATATTTTAAAATTAATTAAAACATTAAAAAAAAAAAAAAACCAATTTCAAAGTCTGCGTTTTAAACCAGAGAAATCAAAGAAGCGGGTTTGGGAGTCGATTACGTGCGGGGAAGGATTAGCACCCCCACAACGCCCGTATAAAACGGTACCTTAGTAATCGTGTGTTATCTCAAGTCTCGGTAAACAGTCAGTTTTAGATTTGGGATTTCAAAATAATTCCCAATTTAAAGAAAAATAATGTCATTTTTAATTGAAAATAATCCCGAATTTATAAATTCAAAATTTTCCAATATTTTTAACAAACTCGGCAAAATATAGAAATTTTTATTTATTTGAAAAATCTCCGAATCATTTTCATTTTTTGAAAGAAAAATATTCTTTTATTAATGATAATTGATGATATCCTCCCCAGCAAATCCTGCAGAGAACTCATGAATTATTTTAACTCGAGAATATCTTTATTTTTATTGAAAATCATTATCTTTTTTAAAACACTTTTAAAAAGATTAATATGAACATGTATGACATAGTAAAATATGACATAGCAAAATCTAGATGACATAGTATGACCTAAATGACATGATATAATCTAAGTGACATAGTATATTCTAAAACACATGGTATATTCTAAATGACATAGCATAATTTAATAACAAAAAATAAAAACATTATAATAAAATATGCATGAAAATAAAAAAACAATGCATGAATATAATAAATCCTAAATGATATGACAAAATAAATAATGACTAAACAAGGAGCATAGAATAACATAAAATATTCACAACCATATAACAATCAATATAACACCATGAAATATAAATCAAAACAATAACATTATCATATAAATATTCATAGCACAAATCATATATTATATAATATGCATGAACATGATAAATGCAATGCATGAAAGTGTATTTTTTTCCTTTAAATAAGGACATCCGTATATCTGAAAAGATATATGACTACCTTAGGAAAAGACATCAAATCATATTTTTCTAAATCAAATATAATTTGTGATTGAATTGAAAATAATTTTGAAAATTTTGGATGAAAATGGCACTATGGCCGAAACCCCCTTTAAAAGGCTCTATCTTCATAACTTTGAAAGCCTGGGTTGACCTCCCTTGACCCGACATCTATAAAATCAAATTTTAGAATTAAAATGATTTAGAAATCAGCCTAGGACAGTAGCTATGGTTCTAAATCAGCCCTCTCTTAATGCCTTAGCCAAAACAGAAAATTATTTTCTTCTTGAAATCAAATCTGACTTTTCTAACCAATTTTAAAGCTTGATCTTTTTACCTATTTTAAAGATTTTAAAAAAATATGAAAAACTTATGAGAGACTCAGAACATGTCGACCTCTATGGAAAAAAATCAGCTTTAATTTTTAGACTAAGGATGACCTACCAAAAAATTCGTGAAAGTCAGAACACTGGGTGAAAAACTGTTTAACCAAAAAACATTTTCAAACCTTTGATAAAAACACTCAAAAATCAGAATAAAAATATTGGAGACTCCTCTAAGGTCCTAGAAACAGTGGTAAAAATTTCTAAAAATTTGGACAAGGATTGCCTAATGAAAAAAATCACAAAGTTAGAAAATCCAACTTGACAACTTCTTAATTTCCACAAGCATGCTCATGTGAGCTTGGTTTTGAGCCTTTAATTGGCTTAAGTCAAAAATCAAGTGGGATGATATGAAATGCATGAACAAACAACAAGTTAAATGCATGAAATGCATGACCTAATGCCTAAATGACATAGAAAATGCATGGCAAAAAAGATGACCTAATGTCTAACATGAAATGTGCATGGCAATAAATGCAACCCTAGACCTAATATGCTTGAAAATGCATGGCAATAAATACCGTAGACCTAATTGTCATGAAACATGCATGGAAATACAAGATGACCTAAGACCTAATAAGCATGAAAATGCATGGCAATACAAAGATGACCTAAGACCTAATATGTCATGAGAAAATGCATGACAATATAACATGGCCTAATGCCTAATATGACATATAAACATACATGGCTATAATATGAACATATAATGACCAATTGAACATTATAATAATGCATGAACAAGACACAACAAAAACACAATAACTTGGCATATGATGCAAAGTATGAATGAAAGCATGATAGCTAAACAAGATGAAAATGCAAATACACACAAAAGCACATATAAACCGAATGGTCACTAACAAATATGGTGAAATCCTTAAAAGGCAATAACACAAACACATGGCATGGTAAATATGCAAGACATAAATGAAAGCATGATAAGCAAATAAACATGATGAAAATGCAAAGATATAGCTAGGCAATTACACAAACACATGGTATGGCAATAACACAAAGCAATAACAACTTGATGTAGTAAAAACAGAAAATTAAAGTTAGTAAATAAAGCAAGTAGACATGAAAATAAATGATAAAAACAACAAAATAAGATCAAGTAAGTAAAGAAAGTTAGAAATAAGCTCCATATCTTGATTATTTTAAAAAGCTAAAACATCAAAACAAGCTAACATACCACAACCAACATAGGAAATAAATCAAACACAACACAAGCACACTAAGAGGACCATTTGGCCACTATGAAAAAGAAAGTATAAAATTTGTTTTTATTTTTTTTTTTAATGAAAACATAAGATAGGAGCCTTAAAAGAAAGTTTTAAAAACCTTTATTTCATGACGAAAATAACAAGAAATAACAAAATCTCATGGAAAATAAGCAAATCAAGCAAAGAAAAAGAAAGAAAAATGCAAGAGTTAGGTGCCAAAAGGCTACCTTTCAAAGCTATCTTTCAAGCTTTCTTCTCTTCTCAATTTTTCTTTGCTTTTCTACACTTAGCTATTGCTCCAATATGAAAAATGATCAGCCAAAAGAACCCCTCAAAGCTGAAAACTCCCCCCTCTAAATAGTGCTAGCCGACCCCCCTTGGTGTTGACATAATGTTGTCATATTTTTTCCTAGCTAAATAGATCCAAAGACCACTAGTCAAAGAAGCTAAAAATGTGAATTTACCACCATTAGATGAAGTGATCAGCTCCTAACAAATACTCTATTCTAAAATATGTAACCATAATGTTGACATACTTTCTCTTCATTCATTTGACCATGTGGCAACATCACAAAGGCTCAATCAAAAAAATAACCACCTTACTATCCAATTTTGGCCTTTGGATGGAAGAACTCAGCCAACAACTCCCCTCTTCTTGGGCTGGCCGAATGGCCCTTCACATTTTAGCCATCTATCTATTTTTTAAATTGCAAAAATGGCCTTGTTCAGTTTCTTCGATAAAATTACACTTTAGCCCCCCCAAACTTGATTAAATTGAAAACAGACTCCAAATCCGGATTTTATTTTTCTAATAATTCCTAAATAATATAAAATTGAGTTCTGAAAGTTTTCATAATTTTTCGAGCCCGTTTGCTATTTTTCCCGGATTTATCTTCTGTAATTTTGGTTTGATGCCTCTCAAATTTGACCTTTTTTAATTGAGCTCCGATTTTGAATTTTTTTTGCCAATCTCTTCCAAATAATATAAAATTAAGATCTGGAGGTTTTCATAATTTTTCGAGCTCATTTGCTATTTTTTCTGGATTTATCTTCTGGAATTTCAGCTTAGTGGGCCCGAAATTTGCTATTTTTCAAATGAGCTCCGATTCCAGATTTTTCTTTGCCAATCTCTTCCAAAAATGTAAAATTGAGATCTGGAAGTTTTCATAATTTTCCGAGCTCATTTTCTATTTTTGCCGGATTTATCTTCTGAAATTTCAGCTTAGTGGGCCCGAAATTTGCCATTTTTCAAATGAGCTCCGATTCTGGATTTTTCTTCTCCAATCTCGTCCAAATGACATAAAACTCATATCTGGAGGTTTTCATAATTTTTTGATTTCGTTTCCTATTTTTCTTGAATTTTCCAAGATTGCCCTTTAACCCCCGAAACCTTGGTTTTACTCAAAACAAGTCTGATTTCCAGTTATTCTTTTTCCATGCCTTTTTTATATACTAAATTGGAGTTGGTCCAAAAATGCCCAATTTTTATGATCAAATTCCTTTCCGATTTGATTTTTCCTTCTTCCAATATCGGGAATTTTCTCATTTTTCCGTTTTTTCATCCAAACGGCTCTTTTCTCGGAATTACTTCAAACTGAGCCTTGGGCTATCCTTGTTTACCCACTATTCACCAATTAGGGCTTTAATTTTATTAGAATCGGGCCATTTCTACAATTTTCCCAAATTTTGCCAAAATTCACCAAAAGCCGTAATTTTCGGTTTCCTTCCAAATTGACTCTTCCTTTGTTTTTGCTTCCAACTGGCCTTTCCAATACCTGTAGTCATTGATCATATTCTATTCGAAAACTCTAATTTCGACCAATTTGATCATTTAAGCACTTTTCCCCAAATTTATCCAATTAGGGTTTCTTTTCTACTGAATCTCTATAACCCATATTCCAGACTCCATATCTCTCGTTGTAGACCTCGGATTATCAAAATTCTTTCACCATTGATCAATTAAACTTTGAATCTTGATTTTGAATGAGGGTTGACTTTTTTAGTAGTTGACTTTTTGGGGTTGACTTTTTTCAAAATGACTTTTCATGCTTGCCCGCTTAAACAAAGTCTCGGAATACCACCTACAAGATTAGAAGAGTTTTTCTGCATTCTAAAACATTACAAGGAAGAAATTTACCTAATTTAGGGGTCTGGACAAAATTAGGTGTCTACAACTACCCCTCTTTGGCAATTGCTGAGAATCAGAATCAGGCAAAGATAAATAACACTAATTTTTTTCGGTTAGTGAAATCACTTGTGAAGAAAAGGAAAGAGGGTTTTCATTTTTTTTGTTTTTCATCATTTTTCATTTTTTTATGAAAAAGTTATAAAATAAAATATTTTATCCTTAAATTGAGTTCCCTGACTAATCAAGGTTCGATCCGTCTTAAGAAAACGAGTTCAATTTGCAAAGTGATGACTTAGGCGGAACCAAACATCAAAAAGTTATCTTGGCGAAACCGTAGATAATTTTGAAGGTGATGACTTCGGTGAAACCAGAAGTCAAAAAGTTATCTAAGCGAATCCATAGATAATTTTCATGGTGATGACTTGAGTGAAACTAGAAGTCAAAAAGCTATCTAGGCGAAACCATAGATAATTTCCATGGTGATGACTTGGGCGAGAACAGAAGTCGAAAAGTTAGGATAAAGCCAGAGGCATTTATATGACCTGGGTGAAACCAAAAAGTTTGAGGAAGATCTGGATGAAACCAGAGATTGATATGACCTGGGTGAAACTGAAAATTGAAGAAGATCTGGATGAAACCAGAGATTGATATGACATGGGTGAAACCAGGAAGTTGAGGAAGATTTGGATGAAACCAAAGATTGATATGACAAGAGTGAAACCAGAAAGTTGAGGAAGATCTGGATGAAACAAGAGATTGGTATGACACGGGTGAAACCAGAATATTGAGGAAGATCTGGATGAAACCAGAGATTGATATGACATGGGTGAAACCAGAAAGTTGAGGAAGATCTGGATGAAACCAGGGACTGATATGACATGGGTGAAACCAGAAAGTTGAGGAAGATCTGGATGAAACCAGAGATTGATATGAATGGGTGAAACCAGAAAGTTGAGGAAGATCTGGATGAAGCCAGAGACATTGGAATGTCTTGGAAATTAACCTGGAGGATTTGAGAGAGGATGCAAACGCTTGGATTGATGTAAATGCTTCTTGATGCAGATGTAGATATTGAATGAGATGCAAATGCTTTATGATGCAAATGCAAATGTCTTCGATTGATGCAAATACTTCATGGAATGATGCAGAATAAGATGCAAATGCTTCATGGTGCAAATGCAAATGTCTTATATTGATGCACAAGCTTCTTAATGCAAATGCGGATGTTGAATAAGATGCGGATGCTTCATGGTGCAAATGCAATTGGCTTGGATTGATGCACGTGCTTCTTGCTGCAAATGCAGATATTGAATATGATGCAGATGCTTCATGGTGCAAATGCAAATGGCTTTTGTTGATGCAAATGCTTCTTGATGTAGATGCGGATGTTGAATAAGATGCAGATGCTTCATGGTGCAAATGAAATGGCTTGGATTGATGCAAGTACTTCAAATGCTCATGGTGCAAATGCTAAAATTCTCAAATAACGCAACTACTTCATGGAATAATGTAGATGCAAAGATTAACAATGTGCAAATGCTTCTAAATGATGCAAATGCAAAAATTGGCATTGACGCAACTACTTCATGGAATGATGCAGATGCCCCTACTAATCATGTTCATGTAAGTGGTCTATGAATGGTGTAACTGTAGTCACCACACAATAATGAAAATGCAATGGTTCTAGAAATGATGCAATTGCTTGAGATGACGCAAATGCATATATCCATGAAGGATGTAAATGTAAAGGTAAAATGCAAATGCTACTGGAATAGTGCCAATGCAAATACCCATGAATGATGCAAATGCTTGCTGACACTGTGCAGATGCAAAGCTCAATAAAGAGATGAGTGCTCATGAGTGATGCAAATGCCCCTGGTCGTTTTTCTAGACTTTAGTTTAGTCTTTCCAATTCATTTTCCTCTTCAAACCAGAGTATATCTTCAATTCATTTTCCAATCTTTGGCTTTTCTCTTTGCCATAACAGTTTTCAAACTCTTATTGACAGAAGTCTGCTTGCCGAGTTCTATTTCTTCTTCTTATATTTGGAAGTCAAGGTTAACCCTAGTAGTTCCACACCTTTGGGTTAGAAAAACCCTTATCTCATGTCAACATAAAAAATGGGTATTTCAAAAATATTTTTTTCCCTTTTCAAAAAATAATTTTGCTCATTTAATGAAAACTTCTGAGCCAAAAATATTAACCCCACAGTGTGTGATGTATGAATCTTTTGAAGACTGATGATCATTGTTAGAAATTTTCCTAAGTATTAATCTGAATTTTTTAATTTGAATTGGCAAGGCTTGGTATAAAAAGATTTTGGTTGATCGAAGAAAACTACACAACAAAAATGTATGTCCCTTTTGGCTCACAAATGGAACTGGTTTTATAAATCATGAATATATTGAGAACCAAATAAATTCAGCATTCTTTTAGTTTCCATATCAAGGCATTTTGACAAGCGTCAAGATTGTTCGTGATGCTTAAATTGGAAAGTTGATTTTGAAGGGAAAAAGTATCAGGTTTTGAAGTCAATCCTCCGAATGAGAGCTGACAATTTGGGAGGTTCAGGAATTCCTAGATGTTCCTCGATGACCACTTCTTTTGTTATGGCATCGGTACTGACATAGATGGCATCAAAATTTCTATTTTATTCTAGACCGCCCATTTTTGGGTTTTCGCCTTAGTGTCCCATTCTTTTCATTTTTCTTTCTCTCTTTTTTTTGTTGTTCTACCATGCACTTGGAAATTCTAAATTCTTCCATAGTGAAATGATAATTCGATGAGATGGGATAAAATCTGAAGAAAAACACCTCAATTTAAATATTTATGCTTGATCAAAATGGACTTTTAAAGCACGTCATGTAGGCCATGGTTTGGGGTTTAGAAAGAAAAGATAAATAGACCCAAAATATGTGTTTGAAGGTGATCAGATCAAGGATCATTTCTTGAGGAGGATTCCCTTTGAAGCATTTTTCCATTTTGGACTTTTCTGATCTTTTTACTTTGCTCATTTTCTTTGTTCTTGGCTTTCATTTGTCGAACATTTTCACACATTTTTTTGTGTGTTATTCCGTCTTTTTTTTTTTTTGTTCTTGTTCTTGGCTTTCATTTCGCCATTTTTCTTTTCCTTTTTCTTCAGTTCGACAAAATGAGCCCATATTTATTTTGGCTCCCAATTTGCTTTGTATTTGTCTTTGATTTAGGACTCATTTCTCCTTGATCTTTGAGAAAATCTCTCCTCGTATTTGCCCCCCAGTGTAGAGGGTGATCCTTGATCAAGGTTCAAAGAAGAAAGAATTCTTTCGGCTCAAAAAGGGTGACTATGGATAATTTTTTTTTTTTGAGAAAGTGATATGAAAGATGGTCATTCATCATATCAAGCTCGAATATTCTCATTGAAAAGCAATCCCCAGGGGGAATAGATAATCAGAATTTAATTTTGCAGTTTGGAATCATCCGAATTCTCATATGCATGATATCATAATTTTTCTTTTTCGTTCTTTTTTTTTCCCGCATGCCCCCAATGATTCATGCATTAATCTATCCTTATTCACCATGTATCCATCATTTCCACATATGATGCCCCAATTTGATTAACCATGAGAATTTGTATCATTGCGAGGAACATCGCAATTCTAGGTTTACACCAAAAAAAGCTGAGTTTCAATCCTGGGTTCTTTGAAACAAGAAAGAATATGACCCAAAATAGGATATCTGGTTTAATCATGGTGCCCAGAGGTGTCGATCATGAAGTGATGTTCGGGCAATTGGTGTTTTATTAGAAAAGTTGTGAATGGTTTTAACATATCCTTGACACATACCAAATTGCCTTGATCTAGATTCTTGAAAGAATATCTCATTTGTTCGGGTTTCTAAGGGCTCGAAAAAATTTCAAAAAGTTTGTTCCATTGCTCATAGCCTAAACTAGGGTCTATATCTTTGCTTATTTAATGGTTTATGAAATTCAATCATTCATATTCCTTGAAGCATTAGTTCTTTCAAATGGTCTTGGTTCAAGGGATTTAGGCATAGGAAAGCCCAAAAGAGAGGGGAAGAGGGTCATTTCTAACAATGATCATCAATATTCTCGAGACTGTCCATTATTAGAATTTCCTTAATGCTTGTTTTTGCACATTCAAATTATTATTAAAACATAATAAACATAAAAGTATTCAAAATTCATTTATTTCATACAGATGTTAACATAAGACAAGTGTTTTCATCATAAGGAATGAAACTACATGCATAAAAAAAAAAACTCCCCCTTGACATGTTTTCCCTAATTCAAACTGGCTATTCCTCGGTACTCTTACCTTTTCATCTTCTTCCCCCATTATGACATCCACGACGGTCTCATCATTCCTATTCAGTGGATTCTCCACACTATCTGACCTTCGTTTCTTCCCTACATCTAACTGCCCTTTATTAATGAGTGCTTGAACCTTCCATTTCAGACATAGGCAATTTTCTGTGGAATGTCCCTGAATCCCAGAATGATAATCACAATATGCATTCCCATCATACCAGCTCGGATATGGGGGTTGGATAGGCTTCACTGGAACTTTAGTAAGGAGTTGCTCTTCGACAAGCTGAGGCAATAGTTCAGAGTAAGACAAGGGGAGTGGCTCAAACTGATCTCTTTCCCGGATGTTCTTCGGCTTCTTCTGGCTAACAAGATGTTGAAGATTTGTTGGATTCTGAGAGGCCATCGGGTATAAGTGTGAACCTTGGGATATGTAGTTCATAGAAGGACAAGACAATTGGTATGAAAGAGCCTAAAGATACATAGCAAAGCCTCCCATAGCTTGGACATCTTCCTCTTTCTTTTTGGGGGTCTCATTTCTCTTGCATTGGATGTTCTTTCTTCTTTAAGTTTCCCATCCTTGATAGCATTCTCAATCATCTCCCCTGAGATTACCATATCTGAAATATTCTTCGTGGCATTGCCAATGAGTTTATCGTAGTACGGGGCTCGTAGTGTATTGACAAAAAGGACGATGATTTCCTTTTGTGTCAAAGGTGGTCATACTTGGGTAGCCATGTCCATCCACCTCTAAGCATATTCTTTGAAGCTCTTAGTAGCTCTTTTCTCCATATTTTGCAAGGTGAGATGGTCAGACGCCATATCGGTCATATGTTTATACTAATTTAAAAATGCGTTAGCCAAATCAATTCAAGAGTGAATCTGATCCCTGCTCAACTGATTATACCACCTAATCGCGGACCCACTGAGGCTATCCTGAAAGCAGTGGATCAGAAGCTTATCATTATCTGTATGGCCCATCTTTTTTTGGCAAAACATAGTGATGTTGGCTGACGGATCGATTGTCCCATCATATTTCTCAAAGTCGAGGACCCTGAATTTAGGAGGAATGACTAAATCAGGGACCAAGTAATGTTCTTTTGCATCTATACTCCCAAATATATTTGTACCTTCTACTGCCCGGAGCCTTTCCTCTATCAGCTGATATTTCCCTTGGGAATCTGCCAACTCAACCTCATTCACCGCAACCGTTTCCAAGTTTGCCTGTTTAGCTGGATCATCTGAGTTCAGAATGTTGACAGGATTAACCGCGTTCTGGAAAGACCAGGCACCTATCATTACGACCTCATTCTGATCCCTTTGTGTCCCCGACCTTTTTTTGGCGGTCAAGTTTTTAGTGTAGCCCTTTCCCTTGACTGCGGCGGATATCAGCTTTATCAATTTAATCATCTGATCTCTTGATTCTGCTTGAGATTTTGCCAATTGTTCTCACAATTCTTCCTGTGCCCTTTCCATTCTTTCTATTCAGGCAGCTTGTTCATTCTCCATAGCTCTAACCTGTGTTAAAAAGGTACTCAGTACTTCTTGTATCTCTAATTTGAAATGGAAATTCTTTCAAAGACACTTAAAGCCAAGCCAACTTTCGTTTTATCCCTCCAAATATGTTTCATGATGAATGAGCCATGAATGCAATATGATACCATATGATACATGTAAAGAAATAAACAAATTAATGCATGGATATTCACAAAGAAAATATGCTGACCATGTATGTTATAAATGCCCTACAATGCCAACAAATTAATGCATGAATATACAGAGAAACCATGCTAACTATTTTTGTCATGAATGCAACCTGATGTCACCATGATGCATGTAAAAAATGAATAAATTGATACAAGGGTATATACAGATAATGACCATGCTTGTCATAAATGTATTCTACAATGAATGAGCATGCATGCTATGAATGTAACATGATGTAAAGAATTCATAAATTAATACAAGGGTATATACAAAGAATGACCATGTATAACACAAATGTATTCTATAATGAATGACCATGCATGCTAGGACTGTAACATGATGTCAAAATGATACATGCAAAGAATAAATGAATTAACACAAAGGTATATATAAAGAAATTAATCAGTGATTACACGAAATTGGTAGGACCAAATCTTGATTATTCAAAAATCTCATTATGCAAGATTTGCCTCCAAATTTAATCTATGTTTTTTTTTAAACATGTTGCCTCCATAAAAAATCAACATATTATTTTTTAAAAGAATTTTGGGGTAGTGGATCTTACTATAGTACAATGTCCAAATGTTCATTCAACACTATCAGTCTACAATTCTTATTCTACCAATGAATGTTTATGAAAATATCGAATGAAATTATTATCACCATCCATTTATTGATAAGAATGAGATCAAAAAATACAACCATAAATGTACATGCTCTATTCACATATGCATGAAATGTGCAAAATGCGAAATCCTTGAAAAAGAATTTTTATTTTTAATTTCAAAAAGTTAGTGAATACTTGCCTCAACAGTATCTACTTATTTGGGCATCACAAAGCCTTTAGGGCGAAAATTGAAATTTACTACCGGCGAGATTTATGTGAACTGTAAAAATAAATAGCAAAAGGTTAGAAGTGTTCCTCCATGTACTCCTAGCTTCGGTGCATCTAACGAAAATCCGGCATGGCTTTGCCTAGGTTCACTATATGAGGGTGAATCGGTTCTAAAGGCCCCAAATTGTTCCTCACTTTCGCCGATAGTAAGGCACTGATAACTCTATAAAATAGAGTTATTTTACTATATTTTATATAGCTAAATCCTTATAGTTTAAACTATTAATTAATTATTTTTAGTTATTTTTAATTTAGTTTTATTTATTTATATTATGTTTAATTTAGTTATTTATTTAATGACTTTTGTATTTTTGTAGAGTCCTAAAGCAATAAGGAGAATATCAGTTCATATATAGAAAGTCAAACCTGAAAGCTGTTACTTGCCCACAAAGTTTTCTTACTTCAGGCTTTTGGAGTTCTATAAATAGGAACTCTTTAGGACTTTATAAAAGACTTCTCCCTAAGCTGTCAAATCGGAAGCTTGTAAATAATCTAATTTTCTTAAGAGGAGAGCAGCCACCACAAATTTGTAAGGAGCAATAGAGATTTTGAAGGATTGAAGACTGAAGATCTGACAACCCTTTAGTTTTCTTTTATTCCTTATCTTCTTTATCTTTCTTGTAATATTTATGATGGTGAAACTCTTTTGTTTTATATTTTTATTAATTAGTATGAACTAATTTATTTTTCTAGGATTGCAATGGAACTCAACATATAGTTTGGATTATTTTACTCTATTATTTGATTTAATGATATTTGATGTTGTTTATTCAATCTTGTGCTTAATGCTTCTAATTGCTTAGCTACCAATTAGATTGATGTGGTAACCTAAATACAACTATACATAGGGAGTTTAGTGTTATACATGGATTGAATAACATATGTTTCATATTCATTTATTATGATGGATTGATCTGCATGTAGGGTAGAAATATACTTACGTGTCATGTGTAACCAATTTTAGAGTCTAAACTTAATGAGTTTCTCTTTAATTCAATTATCATAGACATATAGTTAACTGGTTAAGAGAGATATTTTTATAAGACTATCGACAGATACTTATAAATAGATTAGAACTCTAGGTTAACAACTCAAGATCATTAGTCAAGTTAAGATGGTAAGAGAAGTTCAAGCGAAGTGTTGAGGAAAATTGTAATTCTAGGCTTTTCTTAATTGTTTAATCTATCTTTTAATTTGCATTATTTTATTATTATTTTTTAATTTCAATCTTTAATTAATTGTTTGAATAAGATTAAGTTGTTTCAATTTTAGTACTTAACAAAGTTAGTAACAATTCCTCGTGGGATCGACACTCTAATCTTCACTTTATTACTTGTTAACGATACGTGCATTTGTGTGGTTATTCCGACAACAAGTTTTTGGCGCCGTTGTTGGGGAATTGTTTATTAATTTTGTTAATATTAATACCAAGCAACCTTAGTCTTAATTTAAACTTTATTTTCTTTATTTTCAGGTTTTGTTGATTTGGATGCACTATGTGGGATTATAAACGGGATGAAATAAATGCTTTATCTGCACAGGTGGCTGCACTTAACAAGAAGCTTGACAATTTGGGTGTATATGTCGTCCAAAGTTCGTTTGTGATTTGTGATTTTTGTGGGGAAGGACATCATAGTGATTGTTGCCAATATGTTGGAAACTACAATATGCATCAAAACAAATTTTATTCCAACGACTACAATCCAGGTTGGGGAGATCACCAAAATTTTTCCAGGAGCAGCAATCAATGGTCCTCCTATTCCGAAAATCAAGCATATCATCTTGGGTTTTCATCACAAGCTCAAGCTCATGTTCCAAAAAAGAAGCCATCATTGGAAGAGATGATGTTGCAATTTATGGTGGAAAACAATGTATCAATTAGAAATCTTGAGACACAAATAAGCCAGCTTGTTACCGCCATTAACAACCAATCTCAAGAAACTCTTCCATTGCAAGCTCAAGCTCCAGTCCCAAAAAAAAGCTATCATTGGAAGAGATGATGTTGCAATTTATGGCGGAAAACGATGCATCAATTAGAAATCTTGAGACACATATAAGCCAGCTTGTTACCGCCATCAACTACCAATCTCAAGAAATTCTTCCAAGTGATACTGAACTTAATCCTATGAGCGAAGAACAAGAGCATTATAACGCAAACACACTTGGGATTGAAAAAGAGATAGAAGAAGATAGCATAGAGCCTGAATTGCCAACCGAGCTTATTAGAGACAAATTTGAGAAAGCTCAAGAAGAATGGATTCAATGTGACCCACCACCACAACCTGTTCCCCAATGCATTCAATAGACAAAGCTAATTGATGGGATAGATAGTGCTAACAACGAGGAATTCATAGAGATTTATCCCATTGATCCACTTAAAGCATTCTTGAATTCGATCATGGAAAGAGATGAATTTTACTTTCAAGCCTGCAAGAAAGTGAAATTGTTCAAAGAAAAAAAGCTAAATGGCATGAATTGAAAATCGTCAAGTGGTTGGATACAAGATGATGAGCAATGAGATAGTCAAGCTGATGACTATAAATCAAGCGCTTCTTGGGAGCCAACCCAAGTTCTAAACTTTTTATTTAATTTTTAGAGTATTTTTATTATTATTAATTTCTTTTTCTTTGTTTTGTTTTGTAGTGACTACTCACCCAACTTGGACAAGCATGATGAAGTCTAAGAGGAAAACTAAAGCTTCTCCTACTTTGCTTTCATCGATAGGGCAGTTTTCTTGTTCTTACTCTTTTTATTTCTAAACATTGAGGACAATGTTTGTTTTAACTTTGGGGGTGTGTCTTTTAAATTTATTTTAGTTTGTGTGATTGTCTAATATTTTTTAGGAGTCTAATTTTTTTTTTGCTTGAGATACATTGCATTTAGTATGATGAAATCCTTATTCAATGATGAATTTTAGTTATTGATTTATCTTGATTCTTGGGAAAACATAAGCATGAGAAGAATTTGTGTTAAACTCTTTTGTTAATTTCATGTTAGGATGTGATTTTCACAAATTGAGCACTTAATCTCTGCTTAGATTTGCATTGCTTATTTAAAGACTGCTTATGTTGATGAGAATTGCAATTATGTCTAGAACCTAGAATTTGTTTGATTCTCTCTGAAGGTGAAATCCTAGACAACACTAAGTTAAAGAAGTGATTTAGGCCATCTTTGGATCGTTTGAGCCTTTCGAGCCTACCTTTATACATTAATATCCTTAGTCTACCTCTTTGAGCTTAATTGATATATCTATATTCTTTGATTGCCACATTTTTTAGCCTAGCCAAAATAGAAAAACCATGATTAACCTTCACTATATAGGCATGTGATGATATTATAGGAAACAATTATGAGCCATGTCGAATTTGGGTGAAATAGTGGTAAAAAAAAAAGGTTATGGTTCTTCGAAAACGAAGAACAAAAACAGAAAAAAAAAAAGTGAATAAATTGGTGAAGCAAAAAGGAAGTGTATTCAAAGAAAGAAGAAAGAATGTAATTTGAGGAAAAGACTATGGCTCTCAAAAATCCTGATAAAAATGTAAAGTGTCTATGGGTGAACTTAAACTAAAATTTATCCTTTATCATACCTTGACCCTAGCCTTACATTACAAGCTTAATAAAGACCTACTTGATCCTTGACGAAATGTTAGTCTACATTAGTGGAGAGATAGATGAAAAGTAAACATATGAGAATCTAGTACTATAATTCGTATTTTGCATTAGCATAAACTTATTTGGATTGCATGCATTGATTTGCAAAGAGATTTTACACACACACTGAAAATCCATTCAAGCATGAAGCATACGATTGAATTGAATTATAAAGTTGTATTATGTTTGTGTTCTACTTTGAGTCAGGATTTTGAGATAACTTTTGAGGACAATTAAAGGAATCATTATTTAAGTGCATTTATCTTGATTTGTGTTTCGAGTCATTTTATTTAGTTAGTTAGTTTTGTTTTGTTTTGCTCAAGGACTAGCAAAATCTTAAGTTTGGGGGTCTAATAACTCTATAAAATAGAGTTATTTTACTATATTTTATATAGCTAAATCCTTATAGTTTAAACTATTAATTAATTATTTTTAGTTATTTTTAATTTAGTTTTATTTATTTATATTATGTTTGATTTAGTTATTTATTTAATGACTTTTGTATTTTTGTAGAGTTCTAAAGCAATAAGGAGAATATCAGTTCATATATGGAAAATCAAAGCCGAAAGCTGTTACTTGCCCACAAAGTTTTCCTACTTTAGGTTTTTGGAGTTCTATAAATAGGAACCTTTTAGGATTTTATAAAAGACTTCTCCCTAAGCTGTCAAATCGGAAGCTTGTAAATAATCTAATTTTCTTAAGAGGAGAGCAGACACCACAAATTTGTAAGGAGTAATAGAGATTTTGAAAGATTGAAGACTGAAGACTGAAGATCTGACAACCCTTTAGTTTTCTCTTATCTTTTTATCTTTCTTGTAATATTTATGATAGTGAAACTCGTTTGTTTTATATTTTTATTAATTAGTATGAACTAATTTATTTTTCTAGGATTGCAATGGAACTCAACATATAGTTTGGATTATTTTACTCTATTATTTGATTTAATGATATTTGATGTTGTTTATTCAATTTTGTGCTTAATGCTTCTAATTGCTTAGCTACCAATTAGATTGATGTGGTAACCTAAATACAACTAGACATAGGGAGTTTAGTGTTAGACATGGATTGAATAACATATGTTTCATATTCAATTATTATGATGGATTGATCTGCATGTAGGGTAGAAATATACTTACGTGTCATGTGCAACCAATTTTAGAGTCTAAACTTAATGAGTTTCTCTTTAATTCAATTATCATAGACATAGAGTTAATTGGTTAAGATAGATATTTTTATAAGACTATTACAGATACTTATAAATAGATTAGAACTCTAGGTTAAAAACTCAAGATCATTAGTCAAGTTAAGATGGTAAGAGAAGTTCAAGCGAAGTGTTGAGGGAAATTGTAATTTTAGGCTTTTATTAATTGTTTAATCTATCTTTTAATTTGCATTATTTTATTATTATTATTTTTTATTTTCAATCTTTAATTAATTGTTTGAATAAGATGAAGTTGTTTTAATTTTAGTACTTAACAAAGTTAGTAACAATTCCTCGTGGGATCGACACTCTACTCTTCACTTTATTACTTGTTAACGATACATGCACTTGCGTGGTAAATCCGACAACAGGCACCCCGATAAAAGCGGGTTCAATTTGTTAGAGTATATTTTTCTAAGCCTATGCGGAGGTCAATCATGAAGGCTTTAGGTACTTTATACTCCAGAAGTGTTTCACTAGTCCATACGGAGGGTCAATCACGAAGGCTTAGTTACTTTACTTCCACTTAAAAGGACGGAACTCGGGTAGAGAGTTCATGATATGCAAATGCAAGTATAGTATTGAGGAGGAACAACAAACCTTTCATCACCTATTTTACAATCCTTATTCTAAATGCCCCAGCAATTTATTAAAAGAACATTCAAGAATAGTGTAATGCATTAACCAACAAGCAATTATAACATACAATATTAAATAACTAGAGAACAATAATAAAATGGATGCACATGAGTATGGACATATTTAAAAACATTTTATTATTTTCAAAATTCTCCATATTTAAAGAAAATGTGAGAATTAAAATTAAATACCAATTAAACCCGACAAAACTGAGACTTTCGATAACACACGACTAATTTTAGGCCTGACTCTCTAAAGTCCTAGTGGAGTCGCGAAGCTGTCGCAACCTAAAAAATAACAAGTCTCATCGCGAAACTTTATTCGTTAAGTGTGACATTAGGGAAAACAGAGAAAAAGACGACTTAATTCCTTTTGAAATAAAATGAGGGTTCAAAGATAACCTCGAAAAAGAAATGGAGTCGCTACCAATCTTTTTGCTAGGTGTGATCGGCCACCTATTAAAACCTATTTTGTAAAATATTTTAAAATTAATTAAAACATTTTTTTAAAAAAACCAATTTCAAAGTTTGCGTTTTAAACTAGAGAAATCAAAGAAGCGGGTTCGGGAGTCGATTACGTACGGAGAAGGATTAGCACCCCCACAACGCCCATATAAAACGGTACCTTATTAATCGTGTGTTATCTCAAGTCTAGGTAAACAATCAATTTTAGATTTGGCATTTCAAAATAATTCCCAATTTAAAGAAAAATAATTCCATTTTTAATTGAAAATAATCCGAAATTTATTAATTCAAAATTTTTCTATATTTTCCGACAAACTCGCCAAAATATAGAAATTTCTATTCATTTGAAAAATCTCCGAATCATTTGCATTTTTTGAAAGAAGAATATTCATTTATTAATGATAATTGATGATATCCTCCCCAGCAAACCCAACAGAGAACTCATGAATTATTTTAAGTCGGGAATATCTTTATTTTTATAGAAAATCATTATTTTTTTTAAAACATTTTAAAAAGATGAATATGAACATGTATGACATAGTAAAAGATGACATAGCAAAATCTAGATGACATAGTATGACCTAAATGACATGATATAATCTAAGTGACATAGTATATTCTAAATGACATAATATAATCTAAGTGACATAGTATATTCTAAAAGAAATGGTATACTCTAAATAACATAGCATAATTTAATAACAAAAAATAAAAAACAATATAATAAATATGCATGAAAATAAAAAAAACAATGCATGAATATATTAAATCCTAAATGATATGACAAAATAAATAATGACTAAGCAAAGAGCATATAATAACATAAAATATTCACAACCATATAACAATCAATATAACACCATGAAATATAAACCAAAACAATAACATTATCATATAAATATTCATAGCACAAATCATATATTATGTAATATGCATGAACATGGAAAATGCAATGCATGAAAGTGTATTTTTTTCCTTTAAATAAGGACATCCGTATATCTAGAAAGATATCTGACTACCTTAGGAAAGACATCAAATCAGATTTTTCTAAATCAAACATACTTTGTGATTGAGTTGAAAACAATTTTGAAAATTTTGGATGAAAATGGCACTATGGCCGAAACCCCCTTTAAAAAGGCTCTATTTTCCTAACTTTGAAAACCCAGGTTGACCTCCCTTGACCCGACATTTACAAAATCAAATTTTAGAATAAAAATGATTTATAAATCAACATAGGAAAGTAGCTATGGTTCTAAATCAGCCCTCTCTTAATGCCTTAGCCAAAACAGAAAATTATTTTCTTCTTGAATTCAAATCTGACTTTTCTGACCAGTTCTAAAACATTTTTTTTTACCTATTTTAAAATTTTAAAAAAAAATCTGAAAAAATTATGAGAGACTCAGAACATGTCGACCTATATGGGAAAAAATCAAGTTAAGTTTTAGACTAAGGATGACCTACCAGAAAATTTGTGAAAGTCAGAATACTGGGTGAAAAACTGTTTAACCAAAAAACATTTTTAAACCTTTGATGAAAACTCTCAAAAATCAGAATAAAAATATTGGAGACTCCTCTAAGGTCCTAAAATCAGTGGTAAAAATTGCTAAAAATTTGGAAAAGGATTGCCTAATGAAAAAAATCACAAAGGTAGAAAATCCAACTTGACAACTTCTTAATTTTCCACAAGCATGCTCATGTGAGCTTGGCTTTGAGCCATTAATTGGCTTAAGACAAAAATCAAGTCGGATGATGTGAAATGCATGAACAAACAGCAAGTTAAATGCATGAAATGCATGACCTAATGCCTAAATGACATAGAAAATGCATGGCATAAAAGATGACCTAATGCCTAACATGAAATGTGCATGACAATAAATGCAACCCTAGACCTAATATGCATGAAAATGCATGGCAATAAATACCCTAGACCAAATTATCATGAACCATGCATGGAAATACAAGATGACCTAAAACCTAATAAGCAAGAAAATTCTTGGCAATACAAAGATGACCTAAAGACCTAATATGTCATGAGAAAATGCATGACAATATAACATGACCTAATGCCTAATATGACATATAAACATGCGTGGCTATAATATGAACATATAATGACCAAATGAACATTATAATAATGCATGAACATGGCACAACAAATACACTATAACATGGCATAATGATGTAAAGTATGAATGAAAGCATGATAGCTAAACAAGATGAAAATGCAAATATGCACAAAAGCACATAGAAACCGAATGGTCACTAACAAATATGGTGAAATCCTAGCAAGGCAATAACACAAACACATGGCATGGTAAATATGCAAGACATAAATGAATGCATGATAAGCAAATAAACATGATGAAAATGCAAAGATATAGCTAGGAAAATACACAAACACATGGTATGGAAATAACACAAAGCATAAACAACTTGATGTAGTAAAAAAAGAAAATTAAAGTTAGTAAATAAAGCAAGTAGACAAGAAAATAAATGATAAAAATAGAAAAATAAGATCAAGTAAGTAAAGAAAGTTAGAAATAAGCTCCCTATCTTGATTATTTTAAAAAGCTAAAACATCAAAACAAGCTAACATACCACAACCAACATAGAAAATAAATCAAACACAACACAAGCACGCTAAGAGGACCATTCGGCCACCATGAAAAAGAGAGTAAATTTTATTTATTTTTTTTATTTTTTTAATGAAAACATAAGATAGGAGCCTTAAAAGGAAGTTTTAAAAACATTTATTTCATGATGAAAATAATAAGAAATAACAAAATCTCATGGAAAATAAGCAAATCAAGCATAGAAAAAGAAAGAAAAATGCAAGAGTTAGGTGCCAAATGCTACCTTTCAAAGCTATCATTCAAGCTTCCTTCTCTTTTAAATTTTTCTTTGCTTTTCTACTCTTAGGTATTGCTTCAATATGAAAAATGATCTGCCAAAAGAACCCCTCGAAGCTAAAAACTCCCCCTCTAAATAGTGCTAGCCGACCCCTATTGGTGTTGACATAATGTTGTCATATTTTTTCCTAGCTAAATAGATCCAAAGGCCACTAGTCAAAGATGCTAAAAATGTGAATTTACCACCATTAGATTAAGTGATCAGCTCCTAACAAATATAGCTATTCTAAAATATGTAACCATAATGTTGACATCCTTCTTCTTCATTCACTTGACCATGTGGCAAAATAAAAAAGGCTCAATCAAAAAAATAACCACCTTACTATCCAATTTTGGCCTTTGGATGGAAGAACTCAGCCAACACTCCCCTCTTTTTGGGCTGGCCGAATGGCCCTTCAAATTCCAGCCATCTCTCAATTTTTTAAATTGCAAAAATGGCCCTGTTCAGTCTTTTCGGTAAAATTGCACTTTAGCCCCCCAAACTTGATTAAATTGTAAATGGACTCCAAATCCGGATTTTCTTTTTCCAATACTTCCTAAATAATATAAAATTGAGTTCTGGAAGTTTCCATAATTTTTCGAGTCCGTTTGCTATTTTTCTCGGATTTATCTTATGGAATTTTGGTTCGATGCCTCCCAAATTTGACCTTTTTTAATTGAGCTCTGCTTTCGGATTTTTCTTTGCCAATCTCTTCCAAATAATATAAAATTAAGATCTGGAAGTTTTCAGAATTTTTCGAGCTCATTTGCTATTTTTTCCGGATTTATCTTTTAGAATTTCAACTTTGTGGGCTCAAAATTTTCTATTTTTCAAATGATCCCCGATTATGGATATTTCTTCTCCAATATCTTCCAAATAATTTAAAATTGAGATTTGGAAGTTTTCATAATTTTTTGAGCTCATTTGCTATTTTTGTCGAATTTATCTTCTGGAATTTCAGCTTAGTGGGCCCAAAATTTGCCATTTTTCAAATGAGCTCCGATTCTGGATTTTTCTTTGACAATCTCTTCCAAATGACAATAGAACTCAGATCTGGAGGTTTTCATAATTTTCCGAGTTCGTTTCCTATTTTTCATGAATTTTCCAAGATTGCCCTTTAACCCTAGAAACCTCGGTTTTACTCAAAACAAGTCCAAATTCCAGTTTTTCTTTTTCCATGCCTTTGTTATATACTGAACTGAAGTTGGTCCAAAAATGCCCAATTTTTTACGATCAAATTCCCTTCCGATTTGATTTTTCCTTCTTCCAATATCGAGAATTTCCTCGTTTTTCCGTTTTTCCTCCAAACGGATCTTTTCTCGGAATTACTTCAAACTAAGCCTTGGGCTATCCTTGTTTAGCCACTCTTCACCAATTAGGGTTTTAATTTACCGAATCAGGCCATTTCTATAGTTTTCCCAAATTTTACCAAAATTCACCAAAAACCCTAATTTCTGGTTTCCTTCCAAATTGACTCTTTCTTTATTTTTGCTTCCAACTGGCCTTTCCAATACCTGTAGTTATTGATTGTATTCCATTCAAAAACTCCAATTTCGACCAATTTGATCGTTTATGCACTTTTCCTTAAATTTACCCAATTAGGGTTTCCTTTCTATTGAATCTCCATAACCCATCTTCCGGACTCATATCTCTCATTGTAGACCTCAAATTATCAAAATTTTATCACCATTTTTCAATTAAACTTTGAATCTTGATATTGAATGAGGGTTGACTTTTTAGTAGTTGACTTTTTAGGGTTGACTTTTTCAAATTGACTTTTCATGCTTGCCTGCTTAAACAAAGTCTCGGAATACCACCTGCAGGATGAGAAGAGCTTTTCTGCATTCTAAAACATCACAAGGAAGAATTTTACCTGATTTAGGGGTCCGGACAAAATTAGGTGTCTACATGAAGGAATATTCTTCTCACATGTTTATGTGAACTTTTTTTTATTTCTTTTATGAAGTTCTTACTTTTTTCTAGTATGCATTTAACTTTATTGCGTTAGTATTAAACTTTGTGAAATTTTTGTGATTTTCATTGAGTGGACTTTATTTTCATGAGTTTGCATCTTTGAGATACCCTTTTTTACATTTATAACTCATGCATACATGATGCATTCATTCATACTTCATAATACTCATGCATTCATTGAATGTTTTCTTTTGGAGCAAAAAGATTATGGATGGAAGATTTTCCCAAACCCATTGGAATTCATCAAGAATGGTCTGGGATTTAGATGCACAACTAAAGTATGACCTCTTGGAAGAAAGAATGTGAGCTATTGAAGGCAGGGATGAGTTTTACGATTCAAAGAAATTCTTTTTGATTCGGTTCCGGACGTTGTCATTCCACCAAAGTTTAGAGTTTCGAAATTTGAAAAGTATGATGGATCCAAATGTCCTGAAACACATTTGGCTACATATTGTCACAAAATGGTCCCATATGCCAGTAATGAGAAGTTGCTTATTCATGTCTTCCAAGATAGTCTGACGGGGGCAATAGTTGAATGGCATCACAGATTGAAAAAAAGCTAAATTTGTACTTGGAGAGATTTATCTCGGGCATTTATGAAGTATTATAAGCATATATTAGAGATAATTCCAGACTGATTGACACTTCAAAACATGAGAAGGAGTCCGAATGAAAGCTACAAAGAATACGTTGGTAGATGGAAAGATACAGCTTCACAAGTTCAACCATCTCCATCCAAACCTACCCCTGCTTTTCTAGATCAATGACTCAGTTATCAATCAGGCAGTAGGTCAGCTCAGTTTGGAGATAACATAAGGTTATACAATTCAATGTTTCAATTTACATCTTTGGGAGGAAAAGTTGATAATACTGTCAATGATAGAGCTGGTCCATATATATTCAGAATAAATGACCAAAATCTTCACAGAATAGGATCTTTGCTTCCAATTCTAGGCCGTAAACCAAAGTTTGCATAGCTTTATATTTACGATATTGAGCATGAATTTTCGAACCGTATGAGCGCTTTTGGTGAAAATGGCTTAATAATTTTGTTGATAGAGCAATAGTTGAAGGTCTTGGAAAGATGCTTGATGAATATAATGGAATTGTTAAAGTTTTTAAATTGCTAGGGATAGATGCACAATACTTGACGGAATACCAATCCGTCTTAGAATCCTTGGGGCCAGAAATAGTAGAGAAAGAAATTATGTACATCCACAGCATTAGTTGTAGGAGATGTAGGAGAATCTGATTCGCACCGTGATGTCATCGTTGACCATAGAAGTGAAGGTCTTAAGCGAATAAGTGAGTTGCATCTGCCTTTTATGGCAATGCAATATCCTTTACTATTTTCTTATGGTGAGGATGGCTATACAATTGATATAAAGTATGTTAATTACTTTTCAAGGTCTAGAAGGAAAAAACAATACATGACAATGCGAGTGTTTTATACATACATGATTCAACAGCAGCTGGGCGAACAAAACACTTTGTTGAAAGGTGTCAGACTTTTTCAACAGTTTATTATTGACGCCTTTATAGCTGTTGAAGAAATAAGGTTGCAGTATATAAAAAATAATCAGAAAAAACTTAAGACTGGATATTTATAAAGGTCTAACAGATGCTATTGGAAGAGGTGACGTTTAAGCTAGCTCTGTCGGCAAACGCATCGTATTTCCTGCAAGTTTCACTGCAGGACCACATTATCTTTTTTCAAAACTATCAAGATGCTATGGAAATTTGTTGATATTATGGTTATCCCAACCTTTTCATTACATTCACCTGTAATGCGAAATGGTCCGAAATTGAAGAAGCATTGAGTTTTATACCATGTCAAAGAGATAAAGACATGCCAAATATAGTTTCAAGAGTTTTCAAAATAAAACTTTGGTACGTCTTGGATGAGTTGACTCAAAAAAAGCATTTCGGTCAAGTATTGGCAGGTCAAAAAGTTTGAAGAGACAAATATATTTAGCACCCATAAGTTCAACTACAGTTTTCATTTTTGTAGACACCTAATTTTGTCTGGGTCCCTAAACAAGGTAAGTTCTCCTTCAACTTCTCGGAATGCAGAGAATCTCCCATAATTCCACAGTTAGGTCTCTAAAACTTTGATTCGGAGGTCAATATGGAAAAGCCAACACAAAAAAGTCAACCTTAAAAAAGTCAACTCTGAAAAGTCAACCACTAAAAAGGTTAACTTTAGGAAAAATCAAGGTTCGGAAGAAGAATTGAACAATGGTGAAACAATCTTGATAATTGGAGATCCACAATTGAAGATAGAAGGGAAATTGAAGGTGAAAAGATAAATTGCAAATTTCAGTGTATGAGAAAAGCATGAAATTTTCAAATTTGGGAAAAAGTACGTAAACGATCAAATTTTATGAAATTGAAACCTCAATTTGAAGGATAATCAATAAATAGAGGTACCTCAAGTTCCAATTTCACAAAGATTTAAAGAAAAACTGGACAAAAGTGAAAATTTAGAAATTTCCATTTTAGGGAAAAATTAAAAATCTTGCAAATTTGGGGAAAAGCATAAAAATGATCAAATTGGACAAAATTAAAGGTTCAAAATGGAATAAGATCAATAAATAAAGGCATCAAAAAGTCCAATTTAAAGTGGAATTGAAGGAGAAGTCAATTTGAAAAATAATTGGAAAAATAAAGATTAAGTAAATAAATGTAAAATCACAAATTTGGGAAAACCATGGAGATGATCAAATTAGGTAAAATTGATGTCCCAAATTGAGGAATAATCAATAAATAAAGGTACCTAAAGGTCCAATTTGAAGTGGATTCAAAGGAAAAGGCAATTGAAAAAAAAAAGAAGCAAAAAGAGAATAAAGATGAAATTGCCATTTTTGTGGAAAAAGGGAAAAATCAAATTTGAAGGGAATTCGGATATAAAAATTTGGAAAAATTGGTCCAACTATAATTCAATATGTGAAAAAGGGGATGAAAAAAGAAAATCCAGAAAATTGGCCCATTTCGAGTAAAACCGAGGTTTCAGGGGCTAAAACGTAATTTTAGAAAATTCAAAAAAATAGAATCCGAGCTCAAAAAATTATGAAACTTTCCAGAATTCAGTTTTAGGATGAAAAGAAGGATATGAAAAGGAAAAATCCAAAATTATGGCCAAAATACAGATAAGCTAAATTCGGGGACTAAAATCGTAATTTTAGAGGAAAATCCGAAAGAAATGGATAACGAGTGTAGACACCTAATTTTGTCCGGACCACTAAAACAAGTATGTTTTCTTCCTAAATTGATGTTTTAGAATGTAAAAAGACTTTTTTCATCCTGCAAGTGGTACTCCGAGACTTAGTTTAAGAGGGCGAGCATAAAAAGTCAAACTCGAAAAAAGACAACCCCGAAAAAAGTCAACCTCAAAAAATCAACCCCGAAAAGTCAACTACTGAAAAAGTCAACCCTCTTTCAAAATCAAGATTTGAATTTGAATTGAAAAATGGCGAAAGAATTTTGATAATCCGAGATCTACATTGAAAGATATGGAGTTCGAAAGTTGGTTTATGGAGATTCAGTAGAAAGGAAACCCTAATCTGGGAAATTTAGGGAAAAGTGCCTAAACGATCGAATTGGTCAAAATTGAAGGTTCCAAATGAAAGATAAGCATTGAATACGGGTAATGGAGAAGCCACTTGAAAGAAAAATTGAAAGAAAAGTCAATCCGGGAGAAAACCGAGAATTAGGGTTTTTGGTGGATTTCGGTGAAATCGGGAAGAATTACAGAAATGGCCTGACTTGGTAAGACTAAAGCCCCCAATGGATGATGAATGATTAAAAAGAGATAGCCCAAGGCTCAGCTTGAAGAAAATTGAAAAGCGGACTTGTTTTGAGCAAAACCGGGTTTCAGAGGTAAAAAGGCAAAATTGGAAAATTTGGGAAAAATAGCAAATGGAGTCCAAAAATTCTGAAAATTTGCAAATATTATTCTTAAATCATTTGGAAGATATTGGCAAAATAAAATATTGATTCGGAGTTCGTTTGCAAAATGGCCAAATCCCGGGTCTCTTATGTAGAAATTCAAGAAGAAAAATCCCGAAAAAATAGCAAGTGAACTCCAAATCTTCTGAAAATTTTCAAATATCATTTTTAAATTATTTGGAAGAGATTGGCGAAAGAAAATCTTGATTCGGAGTTCGTTTGCAAAATGGCCAAATCCCGGGTCTCTAATGCAATAATTCAAGAAGATAAATCCCAAAAAAATAGCAAATGGACTCCAAAAATTCTGAAAATTTGAAAGTATCATTTTTAAATTATTTGGAAAATATTGGAGAAAGAAAATCTTGATTCGGAGTTCGTTTACAAAATGGCCAAATCTCGAGCCCCTATGTAGTAATTCAAGCAGATAAATCCCGAAAAAATACCAAATGAGTTCCAAAAATTATGAAAACTTCCAGATCACACTTTTAAATTATTTAGAATATATTGGTGAAGAAAAATCTTGATTTGGAGCTCGTTTAAAAAATGGTAAAATGTGAGGGCATGAAAGGGCATTTTTGGAAGAAAAAATCCAAATAAATGGCAAACGGACTCGAAAAATTTTGAAAACTTCCAGAATTAAATATTTTATTATTTTGAAATATTAAAAAAAATAAAATTTGAATTTGGAGTCTGTTTGCCATTTATTTGCATCCGGGGGGCAAAATGGTCATTTTACCCAAGCAACCGAAAAGGGCTTCTTTTGGCCTTTCAAAAAATCAGACTTGGGCTGGAAAAGAGAGTGCTGGCCTGCCAAGGCCCAAAGGAAGGAGGAAGCTTCTGATTTTTCAATCAAATGGCCAAGAATTAAGAGTTAGTTAGAGATTTTTTTTGATCAAGCCATTGTGATTAAGCCACATAGGCCAATGCATGAAGAGGGAGAGTGTCAACATTATTCTTGAATAGCTGTAATTATGGATAGCTGATATGCTAATCTAAGGGTGATAATTTCATGATTTTTCACCTTGAATCACTAGCCCTTGGATGGAAATTGGTTGCAATCAAAATGACAACATCCTAGGTGAGGAGAGAGGGTCCATTCGGCTGGCTATAGGGGGAGGCAGAATTTTCATTTTTCTTCACTTTATTTTTTCAAATTTCTTCTTGTTTTGCTTAGTTTTTCTCTCCTTCGTTGAAAGCAAAAAGAAAAAGTTTAGAAAAGAAAGGAAAGTTTGAAGAGATAAAGCTTGAAATATAGCTTCTTGAGGTTGCTTTTAGCACCAACTCTTGCACTTTCTTGATTTTCCATTCTTGTTTTTGCTATTTAGATTATTATTTGGTGAGTTTTCTTTTTAAATAAGTGTTTTTTTTTATGTTCTTCTTAAGTTCTTTCTTCATCTCTTTCTTAAATAATTTTAACAAATTTTTTTCTTCTTTTTCTTTAATGGCCAAATGGCCTATTTTTTATTATTATTATTGTTGCTATTTTTGCTTTAATTTATCACGTTATTTATGTTATTTTCTTTAATCTTGATGCTTTAAGTGTTCTTCTACTTCATATACTTGAATCATGTTTTAATTTGGTTGCCTTGTTTGTTGCCATTTATGAGTTAAATATCATGTTCTTGCATTTTTAATTTTCTGTTTTCATAATGTTTAAATTTGTTGATGTTTTATATTTAGTATATCAAGTGTTTGTGAAAATGCTTGTTAGTTTTAATATCTCTACTTTGTGTTTGCATGATTTGAGTGTTATATTTTAGTTGAGCATGTTAGTATATCAAGTGTTTGTGAAAATGCTTGTTAGTATCTCTACTTTGTGTTTGCATGATTTGAGTGTTATATTTTAGTTTTGCATGTTAGTATATCAAGTGTTTGTGAAAATGCCATGCTTGTGTGGAATCATAGGCCATTCGGCCGCTCCATGTATTCTAGCATTATGTGTGCATTTTTGCTATGTTAGTTGATAGGTTGGCATTTGCATGATATTTGGTTGAGTTTTTGGTTTAAGCATGCCTTGTGTTTGTGTTATTGCCATGCATATTTTAGATGTTAGGTTAGGTTTATCTTGCCATGCATGTTCATGCATTTTAGACCTAGGTTACATTAAATGACATGCAAGTTCATTTAGGTCTAGGTCACTATACTGATGCCATTCATTTTTTTCATGACATTTAGGTTAAAAACCATGCATTTCATGCATCATATTTGCTGTATTTTTTCATGCATTTCATGGTCATGCCACTTGACTAATGACTTAGGCCAATTAATGGTTCAAAGTCATGCTCTCTTGAGCACACTTGTGGAAAATTAAGGTTTGTCAAATTGATTACTCTACCTTTGTGATTTTATTTACTTAGCCAATTTTTGTCTAACTTTTAAAAAGTCCTAGCTAATGTTTGTGAGTTATTTTGTGAGTTTTAAATATTTTTACTTTGATTTTTAAATGAATTTATCAAAGGCAAAAATGTATTTTGGCAAAATAGTTTTTTCACCTAGTACTTGTACTTTCCCGATTTTTTTAGGCATTCATCTTTAATCCAAAAATTAAGCTGATTTTTCCCGTGTAGTTTTACATGTGCTGAGTCTCCAGTATTTGTTTTAGATGTTTTTGAATTTTTAAAAGTAGGGTAAAAAATCGTGGCTTAAAACTGGACAGTGGAGTCAGAATTGAATTTACAAAAAAATCATTTTTTTGTTTTGGTTATGTTACTTAAAGGGAGTTGATTAGGAAGTTTAGCTACTGACTTAGGGTAGTTTCTAAGCCTTTTTAAACTCTAAAAATGATTTTTTATGTCTCGGGTTAAGGGTAGTCAAGTCCAGGATTTTAAACTTAGGAAATTAGAGCCATTTAAAAAAGGTTTAACCCAGTTTTTTATTTTTAACCTAAGCTTTTCCAAATTGTTTTCAAACAATTACAAAGTATTTTGGTTTTAGAATATTTAATTTGACATATTTTCCTAAGGTAGCTGGATATCTTTTTAGATATACGGATTTCCTTAATTAAAGGAAAAAATACATTTTCATGCATTGCATTTTCCATATTCATGCATTTTATATAATATGTGATTTTTGCTATGATAATTTCTATGATATTGTTATGATTTTGAGTTATGTTATATTGTTTATTATATGATTTGGAATATTTCATGATATCCTATGCTTTTTATTTCATTAATTTTTTTTTGTTGTTATATTATTTAGCATATACTATGTTCATGCATTATTATTTTCATTTTTATTTCCATGCATATTATATGATAGCATTATTTTATATTCCACGTCATTTAAATTCTATGCCATATCATTCATATTTGCCATGTCATTTCATATAGAATATATTATGTTACCTAGGTTATTTTATTTCATATAGAATATATTATGTCACCTAGGTCATTTCATTTTATTTAGAATATATCATATGACTTAGGATATTACATTTCATATAGAATATATTATGTTACCTAGGTCATTTCATTTCATTTAGAATATATCATATGACTTAGGATATTGCATCTCATATAGAACATATTATGCTACCTAGGTCATTTAATTTCATTTAGAATATGTCATATAACTTAGGACATTTCATTTCATTTAGAATATGCTAAGACATTTAAATTATATCATATCATTTAGGATGCATTATATTATTTAGATTTCTCTATGTCATTTTATTTATGTCATGCATATACATATTCATATCTTTTAAAATGTTTTCAAAAGGATAATGATTTTTCAATAAAAAATAAAGATATTCCCGAGTTAAAATAATTCATGAGTTCTCTACCGGGTTTGCTGGAGGGAATATCATCAATTATCATTAATAAAGGAATATCTTTCTTTCAGAAGACGAGAATGATTCGGAAAGTTTTCCAAATTAATAAAAATTTCTATATTTTGCCACGTTTGTTGGGGAATATAGGAAAATTTTGAATTTATAAATTTCGAATCATTTTCAATTAAAAAATGGAATTATTTTTCTTTAAATTGGGAATTAACTTGAAATACTAAATTTAAAACCGATTTTTTATCAAGACTTGATTAATAAGGTACCGTTTTATACGGGCGTTGTGGGGGTGCTAATCCTTCCCCGCACGTAACCGAGTCCCGAACTCGTTTCTTTGATTTCTCTGGTTTAAAACACAGACTTGAAATTGGTTTTAAAATGTTTTAATTAATTTTTAAAATATTTTATAAACCGGTTTTAATAGGTGGTCGATCACACCTAGCTAAAAAATATTGGTGGTGACTCCATGTCTTTTTTTAAGGTCATTTTCAAAACCTTCATTTTTTCTAGAGGAATTAAGTCGACTTTTCCTCGATTTTTTTAATGTCACGCAAACGAATAATAAAGTCTTGCGATGAGACTTGTTATTTTTTAGGTTGCGACAGCTTGGCGACTCCACTGGGGACTATTAGAGAGTCAGGCCTAGAATTAGTCGTGTGTTATCAAAGTCTCGGTTTTGTTGGTGTAATTGGTATTTAATTTTAATTCCCATATTTTTTAAAATAAAAGAGAATTTTGAAAATAAAAAATGTTTTAAATATGTCCATCGTCATGTGCATTCATATTATTATTTGTTCTCTGGTTATTTTGTTGTGTATATTTATATGATTGCTTGACTGATGCTTTACATTGTTTGATTTTAGTGGGGTATTTAGAATAAGGGGTGTAGAATAGGTGGTGACAGGTTTGTTTTGTTCTTCCGCACACACTGTATTTGCATTTGCATAACATAAATCCTCTACCCGGGTTCCGTCCTTTTAAGTGGGAGTAAAGTAACTACGCCTTCGTGATGTTCCTCCGTATGGGCTAGTGAAACACTTTCACAGTATAAAGTACCTAATGCCTTCGTGATAATCCTTCGTACGGGCATAGGAAAGTATACTCTAACGAATTGAACCCGCTTTTATCGGGGTGCCTTACTAGCCTTCACCGACGACAGTGAGGAACAATTCGGGGCCTTAGAACCGATTCACCTTCATATAGTGAACCTAGGCAAAGCCATGCCGGATTTCTGTTAGATACCCGAAGTTTAAGAACACGTGGAGGAACATTTCCAACCTTTTACTATCTTTCTATATGTTAGATACAAATTGGGTGATGATGAACGAACATCATATCGCTCGTATTTTTATTTTGTCCCAAAGGCGTCGTAATGCCGAAGCTCTGTTTAAATTTTCGGGACATTTTTTATAAAAAGCATGTTATTTATGTTATATTTGTGAATTCATTTCTTTACTAATCTATTTCTTTCTGTTTTCTTTTCTTTGACATGCATTATAGACATCATCATACACTTGGAGTTTATTGGCCTCGGGATAGTTATCAACCCATAGGACTTTGATGGAGTGTCAAGTTATTTCAATGATAGAAGATCATGCAGTAGTCAGGGCACGGTCGGAAAAAGATCAGAGGAAAGATGGTGATAGCCTCAAGAAGGATTATGTGTCAGTATTGACGGAAAGGGTCAAAGTGGATCCTAGACAGAATAATCTCCGAAGGTTAGCCGATATTTGGAATCAATGGAATGTATCAGAGAAAGAAGCCTTCACTCAGAAATATGGAGATATAGCACTCTTAATTCTGATTCAGGTCAATAGTGGGTTGATTCAGGCTATGGTACAATTTTTGAATCCTGCATATAGATGTTTCACTTTTAACAAGGAGGATATGACACCACTGATCGAAGAATATTCAGCACTGTTACGTATTGAATGTCCTAATCCTGATCGAGTATATTTGAAGGAAATGAAACCTTCAGGTTTTAAGAAAAAAATGGCTAGGATCACAAGAATGGATACAACATGGGTTGAGAGTCATGTGGACACAAAGCAGAAAAATGGGTGCATTTCGTGGGAAACTCTCCGACAGTTGATATTGGGTTGTTCCGACAAAGAAAAAGCCAGGGACATCTTCACTCTAGCCATCTACGGGTTAATCATATTCCCGAAGATATTGGGTCATGTGGATATAGCCGTGTTTGACTTTGAAAAGTTGGAACAAAAGATCAACCCATCTCCGGCCATCATAGCTGAAACTATCCGATCGCTGAATTTTTGTTAAAGGGCAGGACAAGGGAGAATCAAAGGGTGTGTACAACTCCTTTATATTTGGATTCAAAGTCACTTTTGGAAGATAGAAATGTTTCCTTCAAACCGTACATGAAGACTTTAGTTTCGATTAGGGAATTCCTTCAAAATGATTGGCCTAAAGACGGGAATGAAGAGAAATGGGTCAACATGTTCCGGAATCTAAATGGGGAGATGGTGACTTGGAGAGCTCCATGGATGGTTCCTATGCCGATTATGTACAAATGTGGGGACAACCCGGGAGTTTCACTACTCGGAATTTGGGGTTCTGTGAGTTATGCGCCTTTGTTGGTGCAAAGACAGGTTGAGTCTCAGCAATTCACACCCGTGACTCATAATCTAGAATCATCAGAGTTCACTTATGGGAAAAACGAATATTCTGGAAAAGTGCGGGCAGTGATTGAAGCATGGAAGAAAACTCACCGGATAAAAGTGGCCAGATATGCCGACATCATTACACCTGATTACCTGGTATAGAGGGAATTAAAGGTTAATGATAGACTGTTGACATTAGACGGGGAGGAGGTCCAGTTCATGAATCCTCCACCGTGGGAAATGCCATCAGAGTTAGAAATTGCAAGGGCGGAATTTGAAAAAGAAAAGGCCCGGATGAGCAAGGAGATTGCCTTACAGCAAGAAGAGCTTGAGGACATGAAAAATAGGGAATCAGCTAGGGAAAAAGAAAAGGAACAGATCAAGAGAGAAAAGGGACACCGCTAAGGGCGATCTTCGGGAATTATATTTGGAGAACAAGAGGTACCGCTTCGAGCTCAGATTTGAGGGGACTCTCAAGACTTCCGGGGAGTGGGAACATGAGGTCAAAAACCTCAAGAAGGAGAATAACTGCTGGAAAGAGAAAGCAAAACATGAGGAAGCCCGAGCAAATCAACTGGAGAAACAAGCTAGGGAAAGCTTACACGGCGATGCTTCTGCTGACACGTCAAAGGGTCGTGAACAAGTAGGGATCAGATGGAATAGAAAGGCAATCAAAAGAGGACAGTGAAAGAGGTCCAGGATCTGAGAGAGTGATTATAGGACCAGTATTTTGTAATAGTCTTTTAGGAGAGACAGATTATCATGTTGTCTTAAGCAGGGATCTTTTCTTTGATGTATTGAGTTCCAGGAAATCAATGAAAGACCGTTTGGTTGGAATTATCCCGGGGCCAATACTTTAAATACATTCATCATTCACTAGTTCTTTCTTTTATATATTTTATTTGTTCATTCATTTATAATCATTTATAATCATTCATTTATTCTTTATAAATTGTTCATACAATTAGTCATTTATTTATTTGTTCATTCATTTATTCTTTATAATTAGCCATCTAAGTTCATATACTTAGTCATTTACTTAACTGAGCATTCACTAACATTCATTCATTTATTCATTTTTTATAAAATAAAATAAGAAATGTGTCAATAATTTCTAATCCATGGTTTTTAAAACTAAAGGTACAATTGGTCGCACTCAGAAAGAACCAGACTTCCAACACCCTTACAATACTCGATCTTGAACAAGAGCCATGGAAAACGATCAGCTTGCCAGAATTGAAAGAATGGAAAGAATCCAGAAAGAACTGCAAGAACAGTTAACTAAGTCTCAAGAGGAGACACGGGAACAGATGACAAAACTCATAGAGATGATGAGCACTATGATGAGGCAAAAGTGGCCCGGAGAAAATTCAGCTACTGGAATATTCAGCTACTATGATGAGGCAAAAATGGGGGCAGTGAACTAAGAAGATCGACCAGAAGTGGTACAGAGAAATGGCCAGACATCCCAACCTGTGGGAAATGAACTCCCAACTGGGGCAGCATCCTACATTTATATCCAACCAGTAGCCGAAGAAGAAAATTTAGGTACTAAAAGAGGTAATATCGGAGTTGATTCAATTGAGGTTGAGGTTCCAGACTTCGAAGAAATGGCGAAAAGGAAAAGGCCAAAATGACTGAATTGAAGAAGGTCGAAACCGCTGAATCTCAGAAGAAATACCAGCTACTAAAGGAAAGGTTAAGGGTAGTTGAAGGAGCAGAGATATTTGGCAGTCTGGATGCGAAAGAGATGAGCTTGGTACATGATCTAGTAATTCCCCCAAAGTTCAAAGTACCAGACTTTAAAAAGTGTAATGGGACCACCAACCCATCAGCTCATCTAACAGTGTACTGTAGAAGGATGACGGGGCATGATGATAATGAGAAACTGCTTATTCATTGCTTCCAAGATAGCTTAATAGGGTCAGCCACCCGATGGTACAATCAACTGAGTCATTCCAAGATTCGTTCATGGACGAATTTGGCCAGGGCTTTCATGGAATATTATAAGCATGTTACTGACATGGTACCGGATAGGCTGTCATTACAGAACATGGAAAAGAGGTCCAATGAGACCTTCAAAGAATATTCGCAGAGGTGGAGGAATCTGGCCACACAAGTACAACCCCCTTTAACTAGCAAAGAAATCACAGTGCTTTTCATCAACACCTTGAAAGCACCTTATTATGACAAATTGGTGGGAAGCGCTACCAAGGACTTTGCAGATATGGTAATATCTGGGGAAATGATTGAGTCAGCTATTAAGAATGGGAAGATGGAAGGGGGTGAGTTTGCTACCCCAAAGAGAGTTTTTCCATTAAATAAGAAGGAGGAAACACATGTAGTAAGCTTCAGCCAATACCCCTATACACCTCCTACACCATACACACCACCAAGGCCCTATACTCCTACCACACCTTTTGCACCTTCGATACCTTACACACCATACCGGGGTATAATCCTTACTACCCGAATGTCAACCACCTTACCTAAAACCCATTCCCCTACACCAATATACCACAACACCCATTCCCAACTAGTATATCCCCTCAAATAACCCTTCCTAGAAATGCTATCCCAAACACTCAGGGTCTTGCGCGCAATGACCAACGTTCACTAAGGAACGATCAAAAAACCCAATTTGATCTGATTCCTACCACCTACGGTGAGCTATATCCAAAACTATTACAGGGTCAACTTGTTGCACCCGTGTACCTTAAACCTTTGACACCTCTATATCCAAGATAGTACAATGCAAACACTAACTGCGCATACCACGCGGGAATCCAAGGATATTAGATTGAAGATTGCCTGGCATTCAAAAAGAAAGTCCAAAGCCTGATCAATGCTGGGGTTGTGAAGTTTGGATCAAAAAATGGGCCGAACGTAGCTGGAAACCCATTGCCCGATCACGCTAGGAATCAGGTAAATGCAATATTGACCGGAGAAGACAGAAGATTAAAAAGGGATATTAGAGAATTCGAGACTCTGATGCTGGCAGTATGGGTTGAAATGGTGAAGGCAGGATTGGTGGAGGATACAAATAGTCTGAAAATGGTTATAAAAAGGGTGCATAATTGGTGCCCGTTCCATAAGTGTGGAGGCCATGGCATACAGAACTGCGGGGACTTTCGGGTTAAAGTCCAAAGGATGATGGGTAATGGGGAAGCCCAATTCAACGAGGAGATAGAGGAGGAAATAGAAGTCATTGAAAATGCAGGTGGCTATAGGATAGAAAGACCCCTGATCATCTATTATGATGAACAGGAGGAGAAAGTTATGCCAGTCATTGAGGAAAATGCGCCCAAGTTAATTATTGATTTACCTGTTTCCTTTTCATACAAGGAAAACAAGGCTACACCATGGAAATACGACTGCAGCATGGTCATTGCTGGGGCTTCAAACCAGCAGGATATCACAGGTGTGGGGCATCTAACCTGAAGCGGAAGATGTTATGCTCCAGAGGCTGCTGAACAGGGGTTAGCAGGGAAAGACAGAGGAGCAGATAAAGGGAAGAAGGTAGTCGAGCCTATCCATATTGAGATGGATTTGCCAAAAGAAACAGAGAGGGGATCAGCCCCGGTTAACAGAATGAAAAAACCAGTATGTGAGAAAGAAGCCTGTGAGTTCTTAAAATTCATAAAGCACAGTGAGTATAGCGTGGCTGAACAACTGCAGCGTCAACCAGCTAGAATCTCAATCTTATCCTTGCTTTTGAATTCAGAGCCACACAGAAATGCCCTGTTAAGAGTATTGAATCAGGCATACATGGCTAATAATATATCAGTCAAAAAGTTGGACAGGTTGGTGGGAAACATCGCAGCAGACGACTACATATTTTTCAGCTATGAGGAGATACCACCCAATTGTATTGGGTCAACGAAAGCTCTCCATATAACTACCACTTGTAAGGGGCACATATTACCAAGGGTCTTTTTGGATAATGGTTCTTCACTAAATGTGATGCCTTTAGCAACCCTATCCAAATTGCCAGTGGATATATCTTATATGATACCAAGTTGCACAGTGGTCAGGGCTTTTGATGGAACAAGGAGAGAGATTATGGGAACCATTGAAGTTTCTCTGGAGATAGGCCCGTGCATTTATACGGTGAACTTCCAGGTCATGGATATTAATCCATCTTATAATTGCTTGTTGGGAAGGACATGGATACATTCAGCTGGGGTTGTACCCTCGTCTCTCCACCAAATGCTAAAATTTATGATGGAGGGCCTTTTGATCATAGTATCAGGAGAAGTAGACATAATAGCCTCCGCATCTACTGAATCTCCTTATGTTGAGCCCAATGAAGATGCCGTAGAGTGTTCTTTTCTGTCTTTGGAATTCGTAAATGCAGTTTTCGTCGTTGAAGGACGAAAAATTCTGAAACCAAGATTGTCCAAGGACACAAGGCTGGGAGTAAGAACCACCGTGGGAAAGGGCTGCAGGGCTGGAAAAGGTTTGGGGAGATATCTTCAAGGAATGGCTCGAGCAATGCAAGTAATAGGAAAGAAAGACCGGTTTGGCCTAGGGTATCTTCCGAAGGCCCATGAGAAAAGTAAACAAGTTGAAAGGAACTGACAAAGGAGGATGGCCCGTCTTGTGGGTATGGATATTGAATGAGAGCCTATGATATTCCCACCTATCCTTCATAGCTTCCGCTCAGTCGGTTCTCTGTTCGGAGAAAAAAATTCTGATGATGTGCTCGTAATGATAGAGTAAGCCTTCGAGAGATTCCAGGTGAATAGGGATGAGCAGATGTATGATGTGGAGATTTGCACGACTGAGGAAGAAAGAATTGAAAGAAAGAATGCTAACTGGATGGTGCGACCTTGTCCACCAGGATATAGACTAACCAACTGGAGTGCGACTGAGTTGCCCATAGTTTTTAAGTCTATTCCAACGTAATACTTTTAAAAAAAGCAATCTTAATTATCTTTACCCAAAGATATTAAGAGTTTTTTCTGTAATGGGCTTTTTAAACATTTTCATTCAATAAATAACAAGCACAATGCATTTTATCCATATTTGATGTGTCTATATTCTTTCATTTTTTGTTATTCATTTTACTTTCATTATATATTTTCCTATATTGTTTCTTCTCCACCTATTTACAGGTGTGCGGATGCGGAATATGAGGACCTTCCTGTCAGTAATTCTGAAATTGATTTTGAAAGACCTATTTACACGGGTGATTTTGAGGCTAACGAAGATACTGAGGATTATGGTATACCTCCGAATTTATTAAGGAAAATAGAACAAGAGGAAAAACAAGTACTTCCTCATAAGAAATTATTGGAAACGATAAATTTGGGAAATGGTGAAAAGATAAAGGAAGTCAGAATCGAAACTTCATTGTCATCATCAATAAAAGGTGAATTGATAGCTTTGCTCTCTGAATATGCGGAAGTATTTGCATGGTCTTACCAAGATATGCCAGGGTTAGATCTAGATATTGTGGTTCATAAGCTCCCTTTAAGGCCAGAATGCAAGCCAATTCAGCAAAAATTGAGAAGAATGAGGCCCGACATACTGTTAAAGATAAAAGTGGAGGTAAAGAAGCAATTTGATGCTGGATTCTTAGAGGTGGCAAAATATCAAGAATGGGTGGCAAATATTGTTCCAGTACCAAAGAAGGATGGCAAGGTGCGGATGTGCATTGATTACCGAGATTTGAACAAGGCCAGCCCTAAAGATAATTTCTCTTTGCCCCATATTTATACTCTGGTGGATAATACAGCAAAGAGTTCTTTATTTTCATTCATGGACGGATTCTCAGGATACAATTAGATCAAGATGGCACCAGAAGACATGGAGAAAACCATATTTATTACTATGTGGGGAACCTTCTGCTACAAGGTAATGCCATTTGGGTTGAAGAATGCTGGAGCAACAGACCAAAGAGCCATGGTGACCTTGTTTCATGATATCATGCACAAGGAGAAGAAGAGCATATTGCGAATCTTAAGAAGCTCTTTGAACGATTAAGGAAGTTTAGACTCAAGCTAAATCCGGCAAAATGCACTTTTGGAGTCACCTCGGGGAAATTGTTGGGTTTTGTCATCAGCAAAAAAGGAATTGAGATTGACCCGGATAAAGTGAAGGCTATTCAGAATCTGCCACCATCTCGCACTCAAAAGGAAGTAAGAGGCTTTCTGGGGAGATTGAATTACATTGCTCGGTTTATTTCACAGTTAACTAATAAATGTGATCCAATATTCAAGTTACTTCGAAAACGTGATCCAAGAGAATTGGATGAAGGTTGTCAGATTGCATTTGAAAAGGTTAAACATTATCTATCCAACCCACCAGTATTAATGCCACATATTTCGGATAAACCAATGATACTGTATTTATCAGTATTTGAAAGATCCATGGGTTGTGTTTTGGGGCAGCTTGATGAAACTGGAAAGAAAGAACAGGAAGTTTACTAGCTCAGCAAGAAGTTCACAGATTTTGAGTTGAAATATTCATCAGTAGAGAAGTTGTGTTGCGCCTTAGCTTGGACTGCTCGAAGACTCAGACAGTATATGTTGTATCACACAACGTGGTTGAATGCTAAGCTGCATCCAGTCAAATACATGTTGGAAGCACCTTTTTTGTCAGGGAGAACGGCAAGATGACAGGTTTTATTGTCAGAGTACGACATTGTATATGTAAGTCAAAAGGCTATCAAGGGCAATGTAGTGGCTGAATTCTTATCAAGTCGGGCAGTGGAAGATTATGAGCCATTGAACTTTGACTTCTCGGATGAAGATTTGATGTATGTGTCGCAAGTAGACGAGATTCCCCTGAAGAATAAAGTATGGGAAATGTACTTTGATGGCGCGTCTAATGCCATGGGGCATGGAATTGGTGCAGTGCTTATATCCCCAGAAGAAGATTATTATCCTTTCACTGCCAGATTGGATTTTGATTGTACAAACAATACTGTCGAGTATGAATCGTGTACTATAGGCCTTCGTGCTGTAGTGGACAGAAAGATCAAAGTATTGGAAGTTTTCAGAGACTCAGCCTTAGTGATTTACCAGCTACGAGGAGAATGGGAAACTCGAGATACAAAACTAATCTGATACCGAGAACTTATACTGAGTTTATTGGAGGAGTTTGAAGAAGTGAATTTCAACTACTTTCCTCGAGAAGAAAATTTGATGGCGGATGCTCTGGATACTTTGTCATCAATGTTTAAAGTGAATGAAGGGGCGGAAATTGTGCCGATCAAGATGAGCATATATGAGTCTCCTGCCCACTGTTTGAGTAACGAAGAAGAAGCAGATGGTCTCCCTTGGTATAACGACATCTTACAGTACATCAAGGGTCAACAGTATCCAGAACAAGCAACAGAGAATGACAAGAGGACTCTGAGAAGGCTAGCAATGGGTTTCGTTCTAGACGATGAGATTCTCTCCAACAAAGGGAAAGATCAAGTCCTATTGAGATGTGTAGGGTCTGCCGAAGCTCGAAGAATCATAGAAGAAGTCCATGAAAGGATATGTGGCACTCATGCTAATGGTCACATGCTTGCTAAATAGATTATGAGGGTAGGGTATTATTGGTTGACGATGGAAGGAGATTGCATCAGTTATTCCCAGAAGTGCCATAAATGTCAGATTTATGCAGATAAGATTCATGTGTCACTATCGCCATTACATGTCATGACTGCACCTTGGTCTTTTTCAATGTAGGGAATGGATATGATCGGGCCTGTTACCCCGAAAGTTTCAAATGGACATCGTTTCATCTTGGTGGCCATAGATTATTTCACAAAATGGGTAGAAGCTACTTCCTATACGAATGTAACAAAGTTGGTGGTATGCAGATTCATTAAGAAAGAAATCATATGCCGTTACGGGTTGCCAGCAAGAATTATTTCAGATAATGCTCTTAATTTGAACAATAAGATGATGAGAGAAGTGTGTACTCAATTCAAGATCACACATCATAATTCGACACCTTACCGTCCGAAGATGAATGGGGCAGTAGAATAAGCTAACAAGAACATCAAGAGGATTGTTGAGAAGATGACCAATGTGTACAAAGATTGGCATGAGATCTTGCCTTTTGCTCTTCATGCATATCGTACTTTGGTCCGCACATCTATAGGGGCAACACCATTTTCTTTGGAATACGGAATAGAAGCAGTGCTACCTATTGAAGTTGAGATCCCTTCACTTCGGGTTTTGATAGAAGTTGGCCTAGAGGAAGAAGAATGGGTTAAAGCTCATTATGAACAGTTGAATCTCATCGAGGATAAAAGATTGAAAGCAATTTGTCACGGGCAGTTGTATCAGAAAATGATGATTCGAGCCCACAACAAGAAAGTTCGTCCAAGCAGTTCCGAGAAGGGGAATTGGTACCAAGGAAAATTCGCCCTATAGTAAAGGACCCGAGAGGAAAATGGGCTCCGAATTGGGAAAGACCCTATGTGATAAAAAGGGCTTTTTCTGGAGGAGCATTGATTCTAACTAGAATGGCTGGGGAAGATTTTAGACATCCTGTGAATGCTGATGAACTGAAGAAGTATTATGCTTGAAAAAAAAAAGTGTGATGCTGTGCACATGGAAATTCGATTGATTCCAAGTGTAAAAATATAAATTCTACATATCTATCTCCCCTGAGAATTGCTTTTTAAAGAAAATATTCATGTTTGATATGATGAATGGCCATCTTTCATATTCCTTTCACTAAGAAGAAATTATCCTTAGTCACCCTTTTTGAGCCTTAGGAACTATTCCTTTCTATAAAGCCTTGATCAAGGATCACCCTCTACACTAGAGGGCAAATGCGAGGAAAAATAATCAAAAAATCATGGAAAAAAAGAAAGCCATCGAAAAATATGGAAAATGAAAGCCAACAAATAAAAAAGAAGAAAAGAAAGTCCAAAAAGGGACAAATGTTTCAAGAATGAATTCTCCTCAGGAAGTGATCCTTGATCCAATGACTCTTAAACACATTTTGGGCCTATTTATCCTTTCTTTCTAAACCTAAACCTTGGCCTACATTACATGCTTTAAAAGTCCATTTTGATCAAGCATGGATATTTAATTTGAAAGGTTATTCTCGGAATTCATCCCATCTTTTGAATTGATATTTTTACCTTGGAAGCATTTAGAATTCTCAGATGCATGGTAGAATAAAAAAATGGAAATGAAAAAAGATTGTAAAAGGAGAGGTTTAAGCCGAAAACCCGCAAAGGGCGACTTAATACCGAATTGAGGATTCTTGAGTTGAAAACCCGCAAAGGGCAGCTCAAGTATTGATCAAAGTTTGAATCAATGATCCGTGTAAAGGGGTAGAAAGTATCTGACAATCAGAGGAAAGAAGAATAACTCAGTATGACGTAACTACGGAGGCTAAGAGGTTACCCAAGTAAATTGCTCGTTCAAGAGAAATTTCAGATGGTTTGAAAAAGAAGGGGTCCAAGATATTCCGCATCCGGGGCATCTATAAGCTATAACCTTACATTTTTTTCTTATATCCTTGATATTTATTTTTAGTATTTTAAAACATTTCTTGCAATAAATTCTTGTCATCTTTTTTCATGACAATTTTTGCTTGATTCATATTTTCTTTCATTTTTGAGATGCATTATGATTATTATTAAATTGAATGATGATTAAAAATCTTTAACTAAAAAGATTTCAAAGTATTACTAAGGAATAGATTTAAATCTTGGGAAAGGTTTGGAAAGTTCACCAAGAAAAGAAAACAGTGAACGTGGTGGGAACTCCATCACGAAGTAAAAAATCTGTGAATTTTTAGCGAAAGTCAAAAACTGAGACTGATTGACCAGATATCTTGAGTGGGGCATCAATGAACAAATTGAAGACTCTGTCATGAAGTCGGATAATCTGTGAACCTCAAAGAAACCATGGATTAGAAATCATGACACAATCATTTGATTGCATTTATTCTTAGGAAACATACAAGCATTTGCAAAGCATGTCATTCTCATCATTGCATTTAGCTAACAGTGCAGAGATCAGGAAAACTTGGACTTCCCCAATGTGAACTCGTTCTATTTATCAAACGACTTGAGTCCCGAGATCACCATCGAGGTACGTTTCCTTTCCAAATCAAACTCATTTTGCATTCCCAAAAAAGTCGAGCCTTGAGACCGTCGTCAAGGTATTTTAGTCACAGTTTTAAAGACCTTCGGGCATCAGTTTTAAAGACCTTCGGGCACTAGATTTAAAGACCTTCGGGCACCAGTTTTAAAGACCTTCGGGCACCAATTTTAAAGACCTTCGCGCACCAATTTTAAAGACCTTCGGGCACCAGTTTTAAAGACCTTCAGGCACCAGTTTTAAAGACCTTCGGGCACCAGTTTTAAAGAACTTCGGGCACCAGCTTTAAAGACTTTCGGACACCAGTTTTAAAGATCTTTGGGCACCAGTTTTAAAAACCTTCGAGCACCAGTTTTAAAGACCTTTGGACACTATTCTTAAGACCTTTGGGCATAATTTTTTCTTTTGAAAATAGAACCCATTTCCTTAAGACGGGTCAAGCCTTGATTAGTCAGGGAATTCAATTTAAGGACAAAATCTTCAATTTACAGCTTTTTCAAAAAAACAAAATGAATGAAAAATGAAAAAAGATGAAGAAAACCCCTTTCCCATTCCTTCACATGTGATTTGACTAACCGTACAAAATTAGTGTTTGTTTATCTTTGCCTGATTCCTGATTCTCAACAATAGCCAAAGAGGGACAGCTGTAGACACCTAATTTTGTCCGGACCACTAAAACAGATATGTTTTCTTCCTAAATTGATGTTTCAGAATGTAAAAAGACTTTTTTCATCCTGCAGGTAGTACTCCGAGACTTAGTTTAAGAGGGCGAGCATAAAAAGTCAACCCAAGAAAAAGTCAACCTCAAAAAAATCAACCCCTGAAAGTCAATTATTGAAAAAGTCAACCTACTTTCAAAATCAAGATTTGAAGTTGAATTGAAAAATGGTGAAAGAATTTTGATAATCCAAGGTCTACATTGAAAGATATGGAGTTCGAAAGTTGGTTTAGTAGAAAAAAAACCCTAATCCGAGAAATTTGGGGAAAAATGCTTAAACGATCGAATTGGTCAAAATTGAAGGTTCCAAATGAAAGATAAGAACTGACTACGGGTAATGGAGAAGCCACTTGAAAGAAAAATTGAAAGAAAAGTCAATCCGGGAGAAAACTGAGAATTAGGGTTTTCTTTAATGGCCGAATAGCCTATTTTTTATTTATTTATTATTGTTGTTGTTTTTGCTTTAATTTATCATGTTATTTATGTTATTTTCTTTAATCTTGATGCTTTAAGTGTTCTTCTACTTCATATACTTAAATCATGTTTTAATTTGGTTGCTTTGTTTGATGTCATTTATGTGTTAAATATCATGTTCTTGCATTTTTAATTTTCTGTTTTCATAATGTTTAAATTTGTTGATGTTTTATATTTAGTATATCAAGTGTTTGTGAAAATGCTTGTTAGTTTTAATATCTCTACTTTGTGTTTGCATGATTTGAGTGTTATATTTTAGTTGAGCATGTTAGTATATCAAGTGTTTGTGAAAATGCTTGTTAGTATCTCTACTTTGTGTTTGCATGATTTGAGTGTTATATTTTAGTTGAGCATGTTAGTATATCAAGTGTTTGTGAAAACTAACCATGTGTTTGTGAAAATGCTTGTTAGTATCTCTACTTTGTGTTTGCATGATTTGAGTGTTATATTTTAGTTTTGCATGTTAGTATATCAAGTGCTTGTGAAAATGACATGCTTGTGTGGAATCATAGGCCATTCGGCCACTCCATGTATTCTAGCATTATGTGTGCATTTTTGCTATATTAGTTGATAGGTTGGCATTTGCATGATATTTGGTTGAGTTTTTGGTTTAAGCATGCCTTCTGTTTGTGTTATTACCATGCATATTTTAGATGTTAGGTTAGGTTTATCTTGCCTAGCATGTTCATGCATTTTATACCTAGGTTACATTAAATGCCATGCAAGTTCATTTAGGTCTAGGTCACTATATTGATGCCATGCATTTTTTTTCATGACATTTAGGTTAAAGACCATGGATTTCATGCATCATATTTGCTGTATTTTTTCATGCATTTCATGGTCATGCCACTTGACTAATGACTAAGGCCAATTAATGGTTCAAAGTCATGCTCTCTTGAGCACACTTGTGGAAAATTAAGGTTTGTCAAATTGATTATTCTACCTTTGTGATTTTTTTTCCTTAGCCAATTTTTGTCTAACTTTTAAAAAGTCCAAGCTACTGTTTGTGAGCTATTTTGTGAGTTTTAAATATTTTTACTTTTATTTTTAAATGATTTTATCAAAGGCAAAAATGTATTTTGGCAAAACAGTTTTTTCACCTAGTACTCGTACTTTCTCGATTTTTCTGGGCATTCATTTTTAATCAGAAAATTAAGCTGATTTTTCCCCATGTAGTTTTCATGTCCTGAGTCTCCAGTATTTTTTTTTAGATTTTTTTGAATTTTTTAAAATAGGGTAAAAAATCGTGGCTTAAAACTGGACAGTGGAGTCAAAATTGAATTTAAAGAAAAATCATTTTTCTGTTTTGGTTATGTTAGTTAGAGGGAGCTGATTAGGAAGTTTAGCTACTGACTTAGGGTAGTTTCTAAGCCTTTTTAAACTCTAAAAATGATTTTTTAAGTCTCGGGTTAAGGGTAGTCAAGTCCGGGATTTTAAACTTAGGAAATTAGAGCCATTTAAAAAAGGTTTAACCCAGTTTTTTATTTTTAACCTAAGCTTTTCCAAATTGTTTTCAAACAATCACAAAGTACTTTGGTTTTAGAATATTTAATTTGACATATTTTCCTGAGGTAGCCGGATATCTTTGTAGATATACGGATTTCCTTAATTAAAGGAAAAAATACATTTTCATGCATTGCATTTTCCATATTCATGCATTTTATACAATATGTGATTTTTTCTATGATAATTTCTATGATATTGTTATGATTTTGAGTTATGTTATATTGTTTATTATATGATTTGGAATATTTCATGATATCCTATGCTTTTTATTTAATTATTTTTTTTTGTTGTTATATTATTTAGCATATACTATGTTCATGCATTATTATTTTCATTTTTATTTCCATGCATATTATATGATAGCATTATTTAATATTCCATGTCATTTAAATTATATGCCATATCATTCATATTTGCCATGTCATTTAAATTATGTCATTTCATATAGAATATATTATGTTACCTAGGTTATTTTATTTCATATATAATATATTATGTCACCTAGGTCATTTCATTTCATTTAGAATATATCATATGACTTAGGATATTACATTTCATATAGAATATATTATGTTACCTAGGTCATTTCGTTTCATTTAGAATATATCATATGACTTAGGATATTGCATCTCATATAGAACATATTATGCTACCTAGGTCATTTCATTTCATTTAGAATATGTCATATAACTTAGGACATTTCATTTCATTTAGAATATGCTAAGGCATTTAAATTATATCATATCATTTAGGATGCATTATATTATTTAGATTTTGCTATGTCATTTTATTTATGTCATGCATATACATATTCATATCTTTTAAAATGTTTTCAAAAGGATAATGATTTTTCAATAAAAAATAAAGATATTCCCGAGTTAAAATAATTCATGAGTTCTCTACCGGATTTGCTGGATGGAATATCATCAATTATCATTAATAAAGGAATATATTTCTTTCAGAAAACGAGAATGATTCGGAAAGTTTTCCAAATTAATAAAAATTTCTATATTTTGCCACGTTTGTTGGGGAATATAGGAAAATTTTTAATTTATGAATTCCGAATCATTTTCAATTAAAAAATGGAATTATTTTTCTTTAAATTGGGAATTAACTTGAAATACTAAATTTAAAACCGATTTTTTACCGAGACTTGAGATAACACATGATTAATAAGGTACCATTTTATACGGGCGTTGTGGGGGTGCTAATCCTTCCCCGCACGTAACCGAGTCCAGAACCCGTTTCTTTGATTTCTCTGGTTTAAAACGCAGACTTGAAATTGGTTTCAAAATGTTTTAATTAATTTTTAAAATATTTTATAATCCGGATATAATAGGTGGCTTATCACACCTAGCTAAAAAAGATTGGTGGCGACTCCATGTCTTTTTTTAAGGTCATTTTCAAAGCCTTCATTTTTCTAGAGGAATTAAGTTGACTTTTCCTCGGGTTTTTTAATGTCACGCTTAACGAATAATAAAGTTTTGCGATGAGACTTGTTATTTTTTAGGTTGCGACAGCTTGGCGACTCCACTGGGGACTATTAGAGAGTCATGCCTAGAATTAGTCGTGTGTTATCAAAGTCTCGGTTTTGTTGGTGTAATTGGTATTTAATTTTAATTCCCATATTTTTTAAAATAAAAGAGAATTTTGAAAATAAAAAATGTTTTAAATATGTCCATCGTCATGTGCATTCATATTATTATTTGTTCTCTGGTTATTTTGTTGTGTATATTTATATGATTGCTTGACTGATGCTTTACATTGTTTGATTTTAGTGGGGTATTTAGAATAAGGGGTGTAGAATAGGTGGTGACAGGTTTTGTTTTGTTCTTCCGCACACACTGTATTTGCATTTGCATAACATGAATCCTCTACCCGGGTTCCGTCCTTTTAAGTGGGAGTAAAGTAACTACGCCTTCGTGATGTTCCTCCGTATGGGCTAGTGAAACACTTTCGGAGTATAAAGTACCTAATGCCTTCGTGATAATCCTCCGTACGGGCATAGGAAAATATACTCTAACGAATTGAACCAGCTTTTATCGGGGTGTCTTACTAGCCTTCACCGACGACAGTGAGGAACAATTCGGGGCCTTAGAACCAATTCACCTTCATATAGTGAACTTAGGCAAAGCCATGCCGGATTTCTGTTAGATACCCAAAGTTTAAGAACACGTGGAGGAACATTTCCAACCTTTTACTATCTTTCTATATGTTAGATACAAATTTGGTGATGATGAACGAACATCATATCGCTCGTATTTTTATTTTGTCCCAAAGGCGTCGTAATGCCGAAGCTCTGTTTAAATTTTCGGGACATTTTTTATAAAAAGCATGTTATGTATGTTTTATTTGTGAATTCATTTTTTTACTAATCTATTTCTTTCTGTTTTCTTTTCTTTGACATGCATCATAGACATCATCATACACTTGGAGTTTATTGGCCTCGGGATAGTTATCAACCCAAAGGACTTTCATGGAGTGTCAAGTTATTTCAGTGATAGAAGATCATGCAGTAGTCAGGGCACGGTCGGAAAAAGATCAGATGGAGGATGGTGATAGCCTCAAGAAGGATTATGTGTCAGTATTGACGGAAAGGGTCAAAGTGGATCCTAGACAGAATAATCTCCAAAGGTTAGCCGATATTTGGAATCAATGGAATGTATCAGAGAAAGAAGCCTTCACTCAGAAATATGGAGATATAGCACTCTTAATTCTAATTCAGGTCAATAGTGGGTTGATTCAGGCTATGGTACAATTTTGGAATCCTGCATATAGATGTTTCACTTTTAACAAGGAGGATATGACACCACTGATCGAAGAATATTCAGCACTGTTACGTATTGAATTTCCTAATCCTGATCGGGTATATTTGAAGGAAATGAAACCTTCAGGTTTTAAGAAAAAAAAATGGCTAGGATCACAAGAATGGATACAACATGGGTTGAGAGTCATGTGGACACAAAGCAGAAAAATGGGTGCATTCCGTGGGAAACTCTCCGACAGTTGATATTGGGTTGTTCCGACAAAGAAAAAGCCAGGGACATCTTCACTCTAGCCATCTACGGGTTAATCATATTCCCGAAGATATTGGGTCATGTGGATATAGCCGTGTTTGATTTCTTTGAAAAGTTGGAACAAAAGATCAAGCCTTCTCCGGCCATCATAGCTGAAACTATCCGATCCCTGAATTTTTGTAAAAGGGCATGACAAGGGAGAATGAAAGGGTGTGTACAACTCCTTTATATTTGGATTCAAAGTCACTTTTGGAAGATAGAAATGTTTCCTTCAAACCGTACATGAAGACTTTAGTTTCGATTAGGGAATTCCTTCAAAATGATTGGCCTAAAGACGTGAATGAAGAGAAATGGGTCAACATGTTCCGGAATCTAAATGGGGAGATGGTGACTTGGAGAGCTCCATGGATGGTTCCTATGCCGATTATGTACAAATGTGGGGACAACCCGGGAGTTCCACTACTCGGAATTTGGGGGTCTGTGAGTTATGCGCCTTTGTTGGTGCAAAGACAGGTTGAGTCTCAGCAATTCACACCCGTGACTCATAATCTAGAATCATCAGAGTTCACTTATGGGAAAAACGAATATTCTGGAAAAGTGCGGGCAGTGATTGAAGCATGGAAGAAAACTCACCGGATAAAAGTGGCCAGATATGCCGACATCATTACACCTGATTACCTAGTATGGAGGGAATTAAAGGTTAATGATAGACTGTTGACATTAGATGGGGAGGAGGTCCAGTTCATGAATCCTCCACCGAGGGAAATGCCATCAGAGTTAGAAATCGCAAGGGCGGAATTTGAAAAAGAAAAGGCCCGGATGAGCAAGGAGATTGCCTTACTGCAAGAAGAGCATGAGGACATGAAAAATAGGGAATCAGCTAGGGAAAAAGAAAAGGAACAGATCAAGAGAGAAAAGGGACACCGCTAAGGGTGATCTTAGGGAATTACATTTGGAGAACAAGAGGTACCGCTTCGAGCTTAGATTTGAGGGGACTCTCAAGACTTCCGGGGAGTGGGAACATGAGGTCAAAAACCTCAAGAAGGAGAATAACTACTGGAAAGAGAAAGCAAAACACGAGGAAGCCTGAGCAAATCAACTGGAGAAACAAGCTAGGGAAATCTTACACGTCGATGCTTCTGCTGACACGTCAAAGGGTCGTGAACAAGTAGGGATCAGATGGAATAGCAAGGCAATCAAAAGATGATAGTGAAGGAGGTCCAAGATCCGAGAGAGTGATTATAGGACCAGTATTTTGTAATAGTCTTTTAGGAGAGACAGATTATCATGTTGTCTTAAGCAGGGATCTTTTCTTTGATGTATTTAGTTCCAGGAAATCAATGAAAGACCGTTTGGTTGGAACTATCCCGGGGCCAATACTTTAAATACATTCATCATTCACTAGTTCTTTCTTTTATATATTTTATTTGTTCATTCATTTATAATCATTCATTTATTCTTTATAAATTGTTCATACAATTAGTCATTTATTTATTTGTTCATTCATTTATTATTTATAATTAGCCATCTGAGTTCATATACTTAGTCATTTACTTAATTGAGCATTCACTAACATTCATTCATTTATTCATTTATTCATTTTTTATAAAATAAAATAAGAAATGTGTCAATAATTTCTAATCCATTGTTTTTAAAACTAAAGGTACAATTGGTCGCACTCAGAAAGAACCAGACTTCCAACACCCTTACAATACTCGATCTTGAACAAGAGCCATGGAAAACGATCAGCTTGCCAGAATTGAAAGAATGGAAAGAATCCAGAAAGAACTGGAGGAACAGTTAACTAAGTCTCAAGAGGAGACACGGGAACAGATGACAAAACTCATAGAGATGATGAGCACTATGATGAGGCAAAAGTGGCCCGGAGAAAATTCAGCTACTGGAATGGGGGTAGTGAACTAGGAAGATCGACCAGAAGTGGTACAGAGAAATGGCCAGACATCCCAACCTGTGGGAAATGAACTCCCAACTGGGGCAGCATCCTACATTTATATCCAACCAGTAGCCGAAGCACAAAATTTAGGTACTAAAAGAGGTAATATCGGAGTTGATTCAATTGAGGTTGAGGTTCCAGACTTCGAAAAAATGGCGGAAAAGGAAAAGGCCAAAATGACTGAATTGAAGAAGGTCGAAACCACTGAATCTTAGAAGAAATACCAGTTGCTAAATGAAGGTTAAGGGCAGTTGAAGGAGCAGAGTTATTTGGCAGTCTGGATGCCAAAGAGATGAGCTTGGTACACGATCTAGTAATTCCCCCAAAGTTCAAAGTACCAGACATTGAAAAGTATAATGGGACCACCAACCCATCAGCTCATCTAACCGTGTACTGTAGAAGGATGATGGGGCATGATGATAATGAGAAACTGCTTATTCATTGCTTCCAAGATAGCTTAATAGGGTCAGCCACCCGATGGTACAATCAACTGAGTCATACCAAGATTCGTTCATGGATGGATTTGGCCAGGGCTTTCATGGAATATTATAAGCATGTTTCTGACATGGTACCGGATAGGCTGTCATTACAGAACATGGAAAAGAGGTCCAATGAGAGCTTCAAAGAATATTTGCAGAGGTGGAGGGATCTGGCCACACAAGTACAACCCCCTTTAACTAGCAAAGAAACCACAGTGCTTTTCATCAACACCTTGAAAGCACCTTATTATGACAAATTAGTGGGAAACGCTACCAAGGACTTAACAGATATGGTAATATCTGGGGAAATGATTGAGTCAGCTATTAAGAATGGGAAGATGGAAGGGGGTGAGACTGCTACCCCAAAGAGAGTTTTTCCTGCAAAGAAGAAGGAGGAAACACATGCAGTAAGCTTCAGCCAATACCCCTATACACCTCCTACACCATACACACCACCAAGGCCCTATACTCTTACCACACCTTTTGCATCTTTGATACCTTACACACCATATCCGGGGTATAATCCTTACTACCCGAATGTCAACCATCTTACCTAAAACCCATTCCCCTACACCAATATACCATAACACCCATTCCCAACTGGTATATCCCCTCAAATAACCATTCCTAGAAATGCTATCCCAAACACTCAGGGTCTTGCGCGCAATGACCAACGTTCACCAAGGAACGATCAAAAAACCCAATTTGATCTGATTCCTACCACCTACAATGAGTTATATCCAAAACTATTGCAGGGTCAACTTGTTGCACCCGTGTACCTCAAACCTCTGACACCTCCATATCCAAGATAGTACAATGCAAAAACTAACTGCGCATACCACGCGGGAATTCAAGGACATTAGATTGAAGATTGCCTGGCATTCAAAAAGAAAGTCCAAAGCCTGATCAATGCTGGGGTTGTGAAGTTTGGATCAAAAAATGGGCCGAACGTAGCTGGAAACCCATTGCCCTATCACGCTGGGAATCAGGTAAATGCAATATTGACCGGAGAAGACAGAAGATTAAAAAGGGATATTAAATTCGGGACTCCGATGCTGGCAGTATGGGTTGAAATGGTGAAGGCAGTATTGGTGGAAGATACAAATAGTCTGAAAATGGTTATAAAAAGGGTGCATAATTGGTGCCCGTTCCATAAGTGTGGAGGCCATGACATACAGAACTGCGGGGACTTTCGGGTTAAAGTCCAAAGGATGACAGATAATGGGGAAGCCAATTCTACGAGGAGATAGAGGAGAAAATAGAAGTCATTGAAAATGCAGGTGGCTATAGGATAGAAAGACCCCTGATCATCTATTATGATGAACCGGAGGAGAAAGTTATGCCAGTCATTGAGGAAAATGCGCCCAAGTTAATTATTGATTTACCTGTTTCCTTTTCATACAAGGAAAACAAGGCTACACCATGGAAATACGACTGTAGCATGGTCATTGCTGGGGCTTCAAACCAGCACGATATCAAAGGTGTGGGGCATCTAACCTGAAGCGGAAGATGTTATGCTCCGAAGGCTGCTGAACAGGGGTTAGCAGTGAAAGACAGAGAAGCAGATAAAGGGAAGAAGGTAGTCGAGCCAATCCATATTGAGATGGATTTTCCAAAAGAAATAGAAAGGGGATCAGCCCCGGTTAACAGAACGAAAAAACCAGTATGTGAGAAAGAAGCCTGTGAGTTCTTAAAATTCATAAAGCACAGTGAGTATAGCGTGGCTGAACAACTGCAGCGTCAACCAGCTAGAATCTCAATCTTATCCTTGCTTTTGAATTCAGAGCCACACAGAAATGCCCTGTTAAGAGTATTGAATCAGGCATACATGGCTAATAATATATCAGTCAAAAAGTTGGACAGGTTGGTGGGAAACATCGCCGCAGACGACTACATATTTTTCAGCTATGAGGAGATACCACCCAATGGTATTGGGTCAACGAAAGCTCTCCATATAACTACCACTTGTAAGGGGCACATATTACCAAGGGTCCTTTTGGATAATGGTTCTTCACTAAATGTGATGCCTTTAGCAACCCTATCCAAATTGCCAGTGGATATATCTTATATGATACCAAGTTGCACAGTGGTTAGGGCTTTTGATGGAACAAGGAGAGAGGTTATGGGAACCATTCAAGTTTCTCTGGAGATAGGCCCGTGCATTTATACGGTGAACTTCCAGGTCATGGATATTAATCCATCTTATAATTGCTTGTTGGGAAGGACATGGATACATTCAGCTGGGGTTGTACCCTCGTCTCTCCACCAAATGCTAAAATTTATGATGGAGGGCCTTTTGATCATAGTATCAGGAGAAGAAGACATAATAGCCTCCGCATCTACTGAATCTCCTTATGTTGAGCCCAATGAAGATGCCGTAGAGTGTTCTTTTCTGTCTTTTTTAATTCGTAAATGCAGTTTTCATCGTTGAAGGACAAAAAATTCTGAAACCAAGATTGTCCAAGGACACAAGGCTGGGAGTAAGAACCACCGTGGGAAAGGGCTGCAGGGCTGGAAAAGGTTTGGGAGATATCTTCAAGGAATGGCTCGAGCAATGCAAGTAATAGGAAAGAAATACCGGTTTGGCCTAGGGTATCTTTCGAAGGCCCATGAGAAAAGGAAACAAGTTGAAAGGAACCGACAAAGGAGGATGGCCCATCTTGCGGGTATGGATATTGAATGGGAGCCTATGACATTCCCACCTATCCTTCATACCTTCCGCTCAGCCGGTTCTCTATTCGGAGAAAAGAATTCTGATGATGTGCTCGTAATGATAGAGTAAGCCTTCGAGAGATTCTAGGTGAATAGGGATGAGCAGATGTATGATGTGGAGATCTGCACGACTAAGGAAGAAAGAATTGAAAGAAAGAATGCTAACTGGATGGTGCGACCTTATCCACCAGGATATAGACTAACCAACTGGAGTGCGACTGAGTTGCCCATAGTTTTTAAGTCTATTCCAACGTAATACTTTTAAAAAAAGCAATCTTAATTATCTTTACCCAAAGATATTAAGAGATTTTTATGTAATGGGCTTTTTAAACATTTTCATCCAATAAATAACAAGCACAATGCATTTTATCCATATTTGATGTGTCTATATTCTTTCATTTTTTGTTATTCATTTTACTTTCATTATATATTTTCCTATATTGTTTCTTCTCCACCTATTTACAGGTGTGCGGATGCGGAATATGAGAACCTTCCTGTCAGTAATTCTGAAATTGATTTTGAAAGACCTATTTGCACGAGTGATTTTGAGGCTAACGAAGATACTGAGGATTATGGTCTACCTCCGAATTTATTAAGGAAAATGGAACAAGAAGAGAAACAAGTACTTCCTCATAAGAAATTATTGGAAACGATAAATTTGGGAAATGGTGAAAAGATAAAGGAAGTCAGAATCGAAACTTCATTGTCATCATCAATAAAAGGTGAATTGATAGCTTTGCTCTCTGAATATGCGGATGTATTTGCATGGTCTTACCAAGATATGCCAGGGTTAGATCTAGATATTGTGGTTCATAAGCTCCCTTTATGGCTAGAATGCAAGCCAATTCAGCAAAAGTTGAGAAGAATGAGGCCCAACATACTGTTAAAGATAAAAGAGGAGGTAAAGAAGCAATTTGATGCTGGATTCTTAGAGGTGGCAAAACATCCAGAATGGGTGGCAAATATTGTTCCAGTACCAAAGAAGGATGGCAAGGTGCGGATGTGCATTGATTACCGAGATTTGAACAAGGCCAGCCCTAAAGATAAATTCTCTTTGCCCCATATTGATGCTCTAGTGGATAATACAGCAAAGAGTTCTTTATTTTCATTCATGGACGGATTCTCAGGATACAATCAGATCAAGATGGCACCAGAAGACATGGAGAAAACCATATTTGTTACTATGTGGGGAACCTTCTGCTACAAGGTAATGCCATTTGGGTTGAAGAATGTTGGAGCAACATACCAAAGAGCCATGGTGACCTTGTTTCATGATATCATGCACAAGGAGAAGAAGAGCATATTGCGAATCTTAAGAAGCTCTTTGAACGATTAAGGAAGTTTAGACTCAAGCTAAATCCGGCAAAATGAACTTTTGGAGTCACCTCGGGGAAATTGTTGGGTTCTGTCGTCAGCAAAAGAGGAATTGAGATTGACCCGGATAAAGTGAAGGCTATTCAGAATCTGCCACCACCTCGCACTCAAAAGGAAGTAAAAGGCTTTCTGGAGAGATTGACTTACATTGCTCGGTTTATTTCACAGTTAATCAATAAATGTGATCCAAAATTCAAGTTACTTCGAAAATGTGATCCAAGAGAATGGGATGAAGGTTGTCAGATTGCATTTGAAAAGGTTAAACATTATCTATCCAACCCACCAGTATTAATGCCACCTATTTTGGATAAACCAATGATACTGTATTTATCTGTATTTGAAAGATCCATGAGTTGTGTTTTGGGGTAGCTTGATGAAACTGGAAAGAAAGAACCGGAAGTTTACTACCTCAGTAAGAAGTTCACAGATTTTGAGTTGAAATATTCATCAATAGAGAAGTTGTGTTGCGCCTTAGCTTGGACTGCTCGAAGACTCAGACAGTATATGTTGTATCACACAACGTGGTTGAATGCTAAGCTAGATCCAGTCAAATACATGTTGGAAGCACCTTTTTTGTCAGGGAGAACGGCAAGATGGCAGGTTTTATTGTCAGAGTACGACATTGTATATGTAAGTCAAAAGACTATCAAGGGCAGTGCAGTGGCTGAATTCTTATCAAGTCGGGCAGTGGAAGATTATGAGCTGTTGAACTTTGACTTCCCGGATGAAGATTTGATGTATGTGTCACAAGTAGACGAGATTCCCCTGAAGAAGAAAGTATGGGAAATGTACTTTGATGGCGCGTCTAACGCCATGGGGCATGGAATTTGTGCAGTGCTTATATCCCCAGAAGAAGATTATTATCCTTTCACTGCCGGATTGGATTTTGATTGTACAAACAATACTGTCGAGTATGAAGCGTGTACTATGGGCCTTCGTGCTGCAGTGGACAGAAAGATCAAAGTATTGGAAGTTTTCAGAGACTCAGCCTTAGTGATTTACCAGCTACGAGGAGAATGGGAAACTCGAGATACAAAACTAATCTGATACCGAGAACTTATACTGAGTTTATTGGAGGAGTTTGAAGAAGTGAATTTCAACTACTTTCCTCGAGAAGAAAATCTGATGGCGGATGCTCTGGCTACTTCGTCATCAATGTTTAAAGTGAATGAAGGGGCAGAAATTGTGCCGATCAAGATGAGCATATATGAGTCTCCTACCCACTGTTTGAGTATCGAAGAAGAAGCAGATGGTCTCCCTTGGTATAACGACATCTTATAGTACATCAAAAGTCAACAATATCCAGAACAAGCAACAGAGAATGACAAGAGGACTCTGAGAAGGCTAGCAATGGGTTTCGTTCTAGACAATGAGATTCTCTCCAACAAAGGGAAAGATCAAGTCCTATTGAGATGTGTAGGGTCTGCCGAAGCTCGAAGAATCATAGAAGAAGTCCATGAAAGGATATGTGGCACTCATGCTAATGGTCACATGCTTTCTAAATAGATTATGAGGGCAGGGTATTATTGGTTGATGATGGAAGGAGATTGCATCAATTATTCCCAGAAGTGCCATAATTGTCAGATTTATGCAGATAAGATTCATGTGTCGCCATCGCCATTACATGTCATTACTGCACCTTGGTCTTTTTCAATATGGGGAATGGATATGATCGGGCCTATTACCCCGAAAGTTTCAAATGGACATCGTTTCATCTTGGTGGCCATAGATTATTTCACAAAATGGGTAGAAGCTGCTTCCTATGCGAATATAACAAAGTCGGTGGTATGCAGATTCATTAAGAAAGAAATCATATGCCGTTACGGGTTGCCAGCAATAATTATTTCAGATAATGCTCTTAATTTGAACAATAAGATGATGAGAGAAGTGTGTACTCAATTCAAGATCACACATCATAATTCGACACCTTACCGTCCGAAGATGAATGGCGTAGTAGAATCAGCTAACAAGAACATCAAGAGGATTGTTGAGAAGATGACCAATGTGTACAAAGATTGGCATGAGATCTTGCCTTTTGCTCTTCATGCATATCGTACTTCGGTCCGCACATCTACAGGGGCAACACCATTTTCTTTGGAATACGGAATGGAAGCAGTGCTACCTATTGAAGTTGAGATCCCTTCACTTCGGGTTTTGATGGAAGTTGGCCTAGAGGAAGAAGAATGGGTTAGAGCTCGTTATGAACAGTTGAATCTCATCGAGGAGAAAAGATTGAAAACAATTTGTCACGGGCAGTTGTATCAGAAAAGGATGATTCGAGCCCACAACAAGAAAGTTCGTCCCAAGCAGTTTCGAGAAGGGGAATTGGTACTGAGGAAAATTCGCCCTATAGTAAAGGACCCAAGAGGAAAATGGGCTCCGAATTGGGAAGGACCCTATGTGATAAAAAGGGCATTTTCTGGAGGAGCATTGATTCTAACTAGAATGGTTGGGGAAGATTTTAGACATCCCGTGAACGCTGATGAACTGAAGAAGTATTATGCTTAAAAAAAAAGTGTGATGCTGTGCACATGGAAATTCGATTGATTCCAAGTGTAAAAATATAAATTCTACATATCTATCGCCCCTGAGAATTGCTTTTTAAAGAAAATATTCATGTTTGATATGATGAATGGCCATCTTTCATATTCCTTTCACTAAGAAGAAATTATCCTTAGTCACCCTTTTTGAGCCTTAGGAATTATTCCTTTCTATAAAGCCTTGATCAAGGATCACCCTCTACACTAGAGGGCAAATGCGAGGAAAAATAATAAAAAAATCATGGCAAAAAGAAAGCCATCGAAAAATGTGGCAAATGAAAACCAACAAATAAAAAAGAAGAAAAGAAAGTCCAAAAAGGGACAAATGTTTCAAGAATGAATTCTCCTCAGGAAGTGATCCTTGATCCAATGACTCTTAAACACATTTTGGGCCTATTTATCCTTTCTTTCTAAACCTAAACCTTAGCCTACATTACATGCTTTAAAAGTCCATTTTGATCAAGCATGGATATTTAATTTGAAAGGTTATTCTCGGAATTCATCCCATCTTTTGAATTGATATTTTTACCTTGGAAGCATTTAGAATTCTCAGATGCATGGTAGAATAAAAAAATGGAAATGAAAAAGATTGTAAAAGGAGAGGTTTAAGCCGAAAACCCGTAAAGGGCGACTTAATACCGAATTGAGGATTCTTGAGTTGAAAACCCGCAAAGGGCAGCTCAAGTATTGATCAAAGTTTGAATCATTGCTCCGTGTAAAGGGGGAGAAAGTATCTGACAATCAGAGGAAAGAAGAATAACTTAGTATGACGTAACTACGGAAGCTAAGAGGTTACCCAAGTAAATTGCTCGTTCAAGAGAAATTTCAGATGGTTTGAAAAAGGAGAGGTCCAAGATATTCCGCATCCGGGGCATCTATAACCTTACATTTGTTTCTTATATCCTTGATATTTATTTTTAGTATTTTAAAACATTTCTTGCAATAAATTCTTGTCATCTTTTACATGACAATTTTTGCTTGATTCATATTTTCTTTCATTTTTGAGATGCATTATGATTATTATTAAATTGAATGATGATTAAAAATCTTTAATTAAAAAGATTTCAAAGTATTACTAAGGAATAGATTTAAATCTTGGGAAAGGTTTGGAAAGTTCACCAAGAAAAGAAATCAGTGAACGTGGTGGGAACTCCATCACGAAGTAAAAATCTGTGAATTTTTAGCGAAAGTCAAAAACTGAGACTGATTGACAAGATATCTTGAGTGGGGCATCAATGAACAAATTGAAGACTCTATCATGAAGTCGGATAATCTGTGAACCTCAAAGAAACCATGGATTAGAAATCATGACACAGTCATTTGATTGCATTTATTCTTAGGAAACATACAAGCATTTGCAAAGCATGTCATTCTCATCATTTCATTTAGCTAACAGTGCAGAGATCAGGAAAACTTGGACTTCCCCAAAGTGAACTCGTTCTGTTTATCAAACGAGTCGAGTCTCGAGATCACCATCGAGGTACGTTTCCTTTCCAAATCAAACTCATTTTGCATTCCCAAAAAAGTCGAGCCTTGAGACCGTCGTCAAGGTATTTTAGTCACAGTTTTAAAGACCTTCGGGCATCAGTTTTAAATACCTTATGGCACTAGTTTTAAAGACCTTTGGGCACCAGTTTTAAAGACCTTCGGGCACCAACTTTAAAGACTTTCGCGCACCAGTTTTAAAGACCTTCGGGCACCAGCTTTAAAGACTTTCGGCACCAGTTTTAAAGATATTCGGGCACCAGTTTTAAAAACCTTCGGGCACCAGTTTTAAAAACCTTCGGGCACTATTCTTAAGACCTTTGGGCATAATTTTTTCTTTTGAAAATCGAACCCGTTTCCTTAAGATGGGTCGAGCCTTGATTAGTAAGGGAATTCAATTTAAGGACAAAATCTTCAATTTACAGCTTTTTCAAAAAAAAAATGAATGAAAAATGAAAAAAGATGAAGAAAACCCTTTTCCCATTATTTCACATGTGATTTGACTAATCGTACAAAATTAGTGTTTGTTTATCTTTGCCTGATTCCTGATTCTCAACAATAGCCAAAGAGGGGCAGCTGTAGACACCTAATTTTGTCCGGACCACTAAAACAGATATGTTTTCTTCCTAAATTGATGTTTCAGAATGTAAAAAGACTTTTTTCATCCTGCAGGTGGTACTCCGAGACTTAGTTTAAGAGGGCGAGCATAAAAAGTCAACCCAAGAAAAAGTCAACCTCAAAAAGATCAACCCCTGAAAGTCAACTATTGAAAAAGTCAACCCACTTTCAAAATCAAGATTTGAAGTTGAATTGAAAAATGGTGAAAGAATTTTGATAATCCGAGGTCTACATTGAAAGATATGGAGTTCGGAAGTTGGTTTATGGAGATTCAGTAGAAAAAAACCCTAATCCGAGAAATTTGGGGAAAAATGCTTAAACGATCGAATTGGTCAAAATTGAAGGTTCCAAATGAAAGATAAGAACTGACTACGGGTAATGGAGAAGCCACTTGAAAGAAAAATTGAAAGAAAAGTCAATTCGGGAGAAAACTGAGAATTAGGGTTTTCTTTAATGGCCGAATGCCCTATATTTTTTTTATTATTATTGTTGCTGTTTTTGCTTTAATTTATCATGTTATTTATGTTATTTTCTTTAATCTTGATGCTTTAAGTGTTCTTCTACTTCATATACTTAAATCATGTTTTAATTTGGTTGCTTTGTTTGATGTCATTTATGTGTTAAATATCATGTTCTTGCATTTTTAATTTTCTGTTTTCATAATGTTTAAATTTGTTGATGTTTTATATTTAGTATATCAAGTGTTTGTGAAAATGCTTGTTAGTTTTAATATCTCTACTTTGTGTTTGCATGATTTGAGTGTTATATTTTAGTTGAGAATGTTAGTATATCAAGTGTTTGTGAAAATGCTTGTTAGTATCTCTACTTTGTGTTTGCATGATTTGAGTGTTATATTTTAGTTGAGCATGTTAGTATATCAAGTGTTTGTGAAAACTAACCAAGTGTTTGTGAAAATGCTTGTTAGTATCTCTACTTTGTGTTTGCATGATTTGAGTGTTATATTTTAGTTTTGCATGTTAGTATATCAAGTATTTGTGAAAATGCCATGCTTGTGTGGAATCATAGGCCATTCGGCCACTCCATGTATTCTAGCATTATGTGTGCATTTTTGCTATGTTAGTTGATAGGTTGGCATTTGCATGATATTTGGTTGAGTTTTTGGTTTAAGCATGCCTTGTGTTTGTGTTATTACCATGCATATTTTAGATGTTAGGTTAGGTTTATCTTGCCTAGCATGTTCATGCATTTTATACCTAGGTTACATTAAATGCCATGCAAGTTCATTTAGGTCTAGGTCACTATATTGTGCCATGCATTTTTTTCATGATATTTAGGTTAAAGACCATGCATTTCATGCATCATATTTGCTGTATTTTTTCATGCATTTCATGGTCATGCCACTTGACTAATGACTAAGGCCAATTAATGGTTCAAAGTCATGCTCTCTTGAGCACACTTGTGGAAAATTAAGGTTTGTCAAATTGATTATTCTACCTTTGTGATTTTTTTTCCTTATCCAATTTTGTCTAACTTTTAAAAAGTCCAAGCTACTGTTTGTGAGCTATTTTGTGAGTTTTAAATATTTTTACTTTGATTTTTAAATGATTTTATCAAAGGCAAAAATGTATTTTGGCAAAACAGTTTTTCACCCAGTAGTTTTTCTGGGCATTCATTTTTCTGGGCATTCATTTTTAATCAGAAAATTAAGCTGATTTTTCCCCATGTAGTTTTCATGTCCTGAGTCTCCAGTATGTTTTTTAGATTTTTTTGAATTTTTAAAAATAGGGTAAAAAATCGTGGCTTAAAACTGGACAATGGAGTCAAAATTGAATTTAAAGAAAAATCATTTTTCTGTTTTGGTTATGTTAGTTAGAGGGAGCTGATTAGGAAGTTTAGCTACTGACTTAGGGTAGTTTCTAAGCCTTTTTAAACTCTAAAAATGATTTTTTATGTCTCGGGTTAAGGGTAGTCAAGTCCGGGATTTTAAACTTAGGAAAGTAGAGCCATTTAAAAAAGGTTTAACCAAGTTTTTTATTTTTAACCTAAGCTTTTCCAAATTGTTTTCAAACAATCACAAAGTATTTTGGTTTTAGAATATTTAATTTGACATATTTTCCTAAGGTAGCCGGATATCTTTTTAGATATACGGATTTCCTTAATTAAAGGAAAAAATACATTTTCATGCATTGCATTTTCCATATTCATGCATTTTATATAATATGTGATTTTTGCTATGATAATTTCTATGATATTGTTATGATTTTGAGTTATGTTATATTGTTTATTATATGATTTGGAATATTTCATGATATCCTATGCTTTTTATTTAATTATTTTTTTTGTTGTTATATTATTTAGCATAAACTATGTTCATGCATTATTATTTTCATTTTTATTTCCATGCATATTATATGATAGCATTATTTTATATTCCATGTCATCTAAATTATATGCCATATCATTCATATTTGCCATGTCATTTAAATTATGTCATTTCATATAGAATATATTATGTTACCTAGGTTATTTTATTTCATATATAATATATTATGTCACCTAGGTCATTTCATTTCATTTAGAATATATCATATGACTTAGGATATTACATTTCATATAGAATATATTATGTTACCTAGGTCATTTCATTTCATTTCATTTAAAATATATCATATGACTTAGGATATTGCATCTCATATAGAACATATTATGCTACCTAGGTCATTTCATTTCATTTAGAATATGTCATATAACTTAGGACATTTCATTTTAATTAGAATATGCTAAGGCATTTAAATTATATCATATCATTTAGGATGCATTATATTATTTAAATTTTGCTATGTCATTTTATTTATGTCATGCATATACATATTCATATCTTTTAAAATGTTTTCAAAAGGATAATGATTTTTCAATAAAAAATAAAGATATTCCCGAGTTAAAATAATTCATGAGTTCTCTACCGGATTTGCTGGAGGGAATATCATCAATTATCATTAATAAAGGAATATATTTCTTTCGTAAACGAGACTGATTCGGAAAGTTTTTCAAATTAATAAAAATTTCTATATTTTGCCACGTTTGTTGGGGAATATAGGAAAATTTTTAATTTATGAATTCCCAATCATTTTCAATTAAACAATGGAATTATTTTTCTTTAAACTAGGAATTAACTTGAAATACTAAATTTAAAACCGATTTTTTACCGAGACTTGAGATAACACATAATTAATAAGGTACCATTTTATACGGGCGTTGTGGGGGTGCTAATCCTTCCCCGCACGTAACCGAGTCCCGAACCCTTTTCTTTGATTTCTCTGGTTTAAAATGTAGACTTGAAATTGGTTTTAAAATGTTTTAATTAATTTTTGAAATATTTTATAAACCGGTTTTAATAGGTGGCTTATCACACCTAGCTAAAAAAGATTGGTGGCGAATCCATGTCTTTTTTTAAGGTCATTTTCAAAACCTTCATTTTTCTAGAGGAATTAAGTTGACTTTTCCTCGGGTTTTTTAATGTCACGCTTAACTAATAATAAAGTCTTGCGATGAGACTTGTTATTTTTTAGGTTGCGACAACGAGCTCAAAAAATTATGAAAACTTCCAGAACTGAGATTAATATTGGATAGGATGATTTGGAAAAGAAAAATCCAAAGTTGGGGCCCAATTATAAATAGATCAAGTTTGGGGGCCAAAATGCAATTTTACCGAAAAAATGAAAAAGTGCTAATTAGCAAAATAAAAAAGAGGAGAGACCTGGAATATTCCAGGCCGTTTTTGGCCAAGAGGGTGACCGAGCTGAAAAGTTTGATCCGATGGTCAAGATGAAGAATAAATTAAATATTTTTAAGGAAATGACATGAGTCACCACTTAATCTCTATGTGGCATTTTTTGGCCAATGAGAGGCATTTTAATTGTAAGGATAGAAGGTCATTGGCTAAGGCCATGTGAAGGTCATGTGAAGACCTTGTGAAAGAAATAGGATGAAGCTAAGTGGATAAAAAGATGACAAATAGAAAGATATTTTTGGCTAAGCTACATGATCAAGACAAGTGGCTAAACAAAATGTTGTAGAGAAAGGGGACAAGAATATTTGACATGGCATTTTAGACCAATAGGGGTGATATTAGTTCCATGATATAAGGAGAAGTGTCCATGTGGAAGGGGGACCATGAGTGCATGGAAAAAGCATGATTAAGAGAAAAAAAGATGAGCATGCACACCACAATAGAGGCTATTCGGCCAAGGCCCTTTAAGAGAGGTTTTCCTTCATTTTTCATACACTTTCACTACATTTTGAGAGCTAAGGGCAGTAGCTAGAACCCTCTAAGGAGAAAAGGAAAGAAAGAGAGAGAAATGAGGAAAAAATAGGGAGGAGAAGAGATTTCTTGGAAGCTTTTTCTAGGTAGCTTTCTTCTCTACTTGCTTTTATTTTTTATGCATTTTCATGCTCTATTTCACCACATTTCTATGTTGTTTTTCAATTCATTTTTATTAAAACCAAAGATTCTAAAAATGGTTTTCTTAAAGGTTTTCCTCCACCTCTTCTTCTTTTTCAAAGAAAAAAAAAAACAACTTTTTTCTCCTTTATTTTCCTTTTGGCCGAAACTCATGCCTTGATATTGTGCTTGTATTTTGCTCATTTTTCTTGCTTGCATGTTGGATGTGGGTTGTTCTATTGTGGTATGATAGATTTTCCTCTTTTGCTTTCCTTAAAAAAATTCGAATAAGAATGTTTTTGAGCTTGATGATCTTGGTTCACCAAGTGACAGTTTGAGCAGGATCTAGCATCCAAGAGGCCAAACTTTGAGCCAACCTTGTTTTCATGTTTGTTTATATTTCCTTGCTTGTATATTTTCATTTTGATATATATATATATATATATCTTACTGATTTTTATGTTGCATTTTGCATATTGTTTGTTGGGAGATGATGTTAGTGCTTGATGACCTTGGTTTCCAACCAAGAGATGGCTAAGTGGGATTCATTTACAGTAAGATAGCCTTGAGCCCATCATTTTTGCTTGTGTAAAAACATGTTTTGAACTCATTTCCAACTTGATTTTGGTTAGGATCAACTATTGGTCCATAGCCAAAATCTATTTTTCAAACTAGTTGGAAAAAAATAATGTTTTGCAAGTTGGATATGCTAATTTTGGGCAATGTTTTCACTATGCATATTTGGTCAAAATAAAAAATTGCTCTTAACTTTTTTAGTTCATCATTTGCTAGTCTAAACTGATTTTTCCCGATTTTTTCGAATTTTTTACAAAGGTCTAAAAAATAGCTTTATAAAACGGTTTCTAGGCACCAAAACAAGTTTTAAAGCTAGTAAAGGTCTCATTTTTTTACCAAGGGGAAGTGGCTGGACGAAATCCATAAGCTACTGTTTTGGGATATTTTTCATGGTAGTTAAAATGTAAAAAATTGGTTTTACAAAAATCAGGGTCATGTGTAGTTAATCCGAGCTTCAAAGAATGAGTTGAAAACTACGTTTTTGCACTAGGCCATTCATCCATATAGGTTTTGTTTCTAAAATTGCATCCTTTTTGAATTCATTTTTGGTTTTTAAAATTTTGCACTCAAAGATAGTTTAAAGATATTCAGATGTCAAACAAGGGCAGTCGAATGCCCCCTAATCCGAGCCAAAATCCGTGCCCGAAATCTTTCATTTAAAAATATCCAACTTAGGTTTTTTTCAAAGGTAGCCGGACATCTTTTTAGGTTTTCGGATTTCCTCTCTTCAAGAGAGAAACACGTTCTGTTTTCATGCATTGCATATTTTAAAATGTTTTTATTTAATTTAGCATAAAAACGTATTTTTCGGTTTCCTAGACATTTGGCGAGAATTAGTTTTTAATCTTTGTCGGGTTTGTCGGGGAGGTTAGGAAATTAATCAACGCACGTGTCTATGGAATCAAAAGATATGGTTTTCGTTTTACTAGAAATTATATACGTGTCACGCGAAAAGATATTTTTCCCAAAGCTTTGCCAGGTTTGCCGGGGAGTTCGGTAAAATATCCCAACACGTGCCATTTATATAACTTCATCAAGAAGAAAACTCATGAAAATGAATTTCAAAATAATGGTGTATGCATATTCCATGATATCTACATTTGCCATCTTAATCATGCAAATCCTATGTTTATGAATATTCCATGATGATGTCATTCTATGATCTAATATTCATCTTTCCATTTTGATCATGATGTGATTGTGAATATTCTATGATTATGTCATTTTTATAATTGGTGCTCATGTCATATGTGCCATGTTATGTAGGCCACATCATGAAATATTTTCCATGTCATGAATCATATGCCATGTATGCCATGTCATGAGTTACTTACCATGCTATGTATGTCATGCCATGAAATCTTTGCCATGCCTTGTATGCCATATCATAAATTCTTTGGCCATGTCATGAGCTATTTGTCACATCCTATATGTCATATCATGAGTTATTTGCCATATCATGTATAATATGTCATTAATTCTTTGCCATGTCATAATAAAGTTTGTCATGTCATTAGTTCTTTTGCCATGTCATAATAAAATGTTTGTCATGCCATGACAATTATGCATGTTGTTTAATTTATATTTGTACCTTAGTAATAATTTGTATATCCATGGTCATTTTTTTTATTGTTTTTAATGCATAAAATTAAAGATTTTAACAAAATAAGTTATTCCTGAGTTAAAATAATTCATTAGTTCTCTGCTGGGTCTGCCGGGGAGGATATAATCAATTATCATTAATAACGGAATATCTTTTTTTTCAAAATGAGGGTGATTCGGAGAATTCCAAAATAAATAAAAGTTTCTCTATTTTGCCGGGTCTGCCGAGAAACATGGAAAAAAGTTTGCTTTAACAAATTCCGGAACATTCTCACATGATATGATTTTTTTTTAAAGGAATTATTTTTAAATATCAAATATAAAATTAACTTTTACCAAGACTCGAGATAACACACGATTAATTAGGTACCTTTTTATACGGGCATTGTAGGGGTGCTAATCCTTCCCCGCACGAAACTGACTCCCGAACCCGCTTTTGTTTTCTCTCTGGTTCAAAGCGCAAACTTCAAAACTGGTTTTATAAAATGTTTTAATTAATTTTAAAATATTTTACAAAAATCAATTTTAATAGGTGACCGATCACACCTAGCCAAAAAAGATTGGTGGTGACTCAATTTATTTTTCGAGGTCATTTTCAAACCCTCAATTTTATTTAAGAAGAATTAAGTCACCTTTTCCTCTTTTTCTCCACACTTCTTATTTTATTTTTAAGCATCCTCTGACGGTCCACGATGGATCCGTTACGACAATCTTCAATAAATCGATAAACATATTTGTAATATATTCCCTTTTTTTGTTTATCTTTTTCATAATAACTTACACCGTCGAACTCCAAAAACGTGGACTCCCTCATATGCACATTTTGCTATGGTTACATCCAACCGATAAGTGGTCTGTTTCAATTGATATTGATAAATTCATATCAGCTAAGATACTGCATAAACTGTCTGATCCAATCGGATATGAAGCAGTAACAAATTTTATGATACACGGTCCCTGCGATATTTTAAATCCTTCAGCTCCATGTATGGAAAAACAAAAATGCTCAAAAAAGTTTCCTAAGAAATATCAACAAGAAACAAAATTCAATGAAGATGGTTTTGTTATGTACAGAAGAAGAGATAGTAAGAAGTAGCCATAAAAAATGGAATAGAATTAGACAATAGGTTTGTCGTACCTCACAATGTGGACTTGATTGTCAAGTATCAAGCCCATGTCAATGTTGAAATGTGTAGGAAATTAAGAGCCATCAAGTATTTATTCACATTTATAAACAATGGACTAGATAGAGCTTGAGTTGTATTGGAAAATAAACCATCAGATGGAAACGAAACCCAGCAAAATCAAGATGATCGATTGAATAAGATCAAAATGTACTTAGACTGTAGATATCTATCAGCTTATGAAGCATGTTAGAGGATGTTTGTATTTGACATACATCATCATGAACCCTCCTCCGTACATCGATTGACAATACATTTGCTCGATTCCCAAAATGTTTGTTTTTTTGAAAAAGAAGATTTACCAAGAGTTAATCGAAGATCGGATGTTACAAAGCATGGTTCAGTGTCTACTCTTAATCCCATTTCATATTAGATCTGTAGTTTTAATATTAACTCCTTAAGTATTGCCTTGGCCAAGGACTTCCATAAGTTAATATAAGCCAGATACATGTGAGATATGTCCCCTCATATCACTTGGGTTGATGAATCCTCTCTAGAACACTCATTCATCTTCGTATGCTTCATGTCATACCCAATAACACCCTACTATAAGCATCCTCTTGATTGGGACCCGTTCATGATGAAATCTAAGTATGACAGTTCACATACAAGATGACCTGGTGTCACTAGTCAAAGGATTACTTACACTATTGACACATGAGAGTATTTTCCATAGATACTTGAGTGAAATACCAAATGGAACTCTCATAGTGGGTCATGTTTAGTGAACTTGTTCAACTAACAAGCACCTATATGTTATCCCTAATCTCTATACTTTCAACCTATGAGACCGGTTGCATGCAACAAATGCATGAAGGCTTGACATATGCTAGTCTTTGAGCATTGTCAATGCCCTGTCTTGACAATACGATGACCAAGAACAGTTTTAGAAACACGACATTGATGCATAAGGATCTTCATAATTGTAACTCCTTACAATTCCTTTGCAATGCCATTAATAACGGAATATCTCTTTTTTCAAAATGAGGGTGATTCGGAGAATTCCAAAACAAATAAAAGTTTCTCTATTTTGCCGAGTCTGCCGGGAAACATGGAAAAAAGTTTTCTTTAATAAATTCTGGAACATTCTCACATGATATGATTTTTTTTTAAAAGGAATTATTTTTAAATATCAAATATAAAATTGACTTTTACCAAGACTCGAGATAACACACGATTAATTAGGTACCGTTTTATACGGGCATTGTAGAGGTGCTAATCCTTCCCCGCACGAAACTGACTCCCGAACCCGCTTTTGTTTTCTCTCTGGTTCAAAGCGCAAACTTCAAAACTGGTTTTATAAAATGTTTTAATTAATTTTAAAATATTTTACAAAAATCAATTTTAATAGGTGACCGATCACACCTAGCCAAAAAAGATTGGTGGTGACTCAATTTCTTTTTCGAGGTCGTTTTCAAACCCTCAATTTTATTTCAGAAGAATTAAGTCACCTTTTCCTTTTTTTCTCCACACTTCTTATTTTATTTTTAAACTTCCTCTGACGGTCCACGATGGATCCGTTACGACAATCTTCAATAAATCGATAAACATATTTGTAATATATTCCCTTTTTTTGTTTATCTTTTTCATAATAACTTACACCGTTGAATTCCAAAAGCGTGGACTCCCTCATATGCACATTTTGCTATGGTTACATCCAACCGATAAGTGGTCTGTTTCAATTGATATTGATAAATTCATATCAGCTAAGATACTGCATAAACTGTCTGATCCAATCGGATATGAAGCAGTAACAAATTTTATGATACACGGTCCCTGCGATATTTTAAATCCTTCAGCTCCATGTATGGAAAAACAAAAATGCTCAAAAAAAGTTCCTAAGAAATATCAACAAGAAACAAAATTCAATGAAGATGGTTTTGTTATGTACAGAAGAAGAGATAGTAAGAAGTAGCCATAAAAAATGGAATAGAATTAGACAATAGGTTTGTCGTACCTCACAATGTGGACTTGATTGTCAAGTATCAAGCCCATGTCAATGTTGAAATGTGTAGGAAATTAAGAGCCATCAAGTATTTATTCACATTTATAAACAATGGACTAGATAGAGCTTGAGTTGTATTGGAAAATAAACCATCAGATGGAAACGAAACCCAGCAAAATCAAGATGATCGATTGAATAAGATCAAAATGTACTTAGACTGTAGATATCTATCAGCTTATGAAGCATGTTAGAGGATGTTTGTATTTGACATACATCATCATGAACCCTCCTCCGTACATCGATTGACAATACATTTGCTCGATTCCCAAAATGTTTGTTTTTTTGAAAAAGAAGATTTACAAGAGTTAATCGAAGATCGGATGTTACAAAGCATGGTTCAGTGTCTACTCTTAATCCCATTCCATATTAGATCTGTAGTTTTAATATTAACTCCTTAAGTATTGCCTTGGCCAAGGACTTCCATAAGTTAATATAAGCCAGATACATGTGAGATATGTCCCCTCATATCACTTGGGTTGATGAATCCTCTCTAGAACACTCATTCATCTTCGTATGCTTCATGTCATACCCAATAACACCTTACTATAAGCATCCTCTTGATTGGGACCCGTTCATGATGAAATCTAAGTATGACAATTCACATACAAGATGACCTGGTGTCACTAGTCAAAGGATTACTTACACTATTGACACATGAGAGTATTTTCCATAGATACTTGAGTGAAATACCAAATGGAACTCTCATAGTGGGTCATGTTTAGTGAACTTGTTCAACTAACAAGCACCTATATGTTATCCCTAATCTCTATACTTTCAACCTATGAGACCGGTTGCATGCAACAAATGCATGAAGGCTTGACATATGCTAGTCTTTGAGCATTGTCAATGCCCTGTCTTGACAATACGATGACCAAGAACAGTTTTAGAAACACGACATTGATGCATAAGGATCTTCATAATTGTAACTCCTTACAATTCCTTTGCAATGCCATTGTGTTTCATGGGCTTTATCTTCACAAGTGATTTAAAACAATTATAACAAAACTTATGGATAAAGAAATACCTCAATTATAATTAATAAACTATAAACTATAATGTGCAATACATGAATATATAAATAGTGTCTTACAAGCCCAACTAGATTGGCTTGTAGGGCTTACACCAACAATCTCCCACTAGCACTAAAGCCAATCGCCTATATACTTAAGCCCATGTCCTTCCATGTGACGGTTATGTTTCTGCTGGGACAGAAATCCTCAATGGGTAACCTTTTTCATATTAATGTAACCTCTTTCAATGATTACACTAATCAGGTGAAACTGTCGTAATATATGTATGGATCTATGATGAGACCTTGGTTTCTTAGCTTGCACTATTGCTCCATTGTTATCACAGTAAAAGTGGTACTGGATCAACAATGCTTGGAACCAACCAAGTTCTTTAATGAACTTCTTGATCCAAACAACCTCCTTCATTGCCTCAAACGAGGAGATATACTCGGCTTTGGTTGTTGAATCTACAGTCATCTCTAGTTTGGAACCTTTCCAACTGACTATACCAAGATTCATGGTAAATATATAATTACACTGCAATTTACTATCATCCTAATTATATTAGAAGTCAGCATTTATATAACCCCTAACTTGGAGTTCAGCCCCTACATAGACTAAGAAAGTGTCTTTAATGCTTCACAGCAGTCCAGTGACTATCACCAGGATTGCCCTTTTGTATCTGTTCATGACAGTCAGAGCGTATGATACATCTGGTCTAGTGCATAACATTGCATACACAATAGATCTAATTGCCGAAGCATATGGAATCCTATCGACCCGGTCCTTTCGTCTAATGTTTTAGGACATAACTCTTTCGAGAGAGGTATGCCATGTAACATAGGCAAGTTTCCTCTTTTGGAGGTATCCATGCTAAGCCTTTTAGCACCTTGTCTATGTAAATGGATTGGGACAATCCAAGCAGCTTTTTCGATTTATGTCTATAGATCTGAATTCCCAGAATAAATGCTGCTTCTCCCAAATCCATCATGGAGAATTGTTTGGATAGCCAGACCTTAGTCGTCTGCAGCAAAGGTACAACATTTTAATAAGCAATATGTCGTCGACATGTAGCATTAGGAAAACAACCGCCAGTCTATTTACCTTCTTATAAAAACATGGATCATCAAGATTCTAGATAAAACCATTGTCTCAACCTAAAAAATGACAAGTCCATTTGCTAGACATTACTCGTTAAGTGTGACATTGGGGAAACAGAGGAAAAGAAAACTTAATTCTTCTTGAAATATAATAAGGGTTTGAAAACAACCTTGGAAAAAGAAATGGAGTCGCCACCAATCTGTTTTGGCTAGGTGTGATATGCCACCTATTAAAACCGGTTTTGTAAAACATTTTAAAATTAATTAAAACATTTTTAAAACCAATTTCGAAGTCTGCGCTTTTAAACCAGAGAAATCAAAGAAGCGGGTTCGGGAATTGATTACGTACAGGGAAGGATTAGCACCCCCACAATGCCCGTATAAAACGGTACCTTATTAATCATGTGTTGTCTTGAGTCTCGGTGAAAATCAGTTTTGAAATCGGCATTTTAAAATAATTCACATTTTAAAGAAAAATAATCCCATTTCTAGTTGAAAATGATTCGAAATTTATTAACTCAAAATTTTCCTATATTCCCCGACAGACCAGATGAAACATAAAAATTTTCATTTACTTAGAAAATCACCGAATCACTCTTGTTTTTGAAAGAAAGATATTTCGTTGTTAATGATAATTGATGATATCCTCCCCGGCAACCCGGCAGAGAACCTATGAATTATTTTAACTCGGGAATAATCTTGATTTTAAAAAATATTATTTGTATTTCATGTATTTTGAAAATCATAGAAAATGATCATGAATATGCAAAATGGTACTAAGATAAAGATTAAATGAGAATGCATATTTACCATGGTATGACAAACATTTTATTATGACATGGTAAAAGAAATTATGACATAGCATAAAGAAATGAATTTCATGTGAACGAAATCGACATGGCAAACAAAATGGCATGGCACAAACAGTAGTGTGGTATAATAATAAATGTCATGTGAATGAAATCGATATGACAAACAAAATGACATGGCATGAAAATGGCAAGTGAATGAAATCGGCATAACATATAAGTTGACATGGCATATGCATGGCATGAAATGACATAGCATGTGACATGACATAAAATGACAAGGCATGTGAATGAAATCGACATGGCAAGCAAGATGACATGGCATATGTATGGCATGAAATGACATGGCATGTAACATGGCATGAAATGACATGGCATGAAATAATGACATGTGAATGAAATAGACATGGCAAGCAAGATGACATGGCATATGGATGACATGGCACAATGAATGACATGGCATAATAAATGACATGGCATATGAATGACATGACATATGAATGACATGGCATAATGAATGACATGGCATAGTGGATGACATGGCATAATGGATGACATGGTATAATTGATGACATGGCATAATGAATGGCATGGCATAATGAATGACATAGCATAATGATTGACATGGCATGTGAATGAAATGGCATAGGTGACATGGCATAAAATGACATGGCATAATGGATGACATGGCATATGAATAACATGGCATATGGATGACATGGCATAATGAATGTCATGGCCTAATGAATGAGATGGCATATGAGTGACAAGTCATTCATTAGGCCATGACATTCATTATGCCACGTCATCCATATGCCATGTCATTCATATGCCATGTCACTCACATGTCATGTCATTCACATGCCATGTCATTTTATGCCATGTCACCTATGCCATGTTATCCGTGTAACATGTCATGCCATGTTATTCATATGCCATGTGATTCATTATGCCATGTCATCCATTTGCCATGTCATTCATATGCCATGCCATTCATATGTCATATCATTCATTATGCCATGTCATTCATATGCCATGTCATCCATTATGCTATGTCATTTTATGCCATGTCATTTACATGCCATGTCATTCATTATGCCATGTCATCCATATGCCATGTCATTCATTTGCCATGTCATTCATATGTCAGGTCATCTTGCTTGCCATGTAGATTTCATTCACATACCATCATTTCATGCCCTATTACATGCCATGTTATTTGCCATACATATGCCATGTCATCTTGCTTGCCATGTCGATTTCATTCACATGCCTTGTCATTTTATGTCATGTCACATGCTATGTCATTTCATGCCATCCATATGCCATGTCATCTTGCTTGCTATGTCGATTTCATTCACATGTCATCATTTCATGCCATGTCATTTCATGCCATGCATATGCTATGTCATCTTGTTTGCCATGTCGATTTCATTCACATGCCTTGTCATTTTATGTCATGTCACATGCTATGTCATTTCATGCCATCCATATGCTATGTCATCTTGCTTGCTAAGTCAATTTCATTCACATGCTGTGTCATTTTCTACCATGTCACATGCAATGTCATTTTATGTCATCCATATGCCATGTCATCTTACTAGCCATGTCGATTTCAATCACATGCCATCTCATTTTAGGCCATGTCACATGCCATGTCATTTTATGTCATTCATATGCCATGTCATTGTCATCTTGTATGCCATGTCGATTTCATTCACATGCCATCTTGTCTTTCATGCCATGTCACATGCCATGTCATTTTATGCCATTTCATATGCCATTTCATATGCCATGTCATCTTGCTTGTCATGTTGATTTCATTCACATGCCATGTCATTTGATGCCATGTCACATGCCATGTCATTTTATTCCATTCCATATGCCAAGTCATCTTGCTTGCCATGTCAATTTTATTCACATGTCATCATTTTAGGTCATGTCACATGCCATGTCAATTTATGCCATTACATATGCCAGGTCATCTTGCTTGCCATGTCGATTTCATTCACATGTCATCATTTCATGCCATGTCACATGCCATGTCATTTTATGCCATCCATATGCCATGTCATCTTGCTTGCCATGTCGATTTCATTCACATGTCATCATTTCATGCCATGTTACATGCCATGTCATCTTGCTTACCATGTCGATTTCATTCACATGCCTTGTCATTTTATGTCATGTCACATGCTAAGTCATTTCATGCCATCCATATGCCATGTCATCTTATATGCTATGTCGATTTCATTCACATGCCATTTTTCATGCCATGTCATTTTTTTGTCATGTTGGTTTCATTCACATGACATTTATTATTATACCACACAATTTTTCGTGCCATGCCATTTTGTTTGCCATGTCGATTTCGTTCACATGACATTCATTTCTTTATGCTATGTCATAATTTCTTTTACCATGTCATAATAAAATATTTGTCATACCATGGTAAATATGCATGCTCATTTAATCTTTATCTTAGTACCATTTTGCATATTCATGATCATTTTCTATGATTTTAGGAATACATGAAATACAAATAACATTTTTTAAAATCAAGATTATTCCCGAGTTAAAATAATTCATAGGTCCTCTGCCGGGTTGTCGTGGAGGATATCATCAATTATCATTAACAACGAAATATCTTTCTTTCAAAAACAAGAATGATTCGGTGATTTTCTAAGTAAATAAAAATTTTTATGTTTCACCGGGTCTGACGGGGAATATAGAAAAATTTTGAGTTAATAAATTCCGTATCATTTTCAACTAGAAATGAGATTATTTTTCTTTAAAATGGAATTATTTTAAAATGCCAATTTCAAAACCGATTTTCATCGAGACTCAAGACAACACACAATTAATAAGGTACCATTTTATACAAACATTGTTGGAGTGCTAATCCTTCTCTGCACGTAACCGATTCCCGAACTCATTTCTTTGATTTCTCTAGTTTAAACGCGCAGACTTCGAAATTGGTTTTTAAAATGTTTCAATTAATTTTAAAATGTTTCAATAAACCAATTTTAATAGGTGGCCGATCACACCTAGCCAATAAAGATTGGTGGAGACTCCATTTCTTTTTTCGAGGTTGTTTTCAAACCCTTATTATATTTCAAGAGGAATTAAGTCATTTTTTCCTCTATTTCCCCAATGTCACACTTAACGAGTAATATCTCACGAAGGGATTTGTTAATTTTTAGGTTGCGACAACCATATCCTTGGATTGTTTCATAAATTCTGATGTTCTAGCTCCCAGATACTTGCGTTAATCAATACTCAATTCATCACATTTCAGTAGAAAACCATATTTCACTGAAAATGTCTATCCTCACTAGACATTCGGAGCACTTGTGTTTCTTGAGCATCAGTCCGAGCAACTAATGCCTCGACCGATGGCTCAGGTTCTGAGGGAATGTTAGGTTTTGGTTCTTGAACTTCTTCAAGTTCTACTTTACTCCCACTGAATCATTCTAGTAGAAACTCTTTCTCTAGAAAAGCAATGTGTTTTGACACAAACACCTTTTGATCAGTAGGACTGTAAAAGTAATATCCAATAGTCTCTTTAAGATATCCCACAAACATACATTTTTCTGATCTAGCTCCCAGCTTATTAGAAGGTACTTGCTTCACATAAGCAGTACATCCCCAAATCTTTAGAAAAGATAAACATGGTTTCTTGCCATTCCATCTCTCATATGGTACCTTATCTACCGATTTGCTTGGAACCCTGTTTAGAAGGTAAGCTGAAGTTTCTAAGGCATATCCCCAAAAGGATATCGGAAGGTCGGCATTAGACATCATGGATCGAACCATGTCCAACAAGGTTCGTTTTCTCCTCTTGGACATTCCGTTATGCTGAGTAGTTCCAAGTGGAGTCCATTGCGACAGAATTCCATTTTCCGTCAAATGATCCAAGAAATCATGGGTTAAAATTCTCTTCCTCGATCTGATCTAAGAGCCAAAATATTTTTTCCAGTTTGTTTCTCTACTTCAGCTCTAAACTCTTTGAACTTTTCAAAAGCTTCAGACTTGTATCTCATCAGATACACATAACCATATATTGAATGATCATCAAAAAAGGTTATGAAGTATGAGTAATTACCTCTAGCAGCTCTGTTTAGTGGCCCACATACATCTGAATGTATTAAGCCCAATAAAACACCAGCTCTTTCACCCTTTCCTGTAAAGAGAGTCTTGGTCATCTTACCAAGGAGACAACATTCACAAGTCCCATATGATTCATAATCAAAAGGTTCCAAATAACCATGTTTATACAATTTGGAAATCCTTGTCTCATTGATATGACCAATTCTACAGTGCCAGATGTAAGTCTTACTTGGATCATCCTTTCTTGCTTTCTTGACATTTATATTGAACATATGCATCTATGGATCCAAAACATATAATCCATTATGTAATGTTGTCGATCCATAGTGAGTGTCTTTAAGAATGATGGAGCAACTATTGCCCTTCATTCTTATCTCGAAACCATCATTAACAGTGAGGTATGAAACCGAAATGATGTTTCTAGACAATACTGGAACAAAGTAACAATCTTTCAGTTCCAATTTCATGCCAGACGGCAAAGATAAAGTACAAGTTCCAACGGCTAATGCTGCAACTTTTGCACCATTGCCTACTCTTAGAACTACTTCATCTTTGCTCAACTTTCTATTTCCTTTCAACAACCTTATGTCAATACATAGATGTGAACTCATCCTGAATCAATTATCTAGGAATTAGATTTAACAGTAGAAAGATTCAGTTCAATCACAAACACAGTCAACCCAGAAACTTTTATAAGTTTTTCTTGACTTGTCAAGTGAGCAACCTTCCTTTCATTGACAATGCTTCTCAATCTTTTGTACCAATCCAAACATTTTGGACTAATGGCATTCATAATGTCGTGTAGTGCAGTTAAAGTTTTAACCATTTTGAACAACCTAATATGGAATAAGTATATATCAGTTATATTCATGCATTTATACTAATTCAAGATGAGGTATTAAAATCTCTTGTTGGTTCTCCCACTAATTTTTTGAGAGAATAGCCCTTGCTATTATTCGAAAATCTCATCTAGGTATTACTAGTGGGCTGGGATCCCTTCCAACATGTTGCAACCTTGAGTGACTCAGCAAATTACAACAAGCCTAGTTGGGTAGATAACATAGCTTATCAATTGCATCTCTATGCAACTCCCAGATCAGTTATGTGACAACTCCTTGTCTAAGCACATCATATACACTTCGCCTAACTTTGCCTCTAACACCATGCGGTCAAGTTTTGCGCATCGAACAACATGGAATTAGTTGAGTAAGACCCAACTTCATAACTCAAACATATTCGTACAGTAGTTTGACCTTGAGTGACTCAACAAGCCTCCTACTGGAAGAACTCTGGTTGTCTTCTTATGATAATGGAAGGCAACTTTATCATGCGAAACATGTGACTCAATATTGTATAGAGGGATTTCCTTTTTCTTTAAATATAAGTCTCAACATATTAGGCATTCATAGCATTTATAATATCGCATAAAATAAATCTACAACTTGCTTTCTACTTGGATGATTATGGACTTTTCTAATATAATTTCCTTGATCCATCAAAGAAAATTAGTTGGTCAAATTCCTAGGTGATTACATACATAATCTTCAAAGCTTGCTTGTAATCTCCTTATCTTCATGGCGCCCATCTTCTCCATCTTCAAGTTACAAAAATTATTCCTATCTAATCCTAATTTTACACTTTGATGTAACTAATTATATTTACAATAAAGAAACCTCAAGTTACATTTGAGGGGAGTTAGGTGAGGAAAGAATTTTTACAACTTCAGAAAATGAGAGAAAAGACAGGGCACGCAGTCCCTATTTAATCAATAAAAATACCATGAAAAATAAATTTAACCATCCACAATCATATTGAGTCTAAGTCTATAATCATCCATACATTCACAAACAATTTATGAACATATAAATCATGCTTTATATGAACATATTTCTTTATCCAAAGGCAATAAACAACTGTCCAAGTCAATTGCTTTATAAACGGTTACAATCCTACTTGTTAAAAAGTGCCCATTATTCAAATTGTTTTGATTGAGTTGACAGTTAACCTTGAATGACAATATAAGGCAGCCACTACCAATTAGAAATATCTATCTCTTTGTTAACAAAGAATAGAAAGAGACAATGGAAAAAAAAAAAGAAAGAAAATAAGAAAAAAATGTTTTCCAACGTGGGGAAGGGAATAGGAGAGAAATAAGCTTCTTTTAAACAAAAGAGCAATACTTGAGCATCTCTGCATCTTTGGAATGATTTAGACTGTGATAAATAGATAGTTTTTACTTTATAATTTTGTCTTCGATCAATGAATCAAACCGGTTTTTGCACCGAACAATATTGTAAATTCGTTATTTAATTGTGTATTTGTTATATAGGTTATATGTTATAATTTTCATTAGTATCAAAGTCATTAGATTTGAATTCTGATATTGAACATGCATGAACTATTGTAATCTTTTTTCTGGTATAATGCTCTTAAAATTCCACACGGAATGTGTCTGAATGCCATTAGTTGTCACATAAAGTATGTAAGATTATATTATTTGCATAAAATGATGTGTAAAGATTTTTGGATCCATAATTTGTTGTTTAAATTTTGGTTTTTCAATTTGAAGAAAACCGTTTTTTAACCCATAATTGACATTCAATTGCCCAAGGTAATTTCTTGAACAAATGAAAATTACACTTATGACATTCGGATACCTACTTTGGGGCATCCGAATGCCTTAATTTTTCTTTTCATTTATATATATTTTTTTTGTACAAATTTCTTCTTCTTTTTTGATTAAGTCGGGCAATATGACACTGAATTGTTTAAAATTTTCTTTATAATCACAAATAAAACAATAGTTACATATATGTTCACTGAAATAATTTTCTTTTCTGTATTTGTTACATAAAGAAATACCGAGAATTGTCCGAACTCCCATGATAATTAGGATTTTTTTCCATACTTTTGAAAGTCTATAGACTAATGCGAGATTTATCAAACTACCGAATGGATTCGAATAATGATGACATTATTGTTAGCAATCTTATAGGCATTTAGCAATTTCATTACTGCATACATATATATATATATATATAAATATAAGATATGAACAGAATATATATATATAATAATTTCGGCAAATCAGAGTATACGAACATTAAAGAAAATAACATGTACTCACAGTTTTTGGCAGAACCAAGAAATAGAATATCAAGTCAAGGTTGGACCTCTGACCTTAAGACGATTATTGCCTGTCTTTACGATGCTTACAGTCTATTACAATTCGTCTCCCAGGCCTCCTCGATAACATTGCGGTCGAGAGCACACCCGAAGGCAGCACGGCGAACAAAAAAAAAGATATCGGTCTCTCTCACGGAAGAAACTTCAAAAAGTCGAGAGGAAGAAGAGAAAATTATTTGTAAAATAGGTAGTAGTCTAGGCTATTTATAGAAAACCATAAGTATGTTCGAACAGACACACCAAATGACAAGAACCGATTCGGTCAAAAACCAATAGAAAAAACTGAATCGGCATGTCTAATTTGAACAGACAAGCCATTCAAAAAACATTAAATCCAACAATCCCCCACATGAATGGAAATTGTCTTATTACAATAATGAACTGACTCGGAGTATGAGAGAGAATAACTTTGAAGAGTTATTGCATCAGGATAGGTAGCTTTTGGCTTTGAACCTTCCATAGTGACAACTATCGGATTTACTCGGCTAACTAGTGAACATGATGTCTTGAACTATTCAGCCTTTCGTGAAAACAAAGATAATAGGTATCACACAATTCCCCTCCGAACATCTTCTGTTCTCACGGTTGTGTCCATTTTGGCCCCGAACACTTCCTGGTTTCTATGAGTACTCTAGAGAATTTAGCCTGATCAATTCTCATAGAAGTGGCCACGTTTCTTACTCATAATAGGTGATTGCTTATTAAGAGTATCCTATAATACCCCACTTGATTTTATCAAGCTATAAGAATCATTAAAAGCAAAGCTTATCCTAAATCCTTTGCAGGCAGCACTAATTCATCATAGGAATGGATTAGAGTGTTTAACTCTTTCAGTGCTCACACTAAGTTAAAAAAACTCGGTTTTCCCTTTGAACCTAGATCTTGGGATCTCCAGTCAGCTAGGTTGGGTTGCCATTATGTAACTTTAATTTATAGGCTTAAGACCCAATCCCCTCGATGATATATTTACTTGCTCTCTTGTTAAAACTTTTCGTAAGCGGATCCGCGATATTATCCTTTGATTTTAAATAATCAATTGAGATAATTTCATTTGAGAGCAACTGTCTAACGGTATAATGTCTTCGACGAATGTGTCAAGATTTACCGTTATATGATGGAGACTCAATTAAGAGTTGTAAACCCAAGTGCAGGTTATGTTCAAGTAATAAATTCTCGGGTGTCCGAGGTCGAACCACAGGGAAGCGTACTAGTAAGTATAAGTTTATAAATATATATGAAAAAGAAAATAAACAAGATATTAGGGAATCAATAACAAAGAAAGTAAACAAGATATTAGAGAACAAAATAAACAAAATAACATAAAAACAATTAAACAAGATATAAAAAACAATAAGAAAGGATGTTGAGGTTAGAGAATCCACTCTTGGTGTTATGCTAAGATTAATCTTGTTTTATTACACAATTGAAATCCACACATAAGGGAGGTTCCAATCGGAAGGTTTAGCAATTCAGTCCAAATTGTCCAACGTCCATAGCATATGATATTATGTTCATTTGGTGTCCTCAAAACTCATAAAAAGAGTCCAAGCATTCCTTATGCCAAGGTATATGTCTACAACAAATCAAGGTTATGAAACCAAGCATTTACTGTGCCATTTTCATTGTCAATAATGAATCAAGATCTCTACTTTGCAAGTATGATTTTAAACCAAAAGAAAATATTATCTATACTAGTGTTTATAAATGATGATTCATTTTAGCTCATGTTTAAGAGACTAACCTTAGCATTTACCAAGAGCTTCACCTCATCACCTCAACAATATGATTAGCAACACATACTAAAAATGAAAAGAAATGTAAGAAGCATAAGTAAATAAAGAAAAAGAAAACTAGAGAAAGGAAAAAAGAAGAAAACTTAGAGAATTTTATTACAATGGCTAATATCCTACCAATGTATAATGTTTCCTAATACTCATCCAAGGCCCTCTATTTATACACATTTTGGAGAGCTAAATGACAAGAGACAAGCTTTATAAATTTCAAAGGTAGGTATAATAGGTGGGTGCATTTTTCTAACAATTTTCGTCATGTTGTATGACAATTCTGATCAGCCATCTTGATGGTCAATTTTGTCAATGTTGGAGGCTCGATCTGATCAAATGGTCTTCTAGAAAACTATGCCCCTATCAGTTACTGATCCATAACCGTTGAAATCAGATCATTTGCTCATGTGGATCGGAAGATATGGTCAAAATACCAAAACGGTGCAGAACAGACGTCATTGCACATCAGCCAAATTGATGGTTGATTTCGGTAGGGAAAACGACTCCGTTTCAAGAAGTGTAAAACATGAAAAAGATAGATATGCCTCTTAACTTTGCACTGTAAAAATTTCAGCTTTAATGCTTCGGTGAAACTCCAGATATAGCTGATATGGCAAAAGGTGTCGGAACTGGAACTGAATTGGATTTGCCCTTAATTCTTGATTTAACCTAGTAATCTGAAATCACTCAAAGAAACTCATGAAAAACACCAAATTACATAAAAATATAAAAGATCATAAACACAAGTAGACTAAGCAATAATAACTCGTATTTGACACAAAACAATAATAAAACATAACTAAAAACTATATAATTATACGAGTTATCACACCCCCACACTTAGATTGTTGCTAGTCCCTAGCAACGACTCAATAAAAATAAAATAAGAAAATCTAATCTAATCCATTTTCGTAGGAAATCACGGTGGCACTTAGCATGTGACACAAGCCTTTAAACCCCTAGGTGTCCCTAGTGGACGAGTTTAGTCTCGTGAGGGTTTGCTAGAACGATACCCACAAACATTGAAAAACTAAAATATAAGTAAACTACATACACTAAAAATATTTACTCCTAATCCTTTCAATATAAATTAGAGACAATCTTTGAACAAGTCTTATAAACTAATCAATAGGTCAAAGAATTTCACAAAAATTCATGCTTGAATGTAAATAAATGAGTTAAGCCAATATTAACATAACATATTTCAATCAAAGTGCATATTCAACTTAATCTCAACCTCTCACATGGGATACTCTCATGATTTTCACTCTTTAAAGTAGTGGTAAAGTGTTTACACTCAATCAATCTCATGAAAACACTTCTACCATATGCTTGCTTGTCCACCTATTCTCCACTATTTAGATCATACAACTTCATAAATCAAGAGGTCTTTATTCAAGGTTGTAATGGGGCCAAAGGGTTATAATGTGGTTAAAGAACAAAAGGATAAAGATATCACAAAGGTTCCAAAGAGTTCATAGATTTTAGAGACATAATAAGATCATACAAATAAAACTTCTCAAAACTCTTATAAAGCACATAATAACATAGGCTAAATATTCATGTTGAGCCTTTGCATCATTCTAACCAACTTTATAACATCTTTTTCTAGAAGTTCAAGAGAAGATTTTTTTTTTTTTTTAATATGGGAATGTATTTGACAATGATCCCTTTCTTTTTCTCTTGACTTTTTCTTTTCTTTTCTTCCCCCACACTTATCTTTTGTTTCTAACCCAAATTTTCAACTAAAAATATCCCTTGTTTTTTTGCAATATGTCTCAAAATATAAAATCCATCTTTAGAACAAGGGTAAGGATATAAGTATATTTAGGCTAGGTGTAAGTTGTGGTTACCAATAAAACAGCATATTTAATGTAGGCTCAAATTGGCTCACTAGTGGGGATGTTCTCTTAGAACATTAATAAGGGATGGCTGTTTGGCTCTGGTTATAATCCTAATGCCTCTATCATATTCATGTTGTTACATGTATCAATATAGTCTCAAACGATTTAAAGCAAGTTCTAGAGAATCATGTAATCATAAGAGCACTCAAGAAAGAAATTAGATTGATTTGTATAATGCATCAATCATTATAGGCTCAAAAACTCACAAGGATGATTATACAAGTCAGATTAAGTCTAAACATGCTTCTTTCTCAATCAACATATCATATTAACATTGGCTCATAAAAAGGTTGACATCAAGCTCAATTCTCATGAAAATCTTCTCACTAATAAATCTGTTTTAGACTTATGCAATTCATATCTCATTATAGTATTGAAAGTAACTAAAACACACTAAAAACACACTAAGTCTAAACATGCTTTTTTTTTTTTTTTGTTGAAGAAGAAGATTAAATCAAACTGACAAGGTATGTCTCAAGTCTCCCTTACTCAGACCTTGTTCAGAATGAATACTTCTAAATGTCTTAAAACACAACAATTTTTTTTTTTTTTGAAGATTAGTAAAAATTATATTTACATCTAGTTATTTTCAAAACAAGGATCAGAAAGAAAAACAACCTCTTCTTGAGTAACATGATTTTCCAAAAAGAGTTTGAGTCTTTGTCCATTTACCTTGAATACGTTACCATTTTGAGGATTCTCAATGTCAACTGCTCCATAATGATACACATGCTTAACCACAAATGGGCCAGTCCATCTTGATCTCAACTTACCAGGAAATATGTGAAGTCTAGAATTATAAAGTAGAACTTTTTGCCCAACATCAAATGTTTTTCTTGAAATTAACTTGTCATGAAAGGCTTTAGTTCTTTTTTTATGAATTTTAGAATTCTCATATGCATCATTTCTGAGTTCCTCAAACTTTTGTTTCCAACAATGCTTAACCTGAAAAGAATTTAACATAGAATCAGTGTGTGAAATTTCTGAAGCATTATCAAACTCACATTCAATTAAATAAGCTTCTAAAGGATCATGGAATGTGGTAGTGGTGTTATGTTCATGAACAAGTTCTTCAATGAAATCCACTTCATGTACTTCTGAATCATCACCAGGTTGCTTGCAAGTGTTGAACACATTTAATTCTAAAGTCATATTTCCAAAAGAAATGTTGAACATACCATTCCTGCAATTTATCAGAGCATTAGAAGTTGCAAGAAATGGACGGCCTAATATAACAGGAATTTGAACATTTGGATTTGAAACAGGATGTGTGTCCAAAACAATAAAATCAACAGGGAAGTAAAAATTATCAATTTGAACCAAAACATCTTCAACTATCCCTCGAGGAATTTTTACAGAACGATCAGCTAGTTGAAGTGTAACAGGTGTTTCCTTGAGTTCACCTAAACCTAACTGTTGATAAACAGAAAAAGGCAAAAGATTAACACTAGCACCAAGATCAAGCAATGCACGTTCTATTCTAGTGTTTCCAATGATGCATGAGATTGTTGGACATCCAGGATCTTTGAATTTTGGTGGAGTAAGGTGCTGAATGATTGAGCTCACACTTTCCGTCAGAAATGCTTTCTTTTGTACATTATGTTTCCTTTTAACTGTGCACATGTCCTTCAAAAATTTAGCATAAGATGGAACTTGTTTGATTACATCCAATAAAGGAATGTTAATCTTAACTTGTTTGAAAAGTTCATAAATTTCTGCATTTTGATTCAAATTCTTTATTGTTTGCAACCTTTGAGGAAAAGGAGCAGGATGCATACCTTTTTCTTTGTCCAAATTTTCAAGAAGTTCAGACTTACCATCATCCTTACCATTACTTTTCGGAGGGGAAGGAGGATCTTGGTCTTTTGATGGAATGTTTTTGTCAATTGCCTTTCCACTTCGAAGAGTTGTGATAGAACTGGCATTTTCCTGTTGAGTTTCATTGGAGCAAGAAACAAGACATTGAGTAGAAGGGTTAGGCTGAGGTTGAGCAGGAAACTTACCTTTTTCTTGAGTGCGTAATGAAGCTGTCAATGTGGACAAGGTGTTTTTGATCTCATTGATGTCCTGTGAAGTTTGGTTATTCACATTTGCTTGTGTTTGCATGAATGCTTGCAATGTCTCTTCCAAGGTTTGTACACGTGAAGGTTGATAGGAAAAAGTGTTGCCCGGCTTTTGAGATTGTGGTACCTGAACATGATTATTATTCCGCCAACTGAAGTTGGGATGATTTCTCCATTCAGGGTTATACGTTTCAGAGTAAGGAGAAGGAAAAGGCTTTTTAAATGTGTTTATGGAATTTACTTGATCATGCAACGCTTCTTTAAGAATGGGAATGTTTGGACATTCAGAAGTGGGGTGTCCCATGATTTCACAAATTCCACAACTTTCTTCATTTTTAACCGTTTTGACTTCTTTTACTTCTCTAAGTTCCATGGCTTCAATCTTTCTAGCCAAATTAGCTACTTTAGCTTTTATCTCATCTTCTTGACTAAAATGATATTTACCTCTGTTAGAAACAAGATTAGATCTATTTTAACTTTCAGAGGAATTATCTGTGTGCCAGGCTTGAGAGTTATCTGCCAAATGGTCTAGGTAGTCAAAGGCTTCTTCAGGTTCTTTTTCTAGAAACTCACCGTTACACATTGTTTCAACAAATTGTTTAGTTTCGGGAGTTAAACTTTCATAAAAGAAACTAATAAAACGCCATTTTTCAAAACCATGATGTGGACAAGAACTTAACAAATCTTTAAAACGCTCCCAGCACTGAAAAAATGCTTCATTTTGATTTTGATTGAAATTTTGAATCTGTCTTTTCAAAGCAGTAGTTTTATGTGCTGGGAAAAATTTCTTTAGAAACTCAGTTTGTAATTCTTGCCATGTGCCAATTGACCTTGGTTTTAAATTATGAAGCCAAATTTTTGCTTTATCTTTTAAAGAAAAAGGAAATAATTTTAGCTTGACAATTTCATTTGTACATTGTTGGTCATTAAAGGTGACACATACATCTTCGAAGTCTTTTAGAAACGAGTAAGCACTTTCCGATTCCAACCCATAGAAATTTGGAAGCAAAGCTATCATACCTGGTTTAAAACGAAAGTTGTTTGCATTGAGAGGAAAAATAAAACAAGAGGGTGATGAGCTTCGAGTTGGTTGCAAGTAGTCACGCATGGTGCGTACTTGTCTGTTCTCATCTTCAGCATGAACACTTTCATTGTTAGCCATGGTAGGAGTTGTATTAGAAAGATTACCTGAAAAAGTTTCACAATAAAATCTAACTAAACGACGAGATCTAAAATAACGTCGCCAAACAAGCATAAAACAAAGTTAATATACAAATTAGGCGGTATAACCAGCCAATAAAAATAAACAAAGTTAATATACAATATAAATATAAATATATAGAAAATTAGGCGGTATAACCAGCCAATAAAAATAAATATAGGCGGTATAACCAGCCAATAAAAATAAATATACTTATAAACTTATATACTTAGTATTGCCTCCCCGGCAACGGCGCCAAAAACTTGATGGAGACTCAATTAAGAGTTGTAAACCCAAGTGCAGGTTATGTTCAAGTAATAAATTCTCGGGTGTCCGAGGTCGAACCACAGGGAAGCGTATTAGTAAGTATAAGTTTATAAATATATATGAAAAAGAAAATAAACAAGATATTAGGGAATCAATAACAAAGAAAGTAAACAAGATATTAGAGAACAAAATAAACAAAATAACATAAAAACAATTAAACAAGATATAAAAAACAATAAGAAAGGATGTTGAGGTTAGAGAATCCACTCTTGGTGTTATGCTAAGATTAATCTTGTTTTATTACACAATTGAAATCCACACATAAGGGAGGTTCCAATCGGAAGGTTTAGCAATTCAGTCCAAATTGTCCAACGTCCATAGCATATGATATTATGTTCATTTGGTGTCCTCAAAACTCATAAAAAGAGTCCAAGCATTCCTTATGCCAAGGTATATGTCTACAACAAATCAAGGTTATGAAACCAAGCATTTACTGTGCCATTTTCATTGTCAATAATGAATCAAGATCTCTACTTTGCAAGTATGATTTTAAACCAAAAGAAAATATTATCTATACTAGTGTTTATAAATGATGATTCATTTTAGCTCATGTTTAAGAGACTAACCTTAGCATTTACCAAGAGCTTCACCTCATCACCTCAACAATATGATTAGCAACACATACTAAAAATGAAAAGAAATGTAAGAAGCATAAGTAAATAAAGAAAAAGAAAACTAGAGAAAGGAAAAAAGAAGAAAACTTAGAGAATTTTATTACAATGGCTAATATCCTACCAATGTATAATGTTTCCTAATACTCATCCAAGGCCCTCTATTTATACACATTTTGGAGAGCTAAATGACAAGAGACAAGCTTTATAAATTTCAAAGGTAGGTATAATAGGTGGGTGCATTTTTCTAACAATTTTCGTCATGTTGTATGACAATTCTGATCAGCCATCTTGATGGTCAATTTTGTCAATGTTGGAGGCTCGATCTGATCAAATGGTCTTCTAGAAAACTATGCCCCTATCAGTTACTGATCCATAGCCGTTGAAATCAGATCATTCGCTCATGTGGATCGGAAGATATGGTCAAAATACCAAAACGGTGCAGAACAGACGTCATTGCACATCAGCCAAATTGATGGTTGATTTCGGTAGGGAAAACGACTCCGTTTCAAGAAGTGTAAAACATGAAAAAGATAGATATGCCTCTTAACTTTGCACTGTAAAAATTTCAGCTTTAATGCATCGGTGAAACTCCAGATATAGCTGATATGGCAAAAGGTGTCGGAACTGGAACTGAATTGGATTTGCCCTTAATTCTTGATTTAACCTAGTAATCTGAAATCACTCAAAGAAACTCATGAAAAACACCAAATTACATAAAAATATAAAAGATCATAAACACAAGTAGACTAAGCAATAATAACTCGTATTTGACACAAAACAATAATAAAACATAACTAAAAACTATATAATTATACGAGTTATCATTATACAAACTACTCTGTGCCCTACCAATTGTAGATTGGCTATCGCAATGAAACAATTACAAGCACAGGTTTCGGCCAACATGGAATATCTTCTAAAATTCTGAAGCCATTCTGCTTCTTCTTCAGCTTTATCTAAAGCTTAAAAATTCAGATTCCATGACGGATCTGGCAATACTTGTTTGTTTAGAAGATTTTCAAAACAATGTAGCTCCTCCAATAGGAAAGATAAATTCACTAGTGGATTTCGAATCTTTAGTATCGGATATCCAATTTGCATCACTGTACCCTTCAAGGATAGTTAGATATCTTTTATAGTGTAGTCCATAACTTGAGGTGTATCTCGAATATATGAGTACCCTTACAATGGCCTTCTAGTGATCATTTCCAGGATTACTTATAAATTTACTCAGTTTGCTAACTAAATATGTTATGTCTTTACATTCATTTACAACCTAATGGTTTACTTCCAGGGTCCGTGCCACTCTTGGCACCATCTGGGATCACCGATCCCTTGGACAAGGCCTCATCCTTCGCTCCACAATGGGGTAGTCATGGTAGCACCAATGCATGCCGATACCAGACCATGACATTCTTCCCCACTTACTATGTTGATATTGTTGGAATTGGCTCATGCTCAAACAAAGATAATGTATAATTTAATCAACAGTTAAATATAACAATGCAACAGAATTAAATAAAAACAAAGAGACACTGAATCCCTCCATGGATCTGCCTATGAATTCAAAATGATCATGCTGTCAAGAACAGCTAACAATCAAAATCTCAGACCTCTGTAATGGAGATTGCCGAAACCACATCACAGATTCTTGATGTTCTTGCTCTTGTACACATGCTAGCTTGTCGAAGACCACAGCCGTCCAATTGTCCGACCTCTAGCAGTAATCCACACAGGTGATCTGAAAGCCTTCACAAGGTTGAGATTATGTTTTGCCAAGATGATGCTAGTGGTCTAGGTTGTTAAAAACCTTCCTCCTCTTCATTGGTTAGCCAAAATTAATTAGAAGAATCGAATTCCACTTGGTTATTTTTGCTATTCGGTCGAAACACTCTAAAAGGGAGTAAGGCGTCGATTTCAGGATTTCCTTAGGGGGGAGGCGGCAACAACATTAGGCTATTTATAAGTAGGTTTAGTGTATGCCAACTCTTGGACTAACTGCACTAAAGCCCTTATAAATATTATTAAATATTCACAATAAGCCCACAACACTTAATGAATATTTAATCTGCCCTTATCTCATTTTAATTTCATTAATCACCTTTTGTGTGTGACCCATTAGGCCCTTAACATGTTGGCAATAAATATAATTAATTCAATTAAGAATTTTCTTTTATATTTATAGATCATGAGCGACATCTATCAATGCATCATGACTACCCAAATGCCAAGAGAGTCATCAAGCTTCGACTAGCCTTTCGTGTACAATATGTCTGTGTAATTCGATCCCTTCATCAAATATCCTGGGATAGGAAAGAGCATGGTTCAGTGTCAACTCTTAACCCATTCCATATTAGATCTGCAGCTTTAATATTAACTCCTCAAGTATTGCCTTGGCCAAGGACTTCCATAAGTTAATATAAGCCAGATACATATGAGATATGTCCCCTTAATCACTTGGGGTGATGAATCCTCTCTAGACCATTCATTCATCTTCATATGCTTCATGTCATACCCGATAACACCCTACTTTAATCATCCTCATGATTGGGACCCGTTTGTGATGAAATCTAAGTATGACAGTTCACATACAAGATGACCTGGTGTCACAAGTCAAAGGATTATTTACACTATTGACACATGAGAGTATTTACCATAGACACTTGAGTGAAATACCAAATGGAACTCTCATAGCGGGTCATGTTCAGTGAACTTGTTCAACTAACAAGCACCCATATGTTATCCCCAAGTATCTCTATACTTTCAACCTATGAGATCAGTTGCATGCATCAAGTGCATGAAGGCTTAACATATGCCAGTCTTTGAGCATTGTCAATGCCCTATCTTGACAAATACAATGACCAGGAACAGTTTTAGAAACACGGCATTGATGCATAAGGATCCTCATAATTGTAACACCTTACAATTCCTTTGCAATGCCATTGTGTCTCATGGGCTTTATCTTCACAAGTTATTTATAACTATTATAACAACACTTATGGATAAAGAAATACCTCAATTATAATTAATAAACTATAATGTGTAATACATGAATATGTAAATAGTGTTTTACAAGCCCAACTAGATTGGTTTGCAGGGCTTACACCAACAGATACCTCATCGACGCGAAGATCATACCCGAGTACCCTTGTTGCATAAAGTTGACATTCTCTCACATGTCATTCTCTTGCCTTCAAGGACTGGGTCATGATCCCATCAAATGAAGCATCGAACATAGTATTAGGTCTTATCATGACCTTTTTAGGCGGAGGAACCGCAACCTTAGCAAGACACCCCCACATTTTCATGTATTTGTAGATTGGCCTTCGATCTTCCATAATTTACATGGTGTCGTGTTCGATTTCTTGTGGGGTATTTTATTTAAAAAAATAATTAGCTATTAAAATAGCCTTCCCCACAAGTTCTAAGGTAACCTTGAACTAATCAACAAAGCATTCATCATTTCTTTCAATGTTTGATTCTTGTGTTTCGCAATACCGTATTGTTGAGGTGAATAAGAATAAGTGGTTCTGAACAGAATTCATAAAATAATGAATCATATTCACCACCTCTATCACTTCTTGTTATCTTAATATTCTTACTTAGTTGATTTTTTGACCTCATTTTTAAAGAGCTTAAAATTTTCAAGGCCTCGTCTTTGCTTCTTAGCAACTAGATATAACAATATCTTGTGCAATTATCAAATAAAAGTAATGATATACTTTTTACTGCCTCTAGTTTGCATAAAATTTAAATCACAGATATCAGTGTGAATTAATCTAGAGGTTCACTACTTCTTTTTATTGAATAGAAAGGAGTCTTAGCCAATTTGGATTTCAAACAATTTTTCGAAAAAAAATCCAAATTGTTGATTCTTTACAAGGTCTTGTAATTCACACGACCTAATCTAACATGCCATAAATTAGAGGACACAATCAATAAACAGAATAAATAATCTTATTATTATTCTTTGTTCTTTGGCACAATAGCCATTACATTGAGCTTAAAAAGCCCATCACATAAGTATCCTCTACCTACAAACATGCTACATTTAGTGAGTACAAATTTATCTGATTCAAAAACCAGCCTAAACCCGTTCTTGCTCAACAGAGAGCCGGAAACCAAATTATTTCGAATTTCAGGAGCGTGAACCACATTGTTCAAAGTTAGTTCTTTCTCGGAGGTCATCTTGAGTACCACCTTCCCATGGCCTCGTATCTTGCAAACCGAAGAGTTTCCCATAAATAGTTTCTCATCAACAGCAGCTTCTTTATACTCGAAAAAACTCTTTCTATCAGAACAAACGTGATAAGTGGCACCGGTATCAACCCACCATGTCTTAGGTTTTTCTACCATGTTCACTTGTGATACAACAGCAGCGAGCTCAATCTCATTATCATCAATTAAGTTGGCTCGAGCTCTATTCTCTTTGTTCTGACGACAATCCTTTGCTTGATGTCCCGGCTTGTTGCACACAAAACAAGTTCCCGTGAACTTCCTGAAATTCGTTCCCTTATTATCTTGGGAAGAACTAGAACCAACAAATTTTCTCTTCTTAGTCTTCTTCGAATGTTCAACAACATTTGCTTTGGCTTCCATGGTCTGAACTTTAACCCTCTTTTCTGAACCACAGTTATCCTCCTCGATTCTTAATCGAACAATCAAGTCCTATAAAGTCATATTCTTTCTGTTGTGCTTTAGATAGTTCTTGAAATCCTTTCACGAAGGAGGTAATTTCTCTATCAAAGCTACTGTCTCAAATGATTAACTAAGAATCATTCCTTCGGCAGTAATCTCATGGAGGATCAACTGATACTCTTGGACTTGACTTATCACGATTTTTGAGTCCATCATTTTGAAATCCAGAAACCGGCCAACTACAAATTTCTTCATGCCGGCATTCTCGGTTCTGTACTTTCTCTCTAAGGACTTGATAACTCTAGAAAATATAGTTATTTTGTCACCTTTTATGCATTTAAATCGGCTAAGTTTTTTAGGCTTTTATTAGGATTTTATTAGTTTTAGATGTTTTTAGATTTATTTTATTTATCCATTTCATGTTTAAAATAGTTATTTAGTTATTATTTATGTGTTTTTATAGGTCCAAGGTGATCTGGAGCTTCGAGGTGCAAAACGATGAAAAGCGGTGCAAAGCAATGAGCAGGCAGATTCGACCTCCGGAGCTTCTTTAAAAAAAAAACTTGATCTTAAAGACTTCATTTGAGAAAACTCCCTTCTTGACTTTTGAATATGACTTCTATACCTTTCCAACGGTCTAAGACTTGTCAAAATCAGATGAGGTTTGCCAATTCACAACATCTGACAAATTATGAGAAAATGGCAGAACCAACCCAGGATAGATCAGAGGAGTTGGCGCCATAGGTCAATAGCACTGGCGCCGTGGCGATCAAAGCTTGTGCCGTGGTGCCAGGTGTGAACAGTAAACACAAAAAAAAAAAAGCCTGATACTTACCTGTTTGCTTGTGCATGAAGTTTTGGACTCCAAGAGGCCTTGGACACTTTAAATAGGACTATTTTAGGTCATAATAAAAGAGGATTGGATGTCTAAAAACCTAATTCTCTCAAGAATATAGTTTCCATAAAAAGCTCTCAAAAAGATTGGAAGATTGGTGAAGATTCAAGATTCAAGAATTGACAACTCTTAGTTTTCTCTTTTCTCTTCTTTATTTTTCTTGTGTTGTTGATGATGGTGAAACAATTTGAATATTTGTTTTTATTAATTATCATGAACTAATTTTCTTTTACTAGGATTTCTATGGAACTCAACACATAGTTTGAATTTACTTTCTCTCTCTAGCTTGACTTAATGGTTTGTTGAGTTATTTGTTCAATCTTGTTCTTAATGCTTCTAATTGCTTGATCACCAGTTAGATTGATTTGTTAACCTAAATACAACTAGACATAGGGAGTTTAGTGTTAGACATGGATTGAATGACACATGTTTCATATTCATTTATTAGGATGAATTGATCTGCAGGTAAGGTAGGAATACACTTATTTGTCATGTGTAACCATTGTTAGAGCCTAAGCTTAATGAGTTCTTCCTTAAATCAATTTTCATAGTTGGTAAGTTAATTGCTTAAGAAGGATATGTTTATGAGACCATCGGAAGATCCTTATAAATAAGATAGAACTCTAGGTTAACAATTCAGAGTCATTAATCAAGTGAAGAGGTAGAGAGATATTTAAGCGAAGTGTTGAGGGAAGTTGTAATCGTGGGCTTTTATAATTAATTGAATTCATCCCTTTTAATTTACTTGCTTTCAGTATTAGTTTCTTTTAATTTAGTTTTTAATTACCATATTTAATTAATTGTTTAGATAAGATTGAGTGTGTTAATTTTAGTACTTAGAAAATTTAATAGCAATTCCTCGTGGGCTCGACACTTTACTTCCACTTTATTACTTGTTTGCGATACGTGCACTTGCGTAGTGAAAACTGACAACAAGTTTTTGGCGCCGTTGCCGGGGAATTGTTTTACTATTTTTGTTAATATTAATACCAAGCAACCTTAGTCTTAATTTAAACTTTATTTTTCCTTATGTTCAGGATTTGTTGATTTGGATGCACTATGTGGGATTATAAACGGGATGCAATCAATGCTTTATCGATACAAGTCGCTACGCTTAACAAGAAGCAAGACACTTTGTGTGTACCTTCTATCCTAAGCCCATTTGTAATTTGTGGAATATGTGGGGGTGGACATCATAGTGATTGCTGCCCAACCTATGCTAAATCAATGCAATATGTTGGAAACTACAATATGCAGCAGAATAATCCTTATTCCAGCAACTACAATCTAGGTAAAGGAAGGTCACCAAAATTTTTCTTGGGACAACACTCAAGAGCCTCTCTTTTTAGCCAACCAAGCCTTTCCTCCTGGGTTTCAAGCATAGTCCCGAGCTCCTGTCCAAGAAAAGACATTGTCGCAACCTAAAAAAATAACAAGTCTCATCGCAAGACTTTATTATTCATTAAGCGTGACATTAAAAAAAAATCGAGGAAAAGTCAACTTAATTCCTCTTGAAAAATGAAGGTTTTGAAAATGACCTTGAAAAAGATATGGAGTCGCCATCAATCTTTTTTAGCAAGGTGTGATCGGCCACCTACTAAAACCGGTTTTATAAGATATTTTAAAATAAAACCAATTTCAAGCCTGCGTTTTAAACCTGAGAAATCAAAGAAGCGAGTTCGGGATTCGGTTACGTGTAGGGAAAGATTAGCACCCACACAACGCCCGTATAAAATGGTACCTTATTAATCATGTGTAATCTCAAGTCTCGGTAAAAAGTCGGTTTTAAATTTAGTATTTCAAGTTAATTCCCAATTTAAAAAAAAAAATTCTATTTTTAATTGAAAATTATCCGGAATTTATAAATTCAAAATTTTCCTATATTCCCCAACAAACGTGGCAAAATATAGAAATTTTTATTAATTTGAAAACTTTCCGAATCATTCTTATTTTAAAGAAGATATTCCGTTATTAATGATAATTGATGATATCTTCCCCATCAAACCCGGCAGAGAATTCATGAATTATTTTAATTCGGGAATATTTTTATTTTACTGAAAATCATTACCTTTTTGGAAACATTTTAAAAATATATATGAATATGTATGACATAAATAAAATGACATAGCAAAGTCTAAATAATATAATGCAACTTAAATGATATGATATAATTTAAATGTCTTAGCATATTCTAAATGAAATGAAATATCCTAAGTTATATGATATATTCTAAATGAAATGAAATGACCTAGGTAACATGATTTATTCTATATGAAATGTAATATCCTAAGTCATATGATATATTCTAAATGAAATAAAATATCCTAAATGACAAATATATTCTAAATGAAATGAAATGAAATAACCTAGGTAACATAATATATTCTACATGAAATGAAATGACCTAGGTAACATAATATATTCTATATGAAATGAAATAATTTAAATGATATGGCAAATATAAATGATATGGCATATAATTTAAATGACATGAAATATAAAATAATGCTATCATATAATATGCATGAAAATAAAAATGAAAATAATAATGCATGAATATAGTATATGCTAAATAATATGACAAAAATAACTAAATAAAAAACATAGCATATCATGAAATATTCAAAACCATATAATAAACAATATAACATCAAAAATATAAATCAAAATAATAACAATACCATAGAAATTATCATAGCAAAAATCACATATTATATAAAATGCATTAATATGGAAAATGCAATGCATGAAAGTGTATTTTTTCCTTTAATTAAGGAAATCTATATATCTAAAAAGATATCCGGCTGCCTTAGGAAAATATATCAAATTAAATATTCTAAAACCAAAATACTTTGTGATTGTTTGAAAACAATTTTGAAAATCTTAGATTAAAAATAAAAACTTAGCTAAACCCTTTTTTTTAAATGCCTCTAATGTCCTAAGTTTAAAATCCCGGACTTGACGACCCTTAACCCGAGACTTAAAAAATCATTTTTAGAGTTTAAAAAGGCTTAGAAACTACCCTAAGTCAGTAGCTAAACTTCCTAATCAGTCCCCTGTAAGAAACTTAACCAAAACAGAAAAATGATTTTCCTTCGAATTCTATTCTGACTTAACTGTCCAGTTTTAAAGCACGATTTTTTTTACCCTATTTTTAAAATTTCAAAAAAATCTATAAAAAAAATACTGGAGACTCAATACATGTAAAACTACACGGGAAAAAATTAGCTTAATTTTTTTATTAAAGAAGACTGCCCAAAAAAATTGAGAAAGTACGAGTACTGGGTAAAAAAATTGTTTTGCCAAAACACATTCTTTTGCCTTTGATAAAATCATTTAAAAATCAAAGTAAAAATATTAAAGACTCTCTAAATGACTCACAAACAGTAGCTAACAGTTTTGAAAAGTTAGACAAAAATTGGCTAAAGTAAAAAAAATCACAAAGGTAGAATAATCAATCTGACAACTCTTTAATTTTCCACAAGTATGCTCAAGAGAGCATGACTTTGAACCATTGATTGGCCTAAGTCATAAGTCAAGTGGCATGGACATGAAATGCATGAAAAATACAGAAAATATGATGCATGAAATGCATGATTTAAAACCTCAATGACATGAAAAATGCATGGCACCAATAAAATGACCTAGACCTAAATGAACTTGCATGGCATTTAATGCAACCAAGGTCTAAAATGCATGAATATGCATAGCAAAACAAACCAAACCTTCTTCTAAAATATGCATGGCAATAACACAAACACAAGGCATGCTTAAACAAAATACTCAACCAAATATCATGAAAATGCAAACCTATCAACTAACATAACAGAAGTGCACACACAAAGCAAATAAAATAAGGTGACTGAATGGCCTCATGTTCAAAACGAGCATGACATTTTCACAAACACTTAATATACTAACATGCTTAACCAAAGAATAACACTCAAATCATGCAAATATAAAGTAGAGGCATGAAAACCAACAAGCATTTTCACAAACACATGGATTACAAAATATAAAACATAAACAAACTTAAACATTTTGAAAACAGAAAATCAAAAATGCAAGAACATGATAATAGACTCATAAATGGAAATAAACAAGCAACCAAATTAAAACAAGCTTTAAGTCTATGTAGTAGAAGAATATTTAAAGCATCAAGACTTATTTAATATAAAAAATAACATGAAATAACAAAGCAACCAGCAACTAAAAAAAAACTGGGCCATTCGGCCATATCCAAAAATCAAAGGAAAAAAATTTTTCAAGAGCTTTTTATCAGAAAGGATGAAGAAGGAACTTAAATAAGAACATTAAAAATACTTATTTAAAAAGAAACATCAAAAGAAACTCACCAAAATAATAATCAAAACAGCAAATCAAGAATGGAAAATTAAAGAAAGTGCAAGAGTATGTTGCTTAAATCAACCTCTAGAAGCTATCTTTCAAGCTTTTTCTCTTCTAACTTTCTTTTCTTTTCTAAACTTTTCTTTTTGCTTTTCAACAATGGATAAAAAATCAGCCAAAAGCAAGAGAAAATAGAGAGTGAGTGTAGCTGAAAATCAAAGAGAGAATGCTCCTTTAGCGTGGCCGAAACCCCCCTCTAGGCTAGGATGTTGTCATTTTTCCATCAACCAATTTTCATCCAAGGGCTATTGATCCAAGATGTTTAAAACATGAAATTATCACCCTTAGATTAGGCCATCAGCTATCCACAATTACAGTTGTTCAAGAATCTTAAGCCATTATGTTGACACTCTCCCTCTTCTTGTATTGGTCCATGTGGCTTATTTGCAAAGGCTTGGTCAAAAAATAACTAACTCTTCATTGTTGGCCTTTTGATTAAAAAATCAAAAATTTCCTACCCATCTTTGGGCCTTAGCCAGCCAGTTCTTTTCTTCCAGCCCATGTTTCATTTTTTTAAAAGGCAAGAAAAGCCCTTTTCGATTTCTTGGGTAAAATAACCTTTTTGCCTCCCGAACACAAATAAATGGCAAACGGACTCCAAATTCAAATTTTCTTTTTCCAATAGATTCAAAATAATAAAAAATTGAATTCTGGAAGTTTTTAGAATTTTTCGAGTCCATTTTCTATTTATTTGGATTTTTTCTTCCAAAATTGCCCTTTTATGCCCCCAAACTTTACCACCTTTTAAACGAGCTCCAAATCCAGATTTTTCTTCACCAATGTCTTCCAAATAATTTAAAAGTGTGATCTGGAAGTTTTCATAATTTTTGGAACTCATTTCAGAATTTTTGGAGTTCATTTGCTATTTCTCCCAAATTTTTGGTCAAAACAAGTCCGATTTTCAGATTTTCTTCAAACTGAGCCTTGGGCTATCCTTTTTTAATCATTCCTCATCTATTAGGGGCTTTATTCCTACCAAGTTGGGCCATTTCTGCCATTCCTCCCAATTTCACCAAAATCCACCATAAACCCTAATTCTCGGCTTTCTTTCGGATTGACTTTTCTTTAAGTTTTTCTTTCAAGTGGTTTCTCCATTACCCGTAGTCAGTGCTTATCTTTCATTTGGAACCTTCAATTTTGACCAATTCGATCATTTAAGCATTTTCCCCCAAATTTCTCGGATTAGGATTTCCTTTCTACTAAATCTCCATAACCCAACTTCCGAACTCCATATCTTTCAATGTAGACCTCGGATTATAAAAATTCTTTCACCATTTTTCAATTGAACTTCAAATCTTGATTTTGAAAGTGGGTTGACTTGTTCAGTAGTTGACTTTTCGGGGTTGACTTTTCGAGATTTACTTATTTTCAAGTTTTACTTTTTATGCTCGTCTTCTTAGAATAAGTCCCGGAGTACCACGTGCAAGATGAAAAAAGACTTTTTACATTCTGAAACATCAATTTAGGAAGAAAACATACCTGTTTTAGTGGTCCGAACAAAATTAGGTGTCTACAGCTGCCCCTCTTTGACTATTGCTGAGAATCAGGAATCAGGCAAAGATAAATAAACACTAATTTTGTCCGGTTAGTGAAATCACATGTGAAAAGAAGGGATTTCTTTTTTCTTTTTTTTTTCCTTTTTGTTCCTTTTTTTTGTTGTTGAGAAAAACTGTATATAGAAGATATTGTCCTTAAATTAAATTCCCTGACTAATCAAGGCTCGACCCGTCTTAAGGAAATGAGTTCGATTTGCAAGAAAAAATTATGCCAGAGGTCTTAAGAATGATGCCCGGAGGTCTTAATAATAGTGCCCGGAGGTCTTAAGAATGGTGCCCAAAGGCCTTACCCGTGATTTTGAAAAAAAAATGCGTTGTATGCGACTTTAAAAAAAATGATGCCCGGAGGTCTTAAGAATGGTGCCCGGAGGTCTTAAGAATGGTTCCCGGAGGCCTTACCCGTGATTTGAAAATACCTTGACGACGGTCTCAAGGCTCGACTCATTTGATAAACATAATGAATTCGATTTAAAACAAAAGAAAATATCTTGACGGTGGTCTCAAGGCTCGACTCATTTGATAAAACAGAATGAATTCGATTTAAAACAAAAGGAAATACCTCGACGGTGGTCTCAAGGCTTGACTCATTTGATAAAACAAAATGAATTCGATTTAAAAATAAAAGGAAATATCTCGACGGTGGTCTCAAGGCTCGACTCATTTGATAAAACAGAATGAATTCGATTTAGAAACAAAAGGAAATACCTCGACGACGGTCTCAAGGCTCAACTCATTTGATAAAACATAATGATTTCGATTTAAAAAAAAAAGGAAATACCTCGACGGTGGTCTCAAGGTTCGACTTATTTGATAAAACAGAATGAATTCGATTTAAAACAACAGGAAATACCTCGACGGTGGGTCTCAAGGTTCGACTCATTTGATAAAATAGAATGAATTTGATTTAAAACAAAAGGAAATACCTCGACAGTGGTATCAAGGTTCGACTCATTTGATAAAATAGAATGAATTCTATTTAAAACAAATGGAAATACCTCGACGGTGGTCTCAAGGCTTGACTCATTTGATAAAATAGAATGAATTCGATTTAAAACAAAAGGAAATAATAAGAATGACTCTGGTTTGGTTCATTTGGAAAAAATAAATTTAACTTGAAAATGAAAGAAACATACCTCGATGGCGGTCTCGGGGCTCAACTTATTTGAGAAGCAAATGAGTTCAATTTGCGAAGAAAACGTACCTCGACGGTGATCTCGGGGCTCGACTCGTTTGAAAAACGAAACGAACTCACTTTGGGGAAGTCCAAGTTTTCCTGATTTTTGCAATGTTAGCTAAATGCAATGATGAGAATGACATGCTTTGCAAATGCTTGTATGTTTCCTAAGAATGAATGCAATCAAATGATTATGTCATGATTTCTAATCCATGGTTTCCTTGAGGTTCACAGATTATACCGACTTCATGACGGAGTCTTTAATTGTTCACTGATGCCCCATTTAAGGAAACTTCCACTCAAGATAACTTGTCAAACAGTCTCAGTTTCTGGCTTTTGCTGAAATTCACAAATTTTCTGACTTCGTGATAGAGTCTCCAACACGTTCACTGTTTTCTTTTCTTGGTGAACTTTCCAAACCTTTCCCAAAATTTAAATATATTCCTTAGTAATACTCTGAAATCTTTTTATTTAAATATTTTTTATTACTAATCATCATTCAATTTAATAACAATCATAATGCATCTCAAAAATGTATGAAAGAAAATATGAATCAAGCAAAAATTGCCATGGAAAGGATAACAAGAATTTATTGCAAGAAATGTTTTAAAATAGTAAAAATAAATATCAAGGATATAAGAAACAAATGTAAAGTTATAAGTTGTAGATGCCCCCGAATGCGGAATATCTTGGACCCCTCCTTTTTCAACCATCTGAAATTTCTCTTGGACGAGCAATTTACTTGGGTAACCTCTCGCTTTCATAGTTACATCAGACTGAGTTGTTCCCCTTTCTTCTGATTCTCATATACTTTCTCCTCCTTTACATAGAGCATTGATTCAAACTTTTAATCAGTACCTGAGCCGCCTTTTGCAGACTTTCAACTCAAGTGTCCTCCATTCGGTATTAAGTTGCCCTTTGCGGGTTTTCGGCTTAAACCTCTCCTTTTACATTCTTTTTTCATTTTCATTTTTTGTATTCTACCATGCATCTGAGAATTCTAAATGCTTCCAAGGTAAAATTATCAATTCAGAAGATGGGATGAATTCTGAGAATAACCTTTCAAAAAATATTCATACTTGATCAAAATGGACTTTTAAAGCATGTAATGTAGGCTAAGGTTTAGGTTTAGAAAGAAAGGATAAAATAGGCTCAAAGTGTGTTTAAGGGTGATTGGATCAAGGATCATTTCCTGAGGAGAACCTATTCTTGAAACGTTTGTCCCTTTTTTGGACTTTATTTTCTTCTTTTTTCTATTTTGCTTTGTTGGCTTTCATTTGCCACATTTTTCGATGGCTTTCTTTTTGCCATGATTTTTTTTTCCTCGCATTTGCCCTCCAGTGTAGAGGGTGATCCTTGATCAATGTTTAAAGAAAGAAATAATTGCTAAGGCTCAAAGGGGTGACTAAGGATAATTTTTTCTTAGTGAAAGGAATATGAAACATGGCCATTCATCATATCAAGCATGAATATTCTCTTTGAAAAGTAATTCACATGGAGATAGATATATAGAATTTCCATTTTTACACTTGGAATCATTCGAATTTCCATGTGCACAGCATCACTTTTTTTTTTAAGCATAATACTTCTTCAGTTCATTAGCATTCACGGGATTTCTGAAATCTTCCCCGTCCATTCTAGTTAAAATCAATGCTCCTCCAGAGAAAGCTCTTTTTACCACATAGGGTCCTTCCCAATTTGGCGCCCACTTTCCTTTCGGGTCTTTCACTATAAGGAGAATTTTCCTCAATACCAACTCCCCATCTCGAAACTGTCTGGGACGAACCTTCTTGTTGTGGGCTCGAATCATCTTTTTCTAATACAACTGCCCGTGACAAATTGTTTTCAATCTTTTCTCCTTGATGAGATTCAACTGTTCATAATGAGCTCTAACCCATTCTACTTCTTCTAGGCCAACTTCCATCAAAACTCGAAGTGAAGGGATCTCAACTTCAATAGGTAGCACTGCTTCCATCCCGTATACCAAAAAAACGATGTTGCCCCTATAGATGTATGGACCGAAGTACGATATGCATGAAGAGCAAAAGGCAAGATCTCATGCCAATCCTTGTACACATCGGTCATCTTCTCAGCAATCTTCTTGATGTTCTTATTGGCTGCTTCTACTGCCCCATTCATCTTCGGACGGTAAGGTGCAGAATTATGATGTGTGATCTTGAACTGAGTACAGACTTCTCTCATCATCTTATTGTTCAAATTGAGAGCATTATCCGAAATAATTCTTGCTGGCAACCCGTAACGGTATATGATTTCTTTCTTAACAAATTTATATACCACCGACTTTGTTACATTCGCATAGGAAGCAACTTCTACCCACTTTTTGAAATAATCTATGGCCACCAAGATGAAACCATGTCCATTTGAAGCTTTCGGGGTAATAGGCCCGACATATCCATTCCCCATATTGAAAAGGGCCACGGTGCAGTCATGACATGTAATAGCGATGGCGGCACATGAATCTTATCTGCATATATCTGGCATTTGTGGCACTTCCGGGAATAACTGATACAATCTCCTTCCATTGTCAACTAATAATACTCTGCCCTCATAATCTGCTTAGCAAGCATGTGACCATCAGCATGAGTGCCACATATCCCTTCATGGAGCTTTTCTATAATTCTTCGAGCTTCGGCAGATCCGACACATCTCAATAGGACTTGGTCTTTTCCTTTCATATAGAGAATCTCACTGTCTAGAACAAAGCCCATTGCTAGCCTTCTCGGAGTCCTCTTGTCATTTTCTATTGCTTGTTCTGGATACTGTTGACTCATAATGTACTGCAAGATGTCGTTATACCAAGGGAGGCCATCTGCTTCTTTTTCAATACTCAAACAGTGGGCAGGAGACTCATATATACTCATCATTATTGGCACAACTTCAGCCACTTCATTCACTTTAAACATTGATGACAAAGTAGCCAGAGCATCTACCATTCGATTTTCTTCTCGAGGGAGTAATTGAAATTCACTTCTTCAAACTCCTCCAATAAATTCAATATGAGTTCTCGGTATCGGATTAGCTTTGTATCTCAGGTTTCTCATTCTCCTCGTAGCTGGTATATCACTAGGGCTGAGTCTCCGAAAACTTCCAATACTTTGATCTTTCTATCTACTGCAGCACGAAGGCCCATAGTACACGCTTCATACTCGGCAGAATTGTTTGTACAATCAAGATTCAATCTAGAAGTGAAAGGATAATAATCTTCTTCTGGGGATATGAGGATTGCACCGATTCCATGCCCTATGGCATTAGATACGCCATCAAAGTACATTTTCCATACTTTCTTCTTCAGGGGAATCTCATCTTCTTGTGAAACATTCATCAAATCTTCATCCGGGAAGTCAAAGTTCAACGGCTCATAATCTTCCACTGCCCCACTTGCTAAGCATTCAGCCACTGTACTCCCCTTGATAGCTTTTTGACTTACATATACAATGTCGTATTCTGATAATAAAACCTGCCATCTTGTCGTCCTCCCTGATAAAGAAGGTGCTTCCAACATGTTCCTGACTGGATCCAGCTTGGCAATTAACCACGTTGTGTGGTATAACATGTACTGTCTGATTCTTCGAGCAGTCCAAGCTAAGGCACAACACAACTTTTCTACCGACAAATATTTCAACTCATAATCTGTGAACTTCTTGTTGAGGTAGTAAACTGCCTATTCTTTCTCTCCAGTCTCATCAAGCTGCCCCAAAACACAACCCATGCATCTCTCAAATACTGATAAATACAGTATCATTGGTTTATCCGGAACAGGTGGCATTAATACTGGTGGGTTGGATAGATAATGTTTAACCTTTTCAAATGCAATCTGACAACCTTCATCCCATTCTCCTAGATCACGTTTCGAAGTAACTTAAATATTGGATCGTATTTGTCGGTTAACTGAGAAATAAACCGAGCAATGTAATTCAATCTCTCCAGAAAGCCTCTTACTTCCTTTTGAGTACGAGGTGGTGGCAAATTCTGAATGGCCTTCACTTTATCCATGTCAATCTCAATTCCCCTTTTGCTAATGAAAAAACCCAACAATTTTCCCAAGGTGACTCCAAAAGTGCATTTTGCAAATTTAGCTTGAGTCTAAACTTCTTTAGTCGTTCGAATAGCTTTTTAAGATTCGCAATATGCTCTTTTTCTCCTTATGACTTTGGATTCATATCATCAATATAGACCTCTATTCCTTTATGCATCAGATAATGAAACAAGGTCACCATGGCTCACTGATGTGTTGCCCCAGCATTCTTCAACCCAAATGGCATTACCTTGTAGCAGAAGGTTCCCCACATTGTAACAAATGTGGTTTTCTCCATATCTTTCAGTGCCATCTTGATCTGAATGTATCCTGAGAATCCGTCCATGAAAGAAAATAAAGAACTTTTCCCCATATTATCCACCAGAGTATCGATATGGGGCAAAGGGAAATTATCTTTAGGGCTGGCCTTGTTCAAATCTCGGTAATCAACGCACATCCGCACCTTGCCATCCTTCTTTGGTACTGGAACAATGTTTGCCACCCATTCTGGGTATTTTGCCACCTCTAAGAATCCAGCATCAAATTGCTTCTTCACCTCCTCTTTTACCTTTAACAGCATGTCCGGCCTCATTCTTCTTAACTTTTGTTGAATTGGCTTGCATTCTGGCCTTAAAGGGAGCTTATGAACCACAATATCCGGATCCAACCCTGGCATGTCTTGGTAAGACCATGCAAATACATTCACATATTCCTGGAGCAAGGCTATCAATTCACCCTTTATTGATGATGATAATGAAGTTTCAATTTTCACTTCCTTTATCTCTTCACCATCTCCCAGATTTATCATTTCCAATAATTCCTTATAAGGAAGTACTTATTTCTCCTCTTGTTCTATTTTCCTTAATAGATCCGGAGGTAGACCATACTCCTCAGTATCTTCGTAAGTCTCAGAATCACCCGTGCAAATGGGTTTTCCAAAACCAACTTCAGAATTACTAACAGGAAGGTCCTCATTTTCCGCATCCGTACACCTGTAAATAAGTGGAGAATAAACAATATAGGAAAATATATATAATGAAAACAAAATAAATAACAAAAATGAAAGAAAATGGACACATCAATATGGATAAAATGCATTGTGCTTGTTATTTATTGAATGAAAATGTTTAAACAAAAAGCCTATTATAGAAAAAACTCTTAATATCTCTGGGTAAAGATAATTAAGATTGTTTTTTAAATTATTACATTGGAATAGACTTAAAAACTATGGGTAACTCAGTCGCACTCCAATTGGTTAGTCTATATCCTGGTGGACAAGGTCGCACCATCTAGTTTGCACTGTCACTTTCCATCCCTTCTTTCTCGGTCATACAAATCACCATATCCTGAATCTGCCCCCTTTTATCAACATGGAATTTTTCAAAACCTTGCTTGATCATTACAAGTACATCCTATGAATTCTTTTCTCTGAATAGAAAACCAGCAGAGCGAAATTTGTGAAGGATTGGTGGAAAAGTCATGGGTTCCCATTCAATATGCATACCCGTGAGACGGGCCATCCTCTTTTGTCTGTTCCTTTCAACTTATTTCCTTCTCTCATGGGCCTTCGAAAGATACCCTAAGCCAAACCGGTCTTTCTTTCCCACTGCTTCCATTGCTCGAGCCATCGCTTGAAGATATTTCCCAAGACCTTTTTCAGCCTTGCAGCCCTTTCCCACTGTGATTCTTACTCCCAGCCTTATGTTCTTGGACAACCTTGGTTTTGGAATTTTTCATCCTTCAGCGACGAAAATTGCATTTACGAATTCCAAAGACAGAAAAGAATATTCTATGGCATCTTCATTGGGTTCAACATATGGAGATTCAATAGATGCGAAGGCTATTATGTCTTCTTCTCCTGATACAGTGATCAAACGGCCCTCCATAACAAATTTCAAATTTTGTTGGAGAGACGAGGGTACAGCCCCTGCTGAATGTATCCATGGCCTTCCCAACAAGCAATTATAAGATGGATTAATATCAATGACCTGGAAGTTCACCGTATAAGTGCATGGGCCTATCTCCAGAGGAACCTCAATAATTCCCATTACCTCTCTCCTAGTACCATCGAAAGCCCTAACTATTGTGCAACTCAGTAACATATAAGACATATCCACTGGCAACTTAGACAGGGTTACCAAGGGTATTACATTTAATGAAGAACCATTTTCCATGAGCACCCTGGGTAGTATATGCCCCTTGCAGGTGGTTGTTATGTGAATAGCCTTTGTGGACACAATACCATTGGGTGGTATTTCATCATAACTGAAAAATATATGGTCGTCTGCCGCAATATTTCCCGCCAACCTGTCTAATTTTTCTACTGATATGTTGTTAGCCACGTATGCCTAATTCAACACTCTTAACAGGGCATTTCTGTGTGGCTCTGAGTTTAATGGCAAAGATTATATGGAGATTCTTGCTGGCTGACGTTGCAATTGCTCAACCACACTATACTCACTATGTTTTATGAACTTCAAAAACTTACAGGCCTCCTTCTCGTTAATCGGCTCCTTTATCCTGTTTACCGGGACTGATCCCCTCTTTGTTTTATTTGACAAATCCATCTCAAAATGGATTGGTTCAACTACTTTCTTCCCCTTGTCCAGTTCTCCATCTTGTCTTGCTGATCCCTGTTCAACAACCTCAGGGGCATAACACCTTCCACCTCGTGTTAAGTGCCCTACACCTGTAATATCTTGCTGACTTGATGACCTGGGCATAACCATGCTGCAGTCATATTTCCATGGTGTAGTTTTGCTTTCCTTGTATGAAAAAGAAGAAGGCAAATCTATGATTAGCTTGGGCGCAATTTTCTCAACTACCGGGGTAGTCTTCTCTGGTTCATCATAATAGATGATCAAAGATCTTCCTATTCCATATCCAGCCGCATTCTCAATAACCTCTACTTCCTCCTCTGTCTTCTCGTAAAACTAGGCCTCTCCATTATCCATCATCTTTTGGATCTTAGCCAGAAAGTCCCCGCAGTTCTGTATGATATGACCTGAATATTTAATGAACGGGCACCAATTCTGTACCCTATTCGTAACCATTTTTAAACTGTCTGCATCCTCCACCATTCCTGCCTTAACCATCTCGACCCATACTGTTAACAACGGAGTCTTGACTTTCCTAGACATCCATTTTTAACCTTCTGACTTCCCCTGTCAGTACTGCATTTACCAAATTCTCAGCATGATCGTACAATGGGTTTCCCGCAACATTCGGCCCATTCTTTGACCCAAACTTCACAACTTCGGTATTAATTAAACTTTGGACTTTCTTTTTGAAAGCAATGCAATCCTCCGTTGAATGCCTCTAAATTCCTGCATGATATGCACAGTTGGTATTTGCATTGTACCATATTGGGTATGGTGGGGTCAAAGGTTTAAGATATACGGGCACGACAAGTTGGCCTTGTAGTAGTTTAGGATATAGCTCACCATAGGTGGTAGGAATGGGATCAAACTGGGGTTTTTGGTCGTTTCTTGGTGAACGATAGTCATTGCGCACGGGACCTTGAGTGTTTGGGACAGTGTTTCGAGAAAGGGTTATTTGTGGGGATATACCAATTGGGAACGGCTGTTGTGGTATAATTGTATAGGGGAATAGATTTTGGGTAAGGTGGTTCATATTGGGGTAGTAAGGATTATACCCTGGGTAAGGTGTGTAAGGTGTCGGAGGTGCATAAGATATGGTGAGAGTATAAGGCCTGGGAGGTGTGTATGTTGTAAGAGGTGTATAGGGGTATTGATTGAAACTGACTGCATGTGTCTCCTCCTTCTTCTTTACAGGAAAAACTTTTTTCGGGATAGCAGACTCACCCCCTTCCAGTTTTCCGTTCTTAATAGCAGACTCTATCATCACCCCAGATATCGCCATATCTGCAAAGTCCTTGGTGGCGCTTCCTACCAATTTATCATAATAAGGTGCTTTCAGGGTATTGATGAAAAGGACTGTAGTTTCCTTGTTGGTTAAAGGGAGTTGCACTTGTGTAGCGAGGTCTTTCCATCTTTGAGAATATTCTTTAAAGCTTTCAGTAGCTTTCTTTTCCATATTCTGGAGAGTTAGACAGTTAGGCACCCTGTCTGTCACATGTTTGTACTGTTCCATGAAAGCTTTGGCTAGATCCATCTAGGAACGGATCTTAGAACGGGTAAGCTGGTTATACCACCGAGTTGCAGACCCTATCAAGCTATCTTGGAAATAGTGGATGAGCAATTTGTCGTCTTCATCATGTCCGATCATCTTTCGGCAATACTTGGTCAAATGCGCTGATGGGTTGGTAGTTCTGTTGTATTTTTCAAAGTCTGGTACTTTGAACTTTGGAGGAATCACCAGACCGTGCACTAAACTCATCTCTTTGGCATCTAGAATTCCAAATAGCTCCACCCCTTCAACTACCCTCAACCTTTCCTCCAGCAGCTGATATTTTTTTTGGGATTCTGCCGTTTCAACCCTCTTCAGCTCAGTCATCTTTGCCCTTTCCTTTTCAGCCATTTCTTCAAAGTCTGGAACTTCCACATCAATTGGATCAACCGTAATATTACCCCTTTTAGGACCAAAATTATGTGCTTCGGCCACTGGTTGGATGTAAATATAGGATGCTGCCCCAGTCGAAAGTTCATTTCCCACAGGCTGGGATGTCTGGCCATTTTTCTGTACCACCTCTGGTCGATCTTCCTGGTTTACTGCCCCCATTCCGGTAACTGAATTTTCTCTTGGCCACTTCTGCCTCATCATGGTACTCATCATCTCCATGAGTTTGGTCATTTGTTCCCGTGACTCCTCTAGAGACTTAGCTAACTGTTCCTGCAGTTCTTTTTGAATTATTTCCATCCTTTCAATTCTAGCAAGCTGATCATTCTCCATAGCTCTTGCTTGAGATCGAGTATTGTAGGGGTGTCAAAAGTCTGATTCTTTTTGAGTGCGATCAATTGTACCTTTAGTTTTAAAAACCATGGATTAGAACACGTTTTTTATTTTATTTTACAAAAATAAATGAATGAATAAATGACTAAATGTTAATGAATGAACAAATAAGTAAATGACTAAGTGTATGAACCTGAATGACTAATTTATAAAGAATAAATGAATGGACAAATGAATGACTAAATGTATGAACAATTTATAAAGAGTAAATGAATGAATGAATGAATGAATGAACAAACAAAATATATAAAATAAAGAACAAATGAATGATGAATGCATTAAAAAGTATTGGCCCCGGGATAATTCCAACCAAATGGTCTTTCATGATTTCCTGGAACTAAATACATCAAAGAAAAAAAAAAGATCACTGCTTAAGACAATCTGATTATCTGTCTATCCTAATTTAAAGATGCTATTACAAAACACCGATCCTATAGTAACTCCCTCGGATCTTGGACCTTTTTCACTGTCCTCTTTTAATTGCCTTGCTCTTCAATCTGACCCCTATTTGTTCAGGCCCTTTGACATGTCAGCAGAAACATCACCGTGTAAGCTTTCCTTAGCTTGTCTCTCCAGTTGATTGGCTCGGGCATTCTCATGCTTTACTCTTTCTGCCCAATAGTTCTTCTCCTTCTTGAGGTTTTTGGCTTCTTGCTCCCATTCCCCGAAAGTCTTGAGAGTCCCCTCGAATCTGAGCTCGAAACGGTACCTCTTGTTCTCCAAGTGTAATTCCTGAAGATCGCTTTTAGCAATGTCCCTTTCTCTCTTGGTCTTTTCCTTTTCTCTTTCTCGGGTTGATTCCCTATTTTTCATATCCTCAAGCTCTTTTTTACGATCAATTTCCTTGCTCATTTGGGCCTTTTCTTTTTCGAATTCTGCCCTTGCAATTTTTAACTCTGATGGTGCTTCCTTAGGTAGCGAACTCAAAAGCTGAACTTCATCCCCATCTGATGTCAACAACCTATCATTAGTCCTCAGTTCCCTTCATATCAGGTAATCAAGTGTGACTATGTTGGCATATCTAGCTACCTCCACCCGATGAGTTTCCTTCCATGCTACTACAATCTCACGTACCTTTCCCGAGTATCCATCTTTTCCATAAGCAAATTCCAAATTACTCAGGTCATGGGTCATAGGAGTAAACTGACGGGATTCCGATTGTCTTAGTACCAGCAGTGGTGCATAGCTCACTCCTCCCATACTCCCAATAATGGAACAGAAGCTCTATCTCCGCACTTGTACAATGTCGGCATAGGAGCTATCCATGGAGCTCTCCAAATTATCATCTCAGCCCTGACATTCCGGAATATGTTGATACATTATTCCTCAGTCCTATTTTCAAGCCAATCCCTCTTAAGAAATTCACCAATTGGTGCAAAAGACTTCCAATACGAGCGAAGAGGGAAATCCTCCTGTTTACAAAAATAGCTCTGAACCCATATGTAAAGAAGCTGTATACAACCTATAAATTGCCCTTTTTCTTCCCGTCTACAGAAATTCAGGGATCGGATTGTTTCTGCTATAATTGTCGGAGTTGGGTTTATCCTCTGCTCAAGCCGCTCAAAAACATCAAATATCGCCACATCCACATACCCTAATGTCTTTGGGAAGATAACTAAACCATAGATAGCCAGAGCAAAAATATTCCTAATTGTCTCCTTACTTAAATGGCTATGGATTAAGGTCCGTAAAATGTCCCATGATATACAGTAGCTTACCCCTTTTCGGACAACATGGCTTTCGACCCAATTTCTTTCCATCCCAGAATCTTAGACACCTTTTTCTTGAAACCCAGCGTCTTTGTATCCTTCAAATAAATACGATCGGGAATAACATTCTCAATATGCAGCAAGGTCGAATATTCCTCTATGGTTGGAGTCATATCCTCTCGGTTAAAGGTAAAACACCGATAAGCGAGATTCTAGTATTGCACCACAGCCTAGATCACCTCACTATTGACCTTAACCTGAACTAACAGCGCTATGTCCCCATAAGTCTGAGTGAAGGCTTCTTTTTCTGATATGTTCCATTGATTCCATACATCCATCAATTCTCGGAGATCATTTTGCCTGATAGTAAGATCAACCTTGGCAAGCAATGCTGATACATATCCCATCTTCAAACAATCCCCATTATCCTGCTGACCTTTCTCGGACTGTTTCCTAACCTCTAAATGCTTCTTGACCACTGAGACACTCTGGCCCTCCATGAAAGCCTTTTTGGTTGAATATTATCCTGAGACCAATAACTTTCCATGTGCAAAAAATGATGACAAGAATGCAAAAAAAAAAATGAATTAGTAACGGGAATAAATACGAATAATACAAAAAACATATAATTCAAAACAATAATTATCCCTAAGGATGCCAACAAAATTTCGGCATTATAACACCCCTGGGATGACACACCAACATTTATTACGGGCATTGTGATGTACGTTCATCATTATCCGATTTTCAAAAATAAACTTATTCGAAAAGTAGAATAGAAGGTAAAAGGATTGGAAATATTCCTCCATGTGTTCTTAACTTCGGGATATCTAATTGGAAATCCGGCTTGGCTTCGCCTAGGTTTACTATATGAAAGTGAATTAGTTCTAAAGCCCCGAATTGTTCCTCACTATCGCCGATGAAGGCTAGTAAGGCAACCTGATAAAAGCGGGTTCAATTCGTTAAAGTCTATTTCCCTAGCCCATGCGAATTGTTAATCACGAAGGCTTAGGTAATTTAGTACTCCGGAAGTGTTTCACTAGCCCATACGGATTATTAATCACGAAGGCTTAGTTACTTTGCTCCTACCTAAAAGGACGGAACCCGGGTATAGGATTCATGATGTGCAAATGCATGTGTAATGTGTGAGGAGAAATAACAAACCTTTCACCACCTATTCTACATCCCTTATTCTAAATGCCCAACAAGATTAAACAACATAAGTCATCAATAAATGAATATATGCACCAAAATAACCAGAGAATAATTATAATATGTATGCACATGAATATGGACATATTTAAAAACATTTTATTATTTTTGAAATTATCTTTATTTTAAAAAAAATATATGGGAATTAAAATAAAATACCAACAAAATCGAGATTTTGACAACACACGACTAATTCTAGGCTTGACTCTCTAATATGTCCCCAGTGGAGTCGCCAAGCTGTCGCAACCTAAAAAAATAACAAGTCTCATCACAAGACTTTATTATTCGTTAAGCGTGACATTAAAAAAAAATCGAGGAAAAGTTGACTTAATTCCTCTTGAAAAATGAAAGTTTTGAAAATGACCTTGAAAAAGATATAGAGTCGCCACCAATTGTTTTAGCCAGGTGTGATCGGCCACCTATTACAACCGATATTTTAAAATTAATTAAAATATTTTTTAAAACCAATTTCAAGTCTGCGTTTTAAACCAGAGAAATCAAAGAAGCGGGTTTGGGATTCGGTTACGTGTGGGGAAGGATTAGCACCCCCACAATGCCCGTATAAAATGTTACCTTATTAATCATGTGTTATCTCAAGTCTCGGTAAAAAGTCAGTTTTAAATTTAGTATTTCAAGTTAATTCCCAATTTAAAGAAAAATAATTCCATTTTTAATTGAAAATGATCCGGAATTTATAAATTCAAAATTTTCCTATATTCCCCAACAAACATGGCAAAATATTGAAATTTTTATTAATTTGGAAAACTTTCCGAATCATTCTTATTTTAAAGAAGATATTCCGTTATTAACGATAATTGATGATATCCTCCCCAGCAAACCCGACAGAGAACTCATGAATAATTTTAACTCGGGAATATCTTTATTCTATTGAAAATCATTACCTTTTTGAAAATATATTTAAAATATATATATATATATATGAATATGTATGACATAAATAAAATTACATATCAAAATCTAAATAATATAATGCAACTTAAATGATATGATATAATTTAAATGTCTTAGCATATTCTAAATGAAATGAAATATCCTAAGTTATATGATATATTCTAAATGAAATGAAATGCCCTAGGTAACATGATATATTCTATATGAAATGTAATATCCTAAGTCATATGATATATTCTAAATGAAATAAAATATCCTAAATGACATAATATACTCTAAAAATGAAATGACCTAGGTAACATAATATATTCTACATGAAATGAAATGACCTAGGTAACATAATATATTCTATATGAAATGAAATAATTTAAATGACATGGAAAATATAAATGATATGGCATATAATTTAAATGACATGAAATATAAAATAATGCTATCATATAATATGCATGAAAATAATAATGCATGAACATAGTATATGCTAAATAATATGACAAAAATAACTAAATAAAAAGCAGAGAATATCATGAAATATTCAAAACTATATAATAAACAATATAACATCAAAAATATAAATCAAAATAATAACAATACCATAGAAATTATCATAGCAAAAATCACATATTATATAAAATGCATGAATATGGAAAATGCAATGCATGAAAGTGTATTTTTTCCTTTAATTAAGGAAATCCGTATATCTAAAAAGATATCCGGCTACCTTAGGAAAATATATCAAATTAAATATTCTAAAACCAGAATACTTTGTGATTGTTTGAAAATAATTTTGAAAAGCTTAGATTAAAAATAAAAACTTAGCTAAACCTTTTTTTAAATGGCTCTAATTTCCTAAGTTTAAAATCCCGGACTTGACCACCCATAACCCGAGACTTAAAAAATCATTTTTAGAGTTTAAAAAGGCTTAGAAACTACCCTAAGTCAGTATCTAAACTTCCTAATCAGTCCCTTCTAAGTAACTTAACCAAAACAGAAAAATGATTTTCCTTCAAATTCAATTCTGACTCCACTATCCAGTTTTAAAGCACGATTTTTTTACCATATTTTTAAAAATTCAAAAAAATCTAAAAAAATACTGGAGACTCAGAACATGTAAAACTACACGGGAAAAAATCGGCTTAATTTTTTGATTAAAGATAACTGCCCAAACAAATCGGGAAAGTACGAGTACTGGGTAAAAAAACTGTTTTGCCAAAACACATTCTTTTGCCTTTGATAAAATCATTTAAAAATCAAAGTAAAAATATTAAAGACTCTCTAAATGACTCACAAATAGTAGCTAACACTTTTGAAAAGTTAGACAAAAATTGGCTAAAAGTAAAAAAATCACAAAGGTAGAATAATCAATTTGACAACTCTTTAATTTTCACAAGTATGCTCAAGAGAGCATGACTTTGAACCATTGATTGGCCTAAGTCATAAGTCAAGTGGCATGGACATGAAATGTATGAAAAATACAGCAAATATGATGCATGAAATGCATGATTTAAAACCTAAATGACATGAAAAATGCATGGCATCAATAAAATGACCTAGACCTAAATGAACTTGCATGGCATTTAATGCAACCTAGGTCTAAAATGCATGAATTTGCATGGCAAAACAAACCAATCCTACATCTAAAATATGCATGGCATTTAATGCAACCTAGGTCTAAAATGCATGAATATGCATGGCAAAACAAACCAATCCTACATCTAAAATATGCATGGCAATAACACAAACACAAGGCATGCTTAAACAAAATACTGAACCAAATGTCATGAAAATGCAAACCAATCAACTAACATAATAAAAATGCACACACAAAGCAAAAAAAAATGAGGTGGCCGAATGGCCTCATGTTCAAAACGAGCATGGCATTTTCACAAACACTTGATATACTAACATGCTTAACTAAAGAATAACACTCAAATCATGCAAATATAAAGTAGAGGCATGAAAACCATCAAGCATTTTCACAAACACATGGATTACAAAATATAAAACATAAACAAACTTAAACAATTTGAAAACAGAAAATCAAAAATGCAAGAACATGATAATAGACTCATAAATGGAAATCAACAAGCAACCAAATTAAAACAAACTTCAAGTCTATGTAGTAGAAGAAGATTTACAGCATCAGGACTTATTTAATATCAGAAATAACATGAAATAACAAAGCAAACAGCAACTAAAAAAAAACTGGGCCATTTGGCCATATCCAAAAAGCAAAGGAAAAAAAATTTCAAGAGCTTTTTATAAGAAATAATGAAGAAGGAACTTAAAGAAGAACATTAAAAACACTTATTTAAAAAGAAAAATCAAAAGAAACTCACCAAAATAATAATCAAAACAGCAAATCAAGAATGGAAAATCAAAGAAAATGCAAGAGTATGGTGCTAAAAGCAACCTCTAGAAGCTATCTTTCAAGCTTTTTCTCTTCTAACTTTCTTTTCTTTTCTAAACATTTCTTTTTGCTTTTCAACAATGGAGAGAAAATCAGCTAAAAGCAAGAGAAAATAGAGAGTGAGTATAGCTGAAAATCAAAGAGAGAATGCTCCTTTAGTGTGGCCGAAACCCCCCCTCTAGGCTAGGATGTTGTCATTTTTCCATCAACCAATTTTCATCCAAGGGCTATTGATCCAAGATGTTTAAAACATGAAATTATCACCCTTAGATTAGGCCATCAGCTATCCATAATTACAGCTGTTGAAGAATCTTAATCCATTACATTGACACTCTCCCTCTTCATATATTGGTCCATGTGGCTTATTTGCAAAGGCTTGATCAAAAAATAACTAACTCTTCGTTGTTGGCCTTTTTATTAAAAAATCAAAAATTTCCTACCCATCTTTGGGCCTTGGCCGGCCAGCCCTTCTTCTTCCAGCCCATGTTCCATTTTTTTAAAAGGCAAGAAAAGCCCTTTTCAGTTTCTTGTGTAAAATTACCTTTTTGCCCCCCAAACACAAATAAATGAAAAACGGACTCCAAATTCAAATTTTCTTTTTCCAATAATTTCAAAATAATAAAAAAAAATTGAATTCTGGAAGTTTTGAAAATTTTCCGAGTCCATTTGTTATTTATCTGGATTTTTTTTTTCAAAATTGCCCTTTTATTCCCTCAAACTATACCACTTTTTAAACGAGCTCCAAATCCAAATTTTTTTCACCAATCTCTTCCAAATAATTTAAAAGCGTGATCTGAAAGTTTTCATAATTTTTGGAACTCATTTGGTATTTTTCGGGATTTATCTGCTTGAATTACTGCATAGGGGGCCCGGGATTTGGCCATTTGGCAAACGAACTCTGAATCAATATTTTCTTTCGCCAAACTCTTCCAAATAATTTAAAAAATTATATTTTCAAATTTTTATAATTTTTGGAGTTCATTTTCTATTTTTTCGGGATTTATCTTCTTGAATTTCTGCATAGGAGACTAGGGATTTGGCCATTTTGTAAACGAACTCCGAATCAAGATTTTCTTTCTCCAATCTCTTCAAAATTTAAAAATGATTTAAGAATGGGATTTATATTCTTGAATTTTTCAGAATTTTTGGATTTCATTTGCTATTTTTCCCAAATTTTCCAATTTTGCTTTTATGCCTCTAAAACCCGGTTTTGCTCAAAACAAGTTCGATTTTCAGATTTTCTTCAAACTGAGCCTTGGGCTATCCTTTTTTAATCATTCCTCATCCATTAGGGGCTTTATTCCTACCAAGTCGGGCAATTTCTGCAATTCCTCCCAATTTCACCAAAATCCACCAAAAACCCTAATTCTCGGTTTTCTTCCGAATTGACTTTTCTTTCAGTTTTTCTTTCAAGTGGTTTCTCCATTACCCGTAGTCAGTGTTTATCCTTCAATTTTGACCAATTCAATCGTTTAAGCACTTTTCCCCAAATTTCCCGAATTAGGGTTTCTTTTCTACTGAATCTCCATAACCCAACTTTCGAACTCCATATCTTTTGATGTAGACCTCGGATTATTAAAATTCTTTCGCCAATTGAGCTTCAAATCTTGATTTTTAAAGTGCATTGACTTTTTTAGTAGTTGAATTTTCGGGGTTGACGTTTTTTCAAGTTTGACTTTTTATGCTCGCCTTCTTAGACTATATCTTGGAGTACCACCTACAAGATGAAAAAAGTCTTTTTACATTCTGAAACATCAATTTAGGAAGAAAACATACATGTTTTAGTGGTAAGGACAAAATTAGGTGTCTACATACATCATTGGAAGAGATGTTTACAAAGGTCATGGCTAGTCAAGAAGTAACAAATCAGACTCATTCAGCGACACTTCGTAGTCAAGCTGTATTACTTCAAAGTCGAACAGAATCACTTAGAAATCTTGAGATGCAAATAAGCCAGCTTGCTAATGCCATTAACAACCAACTTCAATAAACTCTTCCAAGTGATACTGAACTTAATCCTATGAGTGAAGAACAAGAGCATTGTAATGCTAATACACTTGGGATTAAACAAGAGATAGACGAGGGTAGCAAAGAGCCTGAATTGCCAACCCAGCTTATTGAAGAAGAATTTGTGAAAGCTCAAGAATAATAGATTCAATGTGACCAACCACCCAACAATCCTATTGAAGAAGAAAAAATGGGTGAAAAAGAAGTTAAAAAAGTTTAAGAAGAATGGATCCAGTGTGACCCACCACCACAGCCTGTTCCCCAATGCATCCAACAGCCAAATCTAATTGATGGGATAGATAGTGCTAACAACGAGGAATTCATAGAGATTTATCCCATTGATCCACTTAAAGCATTCATGAATTCTACCACTGAAAGGGATGAATTTTGCTTTCAAGCCTGCAAGAAAGCGAAGTTGTTCAAAGAAAGAACAGCCAAATGGCATGAATCGAAAATTATCAAGTGGTTAGATACATGATGATGGGCATAAAATAGTCAAGCCGATGACTATAAATCAAGCACTTCTTGGGAGGCAACCCAAGTTCTAAACTTTTCGTTTCTTTTCCAATTTTAACTTTTAGGATATATTTTTATTAATTTCTTTTTATTTTGTTTTCTTTTGTAGTGACTACTTACCCAACTTAGACAAGCATTATGAAGTCTAAGAGGAAAACTAAAGATTCTCCTACGTTGCTTTCATCGATAGGAGAGTTTTCTTGTTCTTACTCTTTTTATTTCCAAACATTGAGGACAATGTTTGTTTTAAGTTTGTGGGTGTGTCTTTAGATTTATTTTAGTTTGTGTGATTGTCTAATTTTATTATTAGGAGTCTAAAAAAAACCATACAAATTTTTTTGTTTTTCTTGAGATATATTGCACTTAATATAATGAAATCTTTATCCAATTATGAGAATTAGTTATTGATTTATCTTGATTTTTGGGAAAACATAAGCATGAGAAGAATTTGTGTTAAATTTATTTGTTAATTTCATGTTAGGATGTGATTTTCAACAAATTGAGCACTTAATCTCTTGCTTAGATTTGCATAGCTTATTTAAAGACTGATTATGTCGATGTGAATTGCAATTATGTCAAGAAGCCTAGAATTTGTTTGATTCTCTCCCGAGACAAAATCCTAGACAACACTAAGTTGAGGAAGTGATTTAGGCCATCTTTGGATCGTTTGAGCCTTTCAAGCTTACCTTTATATATGATTATCCTTAGTCTACCTCTTTGTGCCTAATTGATATATCTCTTTTCTTTGATTACCACATCTTTTAGCCTAGCCAAATAAGACAAACCATGATTAACCTTCACTACATAGGCATGTGATGATATTACAGGAAACAATTATGAGCCATGTCAAATTTGGGTGAAATGGTGATATAAAAATAAAAATAAAAATAAAAAGTTTATGATTCTTCAAAAACAAAGAATAGAATATAAAAAAAAGGTGAATAAATTGGTGAAGCAAAAAAGGAAGTGTATTCAAAGAATGGAGAATGTAATTTGAGGAAAAGATTATGGCTCTCAAAAATCCTAAAAAAAAATGTAAAGTGTCTATGGGTGAACTTAAACCGAAATATATCTTTATCCTACCTTGACCCTAGCCTTACATTACAAGCTTAATAAAGACCTACTTGATCCTTGATGAAGTGTTAGTCTACATTAGCGGAGAGAGAGATGAAAAGCAAACATATGAGAATCTAGTACTATAATTCATATTTTGCATCGATATAAACTAATTTAGATTGCATGTGATGACTTGCAAAGAGATTATACACACACATATTGAAAATCCATTTAAGCATGAAGTTTACGATTGAATTGAATCGTAGATTTGGATTATGTTTATGTTCTACTTTGAATCAGGATTATGAGGTAACTTTTTGAGGAAAATTAAGAAATCATTGTTTGAATGCATTTATCTTGAGTGGTGTTTTGTGTCAGGTTATTTAGTTAGTTTGTTTTGTTTTGTTTTGCTCGAGGACTAGAAAAATCTTAAGTTTGGGGGTGTGATAACTCTAGGAAATATGGTTATTTTGCCATCTTTTATGCATTTAAATCGGCTAAATCCTTGAGGCTTTTATTAGGATTTGATTAGTTTTAGATGTTTTTAGATTTATTTTATTTATCGATTACATGTTTAAAATAGTTATTTAGTTATTACTTATGTGTTTTTATAGGTCCAAGGTGATCTGGAGCTTCGAGGTGCAAAACGATAAAAAACGGTGCAAAGCAATGAGTAGGCAGATTCGACCTCCGGAGATTCCTTCAAGTAAAACTTGATCTTAAATATTTCATTTGAGAAAACTTTCTTCTTAACTTTTGAAACTGACTTCCATACCTTTCCAAAGGTCTAAGACTTCTCAAAATAGGATGAGGTTTTCCTAGTCAAAACATATTAAGAAGTATGATAAAATGGCGGAACCAACCCATGACAGATCAGAGGAGTTGGCACCATAGGTCAGTAGCACTGACACCGCGGGGCCCAAACCTGGCGCCGTGGAGCCAAGTGTGAACAGTAAACACGTAAAAAAATTAAAAAAGCCTGATACTTACCTGTTTGCTTGTGCGCGAAGTTTCGGACTCCAAGAGGCCTTAGACACTTTAAATAGGACTCTTTTAGGTCAGAATAAAGGAGGATTGGATGTCTAAAAACCTAATTCTCTCAAGAATATAGTTGCCATCAAAAGCTCTCAAAAAAATTGGAAGATTGGTGAAGATTCAAAAATTGACAACTCTTAGTTTTCTCTTTTCTCTTCTTTATTTTTCTTTTGTTGTTGATGATGGTGAAACTATTTGAATATTTATTTTCATTAATTATCATGAACTAATTTTCTTTTACTAGGATTTCAATGGAACTCAACACATAGTTTGAATTTACTTTCTCTCTCTAGCTTGATTTAATGGTTTGTTGAGTTGTTTGTTCAATCTTGTTCTTAATGCTTTTTATTGCTTGATCACCAATTAGATTGATTTGTTAACCTAAATACAACTAGACGTAGGGAGTTTAGTGTTAGACATGGATTGAATGACACATGTTTCATATTCACTTATTAGGATGAATTGATCTGCAGCTAGGGTAGGAATACACTTACTTGTCATGTGTAACCATTGTTAGAGCCTAAGCTTAATGAGTTCTTCGTTAAATCAATTTTCATAGTTGGTTAGTTAATTGGTTAAGAATGATATTTTTATGAGACCATCAGATAGAACTCTAGGTTAACAATTCATAGTCATTAATCAAGTGAGGAGGTAGTGAGAGATTTGAGCGAAATATTAAGGGAAGTTGTAATCCTAGGTTTTTATAATTAATTGAATTCATCCTTTTTAATTTACTTGCTTTCAGTATTAGCTTCTTTTAATTTAGTTTTTAGTTACCATCTTTAATTAATTGTTTAGATTAGATTGAGTGTGTTAATTTTAGTACTTAGCAAATTTAATAGCAATTCCTCGTGGTTCGACACTTTACTTCCACTTTATTACTTGTTTGCGATACGTGCACTTGCATAGTGAAATCTGACAACAGGACTCCCACAACTTTCTCGCTGTCTTGATCGGACTATACACGTTGTATAACGTGTTGTCCAAACCGTTGAGGATATAGTTCTTGCATAAGAAGTCAGAATGCTTCCATGCTTCCACCAAGGCTACAGCCGCAAGATTGGTCTCTCCCTCTTTGGAAACTGGGGCCTCATCCCGTAAGAACCGGGTTAGGTTCAGAGTGGTCAAATAAAACAGCATCTTTTGCTGCCAACGTTTGAAGTCCAGACCATTGAACTTCTCGGGCCTCTCTCCATGTGTAATATGTACTGGCTGTGGTGCTACAGGCGTATTTTCGATACATTGTTCGACCTTCTGTTATTTTAAAAAATAACAGGATCAACTTGGAGCAATTTAAAAAAAAAAAATGACAACCAATTTATTCAGAACAAATATATATTTATGTTCACAGAAAAAATATATATTACAAATATATATGTTCACAAAATATATATTACAAATATATATATTCACAATGTAGACACCTAATTTTGTCCGAACCACTAAATCAGGTATGTTTTCTTCCTAAAGTGATGTTTCAAAATGCAAAAAAGTTTCTCTCATCCTGCAGGTGATACTCCGAGACTTAGTCTAAAAAGTCAGGCATAAAAAGTCAAACTTGAAAAAGTCAACTACTGGAAAAGTCAACCCACTTTCAAAATTAAGATTTGAAGTTTAATTGAAAAATGGTGATAGAATTTTGATAATCGAAGGTCTACATTGAAAGATATGGAGTTCGGAAGTTGGGTTACGGAGATTCAGTAGAAAAGAAACCCTAGTTCGGAAATTTGGGAAAAGTGCTTAACGATCAAATTGGTCGGAATTGAAGGTTCCAAATGAAAGATAAGAACTGACTACGGGTAATGGAGAAGCTACTTGAAAGAAAAATTGAAGGAAAAGTCAAATCGGAAGAAAACCGAGAATTAGGATTTTTAGTAGATTTTTGTGAATTTGAGAAAAATTGCATAATTGGCCCGATTCGGTAAAAATAAAGCCCCTAATTGATGAGGAATGGTTAAACAAGGATAGCACAAGGCTCAATTTGAAGTAATTCCAAGAAAAGAGCCGATTGGAGGAAAAACGAAAAAACGAGGAAATTCCCAATACTGAAAAGGGGAAAAATCAAAAGGGAAGGGAATTTGATCGTAAAAATTGGGCATTTTCGTGCCAACTCCAATTCAATATATGACAAAGGCCCAGAAAAAGAAAATCTAAAAATCGGACGTGTTTTGAGCAAAACCGGGCTTTGGAGGGAAAAGGGCAAAATTGGAAATTTTGGGAAAAATAGCAAATGAGCTCCAAAAATTCCAAAAATTTGCAGATCTCATTCTTAAATCATTTCGAAGAGATTGGAGAAAGAAAATCTGAATTCAGAGTTCATTTGCAAAATGGCAAATCCCGGGCCCACTATGCAGAAATTCAAGCAGATAAATCTCGAAAAAAATGGCAAATGAGCTTGGAAAATTCTAAAAATTTGCAGATCTCACTTTTAAATTATTTGAAAGAGATTGGTGAAAAAAATCCAGATTTGGAGCTCGTTTAAAAAAGGTAAAAGTTCGGGTGTACAAAAGGGCAATTTTGGAAGAAAAATATTAAAAAATAGCAAATGGGCTCGAAAAATTTTGAAAACTTCCAGAATTCAATTTTTTATCATTTCGGAAGTATTGAAAAAAGAAAATTTGAATTTGGAGTCCGTTTGCTATTTATTTAGGTTCGAGGGTCAAAAAGGTTATTTTGCCGAAGAAACCGAAATGGGCCAATTTGTAATTAAGAAAAATATGAAAGATGAAGGAATTGCTGAGATAATTCCTCCCTTGGCCGGCCAGCATAGAGGAGTAGAAGGAAGCTTGATCAGTTTAATTCCTTAGTCACTATCAAGCTCAAAATGCTTCCACTAGTGCCTTGCAAATGGTCCCCCTTCATCCAATGGCTTAGGTGCCTTGTAGAAAAGTTGAATACACATTTCAAGGGCTGGGATTAAATGCCAAGATGACATTTTTATTTGTCATGAAAAAATCTTCATCCAATGGCCAAGAAATGGAAGAGGAAAGATGAGCACAACTCATCCAAGGGTAGAGGTTCATTCAGCCAAAGTAAGGGAGAGCATGGGATTGGTCCTTTTCATCCAATGGCTTAGGCCATTTACAAGGGCTGAGTACAAATTTCAAGGGCTGGGATTAATTTACAAGATGTCATTTTTATGTTTTCATGAAAATATCTTCATCCAATGGCCAAGAATGGAAGAAGAAAGATGAGCACAGCTCATCCAAGGGTAGAGGTTCATTCGGCCAAGCAAGGGAGAGCATGGGATTGTATCCTTATTTCATCCAATGGCTGAGGTTATTAGAAGGGCTGAGTACACATCTTAAGGGCTGGTATCAATTTGCAAGAAGGTATTTTTTTGTATCATCAAAAGATTCTAATCTAAGGGCCAAAATTGGAGGAGAAAAAGTGCACAATCTATCCTATGGTTGAGAAGCCAACCGGCCAAGGAAGGAATGGGAGGGGAATGTTTGTTTTTTCCCATATAGGCTAGGTCATTTATGAAGGAAGGCAGTAGCTAATTTAGGAAACAAAGGTTTTTGAAAGAAATGAAGAAAAGATTTTCTCAAAAGAGCTTGAAGGTAGTCATTTCTACTTAGCTCTAGCATTGTTTTCTTCTTGATTTCCATGTTGATTTCTTCATTTTTTATGTGTTTTCCAACTACATTTCTCATAGAAATCAAAGATTTAAAATGTTTACTTAAGTTTTCATCTTTTCTTCTTCATCAAAAATGGTTGAAACAAATTTTTACAATGTTTTTGCTTGGCCGAATTTAACATGAATGCTTGCCTTGATTTTTTTTTCTTTGCATGTTGTTGTGGGAAACATGATTGTGGAAGGTTTATTTACTTATTTAATGTTTTGATTTTTTACAAAAAAAAAAAATGAAGCAAAAGAGGTTGGAATGGAAAGGCTTCATGATCTTGACAAGATCAAGTGATAATGGTTAGGGGAGAGGCTTGTACCAACCATGGAGCTTAACTTTCATTGTTTCGTTTACTAGTTTTTCTTGTTATTTTCTTTGCATGTCTATGTTTATTTTGATCATGTTCTTTACATTTTTATGCTATATTTGCTTTTATATTTCTTTTTCTTCATGAAATGATATTTCCTTGTAGGTTTGGCCCTTGTGTTCTTCTTGATTATATTTTGCATTTTTCTCATGTATCTGCCTTGTATGTTGCCATGTTTGCATCTTATATTTTGTCATGTGACCATTTGGCCTCCTCCATTTCCTATGCTTTGTATGTGCATTTTCATCATGTGTTGACTTGTTTGCATTTCCATGCCATGAGTTTGTGCATTTTGATTTAGCATGCTATGTGTTTGTGTTATTGCCATGTATTTTTTAGGTCTAGGTTTCGTTAGCCTTGCCATGCATTTCATGCATCTTAGACCTGGGTTGCTTTAATTGCCATGCATTTCGTGTCATTTTAGGTCTAAGTCTCATTTGCACTATTATGCATCTCATGCATACTAAGGTAAGAATTGCATTTATTGCAATGCAAACTCATGCTAGGCATTAGGATGTTATGTATGCCATGCATTTTTCATACCATTTAGGTAGCATTATATTATCTAGACTTTGGCATGTCATTTTATTTATGCCACACATGTTCGTATTCATATTTTTTTAAAGTGTTTTGAAAAAGATAATGATTTTAAATAAAATAAAGATATTCCTAAGTTAAAATAATTCATGAGTTCTCTGTCAGGTTTGCTGGGGAGGATATCATCAATTATCATTAATAACGGAATATCTTCTTTAAAACGAAAATGATTCGAAAAAATTTCCAAAGTAATAAAAATTTCTATATTTTGCCACGTTTGTCGGGAAATATAAGAAAATTTTGAATTAATAAATTTCGGATTATTTTCAATTAAAAAATAGAATTATTTTTCTTTAAATTGGGAATTAATTTAAAATACCAAATTTAAAACCGTCTTTTTACCGAGACTTGAGATAATACACGATTAATAAGATACCGTTTTATACGGGCGTTATGGGGGTGCTAATCCTTCCCCGCACGTAACCGAGTCTCAAACCCGATTCTTCGATTTTCTCTGGTTTATAACGCAAACTTGAAATTGGTTTTAAAAATATTTTAATTAATCTTAAAATGTTTTACAAAACCGGTTTTAATAGGTGGCCGATCACACCTAGCTAAAAATGATTGGTGGCGGCTCCATGTCTTTTTCAATGTCATTTTCAAAACCTTCATTTTTCAAGAGGAATTCAGTTGACTTTTCCTCGATTTTTTTTTTTAATATCACGCTTAACGAATAATAAAATCTTGCGATGAGATTTGTTATTTTTTCTTTTAGATTGCAATAAACAAAATATATATATTACAAATATATATGTTCACCAAATATATATATATATTCACACTAAATATATATTACAAATATATATATATATATGTTCATAAAATATATATTTTTGTTCACAATAAAACAGTAACAATATATATTTATTCACAATAAATATATATATATATATATATATATATAATTAATCCAAGGTGACTATTCATTCTGCCATTCGGTTAGAGACATATTCATTCTGCCAATATATTACAAATTGACTATACATATCTATCACATTCTCATGAACAGGAATATAACAATGAGCCATTCGGTTAGAGACATGACTATTCATTCTGCCATTACAAGCAGTTAAGAAAAACTTTCTTTGTTAAAAGATCTAATCATTTGGCCAAAGACAACAGAAAAAGAAAAAAAACATCTTCCTTTCTTATGAATGCTTAATAAGGCCGAGATATATATTCAAATGAATAATACATCATCCTTGCTAACCATCAAAACAAATGCAAAGAAGCATCAAGAACGTAATTTTATATATTCGTATACACGGCAGTAAAGAAACAATAATTGTTAAGAAAGAAATGCCAAAAGTAAAGTAGCCATATATATATATATATATTTGATATATGTAGACACCGGTTTTTATCCGGGTTTACTTGTAAATAATAATTTTAATTTTCAGATTAAATAGAAGGAGAAAACGGAAAATACAAATGCCTAGACACAGTTTTGGATCAACTGAAGTTCTTCTCTTCCTCTTTGAATTAGAATTAAACTCTGGGAATGCAAGATAAATATTAAAAGGAATTTTTATTTGATAAAAATTGGACTTTGATTAGGATAGGAAGTCCAAATTGAATTAAACCGGGATTCTTAGAAATTTTCACTTATTAAAGGAATTCCGAATTCAACAAAAAGGGGGCCCCGAATGTTAAAAAAAAAAACGCCAACACAGACAACAAAAGGGAGACCCCTGGATGAAGTAGAAACGAAAAGAGAAGGGGCAACGTTCGGTTTTTTTTTTGCCACAAGACCAACGTATAGGATGGAGGGGCAATTCGGAATTGAGTGATGGGTGGATGAACAACACGGACTTGACCGGCGGATACTACGACACGGGTGACAATGTTAAGTTCGGGTTCCCTATGGCTTTCACGACAACAATGTTGGCCTGGAGCGTGATTTAGTTTGGAGATTTAATGCCACCCAATGAGCTGAGAAATGGTCTTGTGGGGATTCGTTGGGCCACAGATTATTTGCTGAAAACTGTCTCTCAGACTAACCGAATCCAAATATAGACCATAGCTGTTGGGAAAGACCAGAAGATATAGACACGGCCAGGATTGTTTACGCCATGGATGCACCAAACCCAACTGCAAATTCTTTTATGACTCCATATTTATGTTTGGTGAGATTCTCAAGGGTTTTGTAATTTTGTCTTCATTCTGTTTCATTGTTTACATTTTGACCTTTGTGTTATATATATATATATATATATATATATATATATTAAATTGTTATTTGCATGATGGATGCATAGTTGATGGTATTGATTAGATATGATGATGATTCGCATGATGATTGCATAAATGATTGATAATGATGATATGATTATTATGTTGATTATTGTGATAATTATATGATGATTTCATATTTATTACATGACGATTATATGATGATGATTATGTTATTATTAGATGATTATTTTTTTTTTAAGTTATATGATTAGGTAATTAATTTGTTTTATGATAATATGTTTGGATGATATCTTTCTTTATTCATAATTTTTTTATTTTTTTATTATTAGATATGATTTATTTATTTATATTAGTAACATTATTTTATTTCATGTTTCAAGTTTAGGTTATTTTTTTGATTAATTTATTTATGTAATATTCTATGATTATTTCTTTATATTATTAACACTATTTTGATTTTAGTTTAGGTTTTTATTATTTTATTTTTTAGATGGCATGTTTAGGTTTTATTTTTATTTTTAGATAAGCATGATAATTAGGTTATTATTTTTATTATTTTAGATAAGCATGATAATTAGGTTATATTTTTATTTTTAGATTTTTGCATGACTTAGGATTTTTATATTCTATATTTTTAGATTTAGATTTTCGCATGCTTTAGGAATTGATATGATTTTATTTTTTTAATTTTTTTTAGATTATTTTGCATGATTAGGAAAATAAATATTGATTTAGGTAGATTGATTAAGACCATTTAGATAAGACCGATTTAGAATAACATGTGATTGATGTGGTACTATCTTTAGGATAGGCGTTGTGGGGGTGCTAATCCTTCCCCACACGTAACTGAACTTCCGGACTTAATTCTGAAACGTAGATTAGAACCTATTCTTTTTAGGGTGCTTTAGTCAAGCTTAGGATTACTTTAAGAAGAATAGATTCATAAAGGTGACTAATCACACCTAGTTAGATAATTAGTGGCGACTTCATGTTTGTGTCTAACTTGCTAAATTCGTATTTGGCATGTTATGACAGTTTGGCGACTCCACTGGGGATATTAGAGAGTCGAGCCATATATTAGTCACATGTTATCTTCTGGTCTTGAATTTTGGTCTTATATTTTTTTAATTTATTTATTGTTTTATTGGATTTTTGACTTTTTTTAATTTTATTTATTTTTTGAATTTTGGTCTTATATATATTTTTTAATTTATTTATTGTTTTATTGGATTTTTGACTTTTTTTAATTTCTTTTACAGGTATTTTTGTGAGTTAAGGTTTTTTTTTTTTGTAAGTCAAGGTTTGTTCCTAATCTTTTTTAATTTTTTCTTAGTTTATTATTTTGCAGGTATTTTTTGTGAGACAAGTTCGCACTATTCCTTTGCACACACTACATGATGCATATCATAAGTCCTATACCCAGACTCGTCCACCTATGCCCTCGTGAGGTAATAACCTCCGCAATGGCTAGCGAAACACTTTCAGAGTGTAAAGTACCTAAGCTTTAGTGAGGTAATAACCTCCACAGCAGCTTCGGAAAATACACTCACCCGAATTGAACCTTCCAATGAGCCTATAATGGGTGAGGATTGGGTGCTTTACTCATCCTACATGGATGAAGTTAAGGAGCAACTTGGGGATCTTTTAGATATCAAATATCTTAAAGCCCAGCATATAGATAACACATAAGAGCCCAGCCTAAGTTAGAGTCATGTCCACCTGTTTCATAGAGAATAACCCAAATTAGGACACATGAAGGAATGTTTTTACTTTCTGACAAATTTTTAATTTTGTGAATACTATTTGTATTTCTCTAATATGTAGCTAACTATTGAATTTTGTGAAATCTTTGTAGTCATTACTTGAATTAATTTTATTCTTTCAATTAAATATTTACCATGTACATTTTTTAACAATGTTCATGCATTTACCATGTACATTTTTAACAATGCTCATGCATTTATCATGTACATTTTTCATGATGCTCGTGCATTCACCATGTATATTTTTCATAATACTTATACATTCACCATGTATATTTTCATAATGCTCATGCATTTATCATGTACATTTTTCATGATGCTCATGCATTCACCATATACATTTTTTATAATGCTCATGCATTCACCATGTATATTTTTCACAATGCTTATACATTCACCATGTATATTTTCATAATGCTCATGCACTTATCATATACATTTTTCATAATGTTACTATCAAACGTTGTGAATATTTTGGTATTGTCATTAACTTCATTTTTTATTTATTTATTTGCGTCATACATGTGTATTTCATGAAAACATTTGAGTCCTAAATTTTAAAATTGTGGTAATGAAGGGTTCAAGGATAGCTTAAGCAATCAAAGATCTTGGGCATTCCTACAACATTCGTTCACAAAGTTAAAGCAATGACAAAAGAACAGGCTGCTAGGATTCGTTCACTGGTTAAAGCAATGGCAGAAGAACAAGTTGCTAGGATGAACGAAATAGAAAAGGCACAAGATGAAATGAAAGAACAATTGGCCAAGATGATGGATTTGATGATGAATTTGAACAAGCAGCATCAGTCACCAGATGATGAAGATCCTACAAATGTGCCTGGTTTAAATCAATTCCAAGCTCAAACTGGGATGCCAGTGACATCATCAGCTACTCAACACCAATTCTTAGGATACACCATTCCTGTGTTTAGGGCAAAGACAGATCCTGTACAAGTTCCAGACTTAGATGATCGAAAAGAGCAAGAAATGTTCAAGGTAGTTGAAGAGATTGAGTCCCGTAAGATGAACCTGATTGAAGAAAGACTTCGGGCTGTTGAGGGTTTAGATTTCTATGGTTCCATGGACGCTAAAGGGCTTTGTTTGGTACCAGACGTTGTGATTCCTCCTAAGTTCAAGACGCCCGATTTTGAAAAGTTTGACGGGGCCAAGTGCCCCATATCTCATATCACCATGTACTGTCGGAAGATGGCTGCTCATACTAAGGATGACAAACTGCTCGTCCATGTCTTTCAGATTAGTCTTACAGGTTTTTCCGCCAGGTGGTATGTTCAGCTTGATAAGAATCGGGTTCGCAGTTGGAAGGAGTTAGCCAAAGCTTTCATCAATCAGTATAAGCACATTGTTGACATGGCTCCTGATCGATTATCTCTACAAAACATGGAAAAGAAGTCCACTAAAAATTTCAAGGTATATGCCCAAAGATGGAGAGACGTTGCTGCCCAAGTCCAACCACCCCTCACTGAGAAAGAAACTACAATCTTGTTTGTTAGTACTCTCAAAGCACCTTATTATGAAAGAATGATTGGGAATGCCACCAAGAATTTTGCAGACATGGTAATCTCCGGGGAGATAATTGAGAATGCAATAAAGAGTGGGAAGCTTGAAGTCGGGGAAACGTCTGATGGAAAGAAAAATGGTGCATTTAAAATGAATGAAAAAGATGTTCAGGCTGTGACTTATGGAAGGCAACAAGTAGGAGGTGTCTCCCTATACTATCCATACCAGTGTACTGCCCTTATCCATCAGCACCATCAACTTTCCAATCGAACTTTTACCCTCAAACACCTATTCCTATGTCTAGCCCTACAGCTAGACCCTTAGCTCAACCTAGACCCCCAATGCGTAATCAGAGAGGACCTCGAAATAACCAAGAGAGAACCCGCATTGACCCAATTCCTATGTCCTACACTGATTTATTCCCATGTATCATTGAAAATCAACTTGTTGCACCTTTTCACTTGGAACCATCGAAACCTCATTTCCCTGAATGGTATGATGCTTTTCGATGTGAAAATCATTCAGGGAATTTTGGTCATTCTATAGAAACTTGCCCGGCTTTTAAACATAAGGTGCAAAGTTTGATCAATATGGGCTTGTTGAATTTTGACAAATAAGGGGAATCAAATGTTAGTGCTGGCCCATCGACACGAGGGCATAATAGTGATGAGGTTTAGAATAGAGAACTGAAGCTGTTGATTATCCTTGAACTCTTTTTTGTCTTTTAAAGTAATGTAGGTGGATCTTTTTTATGTTTAGACTTGATTTATTTTTCATCATTTCAATGAATTGGCAAGTTTGATGCATTTTCATTTCCTCTTTCATTTATTATTTCTTCCTTTGGCCTACCCTTTCAATTTCACCAATGTCAAATTTCCAAGTAATGAATGTGGTGACAATCATGGCAATAATCTGGGATTCAATTTTGAAAGTTATATCTGTATTGGTGAACTTGAACATATATGACCATACTTTGCCACTTGATTTGTTGAGATTACTGTGGTAAAAAAAACAGGGAAAATTGATATGCAGTTTTGACATGATTGGGAGAAAATTAGTAGAATTGCTTCACGAGTATATCGAATGGCTTTTGAATTCTGTTACGAGTATGTGGATTCCTTGTAGTGAATTTCTATAAGCTTGTCATTTTCAATAAATGTTATTTGATGAAAATATTCACATTTGAGATGATAATGGCCATATTTCATATTCCTTTCACAAAATGAGAAATTATCCTTTGCTACCCCTTTTGAGCCTATTGATTTCTTTTTTGAATGAACCTTGACCAAGGATCACCCTCCACACCGGGGGGCAAGTATGGAAAAATATCTTTCTAGAAGAGAATGAATGATTGGATCATATTTCTATGGCATGTAAAGAATGTCTTATATCATGGAGGCAATGATGAGATGGATGGAGTTCCAAAATTTTGAACTATTTGTGATAAAAAAAAAAAGAGAGAGAGAGAGAGAGAGAGAGAAAGAAAGAGAAAGAAAGAAAGAAAAAGCAAGAAAAAAAAAGGCCAAAAAGCATATGAAAAGAAAGATGCAAAAAGTTTTGAAAATCCTCATTGAAAAAGAAATGATCCATGGCTCGGTTATTTTAGAAATGAAAAGAAAGATATGAAGTGTTTTGAGGTGAAAATGATCCTTGGTTTGCAATCCTTAAATACATGTTTGAGCCCATTTTATCCATTCTTTCATAAACCCAAAACTCTGGCCTACATTACGTACCTGGAAAAGTCCATTTTGATCAAATGTGAATGTTTGAATTGGAAAACATATATTGAATTCAGACATGTTTGTGGTATCACTAAAGGGCAATGAATTCTAGATGCTTAAAGACATCTTAGAAGAAGAAAGAAAATGCTTGTAAATACTTTGATATGCTCAATTGCCTCCAAGAAGATTGAGGCGAACACATGATGAGAAAATTTCATTCTTGATACCTAGAGAATGAGAACTGGTTGTGAAGAAACTTCTTTTGAATCACATGGCCATTGGAGAGAGTATACATCTATTTGTGGAATTCTAATGAAGTGAAAAGCTTTTCCGAGTGAAACACTATTTTGAGAAAGATGAATGAAGATGATTTGCCAAATACTGTGGAGAAATGTTTCTTTGAAGAAAAAATGAAAAAAAAAAAGAAAAAAAAAAGAAAAAAAAAAGAAAGAAAGAAAAATGAGGATTCAAAGTGAAAACCCGAAAAGAACAGTTTGAGTCGTAGGGGGAAATCTAAGTTGAAAACCTGAAAGGGCGGCTTAGGTATAACAAAAGTCAATGTTTGTTTGAAGATTTCGCTGGGGGATGGTCTGATACAGCTCAGAAAGATTAGAAATACCGATTGGATTGATCTTCGAAAAAGAATAATGGATTAATTTGTTTAAGATTGTCAAAACATTCATTATTTGGGATGTTGATATCCCGTTCAAATATTTGTATAGTTCTTTGATTTGCCAATTATTCTTGACATAGATTTGTTCTTTCATTAATAAAGACCCTTGTCTTCAATTCACTTTGTTCCTTACCATTCTTTGTTGCCAATTTTACATACCCATAATGAATAGAGGAAATATTGATGCATTGCATTTGTTATGAAATTTGAATGATGATTGATAAGTTAAGATGATAATCATGAAAGATATCTAGATTACTTTGAGAAAAAAACTTAAAGATGATGACTTGGGGCAAAAAGAAAGAATGATGAGAACCAGGAAGGGGTGGAAATGTGGATAGGTTAGGTTCCTAAGCTGAAATATACACTTTGGAAATGGAAAAATACTGCATTTGAGAAAGAACAAAACCAGCAAAGGATTAGACTTGTGGATGGAACTTGTTAAATAATTTTGAAGCTACATGTTTGGGAATGATACAAAGATGAAATAATGAGCTTAAGAACCATTTTGTTACCACAATTAGAGAGATATGATGATTTTCATGCATTGCATTCATGATATATGTTTCATGTATTGCATTGCATTCATGACATTTGTATTTCCCGCACTGCATGATGTCATTCATTGCATGCATTTAACATATGAGAAAGATTATGGTTTTTGAAATGAAGCTTGTTCAAATTGAAATTCTTGAACCTCGGTTGAGGTGAAATTTTTGGTTCCTCGATTGAGGAAAATTCTTTTAGATTTTTCACCTTGGTTGAGGAGATGTGTTTGACCTTGATAGAAGTGAGAATTTTTAAGATGAGAATCTTAATTTCAAATTTTCAAGATGAATTGTTTTTCAAAGGTAAGGTTTTTTAAGGTTACATTTATTTAATAGGAGATGAGAATAATTTAGTATGAATCCCTTAGTTTAGTGTGAATCCTTAGCTAAGTAAGAATCCTTAGTTTAGTGTGAATCCCTATTTAAGTGAGAATCCTTAGTTTAGCGTGAACCCTAATTCAAGTGAGAATCCTTAGTTTAGTGTGAATCCTCAACTTAGTGCGAATCCTAGTTTTAGTGAGAATCTTTATTTTGGGTGCGAATCCCTTATTTCTTTATTTTTGGGTGCAAATCTTTTAGTTTAGTGAGAATCTTTATTCCGGGTGCGAATCCCTTATTTCTTTATTTTGGGTGCGAATCTTTTATTTCCTTATTTTGGGTGCGAATCCCTTATTTCCTTATTTTGGGTACGAATCCTTTAGTTTAGGTGAGAAATCTTGTATTTTGGTTGTGAATCCTTTATATTGTAAATTTTTAAGTTTGTTTTTAAAGTGAAAGATTCCAAAGTTGGTATATTTTTGAGATTTGGTTTAAGAAAAGAAATCTTTAGGTTGAAACAAATTTAGATTCAATCTATCAGTTTGAACTTTGAAGCCAAGTACAAATGGGAGATGAATAATGAGCTGGAGAACTTTCTATCTTGTTTAAACATTCAGGAAGATGATATTGCATGGTACGCATCTGCATTCCATTTATGACATTCATGTATTGCATTGCATTCATGTATTGCATTGCATTCATGCATTGCATTCAAGAAAGATTATTGCAGATATTCAACATAATTTGGACAGGAATTTCAATTTGCAAGGTTACCAACTTCCTTTGGGATTCAAGGTAAGATTCTTGACATTATTTTTGAAGAAATGTTTTGTCTTCGATGAGTTTACCAATTTCGTTGAAAAATTTTAAAGTTGATGCCTCGCTGGTAGGAGTTTTTTAAAATTTAAACACTATAGCAAATTTGACTTTCAGTGTCTTTTTTTAGCGGCGTTTCAATATAAAACGCCCCCACGTTGCGTGTTTTTATAAACAGCGGTGTTTGTTTTTTATAAACGCCGCTGAAAATGAAAACTAGCGGCGTTTAGAGAACCAAATGCCGCTAAAAAGTTTTTATTAGGTAAAACGCATCGTCTTGACAACTATATTAGCGGCGTTTATAATATTATAAACGCCGCTAGATGAAAATCAATTTATGTTAGCGGCGTTTGTGGTCGTGAACGCTGCCAAAATATTCATATAGCGGCGTTTGTAAGTGATAAACGCCGCTGAATGTTTTTGAAAATTTAGCGGCGTTTGGTAATTCCAAATTATAATTGTCCCTGTCCCCTTCCCCAAATCTGATCTCTCTCTCTCTCCATCATCCCCTTTCCCAAATTCGGCAGTCCCCTTCCCCAAATCCCCTTTGCTATTTTCTCACCTCTTTCTTCATTACTAACAAGCCAACCCCTTTATCAAAAACCCTAGCTATTTGAATCTCTCAACAAAACTAGTCAAAAATCCAAAACCAAAAATCCAGGTTCTTTTTCTTCCACTGTGCTTTTCCATTTTTTTTTAAAAGCAATGTTTTTAATTTTTTTTCTTTGAGAACTTCGTTCAAAGACTTGAAGATATCATTTGGAGTCCGACACTCCCTTTCCCTAAATCAGCCCGAAATCAGATCCTTTCTCAAAGGTAAAAACCTTTATTTCTTTTTATCCTTTAAGTGCTTTGCTGTTATGGCTTTGAGCTCCAACCCCACCGTTGTCTTCTGTTTTCCACCATTTTTATTTATTACAGTTAGTTTGTTAATATGTATTGCTTTTATGCTCTTCAATCTGCTCTGCTTTTCTGTTTTCCACCAAAGTTTTAAGTGAATATTATGTCATTACACTAATTGTTATTGCTTATTTATGTGGAAGTCTACTCCCCTAGGAATCTAGTGGAAGATAATGGCTTTCTGATTTTCCATGGATGATGTGGTAAATTCTTGGATGCCAAGTTTTATCAATATTACTGAATGGCTCTTTTCTATTTTTTTTATGGCATTTTCGAATGATTTGAAAATTGCAATTGTGTGTTCTGACTGGAATCTGGTTTAAACAATAAATGTTGATCCCGAAAGTCTAATGGTATTTATCTTGTAGTGTAGCTATTAGATCCTCATTCATCTATTTAAATCTTGTAAGAGTGTTCTTGTAGTTAAATGTTGAACATCATAAACCATGTTGGCATAGGCTTATTTGAAGATGCTTTACTTTGAAATACCATTTGATTCTCTCGATCAAAGAATATGATGCCCATCACACCATTGTTTCAGTAGGGCTACAAGTAGGCCATGGAAGAAAAATACATGCATTAATTAGCAAACAAGTAAGAACAATGTTTGTTTGTTTTTAAAAAATTCGTATTTTGGTATAATAAAAGAGGATAAAGTACATTGTTCCCTGGCCAAACTTGGTAAGTTCTAGTTCCTTTTGCTGCATTGTTTCCATGGCAACCATGTTGGAGGCATTGTTCTTCAATGGCTGAAACTGTTCTAGCCATAGTGCAAATTTTTTTTCTTTTTGTAGGGAAACCAGTGACCCTTTTAGTTTCATCTTTTTGGAACACTAGGCCACTAGGCTAATGCTTTTTTTCTTCTAATCTCATCTTTCCATCTCTAAATTTTGAACCTTTAGAGGTTAGAAAAAGGCAAAATTGTTTCCCCAAAAGCCAAAAACTATGAAGTGCTAAAACATTTGTTGCTTAATTAGTAATAATTAATCTCTGTTCCCAAACGTGCTTAGGCATATAATTCTACTTATCACTTTAAAGTCAATTAAATTATAATTGCAGGAGTACAAGACCTTGTAAAATTGCATTAATTTTCTTGTTTGGAAAAGAAAAAAAAAACCCATGGATTATGAATCTTTTGCTTAAAGAAATGAAAAGCTTAAATTTTTTTAGTTTTTATTAAAGGACTATAGGTTACTTTCCATACTAGGCCTAGCTTTATTTATTGGAAGAATCTTGAAAAACAGAAAGTGTTGTTGAAAAACGAGATATATATATATATTTATACTTAGGATAAATAAAGATATAGTCTTTTAAATATGTAGAAAAACTTTAAAAAAAATAAACACTCGCATCGAATACATATCCATATCCGATACTCGCTTTCGAATTCAAATAACATAATTGTTGGCTATGATATAGTCCAAATTTAAACAACTTGGCTGCAATTCAAATATTTTAGAGTATCTAGATGGTGAAATAAACCTAATTTGATTGTTCAATAATGTTGAAGCTTTGTCCTCATTCATCAAAATTAATTATTTTTGAAAATCATTGTTTGTGGATCTTGTCTGCCATTTTTAGCTTAAATGAACTTCGAGTTTAGATGTAAAGCCTTAAACACGAATATGATGTTTAATCTAATATGTATTATTTTATAATTTAGACTTACGTACAACATGGATAAGAATTGGATGCAAAAGTCGAGAGCAAGTCAAGAGTACCATCTCGGAGTAGATAGTTTTTTGGATTTCGCTTTTCAGAATGCAAGCGAAGATAATATGATATTATGTCCTTGTTCGAGGTGTGCTAATATTGATTGGCATATGCGTGAAGTAGTTTTCGAACATTTAATTTGTGAAGGATTTCTTCCGGGTTACAGACAATGGTTTTTTCATGGAGAGTCCACAACTTCTAGGTCATCTTCTAGAGTTCCTCCAAGTAATTCTAACAATCAACATCAGTCTATTAGACAAGATGACATGGAAGGCATGTTGCGAGATGCATTTTACATGCGTAACCACAGTTTTCACACATCGTCACCAAAATTTCCTGGAGGGAATGATGGGTTTAATGTTGGTGATGAAGAACCCAATGGAGAAGAGGCAAAATTTTATAAGTTGCTTGATGATATGAATGAAGAACTTTACGAGGGATCTAAGCATTCAAGATTGTCTTTCTGTGTCTGTCTTTTTCACTTAAAATGCTTAAGCGGGTGGACAGGAAATTCTTTGACACTGTTATTAGAATTTCTAAAAGAAATGTTTCCTTTTGCAAAAATCCCTCAGTCTTGTAAGGATTCGAAGAAGATGATAAAGGATCTAGGCCTTGGATATGAGAAAATTCATAGTTGTCCGAATGACTGTATGTTGTATTGGGGTGATAGAACAAATGAACAATTTTGTCATGTCTGCGGTAAATCTAGGTGGTTGGATAGAAATACAGAAGAAAATGTGAATGAGGATGATGGTCACACACATTTAAAACAGAAGCCTGCAAAGATTTTGCGGTATTTTTCGTTAATACCAAGACTTCAACGAATTTTCATATCTGCAAAAACATCTGATTCTATGAGGTGACATCATGATGAAAGGACTAATGATGGCTCATTAAGACATCCTGCAGATTCTTTGGCTTGGAAATCATTCGACAATAAGTTCCCATCTTTTGCTAATGATCCCCGAAATGTGAGGCTTGGACTTGGTTCTGACGGTTTTAATCCATTCAAAATAATGAGTACTTCTTATACTACTTGGCCAGTTGTCTTGTTTCCTTATAATTTGCCTCCATGGATTTGCATGAAACAATCCTCTTTTATCTTGTCCATGATAATTTCTGGAGAGAAAGGTCCAGGAAATGATATTGACATTTATATGCAACCTCTTATTGAAGAGTTGAAGCAGTTATGGGAAGGGGTTGAAACATATGACGCATCAAAAAAGAAAAACTTTAATTTACGAGCAGCTTTGCTATGGACTATAAATGATTTTCCTGCTTATGCAAATCTATCTGGTTGGAGCATCAAAGGTTGTTATGCTTGTCCTTGCTGTGTTGCGCAAACATGTTCGAAATGATTATATAACGGAAAAAAATTCAGTTATATGGGACATCGTCGATGGTTAGATGAGGATCATAGATTTAGATTCCAAAAACATGTCTTTGATGGCACTGAAGAGTTAAGAGAAGCACCTGAGACCACGATTGGGTCGGATATCTTCTTGATGTTGAAAGATATCAATTTCACTTATGGAAAGATGAATCAAACAAGTAGCACACAGTCAAGGAAAAGATCGAGGGAGATGTTAGAAGGTGATGTTGATATTCAGAGTGATAGGGAGGAAGATGAAGAAGATGATCCAAATGAGGTGGATTTATGGAAAAAAATAGAAGTATTTTTTTTTAGTTACCTTATTGGGAGCATAATTTATTGCGTCATAACCTTGATGTGATGCATATACAGAAGAATATTTGTGAAAATATCATTGGGACACTTCTTAATATGGATAGAAAATCAAAAGACAACTTAAAGAGTCGGCTTGACCTAGTTGACATGGGGGAAAAAGAAGTATTTTTTTTTAGTTACCTTATTGGGAGCATAATTTATTGCGTCATAACCTTGATGTGATGCATATACAGAAGAATATTTGTGAAAATATCATCGGGACACTTCTTAATATGGATAGAAAATCAAAAAACAACTTAAAGAGTCGGCTTGACCTAGTTGACATGGGGATTCGTCGTGATCTTCATCCGGAATTACTTCCTAATAGAAAATCACTACGGCCTCCTGCTTGCTTTGGGATGTCTAAAAAAGATAAGGACGTATTTTGTAAGGTGTTGAAAGATGTGAAGGTCCCGGATGCGTATGCCTCAAATATATCAAGATGTGTGAATGTGAAGGATCAAAAACTTTCTTCCTTAAAGTCACATGATTACCACATCTTGATGCAAGACTTACTTCCAGTTGCTTTACTTTGTTCTATGTCAAAGCAAGTGACTTCTTCCATAATTGAACTTAATAATATAATGAAAGCTATTTGTGGCAAAGTTCTCAAGGTTGAAGAGCTTGAAAAACTTCAAGATTGAGCGGCTCTAACTTTATGCCACTTAGAGAAAATTTTTCCTCCATCATTCTTCACTATAATGGTGCATTTGGTTATCCATCTTCCTTATGAAGCAAAAGTCGGCGGACCAGTTTTTTATTGATGGATGTACCCATTACAGAGGTAAACTTTTCTAATTAGCTTATTATACTTTTATCTTAAATATAACGTTTAATTACACATTAAGATTGTTATGTATTTTGTTTTAGGTTTTTAGGAAAGTTAAAATCTTATTGTCGGAACAAACGCTATCCAGAAGGTTCTATTGCTGAAGGATATTTAGCGGAGGAGTGTATGACATTCTGCACAAGATATTTGGAAGATGTTGAAACAAGATTTAACAGACCGGGAAGAAATGATGGGCTCACACATAACAACTTAGCCGAGACATACTTATTTGAAAGTTTTGGACAACCAATCGGCAAAGTTGAAGTGGTTGAGCTAGATGATAAATCTTGGGCACAAGCGCATCAATATGTGCTTTTCCATAGTGATTCACTTGAATCATTACGCACGTAAGTTTCAGTATAATTTTTAATTTAACAAACAATTAATTTTTTTTACTTTCTCACTTAAAATGAGTATTTATTATGATAGTGAGTATAGAAGTTACTTGAGAAGCTGTTTACGTTCTCGAAGAACACAACTTCGCGAGCTTGATAAGTTATTTACGAAAAATTTCCACGAATGGTTAGGAGAAGTTGTAAGTAACACAACTTTTTGTCATTTTATTACGTTCAATCTATTATTTAATATATAAATAAAGTTAAGTGTTTGCCTTTACGTTTCTTGTAATAGGTTTGGAGTGGAAGAGATGTTAGCCAAGAAATTAAGTGTCTTTCACATGGACCGAATAGAATAGTGAAAAGATACAGTGCTTACATCATTAATGGATTTAGATTTCATACTAAATCCCGTGAAAGATTTAGGAGAACACAAAACTGTGGAGTTGTTGTTTCTTCTTCAACAACAAGCTATGCTAGTGCTAAGGATAGTAATCCTATGGAGGGAGATGTTGATTATTATGGAATTCTAAATGATATTATTGAGTTGGATTATTATGGAAAATGGAAGGTCGTGTTATTTCGATGTGATTGGGCTGATGTGAACATTAGTAGAGGTGTTAAAAAAGATCACTTTGGATTTACAATGGTGAATTTCTCTAGATTAATTCACACCGGACAACAACTGACTGACGTCAAACAAGTCTTTTATTCCCAAGATCCAAATGATGCGGGTTGGTTGTTGTACTCCGTAACACACCTCGAGACTTGTTTGATATGGGTGATCAATGTAGAGATGATATTGAACAAAGAACTGAATGCTTGCCTTTTACGGATCAAAACTTGGATGAAAATATCCCTAGTATCAATACAGATGTTCAGTGGGTTCGTGAAGATGTTGACGAAGACATTTACGAAGCTTGATGAAAAACTGAATTTAGTGAGGTTATTTTGACACAAATACTGTGTATATAATATGCTTTTTTACTTTAAATATTATTATTAATGTTCTTTACATTATAGTATTTGATTCTTATACTTTTATATATGCAGATAGCATGATGAGGAGAAGATTAACGGACATCAATATCATTCGGACCGGTTCACAACCGGCAGGTGCTACTCATGAGGGCGACACTGGAGTGACGCCTTCAGAGATGCCTACTACCTCTACGGCTGCAGAAACTATAGTTCATAGGAACTTGAATACAGGTATCGTGTTACAGAGGTGTTAAAATTACACAAAGTTGGACAATTTCTAATATAAATATTTTCTTTTGTGTAGTTGATAATGCTGGACAACGCAGAACTCGTGGTCGTACGACATTAAAAGAGATATGGGCACTACCTCCTGAAGAGCGTATTGTTGTCACAGCAAATAATGAGCAGCAACCAATTGGTCCGGAAGCACAACTATTGGCTAGCTTTCTTGGCCTGATTGCCCGAAATGGGATAAAGTGTCCAATTCATTATGATTCTTGGCGTGACATGCCGAATACTGAGAAGGTCGAGATGTTAAAGTTTATTGAGGTATAAGCATTTTAAATTAGTAATTCAATTTTAGAATTTTGTTTATCATTGAAACTAACTTTGTACAACTTTTCCTTTTCAGTCGAGATTTTTTTTTGCAGATTTCGACATCATTTGTTATGAAGTCGTTGGGGAAAAAATGGAAAGACTATAAGCATGACTTGAAGAAAAAGTATTTTGATCGAAATACTGATCCTGTTGTCATATTACGAAATGTACCGTGTGCTGTGATTCCGTGGAAGTATGAGAAATTGGTTCACTTCTGGTTTTCAACAAAAGGAAAGGAATCATTTTTAATTTATTTGTTTCATTAATTGATACAACTTTATTTAATACAATTGTACGAAATATGTCTATATTATTAATGTTGGTCTGCAATTTATAGGAACGAGAAAAGATAGGGGTAAACAGTCGAAAACAACAGAAATACAGTCACACCAGTGGATCAAAAAGCTTTGCCATAATCGCTAATGAAAAAGTAAGTTTTCTATAATAAAATATTATTATATTACTATTAAGTAGTACATAATATATAATAGAATTATTTGTTCTCAATTGTTTTAATACAATTTAGTATTAATTTTACTATTTTGTAGGAACTTGAGCGAGGGGAAAAAATAGGACGAGTTGAACTGTTTCAGTTAACTCATACTAAGAAGGATGGATCCTATTTGAACGTCGAAACTCAGGATATTGTGGTATTTTTTGTTCAAACTTGTTTTTATTTACAAATATATTATATAAAATTTTATTAACTTTATTGTTTTATAGGAGAAAGCCCGGGATAAAATTGCTGAGTATCAAGTCAGAGCATCGGATGGCTCATCAGTGAATATGCACGATGTCGAGAATGAAATATTCATTGAAGTAGCTGGGAAAGAACAACATGGACGGGTTCGAGGTGTCAGAATGGGTTCGACACCATCTAGCTACTATGGTCTTGGTTCTCAGCGGTTTACTACTTCTTCTTCACAAAACTCCAGTGCATATGAAGTTCAGATGCTGAGAGAAGAAATGCAAAATATGCATAAATGTTTTGAGGAGAAAGAAACAGAGATGGCAAGGAAAGAAGCAGAGAGACAAGCAGAGATAGCAAAGATTATTGCAGACAGACAAGTAGAGAGACAAGCTGAGAAAGAAGAAGAGCAACGAAGATATCAGGAGCTGCAGACACAGTTTCAGTCGTTGATTTATTTAGTGCAGCAAAAGCTTCCAGCAGGCTCAACGACTTCACAGAATCCTCCATCTCAGGTAATATAATATTTTCGTTGTTAATTATTTTACTTTTATAACTTAATAACTTATATATTAATTACGTATCCTAATTTTTTTGTAGTAGGGCTCATGAGAACAACTTGCTGAGGAGAAAATGTAATTTACGGCTGTCCTCCAACTTTTAACATTTATAACTTGTAATTTTTTAAATTGTAGGTGAATTTGATGTGTTAATTAATACACTCGTTGTACGGATATTATTTTATATTAAATATATCTTTATATTATGTTTTTTTTTATAATTTGTGTTGTTTGTGTATTGTTTGATAGTTCGGTAAATAGAAATACAGGTATTATTGATAAATATAATTTTTTAAAAGAAAGAAATAGTATTTTTAAAAAAAACATTCTGCATGTTTAGCTCGTTTCATGAAATAAACGCCGCTAAATACATAACATTCTGGCAATAGTTAGCGACGTTTTAAGAAAATAAACGCCGCTAAAAGTCAGGAATTAGCGGCGTTTGTAGATCAAAAACGCCGTTACCATGTAATAAAATTTTTGGGCATTCTATTGGGGCGTTGATAAACGCCGTTAATGTACCTAAAAACGCCGCTTAAATTAGCGGAGTTTGTGACTATAAAAGCCGCTAAATGTCACGGCTCGGTTTTCACCGGCGTTGTTTAGTCGTTTTTTTGGAACGCCTTCTTGATTTTAGCGACGTTTATAAACGCCCCTATTCTAAAAACAAAAAAACAAAAACAAAAACAAAAACAAAAACAAAAAACGCCGCTAAAACACCAATTTGCTGTAGTGTTTGATATTTAAAATTGATGCCTCGCTGGTAGGAGTTTTTTTATTGTTTAATATTTAAAGTTGATGCCTCGCTGGTAGGAGTTTTTTTATTGTTTGATATTTAAAGTTGATGCCTCGCTGGTAGGAGTTTTTTATTATTTGATATTTAAAATTGATGTCTCGCTGGTAAGAGTTTTTTTATTATTTGATATTTAAAGTTGATGTCTCGCTGGTAAGAGTTTTTTTTACTGTTTGATATTTAAAGTTGATGCCTCTCTGGTAGGAGTTTTTTTTATTGTTTGATATTTAAAGTTGATGGTAGAAGTTTTTTTTATTGTTTGACATTTAAAGTTGATGCCTCGCTCGTAGGAGTTTTTTTATTGTTTGATATTTGGGAGGAGTTTTTCTTCGTTTGGACATTTAAAGTTTATGCCTCATGTAGAGGAGCATTTCTACGATGGGATTTTCTTTTCTTTTTTAATGTTTAAAAACTTGTAAGGTGTCTACGTCTTTGTACATCTCCTGTTTCTCAGGAAATGAATAAAGAGCGGCAACTGTAGACACCGAATTTTATCCGGATTTACTTGTAAATAATAATTTTAATTAATTAATTTTAATTTTCATATTAAATAGAAGGAGAAAACGGAAAATAGAAATGCCTAGACACAGTTTTGGATCAACCGAAGTTCTTCTCTTCCTCTTTGAATTAAAATTAAACTCTGGGAATGCAAGATAAATATTAAAAGGAATTTTTATTTGATAAAAATTGGACTTTGATTAGGATAGGAAGTCCAAATTGGATTAAACCGGGATTCTTAGAAATTTTCACTTATTAAAGGAATTCTGAATTCAACAGAAAGGGGGGCCCGAATGTTAAAAGAAAAACGCCAACACAGACAACGAAAGGGAGACCCCTGGAAGAAGCAGAAACAAAAAGAGAAGGGGCAATGTTCGGTTTTTTTTTTTTGCCACAAGACCAACGTATAGGATGGAGGGGCAATTCGGAATTGAGTGATGAGTGGATGAACAACACGGACTTGACCGGCGGATACTACGACACGCGTGACAATGTTAAGTTCGGGTTCCCTATGGCTTTCACGACAACAATGTTGGCCTGGAGCGTGATTTATTTTGGAGATTTAATGCCGCCCAATGAGCTGAGAAATGGTCTTGTGGGGATTAGTTGGGCCACTGATTATTTGCTGAAAACTGTCTCTCAGACTAACCGGATCCAAATATAGACCATAGCTGTTGGGAAAGACCAGAAGATATAGACACGGCCAGGATTGTTTACGCCATGGATGCACCAAACCCAACTGCAAATTCTTTTATGACTCCATATTTATGTTTGGAGAGATTCTAAGGGTTTTGTAATTTTGTCTTCATTCTGTTTCATTATTTACTTTTTGGTTTTTGTGAGATATATATATATATGTATTTTAAATTGTTATTTGCATGGTGGATGCATAGTTGATGGCATTGATTAGACACGATGATGATTCGCATGATGATTGCATAATTGATTGATAATGATGATATGATTATTGTGTTGATTATATGATGATTTCATATTTATCACATGATGATTATTTTATTATTAGATGATTTTTTTTTTAAGTTATATGATTAGGTAATTAATTTGTTATATGATAATATGTTTGGATGATATCTTTCTTTATTCATAATTTTTTTATTATTATTATTATTAGATATGATTTATTTATTTTATATTACTAATATTATTTTATTTCATGTTTCAGGTTTAAGTTATTTTTTTGATTAATTTATTTATGTAATATTCTATGATTATTTATTTTATATTATTAACACTATTTTGATTTTAGTTTAGGTTTTTATTATTTTATTTTTTAGATGGCATGTTTAGGTTTTATTTTTATTTTTAGATAAGCATGATAATTAGGTTATTATTTTTAGATAAGCATGATAATTAGGTTATATTTTTATTTTTAGATTTTTGCATGACTTAGAATTTTTATATTTTATATTTTTAGATTTAGATTTTCGCATGCTTTAGGAATTGATATGATTTTATTTTTTTAATTTTTTTTAGATTATTTTGCATGATTAGGAAAATAAATTTTGACTTAGATAGATTGATTAAGACCATTTAGATAAGATCGATTTAGAATAACATGTGATTGATGTGGTATTATCTTTAAGATAGGCGTTGTAGGGGTGTTAATCCTTCATCACACATAACTGAACTCCCGGATTTTATTCTGAAACCTAAATCAGAACCTATTCTTTTTAGGGTGTCTTAGTCCAGCTTAGAATTACTTTATGAAGAATAAATTCATAAAGGTGACTAATCACACCTAGTTAGATGATTAGTGGCTACTCTATATTTGTGTCTAACTTGCTAAATTCGTATTTGGCACGTTATATAATATATATATATATATATTATACATAAACAATATGTATAAATATATAAACAATATGCTGGTTCGGTTTTTTATACAAACAGTATATATAAACTACTAATAATGTTCATAACAATATATATATATATATCACAAAATCGTAGCAATTTATAAATATATATAAGTTCTAGATTTCAACTATATATATTATAAAATATGCTTTCAACAGTAATGAAACAAAACAAGATAAATAACACAAATAATCGTCTTAAAATTGTTAACAATTTTATAGGCATTTAGTAATTTCATTACTGCATACATATATATATATATAAATATAATATATGAACAGAATATATATATATATAATAATTTCGGCAAACCAAAATATACGAACATTAAAGAAAATAACATATACTCACAGTTTCTGGCAGAACCAAAAAATAGAATATCGAGTCAAGATTGGACCTTAAGACAATTATTGCCTGTCTTTATGGTGCTTACGGTCTATTACAATTCGTCTTCCAAGTCTCTTCGATAACGTTGCTGTTGAGAGCACACTCGAAGGCAACACAGCGAACCAATAAAAAGATGTCGGTCTCTCTCACGAAGACACTTGAAAAAGTCGAGAGGAAGAAGAGAAAATTATTTGTAAAATAGGCAGTAGTCTAGGCTATTTATAGAAAACATAAGTCTGTTCGAACAGACACACCAAACGACAAGAACCGGTTCGATCAAAAACCAATAGAAAAAAAACCGAACCAGTATGTCTAATCCGAACAGACAAGCCATTCAAAAAATATTAATATCCAACAATTATTAGATACATCATTACCGTAAATAATAAAATTCAAGAATTGATCTGGAGTTGTAGCACACATATTAGAAGTGATTATGTTAAATATTCTATTTTAAGGAAATTATTTCGAACTGATAAACAAAAAGGTATTCTGGAAGACATTCAAATGTCTAACAAGGGAAATAAGAAGTATGCTGCTTTGATTAAATTTTTTTGTAAAAACATAGTGAGAATGAGGCAAGGAGAACTGCGACCCTCTCTATCGGTTCAATTATATGTAATGGGAAACACAAAATTTGGGATACTCCGTGAATGGCTAATTTGGATATTGAGCTGTCAATTTTTTTTTTTTTTGAGTTTTATCCGTGTCACCAGAAAAGTTATCAACAATTGGTTATTTTTATTTTTATTATAGACATCTAGCTAGGAAATATTTAATTTCTAGTTTTTGAGACAATGAATTAATATTTTTATTTTGGTATGTTTATGTTATAAAACTAGTTATTGTAAATATTTTAAATATATATATATATATGAATCTTTACTATTTATCTATGTGATAAATGTTTTTGACAAATTATGAGTAATGTTGCATCAAGTGAAAGTTCTAAGATATTTGTTGTTTTAGTGTAGAATTTTTGCATAGTGAAATAAATTAGTGATAATTAAACATATTGTTATGAAATTTAATTGTGAAACATGGTGAACTTTTGGTTAGACAAAATTTTTCATACCACGGATAAAGACAAAATTATACACTCTTTATTTAGAAAGAGTTCGTTTTTGATACGGCTAAATACAACTTTGAAAAGCTGACCTCTAAGTCTAACTATACATAATAATTAAGAAAGGTAATTTGAAAAAAAAATGACCTTTGAATTGTTCTAAACATATGAAGAATTTATTCTATGTTGAATTGGTCTAAACATATTCTTCTTATGGATTTAAGAAAACACTTCTATCACCAGTTTATCCACATTAATGGCCAAACAGAGGGAGAGGGAAGTCTACATCTATTAATAAGCTACTCTCTGTCACTTTTTTCCACTATCAAATTATCCAAAGTTAAAAGTGCATGGTCCCACGATTAATTGAATCTAGATATTTGGGATGTGATTAATTGGTAATGATAGGTTAAAGTTTGAAACTTTTAAAGATATAAAGAGAATGTTTTATAAGTATAAATTTTTATAGTTTAAAAATATATAAATGGATATTGGATTCAGATATTCGAATATACTATTTATATAAGTAACGCAGATTTGAATAACGGATTTAGATATTTGAATCTGTTATCCATATAAATAAAGTGAGTTTTGTCCCAAACTAAAGCACTTTGTAATCTTATTTCTCTAACTAGAATAATTTAAAACTTTATTCCTAAAGAGAGGTATTGTAACTTAGTTGGATTCCATGTCAGCATTTTATTCGTATCAGTTTCTCCTTCCTTAAACAGAAATAAAATAATCGCTTTTTTTTCCTCTACAGTAAATGCATTGTTTATTTTTATCGAAATACTTTTTTTTTTCTTTTAAAAAATCAGAATCATCAAACTCATTTTCCATTTGCCTTTAAAAAAACACTCATCAATTTTCATTTTATAATTTTTTCCATTTTCACCAATTTCTTGATTCAATTTTTTTGCTTTTTTTTGTTCTAGATTTAGATTTTGTCTTCTCTCTCAATCTCCTATTTTAAATTGTGTGATCTTTTTTTATTTATGTTGGAAATCTCAAATGATAAAATCGGTGAGACTTTTCTTTTTCTTTCCTACCCATCCTTCACGTTTCTCTCTCCAAATTTAATGATCCAAAATTGACTATTTAATATAAAATTCATCCATAATAATGTAAAGTATTTCTTTACGCTATTTATTACAAATTCAAACAAAAAATAAATAAACAAAAAAAATTGACAAAAAAATAAGTTTTCTTTGTTGCTGTACTCGGATTTTGAAATATTTTCATTTTTTGCCTGAATTTTCATATTCATTTACGATGAATGTATTCAAACTGTTTTGTGTTTAATCATGTATGAAGATTTTACTTTTATAAAAAATATATATTTTTATATTCGATTAAAAATTTATTATTATAATTTTTAGAAAAAACCTAATGTAGTTATTTAGTAATATTTTGTTTTTAAAAAAAAAATGACATGGCAGTGAATTGGACTGAAATACCTTGATTATATAAATAAATTTAAATGTATCTTATTTTGGGAATTAAGATTTTAAACTACCTTACTTCAAGAAAAGACTCTAAATAAAATGGATTCGAATAATTAATATTCAAGCGAGAAGGAAAGAAAAATCAAAGTTATTTTAATTATTTGAATTTAAAAATTATCCGAATCCGTAATATATCATCATAGTTATTATCTATTGCGGAGTGAGGAGTAGAGAGAGATAAGTGAATGATATTTTCTTAGAGCTTATGTTTGGATAAGGAGAATTTTGATTCCTCTGGCTTTTGCCAAGCTTACTTGGTGTCTTTTTTATTTGGATTTTATTGTATTTTTCGAGATAAGCATTTCCCGCATGGTTTTGTCGCAACCTGCTGCAGATAAGGCAAAGTATTAAAATCAAAATGGAAAATAACTTTGTCACATTAGTTTTCCTTGTTTTTCTTTTTAAATTTACGGAATTATAATTTTTTACTATAATTTTATAATTATTTAATTAATTATAATAAGTATTATCAAAACATCCGTCATTTATAAATTAATGTAGACTCCATATAATATTTTGATAAATTTAATATAATTTTTAAATGAAATTTATTAATTCTAATGCAATAATTGCGGGTGATATATTTTCATAGAGTTAATACTGTTTTAACCAATCAAATTAATAGGTTTTTTTATAAAAAAAAATCATATAGAGAAATAACTTTTTTTTGTTTTGAAGCTTAATTTCTCATTGATTAGTTAATGAATATATATAGTAAAACCCTATAAAATAATACTATTAGAATTAAGAAAAATATTATTTTTAAGAGATTATTTAATTATTGATAATAAATTATTCATTTATCGATAATTATTAATTTATAAAAAATTTATGTTTTCAATTTTTATACAGATATATTATTTTATTTTTTTACTAAGATACAATGACGTATAAATGAAAAACACTAGATAGAGTCAACAATTAATATTTACATAGAAAAAAAAAATCATTTTAGATACATATTTTGTGAAAGAGCTTAAATGAGAAAGAAAAAATTGTTAGGTGAATATTTTCTAGTATTATATGAATTTTTATGTATTTTTTATTTTTTTAGAAATTATTAATTTATATATTTGTAGGGCCCTAAAGAATTATAAAAAGTTTATTATTTTATGCATTTAGCTAAGTTATTATTTTAATATACTGACTCAAATCGAAACTGCGAGATTTTATTAATTAATCGAAATTATTAATTTATCGAGGTTTTATTTTATATATATATACTTATCTACACTTTTAAATTTAAATGAGTTCAAAAATCAAATAATAATTAAGACTTGATTTACAGAAGGTGGATGTAGATTTAATGGAGATGTAAGTCTTCTCGGCTTAAAAAGTCGATTCAAAACCCTTTCATTCAATATAATAATATATATAGAGAGAGATATTAAGTATTGAGCATTTGATTCAATGATAAATGTATATACTTTACAATTTAAGAAGTAAATTTAAATCTTTCTTTCTCCAAATTAAATATAAAAATAAAATATATATCACAAATAGAAGTGTCAAGGTCGAGCGAGACTTGATCATAGATGTCGCAACCTAAAAAAAAATAACGACGAAGTCTCATCGCAAGACTTTATTATTCGTTAGGCGTGACATTAAAAAAAAATCGAGGAAAAGTCGACTTAATTCCTCTAGAAATGAAGGTTTTGAAAATGACCTTAAAAAAGACATGGAGTCGCCACCAATCTTTTTTAGCTAGGTGCGATCGGCCACCTATTAAAACCGGTTTTATAAAATATTTTAAAAATTAATTAAAACATTTTAAAAACCAATTTCAAGTCTGCGTTTTAAACCAGAGAAATCAAAGAAGCGGGTTCGGGAGTCGGTTACGTGCGGGGAAGGATTAGCACCCCCACAACGCCCGTATAAATCGGTACCTTATTAATTGTGTGTTATCTCAAGTCTCGGTAAAAGTTGGTTTTAAATTTAGTATTTCAAATTAATTCCCAATTTAAAGAAAAATAATTTCATTTTTTTTATTGAAAATGATCCAGAATTTATAAATTCAAAATTTTCCTATATTCCCCAACAAACGTGGCAAAATATAGAAATTTTTATTAGTTTTGGAAAACTTTCCGAATCATTCTCTTTTTTGAAAGAAAGATATTCCTTTATTAATGATAATTGATGATATTCCCTCCAGCAAACCCGGTAGAGAACTCATGAATTATTTTAACTCGGGAATATCTTTATTTTTATTGAAAACCATTATCTTTTGAAAACATTTAAAATAAATGAATACGTATATGCTAAATAAAGATAACTAAATAAAAGCATAAGATATCATGAAATATTCGAAACCATATAATAAACCATGTAACATCAAAAAATATAAATCAAAATAACAACAATATCATAGAAATTATTATAGCAAGAATCACATATTATATAAAATGCATGAATATAAAAATGCAATGCATGAAATGTATTTTTTTCCTTTAATTAAGGAAATCCGTATATCTAAAAAGATATCCGGCTACCTTAGGAAAATATGTCAAATTAAATATTCTAAAACCAAAATACTTTGTGATTGTTTGAAAACAATTTTGAAAAGCTTGAATTAAAAATAAAAACTGGGCTAATTTCTTTAAAATGGCTCTAATTTCCTAAGTTTAAAAAATCCGGACTTGACTACCCTTAACCCGGGACTTGAAAAACCATTTTTAGAGTTTGAAAAGGCTTAGAAATTACCCTAAGTCAGTAGCTAACCCTTCTAATCAGCCCACTCTAAGTAAATTAACCAAAACAGAAAATTGTTTTTTTTTTTAAATTCAATTCTGACTCCACTGTCCAGTTTTAATCCACGAATTTTTATCCTATTTTTAAAAATTCCAAAAATTCTAAAAAAAATACTGGAAACTCAGAACATGTAAAACTACACGAAAAAAAATCGGCTTAATTTTCGAATCAAAGATGAATTCCCAGAAAAATCAGAGATGTACGAGTTTTTGGAGGAGAAAAAACTGCTTTGTTTTTCTTTAAATTCAATTCTGACTCCACTGTCCAGTTTTAATCCACGATTTTTTACCCTATTTTAAAAAATTCCAAAAATTCTGAAAAAAATACTGGAGACTCACGACATTTAAAACTACACGAGAAAAAATCGGCTTAATTTTTTGATCAAAGATGAATTCCCAGAAAAATCAGAGATGTACGAGTTTTTGGAGGAGAAAAAACTGCTTTGTTTTTCTTTAAATTCAATCCTGACTCCACTGTCCAGTTTTAATCCACGATTTTTTACCCTATTTTTAAAAATTCCAAAAATTCTAAAAAACATACTGGAGACTCAGGACATATAAAACTACATGAGAAAAAATTGGCTTAATTTTCTGATCAAAGATGAATTCCCAGAAAAATCGGAGATGTACGAGTTTTGGGTGGAAAAAAAAAACTGCTTTGCCAACACATTTTTTTTGTCTTTGATAAAATCATTTAAAAATAAAAATAAAAATATTTGAAACTCATAAAATGACTTGAAAGCAGTAGCTAGGACTTTTTGAAAGTTAGATAAAAATTGGCTAAGTAAAAAAAATCACAAAGGTACAATAATCAATTTGACAAACTTAATTTTCCACAAGTGTGCTCAAGAGAGCATGACTTTGAACCATTAATTGGCTCAAGTCATTATTCAAGTGGCATGAACATGAAATGCATGAAACAATGCAGCAAACATAATGCATGAAATGCATGGATCTAAACCTAAATGTAAGGAAAATGCATGACATAAATAATATGGCCTAGACCTAACATGAACTTGCATGGCATTTAATGTAACCTAGACCTAAGACATGCATGGCATTTTCACAAACACAAGGCATGCTTAATTCAAAAATCCAACCAAATATCATGCAAATGCAAAAACCTAACAACTAGCATGACAAAAAATACAACACACAATGCAAAACACATGGAGTAGCCAAATGGCCCCAAGCTCCAACAAGCATGGCATTTTCACAAACACTTGGTATGCTAGCATGAAAAACTAAGTCATAACACAAAAATCACACAAGCATTTTCACAAACACCTAATATACCAAATCTAAAACATGCTCACTAAGATATAAAACAAGAATCATGCAAAGAATCACACAAGCATTTTCACAAACACTTAATATGCTAACTCTAAAACATGCTCAAATTTAAACAACATGAAAACAGAAAATTAAAAATGCAAAAACATGATATCTAAGACATAAATGGCAACAAACAAAGCAACCAAATTAAATATAACTTAAGAACATGAAATAACATAATATTTAAAACATCAAAAATAAAGAAAATAGCATAAACAATATGGTAAAATGAATCAAAAACAACAACTTAAAATAAATAATGTAGGCCATTTGGCCATGGTGAGTTTATTATAAAAACAAAATGTAAAAAAAATATACTTAAGAAAGGAAATGAAGGAAGAACAAGAAACATTATTTTAAAATGAAAACTCACCAAGTAGAGATTAAAAGAGCAAAAAATAAGAATAGAAAATGAAAGTGCAAGAGTTGGTGCTCAAGAGCAACCTCAAGAAGCTAATATTTCAAGCTTTTCTCTTCAAACTTTCCTTTTTTTCTAAACTTTTCTTTTTTGCTCTCAACCAAGAAGATAAAAAACTAAGAAAAACTAAGAGAAATCAGCCAAAATGGAAAAGAAAAAACAAAATCTGCCTCCCTCCCCTTAGGGCTAGCCTTAATGCATGGTTATATAGCCTCCAAGATGTTGTCATTTTTGTGTAACCTAATTTCCATCAAATGGCCAATAATTCAAGATGAAAAGTCATGAAATTACCACCTTTAGATTAGCATCTCAGCCCTCTCAAATTACAGCTATGCAAAAATAATGTTGACATCTTTCTTAACCTATGTGGTTTAATCATCATGGCTTGATCAAAGAGAATGGTTAACTAACTCTTGATTTTTAACCACTTGATTAAAAAAAAAATTAGAAGCTTCCTCCTTTCTTTGGGCTTGGGCATGCCAGCACTTCTCTTTTCCAGCCCAACTCTGATTTTTTTGAAGGGCCAAAAAAGCCCTTTTCGGTTGCTTGGGTGAAATGACCATTTTGCCCCCCGGATGCAAATAAATATCAAACGGACTCCAAATTCAATTTTTCTTTTTTTAATACTTCCAAAATAATAAAATATTGAGTTCTGGAAGTTTTCAAAATTATCCGAGTCCGTTTTCTATTTATTTGGATTTTTTCTTCCCAAAAATGCCCTTTTATGCCCCTACATTTTACCATTTTTTAAACGAGCTCCAAATCAAGATTTTTCTTCACCAATCTCTTCAAAATAATTAAAAAGTGTGATCTGGAAGTTTTCATAATTTTTGGAGCTCATTTGGTATTTTTTTGGGATTTATCGGCTTGAATTACTGCATAGGAGGCCCGGGATTTGGCCATTTTGCAAACGAACTCAGAATCAAGATTTTCTTTCGCCAATCTCTTCCAAATAATTTAAAAATGAGATTTGCCAAATTTCAGAATTTTTGGAGTCCATTTGCTATTTTTCCGGGATTTATCTTTTTGAATTACTGCATAAGAAGCCCGGGATTTGGCCACTTTGCAAACGAACTCGGAATCAAGATTTTCTTTCTCCAATCTCTTTCAAATGATTTAAGAATGAGATTGACAAATTTTCCATAATTTTCGGAGTCCATTTGCTATTTTTCTCAAATTTTTCCAATTTTACCCTTTAACCTCCGAAACCCGGTTTTGCTCAAAACAAGTCCGATTTTCAGATTTTCTTCAATCTGAGCCTTGGGCCATCCTTTTTAATCATTCCTCATCCATTGGGGGCTTTGGTCTTACCAAGTCGGGCCATTTCTGTGATTCTTCCCGATTTCACCGAAATCCACTAAAAACCCTAATTCTCGGTTTTCTCCCGGATTGACTTTTTTTTCGGTTTTTCTTGCAAGTGACTTCTCCATTACCCGTATTCAGTGCTTATCTTTCATTTGGAACCTTCAATTTCGACCAGTTTGATCGTTTAAGCACTTTTCCCCAAATTTCTCAGATTAGGGTTTCCTTTCTACTGAATCTCCAAATCCCAACTTTCGAACTCCATATCTTTCAATGTAGTCCTCGGATTATCAAAATTCTTTCGCCATTTTTCAATTGAACTTAAAATCTTGATTTTGAAAGTGGGTTGACTTTTTCAGTAGTTGACTTTTTGGGGTTGACTTTTTCGGGGTTGACTTTTTCGAGGTTGACTTTTTTTCAAGTTTGACTTTTTGTGCTCGCCCTCTTAAACTAAGTCTTGGAGTACCACCTGCAGGATGAAAACAGTCTTTTTACACTTGGGAACATCAATATGGGAAGAAAACATACCTGTTTAGTGGTCCGGACAAAATTAGGTGTCTACAGCTGCCCCTCTTTGGCTATTGCTGAGAATCAGGAATCAGGCAAAGATAAACCGACACTAATTTTGTACGGTCAGTGACATCACATGTGAAGGAAAGGGAAAGGGGTTTCTTTTTCATTTTAATTTTTTTCATTTTCTCATTTTTTTCTTCTTTCTTTTTTTTTCTTTTTTCTTTTTTCCTTTTTTTTTATTTTTTTTTTATTTTTATTTTTTTTTATTTTTTTATTTTTTTTCTATTTTCTCTTTTTTCATTTTTTTTAAAAACAATAAATTGAAGATTTTGTCCTTAAATTGAATTCACTGCCTAAACAAGGCTCGATTCGTCTTAAGGGAATGAATTCGATTTCAAAAGAAAAATTTATGCTCGAAGGGCTTTAAAATTGGTGCCCGAAGGTCTTAAAATGGTGCCCGGAGGTCTTAAAAATTGGTGCCCGGAGGTCTTAAAAATTGGTGCCCGGAGGTCTTACCCCTGAAAAAAGTTATGCCCGGAGGTCTTAAAGATGTTGCCCGGAGGTCTTACCTGTGATTTGAAAAATTATGCCCGGAGGTCTTAAAAATTGGTGCCCGGAGGTCTTACCCCTGAAAAAATTATGCCCGGAGGTCTTAAAGATGTTGCCCAGAGGTCTTACCTATGATTTGAAAAAAATTATGCCCGGAGGTCTTAAAAATTAGTGCCCGGAGGTCTTACCCCTAAAAAAATAATGCCCGGAGGTCTTAAAGATGTTGCCCGGAGGTCTTACCTGTGATTTGAAAAATTATGCCCGGAGGTCTTAAAAATGGTGCCCATAGGCCTTACCCCTGAAAAAAAGAGTTATGCCCGGAGGTCTTAAAGATGTTGCCCGGAGGTCTTACCTGTGATTTGAAAAATTATGCCCGGAGGTCTTAAAATGGTGCCCGGAGGTCTTAAAAATTGGTGCCCGGAGGTCTTACCTGTGATTTGAAAAAAATGCGCTGTATGCGACTTTAAAAATGATGCCCGGAGGTTTTAAGAATGGTGCCCGGAGGCCTTACCCGTGATTTGGAAGAAATGCGCTGTATGCGACTTTAAAAATGATGCCCGGAGGTCTTAAGAATGGTGCCCGGAGGCCTTACCCATAATTTGGAAGAAATGCGCTGTATGCGACTTTAAAAATGATGCCCGAAGATCTTAAGAATGGTGCCCGGAGGCCTTGCCCATAATTTGGAAGAAATGCGCTGTACGCGACTTTAAAAATGATGCCCGGAGGTCTTAAGAATGGTGCCCGGAGGCCTTACCCGTGATTTGGAAGAAATGCGTTGTATGCGACTTTAAAAATGATGCCCGGAGGTCTTAAGAATGGTGCCCGGAGGCCTTACCCATAATTTGGAAGAAATGCGCTGTATGCGACTTTAAAAATGATGCCCGGAGGTCTTAAGAATGGTGCCCGGAGGCCTTACCCGTGATTTGGAAGAAATGCGCTGTATGCGACTTTAAAAATGATGCCCGGAGGTCTTAAGAATGGTGCCCGGAGGCCTTACCCATAATTTGGAAAAAATGCGCTGTATGCGACTTTAAAAATGATGCCTGGAGGTCTTAAGAATAGTGCCCGGAGGCCTTACCCCTGAAAAAAGTTATGCCCGGAGGTCTTAAAGATGTTGCCCGGAGGTCTTAAAGATATTCCCCGGAGGTCTTACCTGTGATTTGAAAAATTATGCCCGGAGGTCTTAAAAATGTTCTTTGAAGAATTGTTGAAAATTACCCTAACGATTTTGAGAAGATGCGAATGCTTTTTGATGCAGATGCAGGTGTTGAATAAGACACGAAATGACTTAAACTGGTGCAAATGTCTTTAATGCAAATGTAAATGACTTGGATTGATGCCCATGTTTCATGATGCAGATGCCCCTACTAATTGTGTTCATGTAACTGGTTTATGAATGGTGTAACTACAATTACCACACAGTAATGAAAATGCAATGATTCTAGAAATGATGCAATTGCTTGAGATGACACAAATACGAATTCCATGAAGAATGTAAATGTAAAGGTAAAATACAGATGCTTATGGAATAATGCCAATGCAAATACCCATGAATGATGCAAATGCTTGCCGACACTGTGCAGATGCAAAAGCTCGATAAAGAGATGAGTCCTCATGAGTGATGCAAGTGCCCCCGGCTGTTTTTCTAGACTTTGGCTTAGCCTTTCAAATTCATTTTTCCTCTTCAAATCAGAGTATATCTTCAATTCATTTTGGCTATTCTCTTTGCCCCAACAATTTTTCAAACTTTCATCAACAGAGATCTGAACCGGGTTCTATTTCTTCTTCTCATATCTGGAAGTCAAGACCTATCCTGGCAGTTCTACACCTTTGAGTTAGAAAAATCCTTGTCTCATGTCAACATCAAAATGGGTATTTCAAAAAAATCTTTTTATTTGTTTTCGCATTTTGAAAACTTCTGAACAAAAAATATTAACCCCACAATGTGTGATGTACAAATCTTTTGAAGACTGATGATCATTGTTAGAAATTTCTCTAAGTATCAATCTGGGTTTTTTCAACTGGATTGGCAAGGCTTGGTATAACAAGATTCTGGCTTTTCCAGGAAAACTTCATGACAAAAATGTATATCCCTTCTAGGCTCACAAATGGAACAGGTTTTATAAATCATGAATTCATTGAGAACCAAACAAATTCAACATTCTTTTAGTTTCCATATCAAGGCATTTTGTCAAGCATCAAGATTGGCTGGGATGTTTAAACCGGAAAGTTGATTTTGGAAGAAAAGAGTTTTAGTTTTTGAAATCAATCATCCGAATGAGAGTTGACACTTTGGGAGATTCAGGAATTCCTAGATGTTCCTTGATGACCACTTCTTTATGATGATCTTCTCTTTTGTGGCATCGACACTATCATAGATGGCATCCAAAATTCCCATCTTCCTCTAGACCGCCCATTTTTGGGTTTTCGCCCTAGAGTCCCATTCTTTCCATTTTTTTTTTGTTCATTGTTTTACCATGCACTTGAGAATTCTAAATTCTTCCTTAGTGAAATGATAATTCGATGAAACCTTTCAAATTAAATATTCATGCTTGATCAAAATGGACTTTTAAAGCATATAATGTAGGCCATAGCTCAGGGTTCAGAAAGAAAGGATAAATAGGCCCAAAATATGTGTTTGAGGGTAATCAGATCAAGGATCATTTCTTGAGGAGGATTCTCTTTGAAGCATTTGTCCCTTCTTGGACATTTCTTTCCTTTTGACTTTGCTCTTTTTCTTCCTTGCTCTTGGCTTTCAATTTGCCATGTCTTTCACACACATTTTCTTTTTCATTGTGTTTTTCTTTTGTTTTTCTTGGCTTCCATTTCACCATCTTTTTCTCTTCTTTTTCTTTGACAGAGTGAGCCCGTATTTATTCGGGGCTCCATTTGCTTTGTGTTTGTCCTTGAGCTATCACTCATTTCTCAATGATCTTTGAAAAGATCTTTCCTCGCATTTGCCCCCCAGTGTAGAGGGTAATCCTTGATCAGGGTTCAAAGAAGAAAGAATTCTTTTGGCTCTAAAGGGGTGACTATGGATAATTTCTTTTTGCGAAAGGGATATGAAAGATGGCCATTCCTCATGTCAAGCATTAATATTCTCATTGAAAAGCAATCCTCAGGGGAAATAGATATTCAGAATTTCATTTTGCACTTTGGAATCATCCGAATTCTCATATGCATGATATCATTATTTTTCTTTTTCTTTTTTTTCTTTTTTTTTGTTTTTTTTCGTCGCATGCCCCCAATGATTCATGCATTAGCCCATCCTTCTTCACTATGTATCCATCATTTCCACATATGATGCCCCAATTTGATTATCCATGCGAATTTGTATCAACGAGGAACATGGCAAGTCTAGGTCTGTTTTGAAAAGGCTGAGTTTCCAATCTGAGTTCTTTGAAGAGACAAGGAAAACATGACCCAAAAGCAGGTTTTCTCTGGGACAAGGGATAATCTAGTTTAATCATTGTGCCCCAAGGTGTCAATCATGAAGTGATGTCTGGGCAATTAGTGTTTTGTGGTCATTGGGAAAGGTCATGAATGGTTTTAGCACAATCCTGACACACACCAAATTATCAAAATCTGGATTCTTGAAAGAATGTCTCATTTGTTTGATTTTCAAGGAATTCAAAAAATTTCAAAAAGTTTGTTCCTTTGTTCATAGCCTAGACTAGGATTTACATCCTTGCTTATTTTGCAATGACAATGCTTCTCTTTTTTCATTCATTTTTCCTTGAAGCATTAGGTCTTTCAAGTGTTATTGATTCAAGGTTTAGGTATAGAGAAGCCCAAAAAAGAGGGGGATGGTGTTGGGTCATTTCTAACACTGATCATCAATCTTCTTGAGACTATCCATTATTAAAACTTCCTTAATGCTTGTTTTTGTAAATTCACGTTTATTTAAAACACAACAAACACAAAGCATTTAAAATTCATTTAATTCATGTAGATGTTAACATGAGACAAGTGCTTTCATCATCACAGTGTATAAAACTACATGCGTCAAAAATGCTCCTATTGACATCCTTCAAAGGTAGTAATTCTCCCCCTAAAACCCTGAAAGAAATTGATTTAGGGCTAAGTGGCCTTCCATTGATCGATAAGCTCCGGTGTCAAAATACCATCACGGATAAAACTTTCAATCATTTCCTTCAGTTGTCTGCATTTTTCAGTTGAATGCCCAACTACCCCTAGGTGATAATCACACTTGCTGTCAGGGTCATAACTCCTTGCTGATGGATTCAGAGCTATTTTCAAAGGCACCGGGGTAAGGTACTGATTCTTTATTAGTAATGGCAGTAAGTCAGGGATGGGGATTGGAATTCTTTCTTGATTTTCTCGCGGTCGTTTTCTAGAAGTAGGCCTCGTTGCAAGGGCTGGTATAGGATTAGGTGTTTGGGTAGGTAGGTAAGGATAAAGGCTTGGAGATACCTCAGTAGGGTAACATGATTGGTATGAGGGAATATGGGAATATGGGATGAAATCTTCCATAGTTTGGACATCTTCCTCTTTCTTTCTTGGTGCCTTATTTCTCTCGGTATTGGATGTTCCTTCTCTTTCAAGTTTCCCATTCTTGATAGCATTCTCAATCATCTCCCCTGAAATTACCATGTCCGCAAAATTCTTCGAAGCATTGCCGACAAGTCTGTCATAGTACGGGGCGTGCAGTGTATTCACAAAAAGGATAGTGATTTCCTTTTGTGTCAAGGGCGGTTGTATTTGGGCAGCCAGGCTCATCCACCGTTGTGCATATTCTTTGAAGCTCTCAGTAGCTTTTTTCTCCATATTTTGCAAAGTGAGACGATCAAGTGTCTTGTCGGTCATATGCTTGTACTGGTTTAGAAAAGCCCTAGCCAAATCATTCCAAGAGCGAATCTGATCCTTGCTCAACTGACTATACCACCTAATTGCGGACCCGCTGAGGCTATCCTGAAAGCAGTGAATTAAAAGCTTATCATTATCTATCTGACTTGTCATCTTTCGGCAGAATATAGTGATGTGGGCTGATGGATCGGTCGTCCCGTCATATTTCACAAAGTCAGGGATCTTGAACTTAGGAGGAATGACTAAATCGAGGACCAAGCATCGTTCTTTCGCCTCCACACTCCCGAATACATCTGTTCTTTCTATTGCCCGGAGCTTTTCATCTAACAACTGATATTTCCCTTGGGAATCTGCCAACTCAACCTCATTTACTGCAACCCTTTTCCACTTTGCCTGTTCAGCTAGATCATCTGAGTTTAGGACATTGACGAGGTTAACAGTGTTCTGGGAATCACTTATTATGACCTCATCCTGGCCCTTTTGTGCCTCTAACCCTTCTCCGGCGACAAAGTTTTCGGTGTATCCTTTTCCTTTGATTACGGCAGACATTAGCTCCATCAGTTTAGTCATCTGATCCTTAGATTCTGCTTGAGATTTTGCTAGCTGTTCTCGCAATTCTCTCTGTTCCCTTTCCATTTTTTCCATTCGGGCAACTTGTTCATCCTCCATAGCACCAGCCTGTATTAAAAGTGTACTCAGTGCTTCTTCTGATTTGAAATGGAAATTCTTTCAAAGACTCCTAAAGCCAAGCCAACTTCTATTCTATTTTCCCCAAAATGTATGTCATGATGAATGAGCCATGAATGCAATTTGATGCATGTGAAGCCTAAACAATATGATGTATGGACATGTATAATGGAAACATGCTGACCATATATGTAATAAATGCAATCACAATGCCAACATGTTGCAAACAAAGAATAAACAAATCAACACATGGATATATGCAATGACTGATCATGTGCATTTCAGCATATTTCCCAATGAATGTTCATATGTTCTATGAATGCAACATAGTGTCAATTATGATACATGCAAACAATGAATGATTGATACAGAGTATATACAAAGAAAATCATACTAACCATGTGTGTCATGAATGTGACCTAATGCTAATCATGATGTATGTAATAAGCAAATTAATGCATAGATATATACAGAAAAATCATGCTGATTACGAATGCATGAATGCAACCTGACAAATAATTGATGGGATGCAAAATGCAAAGGGGGAGATATCACGGAGGAAATAAGAATCGGAGGAACTTAATCATCAACCTCTCATTAATTTGAAACATAATCAATTCATTCCCACATCAACATTCACAATGGTATAAACCATGTTTTACAAAATTTGAACAGTGGTTAAGACTGTCCTTACAAGCACTTTATTCTTCCTAGCATCCTAAGGCTATAAGAGCCGGCTACTGAAAAAGTGAAATCCTATTACATCATATAAGACCGAAGTCTTTCCACCTCAATGATGTAAATCTCCCAATCCTAATGACGCTTTCCTAGTCCTCTATCAATCAGTGTCGTGGGATCCAACCACTTGGCATCTATGAGAGCTTGCACTTTCCTTTTGACTGATATACAATCTTCGATGCTATGGCCAACAATTCCACAGTGATAATCACATCTTTCATTTGGATTATACCACATTGGATATGGTGGTAACAGGGGTTTCAATGGGACACAGGCAACCATGTGATTTTGGATCAGTATAGGGAGGAGCTCTTGGTAGCTGATTGGAATGGGATCAAAATGCATTTGGGTCTTATTCTGGGATCGTTTCTTAGTCACACATGGCCTAGGAGTTGGGGCACTTGGTGGTAGCACTAAGGTTCGAACCGGAGTGTTTACATGGGGATGTGGCGGAATAGCATGGTAAGGGTATGGATTTGGACACGGGGCCTTTGGAGATTGTACATAGCTCGAGGTTCCTATCTCAGGTACTGGATAAGGTGATTGATGAGGGAAATAGTATGAACTGGTAGTTGGTAACGATGGAGTCGGATTCAGGAATCCCGTAGTGGTCGTCCCAATGGACGATTGGACCATAGTAGGGTGGGGATACTGGTTTGGACCTAGAACAGTTTGCAGGTATGGTACTGGATTCGAGGTTTCTGTCTTTGGTATCAGGCTTTCAGGTTTAATTATTTTCATGATTTTGTCCACAATTTCATCAGGATTGCAACCTTTGTGGCATTGACAAGTGCAGGATCCAGCAAGGATTGTATGTTCTGGACCTAATGGTTTTGGTTGATCCGAAGATGATGCGAAGCCCTGAGAAAGTTCACCTTTACTGTTACCCATATCCTCAACCATTTTCAGCAATTTGGCAAGTTGTTCCTTCACCTCTCGGATTTCATGTCCGTATTCATCTTGATTGCGTTCCAAAGCACCCAATCGTTTCTCCGATTCATTCCTCATATCTCGAACCCCTTTCATGCAAATGAAAATGTCATGAGATTAAGATTATGAATGTACACGCTCTATTCCTATGTGCATGAATAAATTGATGATTAATGCATGAACATATACAGAGAAATTATGATGACTATGTATGCTATGGATGCAATTTAATGCCAGGTATATACAGATAATGACTATGCATGTCATAAACGTGTCCTACAATGAATGACCATGCATGCTATGATGTCAAAATGATACATGCTAAGAATAAATGAATTAATACAAAGGTAGGTACAAAGAATGACCATGTATATCACAAATGTATTCTACAATGAATAATCATGCATGTTATGACTGTAACACGATGTCAAAATGACACAAATAAATTAACCAATGATTACACGAAATTGGTGGGACCTAAATCTTGATTATTCAAAAATCTCATTATGCAAGATTTGCCTCCTAATTTATGATTTTTTTTTTAACATGCTTTTTTTTGTGTTTTTTTTTTTATTTATGAAAAACCAATCACATTATTTTCAAAAGAATTTCAGGGTGGATCCCACTATGGTACCATATGCAAATGTTCATGTGACACTACCGGTTTTATGAAATCATCAAATGAAATTACCAACTGTTTATTGCAAAGAATGAGATCAATAACACAACCAAAAATGTACATGCTCTATTCACACATGTATGAAATGTGCAACATGCAAAATGCTTGAAAAAAGATTTTTTTTTTTTTTTTTTTAAAAAAAAAAAAAGCTAATGAACATCTGCCCCAGCAATATCTGCTTATTTAGGCATCACGATGTCTTCGAGGCGGAGTATCACATTTATTACGGGCGATGTACGTACATCGTTGCCCGATCTACCACATTTATTCGGAGTGTAAAATAGGTAACAAAAGGTTTAGAACTGTCCATCTATGTGTTCCTATTTTCGGTATATCTAACGGAAATCCGGCATGGCTTCGCCTAGGTTCACTATATGAGGGTGAATCGGTTCTAAGGCTCCGAATTGTTCCTCACTGTCGCCGGTGAAGGCTAGTAAGGCACCCCGATAAAAGCGGGTTCAATTCGTTAGAGTATATTTTCCTATGCCCATGCGGAGGATCATCACGAAGGCATTAGGTACTTTATACTCCGAAAGTGTTTCACTAGCCCATACGGAGGATCAATCACGAAGGCGTAGTTACTTTACTCCCACTTAAAAGGACGGAACCCGGGTATAGGATTCATGTTATGCAAATGCACGTGTAGTGTGTGTGGAGGAATAATAAACCTTTCACCACCTATTCTACAAACCTTATTCTAAATGCCCTAGCAATTAAAACATTCAAGAATAGTGTAACGCATTAACCAACAAGCAATTATAATATACAACCTTAAATAACTAGAGAACAAAAATAAAATGCATGCACATGAGTATGAACATATTTAAAAACAATTTATTATTTTCAAAATTCTCCTTATTAAAAAAATGTGGGAATTAAAATCAAATACCAATTAAACCAACAAAACCGAGACTTTGATAACACACGACTAATTCTAGGCCTGACTCTCTAATATGTCCCCAGTGGAGTCGCCAAGCTGTCGCAACCTAAAAAAAAATAACGACGAAGTCTCATCGCAAGACTTTATTATTCGTTAGGCGTGACATTAAAAAAAAATCGAGGAAAAGTCGACTTAATTCCTCTAGAAATGAAGGTTTTGAAAATGACCTTAAAAAAGACATGGAGTCGCCACCAATCTTTTTTAGCTAGGTGCGATCGGCCACCTATTAAAACCGGTTTTATAAAATATTTTAAAAATTAATTAAAACATTTTAAAAACCAATTTCAAGTCTGCGTTTTAAACCAGAGAAATCAAAGAAGCGGGTTCGGGAGTCGGTTACGTGCGGGGAAGGATTAGCACCCCCACAACGCCCGTATAAATCGGTACCTTATTAATTGTGTGTTATCTCAAGTCTCGGTAAAAGTTGGTTTTAAATTTAGTATTTCAAATTAATTCCCAATTTAAAGAAAAATAATTTCATTTTTTTTATTGAAAATGATCCAGAATTTATAAATTCAAAATTTTCCTATATTCCCCAACAAACGTGGCAAAATATAGAAATTTTTATTAGTTTTGGAAAACTTTCCGAATCATTCTCTTTTTTGAAAGAAATATATTCCTTTATTAATGATAATTGATGATATTCCCTCCAGCAAACCCGGTAGAGAACTCATGAATTATTTTAACTCGGGAATATCTTTATTTTTATTGAAAACCATTATCTTTTGAAAACATTTAAAATAAATGAATACGTATATGCTAAATAAAGATAACTAAATAAAAGCATAAGATATCATGAAATATTCGAAACCATATAATAAACCATGTAACATCAAAAAATATAAATCAAAATAACAACAATATCATAGAAATTATTATAGCAAGAATCACATATTATATAAAATGCATGAATATAAAAATGCAATGCATGAAATGTATTTTTTTCCTTTAATTAAGGAAATCCGTATATCTAAAAAGATATCCGGCTACCTTAGGAAAATATGTCAAATTAAATATTCTAAAACCAAAATACTTTGTGATTGTTTGAAAACAATTTTGAAAAGCTTGAATTAAAAATAAAAACTGGGCTAATTTCTTTAAAATGGCTCTAATTTCCTAAGTTTAAAAAATCCGGACTTGACTACCCTTAACCCGGGACTTGAAAAACCATTTTTAGAGTTTGAAAAGGCTTAGAAATTACCCTAAGTCAGTAGCTAACCCTTCTAATCAGCCCACTCTAAGTAAATTAACCAAAACAGAAAATTGTTTTTTTTTTTAAATTCAATTCTGACTCCACTGTCCAGTTTTAATCCACGAATTTTTATCCTATTTTTAAAAATTCCAAAAATTCTAAAAAAAATACTGGAAACTCAGAACATGTAAAACTACACGAAAAAAAATCGGCTTAATTTTCGAATCAAAGATGAATTCCCAGAAAAATCAGAGATGTACGAGTTTTTGGAGGAGAAAAAACTGCTTTGTTTTTCTTTAAATTCAATTCTGACTCCACTGTCCAGTTTTAATCCACGATTTTTTACCCTATTTTAAAAAATTCCAAAAATTCTGAAAAAAATACTGGAGACTCACGACATTTAAAACTACACGAGAAAAAATCGGCTTAATTTTTTGATCAAAGATGAATTCCCAGAAAAATCAGAGATGTACGAGTTTTTGGAGGAGAAAAAACTGCTTTGTTTTTCTTTAAATTCAATCCTGACTCCACTGTCCAGTTTTAATCCACGATTTTTTACCCTATTTTTAAAAATTCCAAAAATTCTAAAAAACATACTGGAGACTCAGGACATATAAAACTACATGAGAAAAAATTGGCTTAATTTTCTGATCAAAGATGAATTCCCAGAAAAATCGGAGATGTACGAGTTTTGGGTGGAAAAAAAAAACTGCTTTGCCAACACATTTTTTTTGTCTTTGATAAAATCATTTAAAAATAAAAATAAAAATATTTGAAACTCATAAAATGACTTGAAAGCAGTAGCTAGGACTTTTTGAAAGTTAGATAAAAATTGGCTAAGTAAAAAAAATCACAAAGGTACAATAATCAATTTGACAAACTTAATTTTCCACAAGTGTGCTCAAGAGAGCATGACTTTGAACCATTAATTGGCTCAAGTCATTATTCAAGTGGCATGAACATGAAATGCATGAAACAATGCAGCAAACATAATGCATGAAATGCATGGATCTAAACCTAAATGTAAGGAAAATGCATGACATAAATAATATGGCCTAGACCTAACATGAACTTGCATGGCATTTAATGTAACCTAGACCTAAGACATGCATGGCATTTTCACAAACACAAGGCATGCTTAATTCAAAAATCCAACCAAATATCATGCAAATGCAAAAACCTAACAACTAGCATGACAAAAAATACAACACACAATGCAAAACACATGGAGTAGCCAAATGGCCCCAAGCTCCAACAAGCATGGCATTTTCACAAACACTTGGTATGCTAGCATGAAAAACTAAGTCATAACACAAAAATCACACAAGCATTTTCACAAACACCTAATATACCAAATCTAAAACATGCTCACTAAGATATAAAACAAGAATCATGCAAAGAATCACACAAGCATTTTCACAAACACTTAATATGCTAACTCTAAAACATGCTCAAATTTAAACAACATGAAAACAGAAAATTAAAAATGCAAAAACATGATATCTAAGACATAAATGGCAACAAACAAAGCAACCAAATTAAATATAACTTAAGAACATGAAATAACATAATATTTAAAACATCAAAAATAAAGAAAATAGCATAAACAATATGGTAAAATGAATCAAAAACAACAACTTAAAATAAATAATGTAGGCCATTTGGCCATGGTGAGTTTATTATAAAAACAAAATGTAAAAAAAATATACTTAAGAAAGGAAATGAAGGAAGAACAAGAAACATTATTTTAAAATGAAAACTCACCAAGTAGAGATTAAAAGAGCAAAAAATAAGAATAGAAAATGAAAGTGCAAGAGTTGGTGCTCAAGAGCAACCTCAAGAAGCTAATATTTCAAGCTTTTCTCTTCAAACTTTCCTTTTTTTCTAAACTTTTCTTTTTTGCTCTCAACCAAGAAGATAAAAAACTAAGAAAAACTAAGAGAAATCAGCCAAAATGGAAAAGAAAAAACAAAATCTGCCTCCCTCCCCTTAGGGCTAGCCTTAATGCATGGTTATATAGCCTCCAAGATGTTGTCATTTTTGTGTAACCTAATTTCCATCAAATGGCCAATAATTCAAGATGAAAAGTCATGAAATTACCACCTTTAGATTAGCATCTCAGCCCTCTCAAATTACAGCTATGCAAAAATAATGTTGACATCTTTCTTAACCTATGTGGTTTAATCATCATGGCTTGATCAAAGAGAATGGTTAACTAACTCTTGATTTTTAACCACTTGATTAAAAAAAAAATTAGAAGCTTCCTCCTTTCTTTGGGCTTGGGCATGCCAGCACTTCTCTTTTCCAGCCCAACTCTGATTTTTTTGAAGGGCCAAAAAAGCCCTTTTCGGTTGCTTGGGTGAAATGACCATTTTGCCCCCCGGATGCAAATAAATATCAAACGGACTCCAAATTCAATTTTTCTTTTTTTAATACTTCCAAAATAATAAAATATTGAGTTCTGGAAGTTTTCAAAATTATCCGAGTCCGTTTTCTATTTATTTGGATTTTTTCTTCCCAAAAATGCCCTTTTATGCCCCTACATTTTACCATTTTTTAAACGAGCTCCAAATCAAGATTTTTCTTCACCAATCTCTTCAAAATAATTAAAAAGTGTGATCTGGAAGTTTTCATAATTTTTGGAGCTCATTTGGTATTTTTTTGGGATTTATCGGCTTGAATTACTGCATAGGAGGCCCGGGATTTGGCCATTTTGCAAACGAACTCAGAATCAAGATTTTCTTTCGCCAATCTCTTCCAAATAATTTAAAAATGAGATTTGCCAAATTTCAGAATTTTTGGAGTCCATTTGCTATTTTTCCGGGATTTATCTTTTTGAATTACTGCATAAGAAGCCCGGGATTTGGCCACTTTGCAAACGAACTCGGAATCAAGATTTTCTTTCTCCAATCTCTTTCAAATGATTTAAGAATGAGATTGACAAATTTTCCATAATTTTCGGAGTCCATTTGCTATTTTTCTCAAATTTTTCCAATTTTACCCTTTAACCTCCGAAACCCGGTTTTGCTCAAAACAAGTCCGATTTTCAGATTTTCTTCAATCTGAGCCTTGGGCCATCCTTTTTAATCATTCCTCATCCATTGGGGGCTTTGGTCTTACCAAGTCGGGCCATTTCTGTGATTCTTCCCGATTTCACCGAAATCCACTAAAAACCCTAATTCTCGGTTTTCTCCCGGATTGACTTTTTTTTCGGTTTTTCTTGCAAGTGACTTCTCCATTACCCGTATTCAGTGCTTATCTTTCATTTGGAACCTTCAATTTCGACCAGTTTGATCGTTTAAGCACTTTTCCCCAAATTTCTCAGATTAGGGTTTCCTTTCTACTGAATCTCCAAATCCCAACTTTCGAACTCCATATCTTTCAATGTAGTCCTCGGATTATCAAAATTCTTTCGCCATTTTTCAATTGAACTTAAAATCTTGATTTTGAAAGTGGGTTGACTTTTTCAGTAGTTGACTTTTTGGGGTTGACTTTTTCGGGGTTGACTTTTTCGGGGTTGACTTTTTTTCAAGTTTGACTTTTTGTGCTCGCCCTCTTAAACTAAGTCTTGGAGTACCACCTGCAGGATGAAAACAGTCTTTTTACACTTGGGAACATCAATATGGGAAGAAAACATACCTGTTTAGTGGTCCGGACAAAATTAGGTGTCTACAATAGACCTATTTAAAAATTGGGCCTAAGATAGGATTTCAAATTTGGGTCGGTTTGACTTAGCTCAAATTACTATTTAATAAATATAAATATTTTTATTTAAATTTAATTATAAAATATATAAATATTAATATAAAATAAAATAAAATAATTTTTTTTATTTTGTAATATCTTTTGAACAGTAATTTAGTTTTTTTGGTTCCGATAGATCAAGTCTTAAATAAGCAAATTTTTTTGTTAATCGAACCTAACTTGGCTCGACTCGATCTATGGACAGATCTATCTAACCATCAAGCCACCTATTTGGAAGCAAAAATCCAAACTCAGCCTAGTTCATCCATTTAACTATTATCTTATTGTTCAAATAATAAAAATATTATTTTATATTGATATTTAATACTTTAAATATATTTTAAAGTTAAATATTAATAAAATAATTTAATATGATCGGGTCTAGAAGAGTCTATGGATAGAGTTGAGCTCGGTTGACATTTTAAATTACTTATCCAAAATCCGACCAGCTTCAAAGCCCATTTAGATTCATTTTATTTAAATTTATTATTAAAATTACATATAGTTTTTGATTAAAATTAAATAAAAATTAATTATTTAATAATAAAATATACTTATGCGGAGTCGGGTTGGGCTTAGTCATGAATTAATTCATAAACAGATATAATTGAGTTGGGCTAAGCAAGACTCAGACCTACAAACTATGGCAAACCTAGTTCAAATCATGCCAAACTTGTGGGACTAGGCCCGACCCTTGGACATGATCATAAAGCAATATGAATAAAATCAGTCAAATTAAGAAACTAGCTTTGCAATAAAACAACAAATCTTCAAAACAATTTATTATAAACGTGTTTGTGTAAATCAGTCAAAATAAGAAATTAGCTTTGTAATATCATATTAATTTAAAATTTTATGTGCACGACGAATATAATTATATTATTAAATTTAACGATAAATTTATTAAAATATTAATCATATATGAGATCATAAAAACATGTAAAAGTAATTAATTTTACACAAATATAAATATATTGATCTCTCCTCTATTTATATATATATATATGATTAGGGATATATATATATTAGTGTAAAATTAAATTAATTTTACATACTTTCAAATTTTTATACGGTTTATATTTTAATAAACCAACCGTTAGATTTAACAATATAATTCAAATCGATTTGATATCTCTATTATATCGATCTAGAATACTGTTTTTTAATATATATTTAACGGTTGAAATTTTTTATATCAAATTAATTAGTTAAAAATTTTAATTTACTCAAAATTTGATGTACATAATTTACGTGAATAAAATATGATCGAATTAAACAAATATAATAAAAGTGAATAACTGTGTTTAAACACAACGTCTTAAGACAAACAAGGATTTGAAATTGAAAGAGCCATCAACAACCAAATAAATCCCAAAATTTTGGAAGAAGTGTGAAAAAAATTAATAACAACAGCACCATGATTCACGTGGTAGTGAAGGAAATAAAATATATTTTATTTGAAAAATAAAATTATATCCGATTGGAAAAAAATGAAATAAAATTTGAGGGAGGGCAAAAAGGTAGGAACTTTGAAAATGAGAACTGTGAGAATCGTATGGGATAACGTTAACTTTTAAGACAATTATAAAAAAGGTTTATAATGAAAATATATTTTGAGTTATTGTTACAATAAAAACTTTATTAAAAATTAATTAAATAAAATATTATCATTTATTTATGGATCAAACTATTTATAAAGTTTATCAGTTTGGTCAATTCAAGAATAAATTTATTAGGCTCGAGCCAATTTATAATATTATTTTATTAAAAAAATACATTTTTATTTTAATAAACTTATCACATGTAAGTCTAGTAATTCGTATATTCGTATTATGTTCGTGTTATTTCTCGTGTTATAATCGTGTTTATGCTGTTATATATATTTATATAAATTTTGACACCTTAATAATTCATGTTATATAAATTTTCACACCTTAATAAAGTTTGGACTCAACTTGATATATTATTTATTTATAAATAATTATTTTAATTAATTTTATTGAAGAAGTATATTTAAAAATATTAAAATATTAATATTCAACTAATTTTATATTTTAAATAAAACTTTTGCAATATTAAAAAAATTTAATATTAATATACACATATTTTTTAATATTTCAAATTGTATTATTATTATTATAATTATATACTAATATTTGAGTACTAAATCTAATTATTAATAATAGATCTATTTTTAAGATGATTTTAATATTATTCCTTTGATACCAAGATAACAAGATCGACACTCTTGGTATCATACAAAAATGATGAATGGGACAAGCAGTAGTAGAGTGATTGAACATGTTTTTCTTTTTTCTGCTGCAATTTAATCTTATGAATCTTCTATTCATAAATATTTCCAAGATTGCTAAGAAAGATGATAAAGAATGATTTATGTATTCGGGTTGGGTATTTTTTGAGTCGCTTTTGTGTATGGTTGTGAAATGTTAAAATGAAGTTACATAATCTTTCAAAAAGAAAGAAAGATGATTTTAATATAATTTAAATTATTTCTAAAATATCATATTTAATTTTCTTTTAATAATTTTTTTTTGTCATGATACATATTAATAAATATGTTTTAATTATTAATCTTTTTTATATTATATATATTATGTAATTTATATCATACAAAAAAAAATATTTATAATATTATAATGTAAATATAAAAAAAATATGATTTTAAGCTAGGTTACTCATTTATAAATATAGTCAGACCTGTGCAGAATTTGGGACTCATATTTTGAACCGGATTTGATTTGAGCAAGTATATATAATAATATCATATTTAAACTCGGCTCGAACCCGATTCAATCCGACTCATAGACACCTCTCTTACAATCCTAACATGTTCATATAACTTTTTTTTTGCAAAAAAAATAAAATAAAAAACATAATATTTTTTATTTACTCTGTAATATTTTTTATTTTTTTATTAAATTTAAAATATAAATAACTTAACATGATAAAAAAAATTGTTCTTTGAAAAAGAAAGCATGACTGTAAATAATTTTTATTAAGTTTTAACATGATATTTTTTTAATTGATAAATAGTTTTTGTTTTGTTAATTTTTTTATAATTCTCCTTTAGGAGAAATTGAGCAGAAAAAAAAATTTATGGCTATGATTGTTATTGTGAAATTTAAAGATTGAGATTTAAATGATTCTCACGATTTTCATTAAAAAAAAATTTCATTATAATTGTCACCTAAAAAAAGTGAAGGAAATGATGTGACCCTCACCTAACTTTTTTTTTTTTCCTCGAAATGGCGTCAGCTAAGCTAAGCTAAGGCTAATCCCTTCTCTCCTCCTTTTGCCTCCCCAATCCATCCCCATGAATACAAAGATTCCAACTGTCTGACTCTTTACATAAAAAATCAATAAATGAAATAAATATTGGGGGAAATGAAGATAAAATAAAGATGACTACGCCCGTTCGGGCGAGGTCATGGACTCATGGCTTGGTTTTTTTTTCTTCACTTTCTTTTTCTACTTTATTAAATGTCATAGTCTTAAAGTTAAAGGACAAAAGGAAAAACAACAAAATATTGATTTTTTTGGTACTCATTAATATTAAACATCTTGCAATTTTTTTATTTGAAAATAAAAAAAAAGATTTTCTAACTAGTACTTTTAATATTTTTTTAAAAATTAATTAATATATTATTTATAATAATAATATTATATTAAATGTAAAAGTTAATAATTTTATTCATTATTTTTAATATATTAATTGGGCTTTTTTATTAGAATATAGCCAAAAAAAATTTTTTTTACCAAATTACCGTTACTTTTTGATTATTTCTCAAAATACGGACCTTTTTTTTTCAGCTGGGAAATCGCCATCCCCCATGGCGATTTCCCAGAGTATTTTTTTGCAAATTTGTAAAAAACACCAAGGGAAATCGCCATGGGGGCGATTTCCCTTGGTATTTTTTTGCATTTGAAAAATACCAAGGGAAATCGCCATGGGGGTGGCGATTTCCTTCACGTATATATTTTTTTTCAATTCTTAGGAAAATTTAAAAAACATGACTCAATAGTAAATTTATTGTGAAATGATATAATGAATAAAAGTTATTTGAAAAAAAAAATGAATAATTAAAAATTATTATAAAAAATATTATAAAGACAAAATTACTATTAATGAAAAAACTTATTTTTTTTTCTTTCATTAAGGAAATATTATTTTTTAAAAATTTTAATTGAAAATAAATTTAAAAATTAAATATTTAAATAAAAAAAGTAAATAAAAAATTAATTTTTTTTTAAAATTTAAAATTTTTATTTTCAGAATATTTATTTTTTAATTAAAAATTAAATTAAAAAATAAAAGAAAAAGGGAAGAGAAGAGAAGGTTTTTTTATCAAGGATAATTTTGTCTTTACAATATCCTTTATAGAGGTGCTCATGGGACGGACCGGGCCGCGGCCCGTATTTTTTTTCTTTTCTGCCCAGGCCCGCCCGTTTAAGCCCGAATCACTGTTCATTGGAATAAAAAAATAATTTTTTTATTTTTTTAATTAAAATTAAATAAAATAATATTATTATAATAAAAATCACTGTTCCGGGCCGGGCCGGCCCGGAACATAAATTATCTTGCCCGGGCCCGGCCCAATACGGTCCGAGCCTGCCGGGCTGCCCGGCCCGTGAGCAGGTCTAATCCTTTATAATAATTTCTAATTATTCATTTCTCTTTTTCAAATAACTTTTATTCATTATACCCTTTCACAATAAATTCACTATTGAGTCATGTTTTTTAAATTTTCCTAAGAATTGAAAAAAAAATATATATATACATGAAGGGAAATCGCCACCCCCCATGGCGATTTCCCTTCATGTTTTTAGCAGCTAAAAATACCAAGGGAAATCGCCATGGGGGTGGCGATTTCCCTTGGTATTTTTTTGCAAAATTTGCAAAAAAACACGCTGGGAAATCGCCATGGGGGATGGCGATTTCCCAGCTGAAAAAAAAAAGTCCGTATTTTGGGAAATAATCAAAAAATAACGGTAATTTGATAAATTTTTTTTTTTGGCTATATTGTAATAAAAAAGCCTATTAATTGAAGATATTATTATATTTAATAATTTTAAAAAATGCTCTTAAATCACTTGTTAACAAAATCAAATGAAAAATTCAAACTTTACTCTTTACATAAAAAATTAATAAATTAAATAAATATTCAAATGTATCTGTACAACCCTTTTATCAACCGGTTTGTATAAAAAAAACAAAATCTTTGAATTTTATTATTTTATTTAAATAAATTCATATACTTTTATTATATCTAATCTAAATAAATTTTTAATTTACACTCAAATTAATTTTTGACCTTTAATTTATATTTAAATAAGTTATTAATATAAATCAAATTTTCAGTTAAAATAAAAATTTATTTGGATAAAAATAAAAATATAAAAACTTATTTATATATAATAAAAATATAAAAACTTATTTTAAAAAATTAAAAATAATTCAGAATTCTTTTTAATATTTTAACCATTTTATTAGTAACCTTGAGAAACAAATAACTTTTAAGCCTAACTTGGTGGATTTGAAATCAGCCCAAAATAAAAAATAAATCATGTGCATTGGGCTACTTCAGTACTTTGGCACTGTCAGCTTCTATTAATTCTTTTGGCTTCTTTTTCCGCATGGAACAGGAACAATTAAAAAAAAAATTGATATCTCATGTGATGTCCCTAATTTGAAAAATAGAAATCTTGTTCAGAAAATCACATTTTCATATTATAAAATATTAGTATATGACAAAATAGTGTGATTTAGGTTGACCTGCAAACATAATAATCAACATCGGCATCCTAACCTAGTTATAGTAGGAGTAGGATTTGCTGAACTAATCCCACTGATGCTGCCTTTCCTATATAGAATGATTATCTCGATAAATGAATATCCGATAATATTTTTAAATGTTAATAATATTATTTTATAAAAAATTTAGTGTATATGCAAAAAAATGCAAATCATTTTGTCAGCACTGCTAGCAGCCACCTTGCCACATAGACAACAACAACACCACGATAGCAAAAGGTCGTTTATAAATATTCACATGATGGTTAGAAAATTAGAATCTAAACTGTGGTTGATATCGTATCGATATCGATCATATCGATTGATACGTATCGTTTTCAAAATAAATTAAAATGATATCAATTTTACTGTATCGACTCGTACCAATCGTATTGATCAGTATCGATCAATATTGGTACGTATCGACCTGTACCGGTTGATAGAAGATTTTAATTTTAAAATTTTTTTTATAAAAAAATCACTTATTTGATTTTTTAAACCAATTTTAATATTTCTTGTGTCATAATTATTTTTATTTCTTTTGTAATTACATTTAAAAATAAAATATATTTATTAAATTAATCTATTGAACATAATTAATCATAATTTATTATATTTTTTAATATTTATTTTACTTATTTGATGTTTAAAAATTTTAGATATTAAATATTTAAAATTTATATTTGCATAAAAACATATATATGTATGTAATGAATATATACTTGCATGTGTATATAATATATATTTTGTAAATAACTTGAAAATAGACTATATATAAATTTATGAAAAAATATTTGAAAAATATCGGTAAATCTAAAACGGTATGTCAAAAACACATCGATATCGATACGTATCAATATCAAAATAAAAACGATACATCTACCAATATAATACTGACTATCTTAATATTAGAAAATTATAATCTAAACTCTCCATCATTACTGAATTTGGGACCTTGATTTCTTCTTCGACTCTCCACCTAGCCCTGGCTTTGAGTTTGACACACAGCCAAAGCAAATATAAGACGGAGCATTTTGTGAAGAGCTAGATGAGAGAATTGCAAAGAAGAGCAGCTAACTAGTGGATATGAAGTCAAATCAGAGATTTAAATTATGATTATTAATGCGTTTTTATCGTATCATGTTTAGTGCAATTATGAATATAACGGATATTCTATCATAATTTATCGTAAAATATAATAATTATAATCATAAAAATTTATTTTAATAATTTTTAAAATAATTTAAGACATTTTATGATCTTATATTTATTAAAAAAATATATTTACAAAATATATGTAATTCACGTTTGTGAATTTAATCATTATATATCGTTACGATAAAATATTAATTATAAAAAAAAAAAAAAAAAACTGAAATTATAAAATAATGACTTTAAAATGACATCATATAATCACTATTTAAATCCTTTATCTATATAAAAAATTTCAGGTCATCTTTCCAAACCGTGAGCCCCCACCTTTGATTCAGATTGTTGTCTGTTGGTTCTGCAGCAACAATAAATTGGCAGCTCAATAGTTTCCAGCAGATTTATGATAATAGTAATGAGCTATATATATCTGTCAGGTCTTAGCTAAAGGCTAAGTTGGAGGAGGGTAAACTGTCTTGTTCAGAATCAGAAGCATACATAAGTGGCGAGGCATGTGGTCTCAGAGAAGGGCAACATTGAGCAAATCAGTCCCATAGCTCTCAGCTCAGCAAAAGGTCCACAGCACTGCAGAGAGAACTATTGGTGGGACACAGGCAACTATTAGTTAATCCCTGGCACCACCTCCAGTCCAGTCTAAACGCATTTGCCACTTCGGAATTTCCCTCACATCTAAGTCACTTTTTCATGAGAGACTACATTCAGCACTAGATTCCACAGAGAGAGAGAGAGAGAGACTGCATATTTATTACTATTAATTATATATATATATATATTTTTTGTGGTTGTCAATTGTCATATCTTATGGGTTAGAATGGAGATATAAACGAAACATTTGTACTCACAAGTTATTCGAGTTCAGTTTGAAAAAAATTTGAATTCGGCTCGATCATTGTCGAGTCGAGCTTGAGCACAAATAATCGAGTTTGAAGTCAAGTATGACAATCAAGCTCATTTTTTACTAAGTAAACGAGCTTAATTGAACCTAATCGAGCAAGCTCGAGTAGTTCAATTTTTATTTCAAATCGAGCTCGAGTTTTAAAAACAAAACTCGATCGAACTCGAGTCGAGTTTCGAATTTCAAATTTCGAAGAACTCGAACTCAAACTTCTTACAGCTCGAACTCGGCTCGTCTCAAAGTCAGGATACTCTTTTTACTAGTGTATAATTTCTTTTCTCATTTTTCCTTCTCTAACTTTCTCCTTCAAAAGCAGAGGACAAAAATATTTTACTCAGGCTTCATTTGGCACACCAGTTGGTCACTGTTCAGTGAGTTTTGGAGCCAACTGGTGTGCCAAACTCACTCACCCACCGTGCCATTCCTCCAACTGGAGTTTTTTTTTTTTTTTCTTACCTTTTTCTTTCATTTTTGTTTAAAATTATTTATTTATTTAAAATGATAAATAAATATATATAATTATATAAAAATAATCTTTTTATTTTACAAATTTTTTTTAAATTTATTTTTTATTTTACTAAATTTTTTTAATTCATTTTTATTTAAAAAAGTTAAATTATTTTTTTTATTTTATTAATCTTTATTTAATAATTTTAAACTTATTTATTCATTTAATATATTAAATAAATTTATATATTTATATAGCTATTAGTTAATTAATTAAAATATTTATTTAAATATATAAAATAATATATGTTTAATTTTTAAATTTTAAACATAATTAAAAATATATAAAGATAATTTATCAAGACATTCTTATATTAATGTCCTTAGTAGTCATTTTCATTCTCATCTCACCGCCACCGCTGCTTTTACATCCAAACGCCTATCCCATTATTGATTTTAATCTCAATATTCAGTCTCACCTCTACAATAACTAATCTCACCGCCACCGTTGTTTTTAATCTCACCGTTCATCCAAATGGACCCTTAGAGCTGATAATTTTTCAACACGATATAATTATACGATATGTAAAAATAATTAAATATGAATATACGAATGTGTCAAAATTTATATAACACAAATTATTCACATATCAAAATCTATATAAATATATAACAATTTAAACAAGATTATAAAATAAAAAATAACACAAATATTATATGATACTCGAAATACCAAATCTAATTACTTGAGCCCTGCAAGTTTGTGCTGCCAACTTTGCTGCTCCATATTTTCTTGCATTTAGATACAGCATCAGCTCATTTATCCTTTTCTTTTTTATCATTTTCAGGGTAGCCCAAAAAAACAAAGAGATAGCTAGTCAAAGATACAAAGAATAGAAGTAATTTTTAAAAGTCTCCTAGTGCATGGTAAATTTTGTTTTTTACGAAATTACATATACAAGCAAAAATTTTAGTCACAATCAACATATATGACGTGTACATAGATGGATTGGATTCAAATAGAAAAAAAATGTTTTTCCAAGCTTAGTCCATCCGAAAACTCATTTTATTATTAAAAATATATTAAAATATTAAAAAATTATTTATATATTAATAATTAAATTTAAATAATTTTTTATTATTTGAATAATAGTTTAAATCGAATTAGATCAGATCAATCTAGATTATCAAAAATTTATTTCAAATTTGATTTAATTCAAACTAAGTTTATTGGATCGGATGAATAATTCGATCCGTGAATAAATCTAATAACGAGTATAATATGAAGCCTATAAACCAAGTAATTAAATAGCAAATCATCATACATAGTGAAACTTGAACTTAGATAAAAAAAAAAGTTTGTGTCAACGAGATCCTGTTCCATCAAATGTGGATGTGCCCAATTATATGTTAGTTTGTTAATTGTTGGTTGTTGATTTGGTTAATTTGTTTATTATATTTTTATCGTATATTAAAACTTATTTAATTATTATAATTTTTACCTGTAATTTCATTAAAAATTAAGAGATTTCAATGTTTTTTAATGTATATTGAGATAGAGCCTCTTGGCTAGAGTGCATGGCATTGGCAATCAAATTAACCTATATATATATATATAGCAAATAATTAAGTATATAATTTTTTTTTAATAAATAGTATGTGATCTTGAAATGTGGATAATTAAATCAAGATTTATGATGGTACGGAAGAAAAGAAATTGTACTAATAATTATCAAGCTTATTGGCCAAAAAAATAATTTATCAAGCTTGGTACAATTAAATATAGCATGTGAAGATAAATCAATTATCATAAAATTCTTAAAATATACTGTAATTAGCTTAATTAATTCAAGTTATTAATTAGTCATATAACTTCCCCTACCTATACAAGTTTAGCTAACTATTTTTATTGATGATCTTTTCTTTTTCTGAAATTATTTATTGATGAATTACTTAAGCTTTCCAAGTATCTATTAGAATTTAAGAAAGTTCAAGCACTGCCGAATATGACATATATATATATATATAAATTATTCTAATTATTACGTATATTTTTTAAGAGAAATTATCTCATTCATAATTAGTAAAGTTTTTCCAATTTTATAAGTGGAGTTAATAAAATAACACATATCCTTTAAAATATATTTAAAAAATAAAAAATTAATTTTTTAAAAATAAAATATCTGATAATCTTTTAATCTCCCTAGTTAGATAAATGAATTGTTTAAATTTTGCATGTTTCTAATAAATAAATAAATAAATCCCGTTCATTGCCATGTAAGATTCATCAACATGTACCCGCTACAATGGCGGATGGTAGTGGAGCCAGGAGAGATTTGACCCCTTAATTTTTCAAACCTAGTATGATTATATATTTACATTAATACATTTAAATTGCCCTCCAAATTAACATTATTATTTATTTATATTTTTTATTTGTATTTGAGTTTTATGCATTAACAAAAAGAGTTAAAATTACATTGTTGGTTATTTATTTATTGAATCCACCAATCATTATTTGTAAACACTTAAGATTAATAAATTTGTTAGAAATATTAAATCACAATCATATAAATTTAAGAAAAACCAAATTGACTTTTTAATTTTTTCAACATAACTTCTATTTTTATATATTTTCTTTCTATTTTATATCTTTCTAATCGTTTTTATGTGTTTTATATTACTTAGGTCCCATATGGATTCCACCGCACGTCCAGTGCGGTGGAATCCAATGCATACATGAGGAGTTTTACCCTCTAATTGCACCGGTGGGGTGCATTTGGATTGCACCTCATTGGTGCTCCAATCTCACTGCCCCTCCGGTCCCTGATTGAAGGGGTAAAGGTCCAATAAGCTCGCTGGACTCTATGATGGGATGAAATCCTCATTCACCTCTCCTTTAGTTTTTTTTTTTTTTTAAATTTTAAATTATTTTGAAAAAATTATTTTATTAATTTTTTTATTTAAAAAAGTTTTATTTAATATAATAATTTTTTTTCAAATTATTTATTAAAATTATATACTTATATAATAATTAATTAACAATAAAAATATTTAAATAAATATATAAAATAATATATGTTAAAATTTTGAATTTTAAATATCATTAAAATATACATAAAAATAATTTATCAATACACTCTTACATTGATGTCCTTAATGGTAATTTTTATTTTCATCTCACCACCACCACTACTTTTGCATCCAAACACATATCTCACCACTAATTTTAATCTTATTGTTACAGTAACTAATCTCACCGTCACCACTGTTTTCGATCTCACCGGAACCAATCTCACTGCCCATCCATTGTAGTGGTGAGATTAAAATCAATGATAGGATATGTGTTTAAATGCAAAAGAAGCTGTGGTGGTGTGATGAACTATAGTGAGAAGGGTAAATGACCATTAAGGACATTATATTAAAATGTGTATATATATATATATAATAAATAATTATAAAATATTAAAATTATATTAATGTTAAATAATAAAATATATATTAAAATTATATTTATGTTAAATAATAATTAAAATTATATTTATGTCAAAAAATAAATTAATAAATTTTAAAAAATAATTTTTTTATTATTTATGTAATTACTTATTTTTAATTAATCATATTAATTATATACTAATAAAACATATGATTATTAATTTATTATATAATAATAAATTTATTAATTATATTAAATTACAAATTATTTCATTTTAAGTAAAAAACCATAATAAAAATAAAAAGAATTAAGTGCCAGGGAACAAAAATGTCTCTTTAGTGTTCACATAAACTTAAAAGAGTAAGGGTAATGATGCACCCAAAAGAGTGTATCTTATTTAACCTTGCATTAAAAAGATCAATTGTAAGTATAATGATTAGCAAGGGTCGAGTCCTCAGGGATTGGGTTTTAATCTATGAGTTATTAGTTTATAACTTACGTTCAAAGAAAACAATAAAAGAAAAGGGGTTTTTGAAGCCAGATTTAAACTAAAGTAAATAATAAGAATAAGATGCAAGGCGGTATAACCAGCCAATAAAAATATATATACTAAATTAGGCGGTATAACCAGCCAATAAAAATATATATACTAAATTAGGCGGTATAACCAGCCAATAAAAATAAAACAAAGTTAATATACAAATTAGGCGGTATAACCAGCCAATAAAAATAAATATACTTTTAAAAATAAGCAAACTAGAAAAGTAAGAAAACAAGTAAGTAAGAAGAATCAAATATGAAAAATATGGTTAAGGTTTCATTCTCCACCACTAGACATCATTAAGAATCAATTTCAGATCTATCAATATCAACCAACTATCAAAGTTAACAACCGTAGATAACAACAAGCTCTGTTATCCCAATCTTTCCTTAGTTTGTCGTTAAATAGAACAAGCTCTCTATTTAATCTCTAACCATTAAACAACCTAGAATAAGCTCTCTAAATTCAATTTAATGGCAGCTTTATGATGAGAAAGATAGGTTGATCTAAGCAACAAACACATAAGCTCGGATTGTTCAACTTAGGTTATGTTCCACTTTGCAATTATTGAAAACTTGACCATAATCATTAATCACAAATTGCCACTTATGAATAGGAAATCAAGACAATTACACGGATCAAGACTCCTAGACTAGCAATAGATAATTATCAAGATCTATCTAGTTGTACACCTAAATAAATCAAGACAACATCATGAACAATTCTTGTAGAAGAACATAAGCAACTTTGATAGAAAATTAATGATAGATAGAATCTGAAAATCAATCACAAAACATGTCTAGGGCTTTGAAATCACCCTTAACCAAATAGAAGTTTAGCCTAGCATAGGCATTATAAACATAAAATTAAATAGAATCTAAGAAGAAAATAAAAGAAAGAAAGAAGAAGAAGAAGAATATTAATTATCCAACCTCTTGCTCTTTCTAAAGAAAAACAAAACTAGAGAAAAGAAAGAAGAAGAAAACTTAGAGAATTTTATTACAATGGCTAATATCCTACCTATGTACAATATGATCCTCTACAATCATCCAAGGCCCTCTATTTATACACATTTTGGAGGGCTAAATGACAAGAGACAAGCTTTACAAATTTCAAAGGTAGGTATAATAGGTGGGTGCATTTTTCTAACAATTTTCGTCATATTGTATGACAATTTTGATCAGCCAACTTGATGGTCGATTTCGTCAATGTTGGAGGCCTGATCTGATCACATGGTCTTCTAGAAAAATGTTCCCCTATCAGTTACGGATTCATAGCCGTTTGAATCAGCTCATTTTGCTGATGTGGATAAGAAGATATGGGCAAAATACGAAAACAGGTCAGCACAAACGTCATTGCACATGAGCCAACTTGATGGTCGATTTCGTCAATATTGGAGGCCTGATCTGATCATATGGTCTTCTAGACAAAGGTTACCTTATCAGTTACGGATCCATAGCCGTTGGAATAAGCTCATTTGCTGATGTGGACAAGCAGATATGGGCAAAATACGAAAACAGGTCAGCAGAGACGTCATTGCACATCAGCCACTTTGATGGTCGATTTCGCTAGGGAAAACGACTCCGTTTCAAGAAGTGTAAAACATGAAAAAGATAGATATGCCTCTTAGCTTTGCACGACTACAAATTTCAGCCTTATTGCTTCAGTGAAACTCCAGATATAGCTGATATGGAAAAAGGTGTCGGAACTGGAACTGAACTCGATTTGCCCTTAATTCTAGTAATCTGAAATCACTCAAAGAAACTTGTGAAAAACACCAAATTACATAAAAATATAAAAGATCATAAACACAATTAGACTAAACAATAATAACTCGTATTTGACACAAAACAATAATAAAACATAACTAAAAACTATATAATTATACGAGTTATCACACCCCCACACTTAGATTGTTGCTAGTCCCTAGCAACGACTCAATAAAAATAAAATAAGAAAATCTAATCTAATCCATTTTCGTAGGAAATCACGGTGGCACTTAGCATGTGACACAAGCCTTTAAACCCCTAGGTGTCCCTAGTGGACGAGTTTAGTCTCGTGAGGGTTTACTAGAACGATACCCACAAACATTGAAAAACTAAAATATAAATAAACTACATATACTAAAAATATTTACTCCTAATCCTTTCAATACAAATTAGAGACAATCTTTGAACAAGTCTTATAAACTAATCAATAGCTTAAAGAATTTCACAAAAAATCAAGCTTGAATGTAAATTGTTTGAGTTAAGCCAATATTAACATAACATATCTCAATCAAAATAGTGCATGTTCAAATTTAATCTCAACTTCTCACATGGGATACCCTCATGATTTTCACTCTTTAAAGTAGTGGTGAAGTGTTTACACTCAATCAATCTCATGAAAATAGTTCTACCATATTCTTGCTTGTCCACCTATTCTCCACTATTTAGATCATACAACTTCATGAATCAAGAGGTCTTTAATGAAGGTTGTAATGGGGCCAAGGGGTTTGTAATGTGGTTGAAGAACAAAAGGATAAAGATATCACAAAGGTTCCAAAGAGTTCATAAAGTTTAGAGACATAAAAAGATCATACAAAGAAACTTCTCAAAACTTTTTACAAGTACATAGTCACCTAGGCCGGATATTCATGTTGGGCCTTTTCTTCATTCTAAACAACTTTGTAACATCTTTTTTTTTCACAAATTCAAGAGATGATTCATATATATATTTTTTTTACATAGGAATGTATTTGCCAGTATTCCATTTCTTTTTCTCTTGACTTTTCTTTTCTTTTCCCCCCACACTTATTTCTGGTTTCTAACCCAAATTTTTAACTAAAAATATCCCTTGTTTTTTGCAATATGTCTCAAAATATATAATTCATCTTTAGAACAAGGGTAAGGATATAAGTATATTTAGGCTAGGTGTAAGTTGTGGTTACCAATAAAACAGCATATTTAATGTAGGCTCAAATTGGCTCACTAGTGGGGATGTTCTCTTAGAACATTAATAATGGATGGCTGTTTGGCTCTGGTTATAATCCTAATGCCTCTATCATATTCATGTTGTCACATGTATCAATATAGTCTCAAACGGTTTAAAGCAAGTTCTAGAGAATCATGTAATCATAAGAGCACTCAAGAAAGAAATTAGATTGATTTGTATAATGCATCAATCATTATAGGCTCAAAAACTCACAAAGGTGATTATACAAGTCAGATTAAGTCTAAACATGCTTCTTTCTCAATCAACATATCATATTAACATTGGCTCATAAAAAGGTTGACATCAAGCTCAATTCTCATGAAAATCTTCTCACTAATAAATCTGTTTTAGACTTATGCAATTCATATCTCATCATTGTATTAAAATGGAACTAAAACACACTAAAAAAAAAATAATAATAATAATAATAAAGACTCATAAAAAAAATAGTAGACAAAAATAAAAGAAATCCTAAATCGTTCCCCCCACACTTAATTCTTACATTGTCCTCAATGTAAGTCTATTAACTCAAATGAAAGAATCATGTGTAAGAGAAAAGAACTAATAACATAAGAATAGGAACAACTAAGACTCAAAACAAAACAAAACCATGCAACCTAAATAATCCTAAAATACTAAACAAAAATTAACAAGTAAACATAAAAAGATTAAAATCAAACTGACAAGGTATGTCTCAAGTCTCCCTTACTCAGACCTTGTTCAGAATGAATACTTTTAAATGGCTTAAAACACAAATTGCTTTCTTTCTTTTTCTTTTTTTTTTTTGAAGGTAAAATTTAGGAGATATTACCTATAGAGGTTGCTAACCACTTATTATAACTGAGACACAACAAACAAAATGTTAGATAATGTCACAAAGACAAAGTGCAATCCACTCCTTGCTCGTCCATATCTCTTTTTCTTTTTCCGAGCGTTTGCGAAACAACCGTAACAGATAAACACTCATAAGCTTGGAGCTTTTTGAGTAAATCTTCAATGGTTGTAGCAGAAATTATGGTTCTCCTTGCCTCTAAAAACATGAATCCATTATCCACAGCATTATCTAAATATGAAAGCAAATTACGAAAATAACCATTAATATTAAGCAAACCAATGGGTTTCTTATTTGTGACCAAAGATGACCAAGAAGCCACGCAAGCTATTTCTTCCAATGTACCCAGACCTCCTGGTAAAGCAATGAATGCATCGGCAGAATGGTACATGATTGTTATCCGTTCAGGGACACTCCAGACTTGTATTTCCTTACCCACGGTAGGTCCACAAAAACTTGTGAATAGTTTTGGCACGATTCCTAGAACTGGACTTCCTCCGGCGTGTGCTGCTGTAGCGACTGCTCCCATTAAACCCGTACTACCGCCTCCATAAATCAACTGGATCTTTTGTTGGGCAAGTATTACTCCAACTCTTATGGCTTCATCAGCGAATATGTTATTTTTCCCTGGATAAGCACCTCCAAAGACACAAATTTTTTTAATGCGTTGGGACGAAGTACTTTCCATTTTTTTTTCTTTTTTTTTTTCGAGTGCCTGTCAGAAGAAAATGTTAACCTTGGCTTCAATTATCCAACGTATGTCTTCAGGAATCCCTTTGTGCATAAGCATTCTTAATCTTTCAAATCGAACTTGGTAAAGCTTCAGTAAAATATTTCGAGGAAAAGGAGGAAATCGTTTCTGCAATCTTGTGAGAATATCATCCATCCTGAAAAAAAAAATGAAAAAAATTTAAAGAGAAATTGGAAGAGAAATTTATATACAATATCAATTTTGTGGGTAGCTGATGGAACCGATTTAAATGATCACGGAGTACCGTTATCCGCCATTTAACTGGGGTTAAAAAAATTAAAAATTATATTTACATCTAGTTATTTTCAAAACAAGGATCAGAAAGAAAAACAACATAAAAAGACTCAAAAACTTTCTCTAAATAAAATCCTAAATTCTTCCCCCCACACATAATTCTTACATTGTCATTAATGTAATGCTATTAATCCCAAATGAAAGAATCATGTGTAAGTGAAAAGAACTAATAAACAAAATAAACTTATGCAGCCTAAATGAACTTAGAAACACAAAAAACAATTAGCAAAGAAACATAAGAAAAAGATAAAGAAAAAGAGAGCAAATCTGAGGATGGCAGTTTGGCAATGCTTTCACTAATTAGGCTGCCTCCCCCAATTAGCACTTGATTTAGTGTTTTGAACCTAACCAACACCCCTTCTTGGCATTTTAGGCTTGTCAGGCTCATACATGAAATTTCCCAAATTTATGCGTTTGAGAGGAAGCTTTCTTTGCACAACAGTGGATGCATTCTCCATTACAAGTATTATTCCATCATCCTTTGTGGTGCATATGTCATCGAGGAATGGAGCATATTTTGATACTTGTTGAATGACCTCCACAAACAAGTTGTTTAAGGTTTCCGGCATGTGTTGTTCATGTTCTTCCTCCTTGAACTTTGCAAATCTACTAGGAAAAGGTGGAGAAGAAACATTAGTAAAAAGTGAAACCTTAAACGTTACCTCAGGTGCCGAAATACTCTTATTTGGATCTTTGGCTTCATTATCCTCAAGAATAGAATCCATCTCTAATTTTGTTTCATCCTCATCTTGTTCCTCATTCTTCAAGGTCACAGTAGTAGCATTCTCCTTTGGGTTAACCATTGTTTGGGCTGGGAGTTCTTCAGATCTTTGTGCTACCCATCCCACCATACTACTAGCCAATTGGCTCATTTGCTTTTCCAAACTCTGGATGCTTGCCCTTGTTTCCTGTTGAAATTGCAAAGAATCAGTAACAAGAGAATAGACAAGATCTTCTAAAGAAGTACCTGAGTTTTGAGTCATATGTGGTGGTTGAAAAAGATCTGGTTCTTGAGACCATGATTGATTGAAGCTAGATGGATGAGTGTAATTGGCATAAGGATCTACTTCTTGGTAATTTTTCGAGTAGCCATAATTAGTATGATCCCACCATCCCTCAAGGTAAGTGTTTGAGTAATGATCATACTTTTGGTCTTGGAACACTTGATGGCCTTGACATCCTCCCATGGCCAATTGTTGAACTGGGGAGGTGAGATTGGCTTGTTGATTCTCTATGTTCATGTATGCCACCAACTCTTCAAGTGTTAGATTGCTCAATTCCATTGTTTTTTTTTTTTTTGTTTTTTTTTAAATTTGAAAAGAAAAACTTGTATGTACAAGAAAATAAAACTAATTAGAACTGAAAATAAGAATAAACCAAGTAACAAATAAACTAAAGAAAGCAATCCCCGGCAACGGCGCCAAAAATTTGATGCACCCAAAAGAGTGTATCTTATTTAACCTTGCATTAAAAAGATCAATTGTAAGTATAATGATTAGCAAGGGTCGAGTCCTCAGGGATTGGGTTTTAATCTATGAGTTATTAGTTTATAACTTACGTTCAAAGAAAACAATAAAAGAAAAGGGGTTTTTGAAGCCAGATTTAAACTAAAGTAAATAATAAGAATAAGATGCAAGGCGGTATAACCAGCCAATAAAAATATATATACTAAATTAGGCGGTATAACCAGCCAATAAAAATATATATACTAAATTAGGCGGTATAACCAGCCAATAAAAATAAAACAAAGTTAATATACAAATTAGGCGGTATAACCAGCCAATAAAAATAAATATACTTTTAAAAATAAGCAAACTAGAAAAGTAAGAAAACAAGTAAGTAAGAAGAATCAAATATGAAAAATATGGTTAAGGTTTCATTCTCCACCACTAGACATCATTAAGAATCAATTTCAGATCTATCAATATCAACCAACTATCAAAGTTAACAACCGTAGATAACAACAAGCTCTGTTATCCCAATCTTTCCTTAGTTTGTCGTTAAATAGAACAAGCTCTCTATTTAATCTCTAACCATTAAACAACCTAGAATAAGCTCTCTAAATTCAATTTAATGGCAGCTTTATGATGAGAAAGATAGGTTGATCTAAGCAACAAACACATAAGCTCGGATTGTTCAACTTAGGTTATGTTCCACTTTGCAATTATTGAAAACTTGACCATAATCATTAATCACAAATTGCCACTTATGAATAGGAAATCAAGACAATTACACGGATCAAGACTCCTAGACTAGCAATAGATAATTATCAAGATCTATCTAGTTGTACACCTAAATAAATCAAGACAACATCATGAACAATTCTTGTAGAAGAACATAAGCAACTTTGATAGAAAATTAATGATAGATAGAATCTGAAAATCAATCACAAAACATGTCTAGGGCTTTGAAATCACCCTTAACCAAATAGAAGTTTAGCCTAGCATAGGCATTATAAACATAAAATTAAATAGAATCTAAGAAGAAAATAAAAGAAAGAAAGAAGAAGAAGAAGAATATTAATTATCCAACCTCTTGCTCTTTCTAAAGAAAAACAAAACTAGAGAAAAGAAAGAAGAAGAAAACTTAGAGAATTTTATTACAATGGCTAATATCCTACCTATGTACAATATGATCCTCTACAATCATCCAAGGCCCTCTATTTATACACATTTTGGAGGGCTAAATGACAAGAGACAAGCTTTACAAATTTCAAAGGTAGGTATAATAGGTGGGTGCATTTTTCTAACAATTTTCGTCATATTGTATGACAATTTTGATCAGCCAACTTGATGGTCGATTTCGTCAATGTTGGAGGCCTGATCTGATCACATGGTCTTCTAGAAAAATGTTCCCCTATCAGTTACGGATTCATAGCCGTTTGAATCAGCTCATTTTGCTGATGTGGATAAGAAGATATGGGCAAAATACGAAAACAGGTCAGCACAAACGTCATTGCACATGAGCCAACTTGATGGTCGATTTCGTCAATATTGGAGGCCTGATCTGATCATATGGTCTTCTAGACAAAGGTTACCTTATCAGTTACGGATCCATAGCCGTTGGAATAAGCTCATTTGCTGATGTGGACAAGCAGATATGGGCAAAATACGAAAACAGGTCAGCAGAGACGTCATTGCACATCAGCCACTTTGATGGTCGATTTCGCTAGGGAAAACGACTCCGTTTCAAGAAGTGTAAAACATGAAAAAGATAGATATGCCTCTTAGCTTTGCACGACTACAAATTTCAGCCTTATTGCTTCAGTGAAACTCCAGATATAGCTGATATGGAAAAAGGTGTCGGAACTGGAACTGAACTCGATTTGCCCTTAATTCTAGTAATCTGAAATCACTCAAAGAAACTTGTGAAAAACACCAAATTACATAAAAATATAAAAGATCATAAACACAATTAGACTAAACAATAATAACTCGTATTTGACACAAAACAATAATAAAACATAACTAAAAACTATATAATTATACGAGTTATCAGGTAAATTTGGAAAATGTCCTCCTATTGGAAGGCATTTTAATCCACTAGAGCTTGAAACTCCATTGAAAAAAAATGATACCAACACAGGGACACATTGTTCATTGTGTTGGAGCCATGATATCCAAACATGATTGTTGGTGCGGTTGAGGCCAAAAAGTGCCCCAACCGCACCGAACAATGATTCCGTTTGAATCCAAACAAGGCCTTAATTATCTAAGTAATCATTAATTGTTAATCGTCTTTACAAAGCTAAAGTTGTTATTATATGCATATATATATATATATATTCTTTTCTTTGTATGAGTAATCTTAAATTTGTTGTGTTTTGTCAAAATTTTGAGATAGTTCTTTATTTATTTTTATTATAGTGCTATAAAAATTGGTTTGTCTTAACCTTTTATGAAAAATTCTTCTTTTACAAAGTTTGATACTTTCACTTATTGAGAATTTTTTATGAAAATTAAATTAGTAATAGATTTATAAATTTACGAATCGTTAAAATTTTTAATTTTATATTAGAAAAATTTTGTAGACTACCATAAATGAAAATAAAAAATATATTTTAAATTATCTTTTCAAAATCAAATGTCAAGATATGTCACTGATCAACTAAACATACTAACTGTACTTAGGATCAAATACTTATTTCATTGGACCTATAATGAACGAGAGGACTACCATTTATAAATTAGACTAATTGGTCACGAGGCATTACAACATCAAAACGATTAATCTAAGATTAGCCAAAAATAGAAACTAAGAATTAGTCCAAATGATTCATGTCTCTTTCAAGAGGTGGTTTTGCAAATTTAAAATTCGATATGTAAAAGGACTATGCTCAAAGTTAACCCATTGTAAATTTTGGTGTAAATTAATGATCATCTTCCCCATTTGAAAAAATATAAAATATATATTAATGCCGGCTGAGTGACATGTAGTAAAAGGGTTAAGACAATACATGCCTTACTAATCTCTAGTACCTAAACTAGACAGCATATCATGAAATGGGAAGCAAGATTAGTCTATTACCTAACTAGCTAAAAAATATCCATCCTTATTGTAAGTTCTAATTGATTTATGGATTTATGTTTGATGCATTGTCAGTATATAGGTATACGTACTGACAGTGCATCCTACGATGTCACCTTTCGGGTTAAGGGTTAAGAGTTAGGATTAGAGTTAAGGTTAAGGATTAATGGTTAAGGTTAGTGGTTAATTTTTTAATGAGGTGTCAGTGTATGACTCACTGTTAGTGTACAGACCTATACACTGACAGTGCATCAAATACAAATCCTTGATTTATGTAGCACATATCTGAGTTCGAATCACAGTATCTGTAATCTTTTTTTTTTAATTGCAAAATTGAATAAAAGTTAATATTAGTAACCTCTCTATTTATCCAAAAATAATTTTTCTCATTACATTCGAACATTTTACTCAATAATTAATGTATTTTTTATTAAAAAATTGAATAAAAAATTTCGCCATCCCTAATATGAAAAAAAATACCTCTTTCACCCCTTAACCCTATCAAATAGTAATAATATAATTAAGAACTAACTACCATAGAGTAAAACATTTTTACCATAAAAATCTCTCCCCTTTCCTCCCAATTTATCTATAAAAAATAACATTTTATTTACCACTAGATTATGTCACATTCACTCTGTGAGTGAAAACAAAATCTTATATAAAAATATATAAATATGAGCAATTTTTTTTAAATGGAGTGATAGTTTTCTAAGAGAATGAATGATGATTTTTTAAGAGGTGATAGTTTTTTTTTTAAAGATATTGTAGTTTTTTAAGTGAGCGGTAATTTTTTTAAAAGAATGGGTAAGTTTTCTTTTAAAAGAGCTCTCCCTTTTCCTCCCAATTTATTTAAACAAAATCTTATATAAAAATATATAAATATGAGCAGTTTTTTTAATGGAGTGATCTAAGAGAATGAAAGATGATTTTTTAAGAGGTGATATTTTTTTTTTTAAAAGAGAATGTAATTTTTTAAGTGAGCGGTAGTTTATTTAAAAGAGTAGGTAAGTTTTTTTTTAAAATATATTATATAAAAAATTGAAATACATAAATGTTCTTATAATATTATTATTTGATTTTTTAATCAATTTTTTCAATTGAATTGATATCATTTGACTCGTGATACTAATTCAGTCATATCCCTTACATATATAATAGATACCAGTTTCTTCCTACTTGACACGAAATGTATTGATTTTTTTTTTTATATATAGAATTGCATAAGCACGATCTTTTTGGGAGATTTTGATTAGATCCAACCAACAAACTAGAAAAAGCTAGAGCTTGAATTTTATTAAAAGTAGCTCTGTGTTTCTGGAATCTGTAAGAAACACTAAAAGTTATCCCAAAATCATTGTGGTTGGTTGATTAGAAATTTAAGAAGCATAAGTTTATGCCTACTAAGATGTGTCATAAAACTTAATTAGGAGGTTAGTTATGACTTTTAATCACCTATTAAAAAAGGCTTTTTAATTAAAAGACAACAAAAAAAATTAGTCTTTTTAGGCTCCCAGAGGAATAGATTCGAAAAAAAAAATATTGGGAGGATTAATCTATTAGAGATTTTGTGTTATGTTTATATTATTTTTTATATTGTATTTGTATTATTTTTTTGTGTGTCTAAAATATTTGTGTTATTTTTCGTATGTTCAAAGTATTATAAATTTATATAATTTTTACAAGTTAATAATTTGTTTAATATCAATTTCGATACATTCGTGTTGTATTCATGTTATTTTTTCATTTGTCCAAAGTATTATAAATTTATATAAATTTTTACATGTTAATAATTCGTTTTATTAGCTTTTGAGACGTTCGTATATTTGTTTTGTGTTCATATTATTTTTTGTTTGGTGTCGTATTTTAATTATTTTTTTCATGCATGTTGTATCCGTGTCGTTTTCAATTCATCTAAATATTTTGCATAGTTTGTTATGGTGATTCAATTTAGAGAAAATTTTGTGTGTTCGTGTCGTGTCTCAATTCATTCATATTTTGCATAATTTGTCATAATAATTCAATTTAGAGAAAAAAATGCATATTCGTAACATATTTGTGTTATTTTATCGTGTGTTTAAAATATTATAAGTTTATATAAATTTTTATACATTAATAATTGAATTTATGTATATTTTGACACGTTCGTGTATTTGTGTCATGTTCATGTTATTTTTCGTGTCGTTTTTTAATTATTTTTTCATGTTCTGTTCGTGTTGTATAATTATGTTGTGTCCGAAATTATCAACTCTAACTGACATTATTCAAATAACCCCCAATTTTATGTCACGTGTCGTCGTGTTCGTGTTATTTTTATGTTATAATCATATTCAAACTATTATATATTTATATAAATATTGACACGTTAATAATTAGTTTTATATAGATTTTGACACGTTCGTGTAATTGTGTCGTGTTCATTTTATTTTTCGTGTCGTGTTTTAATTATTTTTTCAATATTATGTTCGTATCGTATAATTATGTTGTGTTCGAAATTTTTGGATCTAATTGACCATATCAATTAACACTTAAATATATCAGGTGTAGTATAATGATGATAGTTATTATTTTTTAAAATTATCTTTACTCATCTTGCTTTTTATCTTTCAAATTTATTGTCAAATATAATTTAAATCCAATAATTTGTTGCAGCGAAGCGCAAATCTTTATCTAGTTATACTAAAAGCAATCAATTAATTATTTCAATTTTCGTAGGTAAAAGAAAGTAAGGTCAAGCACAAGGGCTTTGCCACAGTTTCTGAAATGCAAACAAGAAAAAATGTAAAGACTAAAGAAAAGGAGAATTAAAGCAATTGATCCCTTCATTAACAACAAAAACCCCTTTCAACTTAATTCCTCACTCAACCAAAACTTTTTCTCAGTCATAGATCAGAGAGAAGCATTAGATAATTTTTTTTTGGATTTTGTTAACGAATACTTTAAAAGCACTCTTTAAGATTAATTAATATATTATTTATTATAATAATATTATATTAAATATAAAAATTGATTATTTTATTCATTATTTCCAATATATTAGATAAAAATATTATTATATTTAATAATTTTAAAAAATATCCTTAGAATACTCCTTAGCAAAATTCATTTTTTTTCTTTGCTTTCTCTAAAATAAAGCTGCAATCCCAAGTTCTCTTGGAAGTTTTAAAAAAATAAAACTAGGATAAAAGACACTTACCCCTAGATTTGTCCATGGCCCGGTTAGCTCGCCCGGCCCTGTAGGTATTGCCCGTATTGGGCTAGGCTTGGACAAGCTCTTTTGTAATTCGGACCGGTCCGACCGGGCCTGAATTATTATTTATTAAATAAAAAATATTTTTTATTTAAATTTAATTATAAAAAATATAAAAATATTTTTTAATATTTTAATATTTTTGAATAGTAAAACGGGCCTATACGGGCAGGCCCAGCCCGAATGGGCTTGGGCAAGAAAAAAAATAATTTTTCGAGTCGCGGCCCGACCCATGGACAGGTCTACTTATCCCCTAGGGTTTAGTGAAAATTTCACTTACCCCCCTAAAGTTTTGAAAATTCCACTTTACCCCCTATTCTAGTTATAAAAGAATTAAATGACAACTTTATCCTTTATAGGTTTTGGAGATAACCCACGATTAGAGGGTTCGGTTAGGTTCGGTTTCAAACAAAAATTACGGTTAATATGCAGTATTCTGGTTTTTAACACTTTGCGGCTACCGAACCAAATAGAATAAAAAACCGAACAGACCCAATCTAATTCCATCAGTTCGGACCCGAACCCAATTTTATTTAAAATTTTAGCCCCTGACCCCGAAAAGACCCCCCGATCCCATCCGAAGAGACTGAACTAACCGACCCTTTTAATTTTATTTTAAATATAATTATTTATATAATAATTTAAAATTATATATTATATAATATATCATTTATATTATATAATATATAATATACATTAAAGAATTATTTTTTAAATATTTAAAACTGATTAAACCGACTGACTTAAGTCGGTTTCGATTTTTTCGATTTTAGAATCTTTGTCGGTTGGTTCGATCGATTTTATAAGTTTAGTCGGTTTAATCAGCTTTTTGATTTTTAACACTTTGCGGCTATCGAACCGAATAGAATAAAAAACCGAACAGACCCAATCTAATTCCATCAGTTCGGACCTGAACCCGATTTTATTTAAAATTTTAGCCCCTGACCCCGAAAAGACCCCCGATCCCATCCGAATAGATTGAACTAACCGACCCTTTTAATTTTATTTTAAATATAATTATTTATATAATAATTTAAAATTATATATTATATAATATATCATTTATATTATATAATATATAATATACGATGAATAAATTATTTTTTAAATAGTTAAAACCGATTAAACCGACTGACTTAAGTCGGTTTCGATTTTTTCGATTTTAGAATCTTTGTCGGTCGGTTCGATCGATTTTATAAGTTTAGTCGGTTTAATCAGCTTTCGAAATTTTAGAACCGAACCGACTGAATGCTCACCCCTAATAATATACATAATTAACATATATCAAAAATTAAAAGTAAGAAAAATAAAAAAATAATCGGGGGCGGGTCAACTCGGGTTTATGGTAAAGCCAAACCCGCCTCGAACTCGTTATTTTTGAAATTATCTGCCTGACCTTACGGTTCGGATTATTTTGCCAACTCTAGACATGTTATATGCCATAGAAGGGCAGTTTTGGCATGATATTAATTTTTAGGGGAGAAAGAGGGTATTATCCAAACTATAGGGGGTATATGAAATTATGATCAAACCTCAGGGGGGTTTTAATACTTTTTCCTATAAAGGGTCCGTTTAGATATACTAAAAACCGCCCGAACCCGATTTTATTTAAAATTTAGCCCTCGACTCCGAAAAGACCCCCCGATCCCATCCCGAATAGATTGAACTAACCGACTTTTTAATTTTATTTTAAATATAATTATTTATATAATAATTTAAAATTATATATAATATAATATATCATTTATATTATATAATATAATAATATATAATATACAATAAATAAATTATTTTTTAAACAGTTAAAATCGATTAAATCGACCGAACCGATCGACTTAAGTTGGTTTTGTTTTTTTTTTTTATTTATTTTAGAATCTTTGTCGATCGGTTCGGTCGGTTTTATAAGTTTCGTCTGTTTAATCGATTTTCGAAATTTTAGAATCGAACCAGCCGAACCGACGGAATGCTCACCCTTAATAATATATAGAATTAACATATAAAAAATTAAAAGTAAGAAAAAAAATGGGGCGGGTCAATTCAGGTTTATGGTAAACCCGAACCCGACCCGAAACAGTTATTTTTTTAAATTATCTTCCTGACCCGATGGTTCAGATTATTTTATCAATCCTAAACATATTCTATGCCATAAAAAGACAATTTTAGCATGATATTAATTTTTAAAAAAAAAAAATATTATCCAAACTATAAAAAACTATTTGAAATTACCATCAAACTTCAGGAGAATTTTAATATTTTTCCCGTAAAACTAACAAAAGAAAAAGATACCCCACCTTTCACTCTAAAGCATAATCTCAACTGTATTATTATGTCCAATCTGGTATTTTGTACTACACTTTCTCCAATGTCACATTGATCATTAAATTTGTTTTTGATATGCTGAGGATAATTTTTTTTAATTTTATAAATGAAATTATGAAATTATCACACATTTAATTTTTTTAATATATTATAAGAAATATGTGTCACCTTACTCAATGAATAAAAAATTGGATCAGATTGACCTGTCAGATCGATTGACCTGAAAATCGATAGTTTGTTCGATTCGGTACTATATACAAAATCGAGCTTTTTTTGAACCTATAGAAAATCGGTTTAATTGATAAAAAATTAGATAAAATCGGCAAAAAAAAACTTTATTAATTTTTTTTAGTAAGTGATGAGATTTGAATTCTTACTTTTTGAAATTGAATTAAAAACAAAACCACTAAGCCAAATACATATTCTTATTATTTACTATATTTATTATTTATTTAATATTAAAATTATTTTTTATATATTTAAAAATATTTTGATCAAACCGATCGATCTAACCAATTGAACCGATTGGACCAGAAATCGAGGTTTGATCAGTTCAACCTTCGATTTTTTTTTTTAATCTTGGTCACTAACCCTACTTGTCAAAATTAAAAATTTCACTAATGATGATGAGTGAGATAAATTTTTTTTTTATCATTATCCATAAATAATTTTATTATTAATTAAAGCTACATAGATACATTGGGAAAAAAATAATATATTTGGTAATTTGTATATGTATATTTTATTTTTTTATTAGTCATGTAAATATAAATACAATATAAATTATTAAATATATCAAAATTTTAAATATAAATACGATACGATTATTAAACATATCGTATTAATTATATTTAAATGTATCGTATTTATTATATTATTTTTGTATTTATTAAATGTAAAAAATTATTAGGTCTAAAGAATAGTATTAAATATGCTTAGAACATAATTCGTGTGTAGATAGAGAAAAACTAAGCCATTAAAAGCAATGCTGAAATATTTTTACCATGGTTATTTACATCAGCAGCAATAATGATATGCAAAAGCCAAGTTCTAACCTGCCAGAAGTACACAAAGGAAAGGGAAAAACCAAAAAGGGGCTTGGCTCTTATCAATTTTGTTCAAATGAATGAAAGTCAGGACTTCCAACTAATTAAAATGATTTGGCTAGATTTGCCACCAGAAAGCCTACTTTGCCTACCTTCCATGCGGTAGGATCATCATTGCATATTTATCTCAGTTTGGGAAAACATTTTCAGGTAAAAAAATCAATGAATCCATTGTCATTTACCAGCTTCGATATTCATAGGAATAACACCAATATATTTTACTCAGGCTTTTTACATTCAGGGTTCCAGAATAAATCCAATTTTTCAGTTTTTTTTTGCAAAAAAATTGCAATTTGAAATAAACAAAGAGATTACAGATGCTTGAAATTTGAATTTTAAATTTATCGAACATTATTTTTTAAAAGTGATTGTACGAATCAACTAGATTAAACTCAATTTTCGTATCCCTTGTAATGTGTTAAAAAAAAATCTATATACTAATGTCTTCTTTCTCAGAGATCAGTTCTGGGTTTGTGTCAGCTCTGGTTCGTAAAATGAGACAATATTTTTCACCTATAAACATGATAAATTGTTCAGAGGCAGAACAGATCAAATAGCACTATGCAAGTCAAGGGCAGTAGGATTTGGCAATGATTAAAGGGAAATTTGATTATATTCCCTCCATTAGAGTCCAAATTAGTTTGTTAATTTTAATCCCCAGTTATCCAAAAAACTTTGTTCACGTGTTTCTGATAATTCCAAGGATTAATCCAAACTAGTTGTATATAGTTGTAAAAAAAATATCTAATTGGTTTAGTCAAATTATTTTATTTAATTATTCTAAAAAAGTCACATTCAATAGATTTTGATTTCAAATTCAAGCATTTGTAACATCTTATTTTATTTTTAGATTGTGATTTTTTATTAACAAAAAAAATCTTAATCCAAAGTATTTTTTTCTGATTATTTATTTATTTTTTTTAATTTGTTGGCAAACCAAAGGAAAAGGGGGCTAAGATTAATCAAAGATGTTTTTGGAAACCCTTTTAAACATAAGCAAAAGTCCCCAAACCCTAACCAAAAGGGCCAACAAGGCAAACTTGAGGAATCCCAAAGCCCCCCAGCAAAGGTGCAGAACAAAGGCAAAGGCCAAAGGCAAAATGAAATGATTACTTGAATGAGATGGGTCCCATCTGATAATCTTTCTCTCAATTTTTTTGACTTGGGATCGGGACCCACCTTGGCAACCATTGTCTTTATGGATTGAATGATAAAAACAGCACCTCATGTGAAGTCTGAACCAAAGGGGCTGTCCAACCATAATAAAAAGGAACCACAGATTCACAAAAAATGTAAAAAATATAAATATAAATTCCAGTTTTTTTTCTTTTCTTATTTCTTTTCAAAAGAAGTTTTTTTTTTATTTATTTATAAATAATTAGATATAATAATATTAGATACGATACAAAAAAATAATTAAAAATATGATACGAAAAAATAAATACGACACTAATACATAAATATATCAAAATTTATATAATATAAATTATTAACGTATTAAATTTTATATAAATATAAAATATCTTAAACACAATTATAATATAAAAAATATATAAATATAATACCAATAAAGGAATCGCCCAATCCATTTAACGCTCACCCATATAATTTCCACTCATTATCTTTGTTGCTTAAAGCTTGTCCTCTTCCCTTATCCTCCCTCTTTCTCTCTCAAAACACATCAATTCTCAAAGGAATTCCAGGCAAAACTTTTCAAAAGAGATTTTGATGAAAGAAAGCAAAACCAAAAGAGTCCCTCTCCTCTAAACATTTAGTTTACACAAAGTAAAAGATCAAAAGACCCACCAAAATATTAAATTAAAGACTCACCCCATCAGTCATCATCACCACCATAACTAGTCTCTCATAAGGAAAAAGAAAGAAAACCATTAGAGAAACAACTTACTACTTTGATGCTATCATGGAAGGAGGAGGTAGTGATGATCATCAACTCCACCACCACCACCACCACCACCAACAGCACCACCGCCCTAATTTCCCATTCCAATTGCTCGAGAAGAAAGAAGAAGATAACCAGCCTTGTTCCTCCTCTTCCTCCCTTCCTTTCCCTTCCCTCCCAGTCCCAGCCTCTTCTACTGCCGATAATCAACCCAGCACAACTCATTCCATTGCAAGCCTCCAAATCTCCCCGGAACCTTCCAAAATACCACCCCCTAAACGTACTTCAACCAAAGACCGACACACCAAGGTAGATGGACGTGGTCGTAGGATCCGCATGCCCGCTCTTTGTGCAGCTAGGGTTTTTCAACTCACTCGTGAGCTAGGCCACAAATCCGATGGTGAAACAATCGAGTGGCTACTCCAACAAGCTGAACCATCTGTGATCGCCGCCACGGGCACTGGCACTATCCCAGCAAACTTCACATCCCTCAACATCTCCCTCCGTAGCTCAGGCTCAAGCATGTCAGTTCCTTCTCAGTTACGATCCTCAGCTTTCAACTCCAACTTCTCTATGCAGCAACGTAGAAGTTTGTTCCCCGGAATTGGACTAGAAACAACCCCAACGTTCCTTAACTTCCAATCTGGTAGTAACTTGAATTCAATGTTTCAAGCTAAGCAAGAGTTGCGTGACAATAGTACTTCGTTGGAAATATCAGAAACTGAAGAAGGTACTCTAGGAAGGAAAAGAAGATCCGAACAAGAATTATCTTCACAACATCAAATGGGGAGTTACTTGTTGCAGTCAAGCACAGGGGCAATTCCAGCTAGCCACGGTCAGGTTCCAGCTAATTTTTGGATGGTAACTAATTCTAATAATCAAGCTATGAGTGGTGACTCCACATGGACATTTCCTTCAGTTAATAACAGTGCTTTGTATAGGGGCACTATGTCTAGTGGGTTGCATTTCATGAATTTTCCAACTCCAATGGCCTTATTGCCAGGCCAACAATATGGTTCAAGCAGTGTTACTAGTGGTGGCGATGGTGGAACTGGAAGTAGTGGCATAAGTGAAGGACATTTAAATATGTTAGCCGGATTTAATCCTTATAGGCAAGTCTCCGGCACCGGCGTATCGGAATCACAAGCGAGCGGGTCCCTTTCACACCACGGCGGAGGTGGTGGAGATGGCGGCGGCGATGACTGACATGATACAACTAGTCATCACTCATAGAGATGATCGTCACCATGCATCATCTTTGCTTCTTTTGATCAGTTGAGTAGTTTGATGTGTAACACACGTGAGGTTTGATTGCTCTTTTGAAAAGAAAAAAAAAAACAAGAATTGAGTTTTTATTATTCCCAAACAAAGAAGAAATTATTTTTTTTGTGTGATTAATATGGGTTCTTTTAGGGTTTGAGAGAGAGTAAGAGACAGAGACAGAGAAAGGAGAAGACGAAGACAGTATTTCTAACATTTGGTATTGGCTGGTTTGGCTGAAAAAAGCCTCAAGTTTTTTGGGGTTTTTTTATATTTATTTTATTACACAATATAAATTTCATTTCATCATTTGTTTGTGATTTTTTTTTGGAAGAGGCCAAAAATGCATTGTTTATGTAATTTTTATGCATTATGTTGGAGAGGGAAAGAAAAATGAACTTATACTATATGCAAGACATATGGTAAGTCCCCTTTTACCTGACAAGTAATTGGATTTTCTTCTTTTCCTTTAATATATATAAAAGGATTGTAGTTTGGGAATAGAAAAAAAAGTTAAAGATGTTGACAGAGATTTAAATAATGGTGTTTATAATTTTGATTTTTTTTTATCGTCGATATTCACGATGATCGCAGTAGCATTCATTACATGCACAATCACGATAAACACGATGTGATAAAAAATGCATTTATTATCGCAATTTAAATTCTTGAATGTTGAGATTCAAACTTTAAATTTATTAGATATCATAAAAATAATTGCATGAATTAAAATTTTGAATTTTTTTTTTCCTCTCTGAAGGTGGTAAAAGGCCACAAAGTTTGTGTAAAAGTCATACATGGATAGTGAAAGAGATGGAAACAGTGTTTTACTGTCCATGATAGCAGAATTAAAAATTTTGCAACAACTTTCTTTTTCATTTCCTTTCATTCTCAGTCTAATCTCTGCCATGAATCTCAAGGTTTTACTGCATCAATGATTAAGATTTTCAAAAAAATGGGAGAGAGAGAGAGAGAGAGTAAGGGTTAAAAGGACTATGGGGCCAGACCCTTATCAATTCCAGGTGTTGGCTCAGGTGGTGGATCCCAGCTGCTGGTCATTGCCCAAACCAATGTACATTGTCACTGACAAACAGGTGGATCATTCCTCGTCTCTTTTTTATTAAGAGAGAGAGAGAAAAAAAAAAAAAAAAAAAAAAGAAAGGAAAAGAAAGAGAGTCTTTTGCTGGCACCATAGAGATCGGTGGTGGGTGTAATGACCCTATTTTGGGACAAAGGAACCCTTCAGTTCTTTTCCTTTTTTTTTCTTATTTTTTTGGTTGTGGTTGTAGGCCATTTCCTTTTTCGTGGGCAACATTGAATGATTGGATCTCATCAATAGTAGATTTTTAAGATAAAAATGTGAAATATAGTAATTTAGGGTTTAGTTCCATTATTCATATAATTATTTTTAAAAAAATAATATTTAATATTTTTGAATTTTTAATTACGATTTTTTTAATTAAAAAAAATATAGAATTGAGTTTCTTTTCTTTCATGTCTCTCTTCTTCCAATTCCAAGTTGTTACTGTCTTTGTCTTCAAATCAGCTTTGTTTCTCAGAGTATGTACACCCTAACACTGTCTTTGATGCCATCCTCACCCCATAAGCCGCCTGATCCCATTCCTATCACCCTCCTATTTTCATTATTAAAAAAAAAAAAAAAAAAAAACTTTCTTCAATTCTTTACTATTAGAAAAATGTTAAAGATTATATTTATAAAAAATTATATATTTTGTAAGTTTTACTTATGAATGGCAACGGATCGAATATTTATAATTTTTTAAATATTTGAATTTAAATTCATTTAATTTATTCGAAATAAGAATTCGTTTATTCTCTGTTTACTATCTGAATATTACTATCTGAATCTGCATCCGATTTAAAGAGCAATATTCGTCGGATATCCGAATCTGTTAAATATTCAAATTTACTAATTTTTTTTTTTTAAAATAAAAAAATTAAATTAAACAAGAATTAAATATGTATATGGATATCGAATTCGGATATCCGAATCCGTTATCCGTGTAAATAAAACGGATTCGGATAACGAATTTGGATATCTGACACTATCTGAACCAAAATCAAAGCGGATTCGGATAATAGATATTTAAAAGTTCATATCCGCATCGACTGAGAATAGTAAATCTAATATCCTTATTCAAAAAAAAAATCAAATAGTATTGAATATTTAACTTTTTACTATCCATTATCATTCTTAATTTTACTTGAATTTAATTCTTTCTTTGAGAATTTTAAGAATTCACTTTTCAAATTGATGTGGTATATTTAAAATTTTACTCAAATTTTGATTGATAAAAAAATTAAACTCTTCTTTTTATCAATTAAACTAACTTTTTATGAGAAAAAAATCATACTTAATATATTGTTTATTTTTGGATTTGATAAAACTAATATATTAAATGAAAAAAAAAAAATTTAAAAAGCTTTTTGACTTAATTTTAGTCGGTGTTTATAAAAACCCGATTAACTGGATTCTTCAAATTATTATTACTTGTTAAATTCTTTCCGAGGCATATTTGATTTTTCTTGAGTTTTAAAATTTTTCTTTTGACAGTAACAAACAGCATCATTTTATGTGGTGATAGTGAGAGATATTCGAGAGCATTCAGATTATGAAAATATCTTCAAATGACCGACACTCCTATCATACAAAATATCTCATATATAATCTCATGATGATTTTAAAACTCATTTTTCTTTTAAAAAAAATAAAAATCCATTTAAAATCATATGGAAAAAGGAGCAAAAATTACTAAGTTTCTCTTTTATCAAACTTTATTATTTAATAACGATGCTATTGACAAAATTTTGAAGGTTGTAGGTTCGAAAGAATTTAAATTTTTATTTTTTTTTCTTAAGTTAATTAAATAGGGAGCTGGGGGTATTGATAGGTTAAAAACTTAATAAAAAAAATGGAAACATTAAATTTTAGATAAAAAAAATCTAAAATTCAAACAATAATATATTCTAGTCTTCCACAAATATGGAAATCAAAATAAATAACCCATTGGTTTTTAGTTTCCAAATTCCTTCAAATCAATTTTGAGATGCTATATATGTAAATATAAAATTATATGGTACTATCAATTATTGAAGAAAATGTAAGTTTTTATTTTTTATTTTTAAATAAAATAATTTTTTTATGTATCTTAATTAGGTGAATAAAGCCAAACATCTACTACACGAGGTTTCTTTTACTGGTTTTGTCGTGATGCATTAATGCATAAGCTCAACAAACTTAAATCCAAAATTAATAAAGCTACCGCTATAATTAACCCACTACTTTATGAAGAGATTAATCAAATCATTACTCCTTGGGTTATTATTAGGGAAGAAAAAGGAAAAGATAAAGAGAGATTTAATATATATTTGGAGAAATGAATGGATTAGTAAAATAATACATATTCTTAAAATATATTAAAAAATAAAAAATAATTAAAAATAAATAAAATATTTGTTAATTTTTTAATTTCGTTTATGAAATTTAAAAAATTTCTTTCCTAATATATCAAAATAAAAGTTCATATATATTTATCAAGTCTACAAGCTGGTTGAGAGAGAAAAAGATGAGAGGGGAGGAAAGCATATAGGTCCAAATGCGAATAATCTTTGTTATTTCAATGATTGCATGAAATAGAAAGAAATAATTAAGATTGCATCAGTTCATAAAGTCATCCAAATAAAATATTTATATATGCATAATAAGCACTACTATATAGTCCTATTTTGTTCCAATGCTGAGAAGAAAACAAAACAAAATCAATCTCCTGAATTTTCATGCATAGAAAATGTTAAAAGGTCGAGATTTTGGTTTAGTGGTAAGATTTTTTTTTTTTTGAAATTCTAAGATTTTAGGTTCAAGTTTCATTATATGTTGGTTTGATTTAATTTTATCTTAAATTTATTAAACTAATGATTAGGCATATAAATATTTTTATTCAAATTGATATATAATTTTTTTTAATACGATCAAGATATCTTCAAATTTTACATGGACTTAATCTTGTTTTGAATAATTTTAAGGATGCATTTCTCCACATCAGTATGATGCATTCATAATACTCTAGAAATGTTTTTTTTGCAAAGATGGAACAATTGTGATTTGGTCATCGGTTTGTCCACTGGAGAAATAAAAAAAAAATGCTATAGAAAACCAGTTTACTCTTCTATATATCGAAATGGTGCATGCCTGCAAGTAGATCAAATAATATTGGACACGACACGATTACACGACACAAAAAATAACTAAAACACGATACGACACGAAAAAAACACGGACACGATACAAATACATAAACTTTTCAAATTAAATCTATATAATAGAAATTATTAACATGTAAAAATTTATATAAATATGAAACGTCTTAAACACGATTATGACACCAAAAAAATACACGAATATGACATGAATACACGAATTATCAAGTCTGCATGATAATAAAATGACCTAAGAGGGTAGCATGTAAATTGTTGATACCAATTTAATACAAGCACATGTTTTACCATTTATGGACCAATGGGTTCATATTTTGTGTAGGGAAATGGTGTCAAAAACTAAACCATCATCGAGTAATGGAAGTGGTCTGGTTCGTACACAATTGGTGCACATGGACTTGAACCCCATTTCGTACAATCACAAGAAAAAAAGGAAAAAAAAAAAAAGGCCCCTTGCCCCACACCCAAATCTCTTGTACCCCCAAAGTGGCATGATTAGACCATCTCAACCATGTATCTCACCCCTCCATCCCCTCCACTTTCGGAGGTTGCTCAAACAAATCAGTAAGGATTTTGGCTTTGGGGATTGCAATTAGTCTTTTAGTGTTGCTTAGTGGCTGATAACAAAGCAGATTCTTTTAAATTTGGTCCAGGAAGTCCCTTAATGCCAGTTTTGAATGCCTTTTTTGGGCCCAGAAGATCTCTTAATCCTCCCCTGATTTGATGATGATGCTGATCCTTCTGCATATATTGCTGGCTATGAAGCACAGACATTTCTGTTAAGAAAGTGCTTAAGTGTCGGATACGGTTTCGACGCGGAAGAATATATGTTAGACACACAATGACACATCAAAAAAATAAAAATAAAATCGAACACGGTCAAAACATGTTTTAGACACGACTGGACACGTTCGAAGACACGATGAAGGTTTTATTTTTGTAATTTTCTCCCAAATATGAAATCAATAATGAGCAATTTGATTCTAATGGATTTTTTAAGTTTCAAAATTTTTAAATTCAAAAATAACTTCAAAAAATTTAAAAATTATTTGCATGTTAATATTTAATTAAAAAGTATCAAATTTACATTTTTATTATATATTATTAATAAAAATATATTTTTTTGTCTTGTCCTGTTGTACCTGTGTTTTGATTTTTAAAAAACTTTCGTGTCACCATATCAATATCGTATCGTACCCGTATTCAAGGGCGAAGTCAGGAATAGTGTTAAGGGGAGCCAAAATATAAATATATAAAATTAAAGTAAAAATAAATTGTTATAAAATAGATTCGTCCAAGAGCTGGGTTATCTGTCTAGTTCGATGGCCCGATCCGAATAGGTTTTTAAACTTTGGGCCCGACTCGGATTTATTTTTTAATTTAAAAATATTTTTATTTAATTTTAATTATAAAATATAAAAAATAATTTTTAATATTAAAAAATGGCATCAAAGGCCAGACGGATTGGGCTGGACTAGGCAAGCGAATTTTTTTGCTATCCGAGTTTGGTCTGACTCGATCTATGAATAATTCTATTAAGAAAACATTAGATATAAATATTATATATAATATTAAAATTACAAACAATATATAAAAATCTTATAATAAAATAAAAATCTTTAATTTTCAAATATTATAAATCATGTTGCTTATGTAAAAAATTTGATAAGAATTGAGGTTTCGATGTCAAAAAAAATATAATATAATTCAAATATGCATAGAATTATTTAATATTACAAAAAAAGAAAGATTACATACATTTAGAGTAAAATAAGTAATATACAATATGTATTAATATTGTGATAGTTTAATTTTTTTATTTATTTTTCATTATAAGCATAGAATGAAAAATATTAACACAATAATTAACGTAAATGTATCTATTTGATTGATGAAAAAGATTGAGAGAATTAAATTAATAATAATGAATAATATATAAATTAAAAATGTTATCAAATTTATCATATCAAACTACACATTTTACAAGAAACCAAATTGAAAATTTTTGGAGGGATCAAATATAATTTTACCTTATTTTTTCAAGAAAAGATACAAAGGTACTTCAAAAGTTTTAAAAAATTTGGGGGATCAAATACAATTTTACCTTATTTTCAAGTAAGACATACTATACATTTCAAAATATTTGAAAATTTTGGGAGGCCAAGGCCCCTGCCTCCCTCCCTTAGCTACACTCCTACCCGTATTTCATGTCCGTGCTTTCTAGAATGCTCATTAGAATTTTACCTACAGCCAATTTGGCCTGCAGCAGGTTAGTAGTTAGTAGTTAGAAGATACAAGCAAATTTTGTCAAGATCGAACCAACAAAATTATTCAACCCAACTTAATTATTGTGTGATTTTGGGACTTTGGTTTTGGTCCCTCAGCTTTCATGTTATTTTTACAGGTTTATTTAGTGAATTAAAGAAGATTTTAAGACATAAATTTGAACAGAAAGAAAAGAAATTTAAGGGGATACAATTCAACCTGACAGCATTAAAAAACTCAAGCAAGATCTAGCACCTTAATTTCATCTTCTGTTTTGTTGTCAGACAATATAATAGATGGCCTTGACTGTGCTCTCATGGTAGGGACATTGTTTTTAGCTCCCACATTTGGCACTTAATTAGAGCTTAAAAAAAAACCGGTTGATAAACTCTTGCCAAACATGAATATTATAATTTTAAACAAAATACGATTATACGATATAAATATAATACAAGAAGAATAATTAAAATATAACACAAAACATGACAGACACTAAAACGTAATATAAACACGACACAAATATATAAAATAACAAAATCTATATAACACAAAATATTAACGTATCAAAATTTAAATAATTTATTGCCTTAAAATCTTAAATATAATCTCCAAATTCTCCATACAGAAAGAAAATAAATCAAAGACATTTCACGTGATATAAAGTAGGAAATGTAGGAATGAAAAGGGGAAGGTGGCAAACAATGGCGGATCTTGACATTTAATTTTGGAGGGGCCAATTAGTATTATACTTTATATTAGATTTGTTCAATCATATATATATATATATATTAAGAAGAAAAAAAAAACCAATTATCTTAAATTTAAAAAAATCAATTTAAATATATTTTATATTAATACATATAAAAACTAAAAAAATTTGGGGGGGCCAAGGCCCCCTCAGGCTCCTATAAGGAGCCGCCCCTGGTGGCAAAAAGTGAAGGCTTTGTTAATTGAGTTTGCATGTGTAATGTTTGTTCGCTGCTTGTTGCTACCAAACCGAATATTGAATCATAAAATCTATGAAGATTGGAAAGAAAAAAAAAACCCCATAGATTATAATTTGCGAGAATTAATGTGTAAAAAACAGGTGTCCGATGAAGAAGTATCTGCGTATGCTCTTAAATAGGTGGCTGCAACCATAAATCTCCACCGCTAATTAGATTTAATAATTCATATATATACATTTTGTATTTTATGCTAATCTTTGTATCAACTGTATAAATACAAGTACAATGTATTTTATGTTTTTCTTTATATCAACTGTACAAATATAAGTACAATATTAATTATTAAATGTATCAAAATTTTAAATATGAATATGATACGTGTATTAAACATAACGTGTTATATATTTATTATATTATTTTCATATCTATTAAATGTGTCGTGTTTATGTTATATTTTCTTTTCCTGTCCAAAATTGCTATATTTACTGCTAATTAACAATATATATATATATACATACATAATTAAGTTTTTTTGGCCAATCATATATATATATATATATATATTATGTTGGTGGTATTATAAAATGGTCTTCAATTCCAGTCGTAGCAATAATTATTTATTAATGTTAATTTTGAATGCATATTTTATTAAATTTTTATTAGTTTTTTTAATAAAAAGTAAAAATAAACTAAAAGTAAGACCAATCAAAAAAAGCCAAAACAACCTATTTAAACCGGGAGGTTTCTCACGAAATCAAAAGTCGATATCTTTCTTTTTTATATATATTGAATTAAGCCCCTGGCCCGTTTCACTGGGCCTTTTTTATTTTTTATAATTTTTAATTAATTAATAATAAAATTTAAATTACATTTTATTAAATTATAATTATTTTTTATAATAATTTTTTATTTTTAAATTTTAATAATATTAGTATAATTATATTTTATTAATTATGAAAATTTAATTTATGAAAATTATTTATGTATAAATTACGTAATACAAATGTATTTTCAATTATTATTTATAGGTATTTTTTTAAACATATTTAGATCATAATGTATATTTTTATTTATAAGAAGGAAAAAATAATAAAATAAAATTATGATTTTTATTTTATTTTCTCGTTAGGTCGATTTTCTCATATAATTTAGCAGAAAGTTCGTTTTTTTTTTTGGTTAAATTAATGATCTACTAACTCATTTTTATATTTTATTTTGCATATTTAATTATTCAAATAAAAATAATAAATAACTAAAGTAAAAATGTGGTTTATATTTAATTCTCTCGTTTGATCAGTTTTCTCACTTTGGTTAGCAGCAAGTTCGTTTTTTTTTATAACTTTTTTCCAAGCAGGTCGGGTACTGATCATAAATCAATCCGTGAGTCAACGTGCGGGCCGGTCCCTTTAAATACATCATTTAAAAATAAAATAAAAATAATTAATAAAATAAATTAAACCTTAAAAAAAAAACTTACCACATGTCAAACAAAGAAATTTGTCACATGTCAAGCATTGACCACTAGACTTGCTCAAGGGTCAAACTACCCTCCCAAATCCGAAGGTCCGTCCATATTTTAGAGGGTTTGGACAAAAATATTAGGCCTGAAATATGGGCTTAGGCAAAAAATTGAGGCCCATTTTAAAAATAGGCCGGGCCTTGGCTCTAACAATCAAGGCCCGAACCTGGCCCATTTTTCATTTATATAATATACTATTTTTATATGTTATATATAATATAATTTATGTCATATAAAAATAATATATAATATTACAATGTAAACATTTAAAAATATGCTAAGTTATCCATGTTTTAGAACTTAATAATAATAAAAAAGATAAAAATACTAAAATTAAATAATAAAAAATATTTTTGTTTAAATTTTTTTAGAAAAAGAAAATATGGGCGGATCTAAACGGGTTTGGACTATCCATTTATAAATATGAACGGAACTTGGACAAATAAATATGATGTTGATACTATACCTAAATTCGACCCGGCCCAGTCCATTGGCACCTCTATTGATCACATTAAAGAAATTTTTTTTTTTTAATGAAGTAGTATAGATAAAACTATAATCGCAATCAAGTATTATATCTCACGTATTATAGATAAAACTATAATCAAGTATTATATCTCACGTAAAAAAATCAATGAAATAAATAACCTAATCAAAAGTCAATATAAACTTTTGCAAATTAAAAATAAAGTTGGATTAAGCCCATATGTAATACAACTTGAATGTTAGACTACAGTGTTGGGCTGGATCACCGATTAACACCTCTAAAAGTTTGTTCAAAGTCCAATCAGATTTGTCTATTAAAGTTGATTTAGATTTATTATTATTCAAAAAATTATTAAAAAATTATTTTATATCAATATTTTAAAATATATTTTATAATTAAAATTAAATAAAATTTTTTGTATCAAACCTAAACTTGAAATATAATATCCAAAATCCAATTCAATTTGAATCAAATTTAAAAGTTTGATGAATCGCTCGATCCATTAATAAATCTAATCCCGACTCTATTTGACCACCAAGACGAGCCCTTGTTGGTCCAGATGCTTTTATCCATGGAAAATTTCCATCTGCCAGAGTTAGAGAATTTACGGTTTGATTATATATAGCTTAGGATTTATCTTATAGTGTTTCTTTATTTTTTGGATAAATAAAATTTTATTTATTAAAAAAAAAATCATATTAATTCTCCATAAAGGAGAAGATCTAAATTGTTCAATGTGTCAAACATAACGATGATTTTTACTTATAAAAAAATAAAAGCTTCGTTTTTTTGGAAACCTTCCACTCTTTTATTTTTTTTATTTTTTTGCTTTTGATGCTGGTATGTTATAAACAAATATTTATAGTATTTCTTCAAAATGTGCCCAAATTCCCTACATCAATAAATAAAAAGCCGGATCAAAAGTTAAATTGGTGTGATATTTGGATCACCGATTCAACTGATTGAATCAGATTATTTAATTAAAAAAAAATTAAATACCAAATATGTGATTTTGATATTAAATAAGTATTAAAAATAATAATTAATTAATAAAAATATTTATTTATTTTAATGGTATGATCTTTAATATTTGATTAAAAAGTTAAAACTTCAAATCTCATCACGTATAAAAATCGTTTTAATAAAATAACAAAAAACTTGTTTTTTACTAGTTTAGTTCAGTTTTTTACCGGTTCATTGAATTTTTAGTTTTTTGATATGTGCCGGATTGAATAGACCATCGATTTCTGATTAAATCAGTCCTACCGACCGATCTAGTCCCTTTTTTCAAAACTGCCCTATATCAAATATATCTTCCTTATCTCTTCTCTGAAAATAATTTGATGCCCTGAAGGATGGAGTAGGACATTGGCTCTACACATTGAAAAAAAAAATGTACGTAAAAGCAAATTAAAGCAGGAAAAAAAAGAAGGATATTGGCATGATATCCTTCTTGTCCCGGGCTGTAGCCCAAATGCATGAATACTTCTATGTTTGGGGCTTTGGGCCATAGCCTGAATGCAAGTAGTATTTGTTTTTATCACAGCACAGCAACAAGTGAATCATAGGTATTCATGAGGTCAAGTTAGAGTTTGGGTTCGAAATTTTTTATTTTTTTTGCTCAAGATCAGGCCGGATCAGACTTAAAAATATATTTTATTATTTAAAAAATATTTAAATATTAAAAAATTATTTTTATATTAATATTTTTATATTTTATAATTAAATTTAAATATATTATAAAATATATTATAAATATTTATCCGAATCCGAAGTTGAATTATAATATTAGGAATTCGGATATTAGATTTATTATCCGTATTAAATTCGGAGCGGATTCGAATAAGAACCCATTGGATATCCGATATCTGAATCCTCTTTGATTTTGGTTTGGATAGTATCGGAATCCGAATCTTCTTTACTTATACGGATAACGAATTTAAATATCCGAATTCGAAATTTGTTTACATATTTAATTTTTGTTTAATTTTATATTTTTATCTTTTAAAAAATTGATTTAATCGGGTATTTAATAGATTCGAATATCCGACGAATATTGCTATCTAAATCAGATGCCGGTTCGAATAGAAATATTCGGATAGTAAGTGAATAATAACGGATTCGAGTATTATTTAAATTAAAAAAATTTAAATATTTTAAAAATTACAGATATTCGATCCGTTATCATTTATAATCGGATTCCATAAGCATTCGTGCTAAGTTGAGAACGGCGCTTCCACGAGCACCATAGATATCCGTTATCATTTATAATCGGATTCCATAAGCATTCGTGCTAAGTTGAGAACGGCGCTTCCACGAGCACCATAGAAGCAACTCGTAAGATCCTTATGAAAATCTTAATTTCTGTTAAACTACTAGTAAATATAAATGGCAACATTGTGGGTTTAAGGGATTGTTTTCATAAAATAATATATACACTCTAATCAAATATCTAATTAAATAACTGAAGGTAAATGACTTGATCCAAAGAAAAGAAAATTATATTATAATTTAGTATTAAGTATCCTTAGTATTAATATAATAATTTTATGTTAATTATAAAAATTAAATATGTAAAAATTGTTTATTTATAAATTATATGATACAAATGCATTTAGAAGTTTTAAATTTTAAAAATATAAATAAAAAATATATTATAATTTAGTATTAAGTATCTTTAATATTAATATAATAAATTTATATTAATTATAAAAATTAAATATGTAAGAATTATTTAGTTTCATTAATTTTTTATATTATTGTTTAATAAATTGATTAAATAATTATAAAAATAAAAATATATACATAATAATTAGAAAGCAAATAAACAATTCATTTTTATTTCTTTTTTTGTAAAAAATCAAGAAATAACAAAAAAAAAAAAGAAAAAAAAGAATTGAAGGCCTAATTGGATCATATTAATATAATAATTTTATATTAATTATAAATTTTAAATATGTAAGAATTATTTATTTTTATTAATTTTTTAATTAATGTTTATTGCATTGATTAAATAATTATAGAAATAAAATATATACATAATAATTAAAAAGAAAATAAATAAATAAATAAAATTTTTTGTTTTTTGTTTTCTTAAATCAAGCAAAAAAAAAAAAAAGTAATGAAGTCCAAGTAGGCCTTCAATTAGGCCTCAATTCATGAGCTTATTTTGATATATTGTACATAGATATCTTAGCTTGTTAATTATTATTTGATGATGGGTTAAAAAAAAAAAATAGTAATGAAGTCCAAGTAGGCCTTCAATTAGGCCTCAATTCATGCTCAATTCATGAGCTTATTTTGATATATTGTACATAGATATCTTAGCTTGTTAATTATTATTTGATGGTTTTGGCATCATTGATGGGTTCTTTCCATCTGGTTTGACAATGATCAGAAATTAATGAGTTTGTATGTGAGTGAGACCTTGAAAGAAATGTTTTTATTTTAACATTTATCTGCTTAGTTTTGCTGTATGATGCTGTCATAGTTTTAAAATACGGTCGTTAGATAATGTAACGGTCGTAATGTAATGAAAATTAAAATTTTTGTATTATATTTTATATGTTACGTAACACTTGTGACATTATCAAATTCCTTAAAATATTATCAAATTCACGTCCGTGACAAAACGCAACACTGCAACTGCATTTGCAACGAAATTCATAACCGCGATTTAACACTATGTGGATGCTGCTATTCTTCACACATGCATCTTTTGCAAGGCTTCTGGGTCACTCTAAAGCTTCACTCATGGTATTGTTTTGAAGTTTTATTTAGTTAAAGTAAATTCATCTTCTTTATTTCATGCTTTTTAGTGGTTCTCAAGTTTAACAACTGACTTTATGCTTCAGGAAATTGATTGCCTTTTCTTTTGCATGAATATAAAACGTTTCCACAAATTCCCTGTATTGCAAGTCTTACATTCCGAACTCCTAAGTTATTGTTTTTATCCTTGGATAGCTGTCACTGTCCTTTTTGAGACTATTTTCCAATCTGTAGTTTGACTCATGTCCAAAAAACAATCCTTTTTCGGATCCGTGATAATCTTTATCGATCGGGTTACTAAATCGAATCGTCCATCATAAACAAAAAAGCCAAGCTCCACATAAAAAGCCCTACTCTGGCAAGGCAACCAGTAGAAACATGCATGGCCCTGTGACTAGGGCTGTAATCGAGCCGAGCTCGAATACTGAGAAGCTCGAACTCAAGCTCGATTTGAAACTCGAGGCTCGAAGCTCGGTTCGAGCTCGATCGAGTATCACTTTTTAAGCTTGAGCTCGGCTCGAGATAAAATCGAACTATTTGAGCTTGACTCGATTAGGCTCGTTTATATACTCGAGCTCGAGCTCGAATTAAGGGTTTTTAAGTATGTATATATATATTAAGGGTAAAATAGTAAATTAATAATAAAAATATTATAAATAAAAAAGCTCGATTAGGCTCGCGAGCTGCTCGAATCGGGTATTAAGATACTCGAACTCGGCTCGCTCGATAGCTCGAGCTCGAGCCTCGATAATGACCGAATCGAATTCGAGTTTTTTTCGAGTCGAACTCGAGTAGCTTGCGAGCACAGATGTCTTGTTTACATCCCTACCTGTGACACCTTTTTTAGAGTTCATTTTGTGGAAGAATAGCAAGGGAATATGGTATCTGATTTATGAGTTCTTTTCCTCTCTTTTCTTTAGTTAGCATGCGATTGCGATTCTTGTGTCTTAGGAATTACTCAAGCATTGGAGCAGTTGATACATTGTCAAAGAACATGAACATGGAATGCACAAATCCTCATGTACTCAGCATACCATCAGGCTACAAGTAAATCTGTTCAAGGACCGAGTTACTCATCCAAATCTAAAAGTTCACCTGATATTTGAGAGAGTTTGGACAAAAATATTAAACCTGAAATATAAACTTGGGCAAAAAATGAGGTCCGTTTAAAAAATGGGTCGGGTCTTAACTCCAATTAAGATCCGAACCCGACCCATTTTTCGTTTATATAATATAATATATTATTTATATATTTATATATATTATATAATTTATATCATATAAAAATAAATATATAATATTATAGTATATATGAAAATTGAAAAATACTAGAATGATACCCGCGCGATGCTGCGAAAATCAAATATTAAATATACGATGATAACATTCCTAAAAACAAAAATTAACAATTAAACCAAAAAAATAAATTAATATTTTATAAAATAGCAAATGAGAACTGTCATAACAATTTAAAGTTTTAAATAATTTATAAAGTTAGCTTAAAAGATAAATCTAAGTGAAACAAAAATTTTCTTAAATTGAATCACAATGACAAACTATGTAAAATATATAATGAATTGAGACACGACACGAACACAACATAAGAAAAATAATTACAACACAACATGAAAAATAACATAAACTCGATAAGAATACACGAACATGTAAAAATATACATAAAATGAATTATTAATATGTACAAATTTATATAAATTTATAGTACTTTATATAAATTATTAACGTGTAAAAATTTATATAAATTTATAATACTTAAAAAAAAAAAAACACGAACACGATAGGAACACACAAATTTTTCTCTAAATCAAATCAAAATGACAAACAATGTAAAATATTAGATGAATTGAAACACGACACAAACATAACATAGGAAAAATAATTAAAACACAACACGAAAAATAACATGAACACGAACATAAAGATGAAAAAATAATTAAAACACAACACGAAAAATAATATGAACACTACACGAATATACGAACGTGTAAAAATATACATAAAACGAATTATTAACATGTAAAAATTTATATAAATTTATAATATTTTGAAAAACAAAAAAATAAAACGGACACGAACACAACATAGGAAAAATAATTAAAACACAACACGAAAAATAACACAAATACGATATGGATACACGGACGTTTAAAAATATACATAAAATGAATTATTAACGTGTAAAAATTTATAATACTTTAAACACATAAATAACACGAACACACAAATTTATAATATTTTGAAAAACAAAAAAAATAAAATGGACACGAACACGTTACGAATACAACATAAAAAAATAATTAAAACACAATACGAAAAATAACAGAAACACGATACAGATAAACGAACTTTTAAAAATATACATAAAACGAATTATTAACGTGTAAAATTTTATATAAATTTATAATACTTTAAACATAAAAAAATAACACGAAAACAAATTTTTTTTTTCCTTTTTTTTTTTCCTACCATTTTTTTCTCTCTCTACCCTTAACAACCTAAAAGAAAAGTGGGGCCCACAGGGAAAAAAGAAAAGAAAAGCAAAGTGCGACGTGCCCACTCTCTCTTTGTTGCAAAAATTGCAAAATTTATCTTATGGATGGATGTTAAGTCATCAATGTTTTAAAATTTAATAAAATTACTAAAAATTAAATAAAAAATAACATATTTGTTTAAGTTTCTTAGAAAAAAAAATATGGACGGGCCTAAACGAACTTGGATTATCCATTTACAATTATGAATGGATTTGGACAGAATTTGAAACCCATATTTCGGAACAAACCGAATTTAAACAAATATATGTGGTGTTAATATTATATTTATACTTAAATCCAATCCAGCCCATAACCACCTCTAGCTACTAGCAAGGACATCATTAAATTAAAATGCTTTTTAATTATGTGGTTTCTTCTGTGATTATGTGCGACTGGTTTGCATTTGACGTGCAAATATGATTCAGGCAATGGTGTCGGAGCTCTTGTATGTGGAGGAATATGATGTCTTGGCCCTTGCCTTAAAAGAATGATGGTGCGCTGCTTCTAGCTGGGTTGCTCAAGAACCTCAATTAGTTCCAAATTCAGATGTAATTTTAAGCACATTTCATCTTCGGCTACTGTATATGTTTGAAGGCAATCTTCCTTATAAATATTCCATTTCTCCTACAGTGTCTGTGTCTATACTCTATATAGGTTTTAGCTGATGCCACACTTGATTCTACAATTCATGGTTTATTTAATAGTTTACTTTGTGACAAGATTTAATCTAGTGAAATGTTGAAAATTTTACTCTTTCAAGTTTCAATGATTCATGCATGGTGTGAAATTCCTGATTTAATGTAACTTCTAGAATAGTTTTAATCATACTTATCAGAATTGGATTAGATATTGATTTTCGAGATTTCGAATATCGAGTTAATTGGTTCAACCATTGGGTCATTAAAATTAATGTTGTTTAAATATTTTTTAAACTATTACAAATAAAATTAAAAATTATATAAATACTTTTACTAATTGTATAATTTAAAAATTATGATATAAGATTTAAGAATTAGAAATATTTATTGTCATTTAGAAAAATAAATTAAAAAAATCTAGTTTACAAAGATTTTTCTACTTTTGGTTGTTGTAATGGTTATTTTCTTTTTTTATTTTTTTATTTTTAAATTCTTTTTAAGAAAAATCATTTTTAGTTAAAATGATAAAATAATTATTAATTAGTATGCAAAAATTAAATTAGTTATGATTTAAAAATCATTTTAAAAAATTATTTTTAATTGACTCAAATCAATAACAAATCCAGTGGTCGGGTCAATGGTTTTTCATAAATCTGAAGGATCAATCCGATTTTTTTTTTTTATCAATTGAAACTTAATTAATTAAAGAATTGACTCAAAGGTCGGATCATCGAGTCGACCGATCCAACCTCTGAACAAGTCCAAGTTTTATAACTATAGTTTTAATTAATTAGATTTCATTTAGTTGATTTTTTTATTTGTCTTTTGTTTTCTATTTTTACTTTGTTTTCATTTATTGCAAAGAACAGTAACGAAGTAATAAAAGAAAATGAACGAATGGGGTTTTAAATAGAAAATCTTGCTTCTAATGTTTTTCTTTTCTTGCTTTTTATAAACTTAAGAAAAATCATTTAAAAAATTATCTCAGTACACCTTACAAGTAAGTTTCTAAGATTGACGTAAATTTATTTGATTATGACTATAAAAAATAAATATTAAGATTATTATTTTATACACATCAACAAAGTTTTTAAAGTTCACAAACAATTTTAAAATATTATTATGTGTTATTTTTTATTATATTAATTTATTGATTTTTTTAATATACCTTAATATATGTGTTAAGCATATGCTGCTATACTGTTTAATTTTTTTTTTCTTTTCAAATTAGCTTTTTTAACATGTGAGATGCATTGGATTTATTTTATTATATTTTTCATAATTTTAAATATTTTTAATTCATAATAATTTTCATATTCCCTTAAGAAAAAAAATGCATATTCTTATTGATCTACAATATATAATCATGCAATCAAAAGTATATATATATATATATATATATATATATTATTGTTATACATACATGAGGTAGATGAATGTATTTGGTGGATAACTAGATTAGGATGAATGCATATGGTGAATAAATTAGATTAAATATTATGTACCTAATAATTATGGTACATTGTATTGAGAAATGTATTCTCTCCTTCCTAATAATTCTTGGAGTCCTATATAAGGATGGATTTGCATCCAAGAAATAATAATAGAAAACCTTATGATATAGGTAGTTCCTGAAGAACTAGACTTTGAAAGTTCATATTTCCTTTGTCTTGATCTCTCTTTATTTACTCTTTTGATATTATTTATAACACGTTATCAGCACGATCAAGTCTCTAACAGTAGTAAAGTCCTTCAAATTTTCCTTTCATTATATCAAGGTAAGAATTTTGCTTTCTCTAACATGTGTTATTTAGAAATCTAGTATATCTTCTTATTTACAAAAAATATATTTTTTTATATGTTCTATTATATGATATATGTGAGATGAGTATTTTTATTGTTTAGTTTCTTAATATCTACCTGACTCTGGACTTTTTATTTATTCTTTCAAGTATCTTTATAATGACAAATCTCACGAAGCTTGAATTCATTGCTCTTGATATTTCTGGAAAAAATTATTTGTCATGGGTACTTGATGCTGAGATTCATCTTGATGCTATGAATCTTGGAAATACTATTGAAGAAGAAAATCAAGCATCCCTGCAGGATCGCGTTAAAGCAATGATTTTCCTTCGACACCATTTGCACCAAGAATTGAAAATTGAGTACCTTACTATTAAAGACCCATTAGCCCTTTGGAATAACTTAAAGGAAAGATATGAACACCAAAAACGGTGATTCTTCCAAAAGCTCAATATGAGTGGATATACTTACGGTTATAAGATTTCAAAACCGTAAATGAATATAATTCAGCATTGTTTAAGATTAGTTCTCAATTGAAATTATGTGGAGAGAATATTACTGATAAAGATATGTTTGAAAAAATATATTCAACTTTTCATGCCTCGAATGTGCTCCTGCAGCAGCAATATCGAGAGCGTATATTCACAAAATATTATGATCTAATTTCTTGTTTACTTGTGGCTGAACAAAACAATGAGCTTTTGATGAAAAACCATCAATCTCGTCCTACTGGCTCAACACCATTCCTTGAAGTGAATGTGGCATTTTCTCAAGGTCGTGGACGAGGCCGTGGTGGTAAAAGGGGTCGCGTTAGAAAAAATTATTGGACCCGTGATAATCATCATTCAAGTCTTGAAATCAAAGGTGCTAAATGGAATCAAAAGAAGTGGGTCAAAAATGAGGAAACTCCTGAAAATAGTAATAAAGTGCAAAGCAATGACAATATTTGCTATAGGCATGGAACAAAATGTCATTCTTTAAATATTATAAATATAATTGGTGTAACAACCGAGGTTACGTACATTAAATCCCGAAAATTTTAAGGACAAACTTGGAAATTGGTAAGAAGTTGAAGGAAATAAAAGAAGAAAGGATCAAATTGAACATATTAAAAAGTTTAGGGGCTTAATGGTTATTTATAAAAAGTTGAGGGACCAATGTGTAATTATACCAAATTTAAGGCTTAAGTTTATTTTATCTCTTGAAAACTCTAGAAAATTTCTTCCTCTCCCAAGTAGCAGTCGGCTCTCCTATCCTCCCTCTCTCTCAAAATTCTCTTCAAACAACTCCACCAAAATCTCAACAACAATTACATCCAAGGTTAGTTTCTTGATAAATTCTTCTTTTTCTTTAGATATTATACTTGAGCATGCTAAGATCTTAGCTCCATAAACATGTTAAGGTCTGAAATCCATCTATTAAGTATGATTTTTACTCACCTTTGGTAAGAATTAAAAGGATTTGAAAGCATGAACAGGAAAATGGAAAGAAAAAGCAAAACAGGGGAAGTTGAGCATGCTTGCTGTTCGGATTTTCTGGGTTTGGCACAGCTGGATTTGTATTTTTTTTTTATATTTTTCCTAGAAACTAGACTTCAATATGAGAATTTTGGTTTTTGAATCACCCAAAACTGATAAGCGGTTAAAAAGATAAAAATCGGTGAAGTTGGCTATTCTGTGATGACCCCTGTTTCAGCATAGTTTCGGGATTTATCAAATTTGATCAAGATTTTGTTCTAATTTTCTAAGTTATTTATTTTCTTCATAAATTAGACTTATTGGTTGAAATAAACCAATTGGAATCACTTCAAAATTCCTTACCAAACTCAAGTTATGATTTTCTAATCTAGCTTGATAGTAAGGAATTTATTGCTTAAGATAAATATAGTACTAAATGATGGTTATGGATTATGAAAATCTCTAAGGCATGGAGTACTAGAAAGTAATTTGATAAGGACATGAATATGGAGTTGAATTATGGAGAAAATGATTATGGAAATGATATTAAAAATTAAGGATATGTTGTTTTGGGTATGAGAAATTAGTATTGACTATGGGGTAGATTAATGGGACTTAAGTTGCATTCATAATTGTGTAATTATTGTTAATCTCTAGGCCACGTAGATCCGACGTCACTTGTGGATCCTGAAGTTTCAGATCGAGGTGTACAGTGAGATCATCTCAAGGATTGTGAGTAGACGACAACTATAGTTATTTGAAATTTCTTTAATTATAATTATATATATTTTTTTAGCATGATATTTATTTTACGTATTAAAGGTATATACGATATATAATCATATGAATTGATTTGTTATTAAAGTACATTTATTTCAAGAAATATTATATCGAGTAAGTTGGTTGATTTATGAAATATGATTATACATAGAATTTGACGTACATGGTTTTAGCTCCACCTAACTTAATGTATGAGATTATACCCTTGATCGGAATACGGGAGCTGCGTGCTATGCCTTTGTGGCGGGAGCCACCTCCAGAGTCCCAATTCCGTGATATTCGAGTGGGGTATGGGAGCTGCGTGCTACGCCTTTGTGGTGGGAGCCACCTCTAGAGTCCCTATCCCTTTATATTAGCCTTTTGGGGGCACATCATAGCGACACATATGCCTTTGGGGTGTCCTATGGTGGTATTGGCCTTTGGGGCCGGCTACTAGTATGCCTACATGGATATTGCCTGGTTATTTAATGCATGTATTCTTATGCATGACAGTAAGTTGGAGCCCAACTATACGTAACTTGATTTACTTTACAGATTTTATACATTGATTTAATATTATAATATTATTATACATTTGAAAATTTCGCTACATCTTTGAATTACTAATTATGGTTTTACTATTATGTATTTTGAAAATGTCAATTATGCTTTATAGGTTACCATTATAGTTTTCACACGCTTTAAATGTTGTCTACTCATTGAGATATTCATATATCTCACCTCTCCTTATTTCTCATTTTCAGGACACAGTTAGGTGTCGGGGTAGCTGTCTTCCTCTACTCTCCGCTTCAAGAGTATATTGACATGGTGGGCATCATATCTAAATTTCTAGAAGATTTGATCTCTTGATGTTTTTATCAAGTAAACCTTGCTGAGATAGGTTTACTTCTGGATATATTATATATATTTGAAGATATGAGACAATAGATCAAATATATTTTGACTTGAGCATAAATTAATCATGGATAATTTTTTAATATGCGTGGATATATATATATATATATGTGATAATAGTATTGAGAAATATCGCTGGTTGAGGATATGAATTGAGTGTTATTTGCAGGAGGGTTATAGTTGAGATAGAAAGGAAACTCTGCCGGATTTTAGATAGATTATCCGGACAGGGTGTTTCAATTGGTCTCGAAATTTTTTGAACATGTTGATCCTACTTATGATAATGAATCTTCTCTAAATATTAATTTTGATGTTTCTGATTTTTTCGAAAACCCTGATGGCAAAATTGGTCATTTGATTGGGGATGAAAAATGTCTACTAAAGAGATATATTTATGTTTATGTTATTTTAAAGGTTATCATATGTTTAGTGGATAATGGTACAAATCATACAATTCTTCGTGATAGGAAATATTTCTTACAATTAACATTAGCTGAAATTAATGTTAATACAATATATGGTTCTACAAATGTAATTGATGGCTCTGGAAGAGTCCACATTATGTTTTCAAATAGAACAAAATTATATATTGATGATGCGTTATATTCTAGTAGATCCCGAAGAAATCTACTAAGTTTCAAAGATATACGTCACAATGGGTATCATGTTGAAACAAAAATGAGGGAGAAATGGAATATCTTTATATTACCTCTACAGTTTCAAACCAGAAGTTCATATTAGAAAAACTTTTGAGTTTCTCATCTGGCTTATTAAGGATGGTTGAATCAAATTTTATGCACCGGAAGTGCTCAGATCCTAAAACTTTTATACTTTGGCATGATCACCTTGGTCATTCAGGTTCAACCATGATGCGACGTATCATTGAAAATACACATGGACACCCATTAAAGCATCAGAAAATCCTTTTGTCTGATGATTATTTTTGTTCTTCTTTTGCTCAAGGAAAATTAATTATTAGATCTTCTCCATCTAAATTATCTTTTGAGTCTCCTACTTTTCTACAAAGAATACAAGGAGATATTTTGTGGTCCAATTCATCCATCGTGTGGACCATTCCGGTATTTCATGGTTTTAATTGATGCTTCCACACGATGGTCACATGTTTGTTTGCTTTCAACTCGTAATACTGCTTTTGCTAAATTTCTTGCTCAGATTATAAAGTTAAGATCAAGTTTTCCTGACAGTCCGTTTAGATAATGCAGGTGAGTTCACTTAAAAAGCATTTTATGATTATTGCATGTCTATTGGAATTAATGTTGAACATTCCATTGCACATGTTCATACTCAAAATGGTTTAGCAGAATCTTTCATTAAACGTTTACAATTGATAGCTAGACCTATGCTTATGAGATCAAAACTTCCTGTATCTGCATGGGGACATGCTATTGTACTTGCAGCGTCCTTAGTTTGTACCCGACCATCTGCATATCACAAATTTTCACCTTTACTATGTTTGGTCAACAACCAAATATATCTCATCTTAGAATTTTTGGTTGTGCTGTATATGCCCCTATTGCACCCACTCAACGAACTAAGATGGGCCCCCAAAGTCTTGGAATTTATGTTGGTTTTGAATCTCCATCTATCATTAGATATCTTGAACATTTAATAGGTGATCTTTTTAGAGCAAGATTTTTAGATTGTCAATGTGATGAATCAGTTTTCCCATCATTAAGGGAAGAAAAAGGTAAAGAATCTAAAGCACAAGAAATTTGTTAGAATACACCAACATTGTCCAATCTTGATATACGCACAAATCAATGTGAACTTGAAGTTCAAAGAATAATTCATTTGCAGAATGTTGCAAATCAATCACCAGATATTTTTACTGACATCCAAATAGGTCTTTAAATCACATGTACCGGCTGCAAGTATTCTTACATGTTTAATTGTCCCTGCAGGACATCATGTGGGTATGACAGCCAATGATGGTAGACCTTTTGGTGCAAAAGATTCTGTTCCTTGAAAGAAAAGGGAAATAAAATCACTTGAAAATGACATTCCAGAAGAGGTCAAAGATAATATAGATCAATAACATCATATTTCCAGACAAGCAACCCCAGAAGTGGTTCCGATATAGGTAAATTATGAGATCTCATTAGAATATGGAAATATAAGGGGATGAAATGAAGTTGTTGTTGATAATGTGTTTGCATATACAATTGCTGCTAATATTGCCAATGATAATGCTGAACCTCAAACTGTAGAAGAATGTCGACATAGAAATTATTGGCCAAAATGGAAAGAAGCAATAAAGGTTGAGCTAGACTCATTAGCCAAACGTAAAGTATTTGGACCAGTAGTCCAGACACTTGAAGATGTCAAACCCGTTGGGTATAAATGGGTTTTTGTAGGTAAAAGAAATGAGTTAAATGAAATTATGAGATACAAGGCATGACTTGTAGCACAAGGTTTTTCACAAAAACCTGGTATAGATTATGAAGAGACATATTCACCTGTTATGGATGCAATTACTTTTAGATTTTTGATTGATTTGGTAGTCTCTAAAGGACTTGACATACGTCTAATAGACGTAGTGATAACTTACTTATATGGGTCATTGGATAATGACATATACATGAAAATCCCTGAAGGATTTAAGATGCCTGAAGCGTATAATTCAAAACCTCGACAAATGTACTCTGTTAAACTACAAAGATCCTTGTATGGATTAAAGTAGTCTGGACGCATGTGGTACAATCGTCTAAGTGAATATCTGTTGAAAAATGGCTATGAAAATAATGCCATTTGTTATTGTGTTTTCATCAAGAAAATAAATTCTGGATTTGCTATAGTCGCAGTGTATGTTGATGACTTAAACATAGTAGGGACTCTAGAAGAGATCTCTATGACTGCTGACTACCTAAAGAAGGAATTTGAAATGAAAGATCTTGGGAAGACAAAATTTTGTCTTGGATTTCAAGTTGAACATTTGACAAGTGGGATCCTTATTCATCAATCATCTTATTTAGAAAAGATTTTGAAAAAATTTCATATGGATAAATCTTACTGATAACTCGTATAATTATATAGTTTTTAGTTATGTTTTATTATTGTTTTGTGTCAAATACGAGTTATTATTGTTTAGTCTAATTGTGTTTATGATCTTTTATATTTTTATGTAATTTGGTATTTTTCACAAGTTTCTTTGAGTGATTTCAGATTACTAGAATTAAGGGCAAATCCAGATCAGTTCCAGTTCCGACACCTTTTGCCATATCAGCTATATCTCGAGTTTCACTGAAGCAATAAGGCTGAACTTTGTATCCCTGCAAAGCTAAGAGGCATATCTATCTTTTTCATGTTTTACACTTCTTGAAACGGAGTCGTTTTCCCTAGCGAAATCGACCATCAAGTTGGCTGATGTGCAATGACGTCTGTTCTGCACCGTTTTGGTATTTTGACCATATCTTCCGATCCACGTGCGCAAATGATCTGATTCCAACGGCTATGGATCCGTAACTGATAGGGGTATATTTTTCTAGAAGACCATTTTATCAGATCGAGCCTCCAACATTGACAAAATCGACCATCAAGCTGGCTGATCAGAATTGTCATACAATATGACGAAAATTGTTAGAAAAATGCACCCACCTATTATACCTACCTTTGAAATTTGTAAAGCTTGTCTCTTGTCATTTAGCCCTCCAAAATGTGTATAAATAGAGGGCCTTGGATGAGTATTGGGATACATTATACATTGGTAGGATATTAGCCTTTGTAGTAAAATTCTCTAAGTTTTCTTCTTCTTTCCTTTCTCTAGTTTTCTTTTTTATTTACTTATGCTTCTTACATTTCTTTTCATTTTATTCATATCTAGTATGTGTTGCTAATCATATTGTTGAGGTGATGAGGTGAAGCTCTTGGTAAATGCTAAGGTTAGTCTCTTAAACATGAGCTAAAATGAATCATCATTTATAAACACTAGTATAGATAATATTTTCTTTTGGTTTAAAATCATACTTGCAAAGTAGAGATCTTGATTCATTATTGACAATGAAAATGGCACAGTAAATGCTTGGTTTCATAACCTTGATTTGTTGTAGACATATACCTTGGCATAAGGAATGCTTGGACTCTTTTTATGAGTTTTGAGGACACCAAATGAACATAATATCATATGCTATGGACGTTGGACTGAATTGCTAAACCTTCCGATTGGAACCTCCCTTATGTGTGGATTTCAATTGTGTAATAAAACAAGATTAATCTTAGCATAACACCAAGAGTGGAGTCTCTAACCTCAACATCCTTTCTTATTGTTTTTTATATCTTGTTTAATTGTTTTTATGTTATTTTGTTTATTTTGTTCTCTAATATCTTGTTTATCTTATTTTGTTGTTGATTCCCTAATATCTTGTTTACGTTCTTTGTCTTATATATTTATAAACTTATACTTATTAATACGCTTCCCTGTGGTTCGACCTCGGACACCCGAGAATTTATTACTTGAACATAACCTGCACTTGGGTTTACAACTCTTAATTGAGTTACCATCAAGTTTTTGGCGCCGTTGCCGGGGAAGCAATACTAAGTATATAAGTTTATAAGTATATTTATTTTCATTGGCTGGTTATACCGCCTAATTTTGTATATATTTATTTTTATTGGCTGGTTATACCGCCTAATTTTGTATATATTTATTTTTATTGGCTGGTTATACCGCCTAATTTGTATATTAACTTTGTTTTATGCTTGTTTGGCGACGTGATTTTAGATCTCGTCGTTTAGTTAGATTTTATTGTGAAACTTTTTCAGGTAATCTTTCTAATACAACTCCTACCATGGCTGACAATGAAAGTGTTCATGCTGAAGATGAGAACAGACAAGTACGCACCATGCGTGACTACTTGCAACCAACTCGAAGCTCATCACCCTCTTGTTTTATTTTTCCTCTCAATGCAAACAACTTTCGTTTTAAACCAGGTATGATAGCTTTGCTTCCAAATTTCCATGGGTTAGAATCGGAAAGTGCTTACTCGTTTCTAAAAGACTTCGAAGATGTATGTGTCACCTTTAATGACCAACAATGTACGAATGAAATTGTCAAGCTAAAATTATTTCCTTTTTCTTTAAAAGATAAAGCAAAAATTTGGCTTCATAATTTAAAACCAAGGTCAATTGGCACATGGCAAGAATTACAAACTGAGTTTCTAAAGAAATTTTTCCCAGCACATAAAACTACTGCTTTGAAAAGACAGATTCAAAATTTCAATCAAAATCAAAATGAAGCATTTTTTCAGTGCTGGGATCGTTTTAAAGATTTGTTAAGTTCTTGTCCACATCATGGTTTTGAAAAATGGCGTCTTATTAGTTTCTTTTATGAAAGTTTAACTCCCGAAACTAAACAATTTGTTGAAACAATGTGTAACGGTGAGTTTCTAGAAAAAGAACCTGAAGAAGCCTTTGACTACTTAGACCATTTGGCAGATAACTCTCAAGCCTGGCACACAGATAATTCCTCTGAAAGTTCCAATAGATCTAATGTTGTTTCTAACAGAGGAAAATATCATTTTAGTCAAGAAGATGAGATAAAAGCTAAAGTAGCTAATTTGGCTAGAAAGATTGAAGCCATGGAACTTAGAGAAGTAAAAGAAGTCAAAACGGTTAAAAATGAAGAAAGTTGTGGAATTTGTGAAATCATGGGACACCCCACTTCTGAATGTCCAAACATTCCCATTCTTAAAGAAGCGTTGCATGATCAAGTAAATTCCATAAACACATTTAAAAAACCTTTTCCTTCTCCTTACTCTGAAACGTATAACCCTGAATGGAGAAATCATCCCAACTTCAGTTGGCGGAATAATAATCATGTTCAGGTACCACAATCTCAAAAGCCGGGCAACACTTTTTCCTATCAACCTTCACGTGTACAAACCTTGGAAGAGACATTGCAAGCATTCATGCAAACACAAGCAAATGTGAATAGCCGGACTTCACAGGACATCAATGAGATCAAAAACACCTTGTCCACATTGACAGCTTCATTACGCACTCAAGAAAAAGGTAAGTTTCCTGCTCAACCTCAGCCTAACCCTTCTACTCAATGTCTTGTTTCTTGCTCCAATGAAACTCAACAGGAAAATGCCAGTTCTATCACAACTCTTCGAAGTGGAAAGGCAATTGACAAAAAGATTCCATCAAAAGACCAAGATCCTCCTTCCCCTCCGAAAAGTAATGGTAAGGATGATGGTAAGTCTGAACTTCTTGAAAATTTGGACAAAGAAAAAGGTATGCATCCTCCTCCTTTTCCTCAAAGGTTGCAAACAATAAAGAATTTGAATCAAAATGCAGAAATTTATGAACTTTTCAAACAAGTTAAGATTAACATTCCTTTATTGGATGCAATCAAACAAGTTCCATCTTATGCTAAATTTTTGAAGGACATGTGCACAGTTAAAAGGAAACATAATGTACAAAAGAAAGCATTTCTGACGGAAAGTGTGAGCTCAATCATTCAGCACCTTACTCCACCAAAATTCAAAGATCCTGGATGTCCAACAATCTCATGCATCATTGGAAACACTAGAATAGAACGTGCATTGCTTGATCTTGGTGCTAGTGTTAATCTTTTGCCTTTTTCTGTTTATCAACAGTTAGGTTTAGGTGAACTCAAGGAAACACCTGTTACACTTCAACTAGCTGATCGTTCTGTAAAAATTCCTCGAGGGATAGTTGAAGATGTTTTGGTTCAAATTGATAATTTTTACTTCCCTGTTGATTTTATTGTTTTGGACACACATCCTGTTTCAAATCCAAATGTTCAAATTCCTGTTATATTAGGCCGTCCATTTCTTGCAACTTCTAATGCTCTGATAAATTGCAGGAATGGTAATTTGAACATTTCTTTTGGAAATATGACTTTAGAATTAAATGTGTTCAACACTTGCAAGCAACCTGGTGATGATTCAGAAGTACATGAAGTGGATTTCATTGAAGAACTTGTTCATGAACATCTCACCATTACCACATTCCATGATCCTTTAAAAGCTTATTTAATTGAATGTGAGTTGGATAATGCTTCAGAAATTTCACGCACTGATTCTTTGTTAAATTCTTTTCAGGTTAAGCATTGTTGGAAACAAAAGTTTGAGGAACTTCCATCACTCACAAATGTCACTGTACCATCAACTATTGAACCACCCAAGCTGGATTTAAAACCATTGCCATCCGAGCTAAAATATTCCTTTTTGCGAAAAATTCCTTCTCAATGGAGCCCCCAAGATAAAAGGAAGTTTCTGAATGAGGTAAAGAAGTTCTACTGGGATGACCCTTACTTGTTCAAATATTGTCCTGATCAGATTTTTCGAAGATGCATTCCCGACAATGAGGTAAGTAGTGTAATTAAGTTTTGTCATTCCGAGGCATGTGGTGGTCATTTTTCATCAAAGAAAACTGCTGCAAAAATTTTACAGTGTGGATTTTACTGGCCAACTTTACCCCGGTTAAATGGCGGATAACGGTACTCCGTGATTATTTAAGTCGGTTCCATCAGCTACCCACAAAACTGATATTGTATATAAATTTCTCTTTCATTTTATTTTATTTCATTTTTTTTCAGGATGGATGATATTCTCAAAAGATTGCAGAAACGATTTCCTCCTTTTCCTCGGAATATTTTACTGAAGCTTTACCAAGTTCGATTAGAAAGATTAAGAATGCTTATGAACAAAGGGATTCCTGAAGACATACGTTGGATAATTGAAGCCAAGGTACGTGAAGATGAATATCTTCCTGTTTTGCATTTACCAGGTACAGGTAGAAGCACTTATGCAAAGAAGCGACGAGCAAAGCGCATGAGTTCAAATTGCCACAAGTGTGCACGATGGACGTGTAACGGTAAATGTCGTTCTATTGGGATTCCGTCCTCTAATCGAGATGATAAAATTGAATTCATTAAGGATGGACTGAGTAAGGAGAATTTGGGTAATATCCAACTTTCTCTTGAGACGCATCCTAGTGGAGACGTACAAAGAGAAATTCTTGATTTATGGCCGCAATTCCAAAGGGAATGGCAACATCTTGGGAATCTGATGTTAAAAGACCCTGTTTGCCAGCTTGTAAGAAAACTGGATGGGAAGCATATCCTCGACTCATAGAAGGCGTTTAAGCCGTTTCTGGACGTAAAACCAGAGGAAGATGTGAGCCACAATCACAACTACAATAAATGACTTCTCAGCTTTTGGTTTGATTTGCAATAATTTTATTTCGGTTTAGTTTACGTGTTGTTCGATTTGTGTAATTATTCTCTTTTTTTTGCATTGGTCTTTTACGGTTGATTTTTCTTCTCTTTTTGATTTTCTTCCTGAAATCACGCAAAAATCTTTTGTTAGGTTAACATTTTCTTCTGACAGGTCAAATACACTTTCGGCGACATTATTACTCTTGTCTGATTCACTACTCAGTCCTCTATATATTACACCATGTACTCATTCTCTTTCAGGCACTCGAAAAAGAAAAAAAATGGAAAGCACTTCGTCCCAGCGCATTAAAAAAATTTGTGTCTTTGGAGGTGCTTATCCAGGGAAAAATAACATATTCGCTGATGAAGCCATAAGAGTTGGAGTAATACTTGCCCAACAAAAGATCCACTTGATTTATGGAGGCGGTAGTACGGGTTTAATGGGAGCAGTCGCTACAGCAGCACACGCCGGAGGAAGTCCAGTACTAGGAATCGTGCCAAAACTATTCACAGATTTTTGTGGACCTACCGTGGGTAAGGAAATACAAGTCTGGAGTATCCCTGAACGGATAACAATCATGTACCATTCTGCCGATGCATTCATTGCCTTACCAGGAGGTCTGGGTACATTAGAAGAAATAGCTTGCGTGGCTTCTTGGTCATCTTTGGTCACAAATAAGAAACCCATTGGTTTGCTTAATATTAATGGTTATTTTAGTAATTTACTTTCATATTTAGATAATGCTGTGGATAATGGATTCATGTTTTCAGAGGCAAGGAGAACCATAATTTCTGCTACAACCATTGAAGATTTACTCAAAAAGCTACAAGCTTATGAGTGTTTATCTGCTACGGTTGTTTCGCAAATGCTCGGAAAAAGAAAAAGAGATATGGACGAGCAAGGAGTGGATTGCACTTTGTCTTTGTGACATTATCTAACATTTTGCTTGTTGTGTCTCAGTTATAATAAGTGGTTAGCAACCTCTGCAGGTAATATCTCCTAAATTCTACCTTTAAAATTTGACATTGGGGACAATGTCATATTTTAGTAGGGGGTAAGGGACATATTTTGCTAAAAAAAAAAAAAAATTTGTTGTGTTTTAAGACATTTAGAAGTATTCATTCTGAACAAGGTCTGAGTAAGGGAGACTTGAGACATACCTTGTCAGTTTGATTTAATCTTCTTCTTCAAAAAAAAAAAAAAAAAACAAAAAAAAAAAAAAAAAAAAAACAAAAAAACAAAAAAAAAAAAAGCATGTTTAGACTTAGTGTGTTTTTTTTTAGTTACTTTCAATACAATGATGAGATATGAATTGCATAAGTCTAAAACAGATTTATTAGTGAGAAGATTTTCATGAGAATTGAGCTTGATATCAACCTTTTTATGAGCCAATGTTAATATGATATGTTGATTGAGAAAGAAGCATGTTTAGACTTAATCTGACTTGTATAATCATCCTTGTGAGTTTTTGAGCCTATAATGATTGATGCATTATACAAATCAATCTACTTTCTTTCTTGAGTGCTCTTATGATTACATGATTCTCTAGAACTTGCTTTAAACCGTTTGAGACTATATTGATACATGTGACAACATGAATATGATAGAGGCATTAGGATTATAACCAGAGCCAAACAGCCATACCTTATTGATGTTCCAAGAGAACATCCCCACTAGTGAGCCAATTTGAGCCTACATTAAATATGATGTTTTATTGGTAACCACAACTTACACCTAGCCTAAATATGCTTATATCCTTACCCTTGTTCTAAAGATGAATTTTATATTTTGAGACATATTGCAAAAAAACAAGGGATATTTTTATTTGAAAATTTGGGTTAGAAACAAAAGATAAGTGTGGGGGAAGAAAAGAAAAAGTCAAGAGAAAAAGAAAGGGATCATTGTCAAATACATTCCCATATTAAAAAAAAAAAAAAAAAAAAAAAAAATCTTCTCTTGAACTTCTAGAAAAAGATGTTACAAAGTTGGTTAGAATGATGCAAAGGCTCAACATGAATATTTAGCCTATGTTATTATGTGCTTTATAAGAGTTTTGAGAAGTTTTATTTGTATGATCTTATTATGTCTCTAAAATCTATGAACTCTTTGGAACCTTTGTGATATCTTTATCCTTTTGTTCTTTAACCACATTATAACCCTTTGGCCCCATTACAACCTTGAATAAAGACCTCTTGATTTATGAAGTTGTATGATCTAAATAGTGGAGAATAGGTGGACAAGCAAGCATATGGTAGAAGTGTTTTCATGAGATTGATTGAGTGTAAACACTTTACCACTACTTTAAAGAGTGAAAATCAAGAGAGTATCTCATGTGAGAAGTTGAGATTAAGTTTGAATATACACTATTTTGATTGAAATATGTTATGTTATTATTGGCTTAACTCAAACTATTTACATTCAAGCAAGATTTTTTGTGAATTTCTTTAAGCTATTGATTAGTTTTTAAGACTTGTCCAATGATTATCTCTAATTTATATTGGAAGGATTAGTTATAATTATTATTTTTAGTTTTTCTTATGTCTTCAATGTTTGTGGGTATCGTCCTAGTAAACCCTCACGAGACTAAACTCGTCCACTAGGGACACCTAGGGGTTTAAAGGCTTGTGTCACATGCTAAGTGCCACCGTGATTTCCTACGAAAATGGATTAGATTAGATTTTCTTATTTTATTTTTATTGAGTCGTTGCTAGGGACTAGCAACAATCTAAGTGTGGGGGTGTGATAACTCGTATAATTATATAGTTTTTAGTTATGTTTTATTATTGTTTTGTGTCAAATACGAGTTATTATTGTTTAGTCTAATTGTGTTTATGATCTTTTATATTTTTATGTAATTTGGTATTTTTCACAAGTTTCTTTGAGTGATTTCAGATTACTAGAATTAAGGGCAAATCCAGATCAGTTCCAGTTCCGACACCTTTTGCCATATCAGCTATATCTCGAGTTTCACTGAAGCAATAAGGCTGAACTTTGTATCCCTGCAAAGCTAAGAGGCATATCTATCTTTTTCATGTTTTACACTTCTTGAAACGGAGTCGTTTTCCCTAGCGAAATCGACCATCAAGTTGGCTGATGTGCAATGACGTCTGTTCTGCACCGTTTTGGTATTTTGACCATATCTTCCGATCCACGTGCGCAAATGATCTGATTCCAACGGCTATGGATCCGTAACTGATAGGGGTATATTTTTCTAGAAGACCATTTTATCAGATCGAGCCTCCAACATTGACAAAATCGACCATCAAGCTGGCTGATCAGAATTGTCATACAATATGACGAAAATTGTTAGAAAAATGCACCCACCTATTATACCTACCTTTGAAATTTGTAAAGCTTGTCTCTTGTCATTTAGCCCTCCAAAATGTGTATAAATAGAGGGCCTTGGATGAGTATTGGGATACATTATACATTGGTAGGATATTAGCCTTTGTAGTAAAATTCTCTAAGTTTTCTTCTTCTTTCCTTTCTCTAGTTTTCTTTTTTATTTACTTATGCTTCTTACATTTCTTTTCATTTTATTCATATCTAGTATGTGTTGCTAATCATATTGTTGAGGTGATGAGGTGAAGCTCTTGGTAAATGCTAAGGTTAGTCTCTTAAACATGAGCTAAAATGAATCATCATTTATAAACACTAGTATAGATAATATTTTCTTTTGGTTCAAAATCATACTTGCAAAGTAGAGATCTTGATTCATTATTGACAATGAAAATGGCACAGTAAATGCTTGGTTTCATAACCTTGATTTGTTGTAGACATATACCTTGGCATAAGGAATGCTTGGACTCTTTTTATGAGTTTTGAGGACACCAAATGAACATAATATCATATGCTATGGACGTTGGACTGAATTGCTAAACCTTCCGATTGGAACCTCCCTTATGTGTGGATTTCAATTGTGTAATAAAACAAGATTAATCTTAGCATAACACCAAGAGTGGAGTCTCTAACCTCAACATCCTTTCTTATTGTTTTTTATATCTTGTTTAATTGTTTTTATGTTATTTTGTTTATTTTGTTCTCTAATATCTTGTTTATCTTATTTTGTTGTTGATTCCCTAATATCTTGTTTACGTTCTTTGTCTTATATATTTATAAACTTATACTTATTAATACGCTTCCCTGTGGTTCGACCTCGGACACCCGAGAATTTATTACTTGAACATAACCTGCACTTGGGTTTACAACTCTTAATTGAGTTACCATCACTTACCCATTAAGCTCTCCAATGGTTGTTTGCTTACTTGATGTAAAAAGAGATCTTTTTCGTCCTTGAGAAGAGGATGAAGAAATTCTTGGTCCTAAAGTACCATATCTTAATGCAATAGAAGCACTTTTGTATCTGGCAAATTGCACTAGACTAGACATAGCTTTTGCAGTCAATTTACTTGCAAGGTTTAGTTCTGCACCAACACAAAGATATTGGAACGGAGTGAAACATGTTTTTCGTTATCTCCGTGGCACGAATGACATGGGTTTGTTTTACCCGAATAGATTGAAATCAGAATTAGTAGGATATGCTGATGCTGGATATCTTTCTGATCCTCACAAAGCTCGATCACAAACAGGTTATGTCTTCACATGTGATGATACTGCTATCTCATGGCGGTCTGTAAAACAAACAATCACCGCTACCTCATCAAACCATTCAGAAATATTGGCTATTCATGAAGCAAGTCGTGAGTGCGTGTGGTTAAGAACTATGATTCAACATATTAGAAGAGCATGTGGATTGTTCATGGAAAATGACAAGCCAACAATATTGCATGAGGATAATGCAGCATGCAAATCCAAGGTGGCTACATAAAAGTGACAATCCAGCAGATCTATTCACAAAGGCATTGCCAACTTCAATTTTCAAGAAGCACGTACATAACATCGGAATGCGCCGGCTCAAAAACATTAAATAATTGATTTTATTTTTGAGGGGAAGTAAGTTTCCTATGAATATTGTACTCTTTTTCCTTCGCTAAATTTTTGTCCCACTGAGTTTTTCTTAGCAAGGTTTTAACGAGGCATATTCATAGTGAATAGTCATCCAAGGGGAAGTGTTATACATGCATGAGGTAGATGAATGTATTTGGTGGATGACTAGATTAGGATAAATGCATAAGGTGAATAAATTAGATTAAATATTATGTACCTAATAATTATGGTACATTGTATTGAGAAATGTATTCTCCCCTTCCTAATGATTCTTGGAATCTTATATAAGGATGGATTTGCATCCAAGGAATAAGAATAGAAAAGCTTATGATATAGCTAGTTCCTGAAGAACTAGACTTTGAAAGTTCATATTTCTTTTATCTTGATCTCTCTTTATTTACTCTTTTGATTTTATTTATAACAGATATATATATATATATATATATATATATATATAAAGATGAAACTTAAACATGCAAATCAATTATTCATAACTTGTTTCATTTATATTTTCTTTATTTCTTTATCTTTTTCCTTATTAACTACAATAATATAGAAAAAAAAACATAATTTCATTTAAAAGTTTTATTGATAAATAAATCAAGATAAATTTCAACGATATTTTGATTAAATTGTAGTTTGACTACTTAATTTAAACTATTTTTGCAATTACATTGATAATTTTAGCTACCATGATAATTTTTCTAATAATTTTTATTTATTTATTTTTCAATAATAAGTTTTGTTATTTGCCAATTATTGAAGCATAAAAAAATAACTTATGGTGTTACTATATGTTCTGATGAAAATCATATACTTTATTTAAAAAAATTTATAATGATGAAAAGGCTATAACTTATTGTTATTGTAGACACCCGTTTTTGTCCGGATTATTTTTTAATTTGGGTCCAAATATAGATTTCGGGCTTTGAAATTAACTCGGGCCGAATCCACTTATATTTCGATTTCATTTTATTTTTCTTCTTCTTTTATTTATTTCTTTTCTTGTATTATTTGTTTTCATTTTCAAAAAATTGATAAAAATAAAAATAATAATAATAATAAGAAAACATATTTGAATAACAACAAAGAACTTGAGGATTTTGAATCCGAATCAAAGAGGAGTCCTTTTCAGATTAGATGTTCAAGTTTGATTAAAATGCAAACAACAAAATCGAGACCAAAACAAACTAGGATTCTTGGCCAACAATTTCTTATTTAAAGACAATCTCAAAAAACCTAAAAAGGGGGCCTGATTGTGAAAAAACAACAAATCACAACACACAAAAAGGAAAAAAATGAGTAGTGAGTTTTTTTTGGGGTCTCGGGTAGGAAAATAAAGGGTTTTGGATTTAGGATTTTGGGGTTCTGAGCAGTGTTTTTAGGATTTCAGATTGGAGTGACCACTAAAGGTTTTCTTGAAGGTCAAAATCAGTGGGATGGGAAAGCCTATAGAGGGAAAGGACATATCAGATAGCTAGGCAGATCAGACGGCTGTCGGTGAAGGTTTAGGGGGTGAAACTCACGAATTCCGGGTTTAGATCTAGGGTTCTTGGATTTGACTTTGAAAATTTCGATTTGATTTTGGAACGTTGAGGTAGAGAGGAAGATTTGGGATAGATAGCGGAGGTTTCTGAGCTAATAGACAGCGACGTACGGCCGTGTATGGGAGTCGGATTCTGGGATATTTGAAGCTGGTGGTGGTGTTCTTGAGAAGGGAGGAAGAATTCAGAGGAAAGAAATTTTTTTTTTATTATTAAAAAAAAGAGAAGGTAAAACTGGTTTCCAAAAAAAGAAAAAGGATTTTAAAGCCAACATCCAGGTCGGGTCGCAGGACCCGCGCGCCTGGGTCCGACTCGGAAGTTGCTGGTTGGCTTTTTCTTTTTTATGGTTATTTTCTGTTTTGTTTTTACTTCTTTTCAATTTATATATATATTTTTATTTTAGTATGATTTGATATTATTTGTTTAATTTAAGTTTATTGTTAATTTTTATTAATTTTTGACTAATTTTATTTAATTTTATTATTGCATGCATATATTTATGATTAATTTTTTATTTGTTTGGATTTTGTATTATTTATTACTTATTTTTAGTTAATTTTAATTGATTTAGTTATTTTGATCAATATTAATTGATTTGAATTGATTAAGATGGTTTAATTTAATACTTTTAAAGCCTTTTGATTTGTGTTTCTTTTAAATCCGTTTGTTTTTTAGTTCTTTTAAATCCGTTTTTTTTTTAATTTCTTTTAAATCCGTTTTTTTTAATGCTTTTTAAATCTGTTGTTTTTTTTAGTTTTCCAAATTTGGTTGTTCATTCTTTCATTCTTTTAAATCTGTTTATTTTTATTTCTTTTAAATCCATTTTTTATTATTCTTTTAATTTATTTTTTTTAAAAAGGTATGTTTCTTTTAATTTGTTTTTGTTATTTATTTATTATCTGATTATTATTTATTTGATATTTGATTATTATATGCTATTTAGTTATTTGATATTTGATATGTTTGTAGTGTTAGTTATTAATTTTACTTTTGATTCTAATCTTAATTATTTTTTATTTATTTATTTTGTGTAAATTATTATAGATTTTTATTTATCTATTTCTTGTTTAGAATATTTATTTATTTCTTATTTATTTTTGTTTATCTCATGATAGGGTAATTGAAATTTAATTAGATCGATTTTATTTGTAGATTTTTATTAATTGATTTTTAATGATTTATGGTTATGTAATATAAAATAACTTGATAAATTTTATTAGGGTAAATAAAAACCAGTTCAAGATAATATGTGATTAATATGGTACTATCTCTAGATAGACGTTGTGGGGGTGCTAAGCTTTCCTCACACGTAACCGAACTCCTGGATCTAGTTCTGAAACGTAGATCGAAACCTATTCTTTTTAGGGTGCCTTAGTCAAGCTTAGGATTATTTTAAAAAGGATAGATTCGTATAGGTGACTAATCACACATAGATTAGATGATTAGTAGCGACTCCATGATTTGCGTCTGGCTTGCTGAATTCGTATTTGGCACGTTATCATAGTTTGGCCACTCTACTGGGGACTTTAGAAAGTCGAGTCATAAGTTAGCCACATGTTATCTTTGGTCTTGAATTTTGGTCTATATTTTATTTATTTATTTGTAATTGTTTTATTGGATTTCTAACGTTTTTAACTTTTTTATTTTGAAGTTATTGAATTTTGGTCTTAATTTTTTTTATTTGTAATTGTTTTATTGGATTTCTAACCTTTTTTTAACTTTTTTATTTTGCAGGTATTTTTGTGAGTCAAGGTTTGTTTCTAACATTTTTTTAAAACTTTTTTTAGTTATTATTTTGCAGGTATTTTTGTGAGTCAAAGTTTGCATTGTTCCTTCGCACACACTATATTAGAATGAACATAAGCCATATACCCGGGATCGTCCTTTTAGTAGAGGGTAATGTAACTACGCCTTCGTGGGGTAATAACCTTCGTATGGACTAGCGAAACACTCTTAAGGTGTAAAATACCTATGCTTTTGTGGGGTAATAACCTCCATATGGCTAGCTAGGAAAATACTCTCACCCAAATTGAACCCTTTCCAAGGAGCCTATAATGGGTGAGGATTGGGGTGCCTTACTCATCCTCCATGGATGAAGTTAAGGAGCAATTTGGGAATCTTTTAGATGGTGAAATATCCTGAGCCCAGCATATAGATAACATTTAAGAGGCCAACCTTAGGATAGAGGCATGTCAACCTTGTATAGAGAATTACCCGGAATAGGACATATGAAGGAATGTCCTTGTATTTTTAATTTAATTTAATTTAATTTTACATTTTCTTATTAAAATTATTGTGAATATCACTTGTGTTTTTTTTTCAACGTAATTTGTACTTAATTTTCTTGTGTCAAGCTTTGTAAAATCATTGTGTATGTCATAACTTCATCATTTGCATCATTTAAATATTTTTACCATTTACATTTTTCATAATACTCATGCATTCATTAATGTTGCAACCCAAAAAATAACAAGTCTCATCGCGAGACATTACTCGTTAAGTGTGACATTGGAAAAACAGAGAAAAAAATGACTTAATTCCTCTTGAAATAAAATGAGGGTTTTAAAATAACCTCAAAAAAGAAATGGAGTCGCCACCAATATTTTTTGGCTAGGTTTGATCGGCCACCTATTAAAATCGGTTTTCTAAAACATTTTAAAATTAATTAAAACATTTTTTTAAAACCAATTTCGAAGTCTGCGCTTTAAACCAGAGAAAACAAAAAAATAGGTTCGGGAGTCGGTTACGTGTGGGGAAGGATTAGCACCCTCAACGCCCGTATAAAACTGTACCTTATTAATCGTGTGTTATCTCAAGTCTCGGTAAAAGTCGATTTTAGATTTGGCATTTAAAAAAATTCCCAATTAAAAAAAAATTCCATTTTTAATTGAAAATGATCCGGAATTTATTAACTCAAAATTTTCCTATATTCTCCAGCAAATCCGGTAAAATATAGAAATTTTTATTTATTTGAAAAATCTCCAAATCATTTTCGTTTTTGAAAGAAAGATATTCCTTTATTAATGATAATTGATGATATCATCCTCAGCAAACCGGGCAGAGAACTTATGAATTATTTTAACTCGAAAATATCTTTATTTAAAAAAAAACATAATCTTTATTAAAATCATTTAAAAAAAATGGTTATGAATAATGTAAATTTTTACTAATGACATGGCAAATGATATCATGGTAAAATCTAGATGACATGGCACTATTTAAATGATAGCATAATTTAAATGTCATGGCAATAGAATTAATAACATGACATGATAAGAAACATAAAATAACATTATAATAAAATATGCATGAAAATGAAAAAGGCAATGCATGAACATAATAAATCTTTAGATGATATGGCAAAATAATTAATGATTAAGCAAGAAGCATAGAATAACATAGAATATTTATAATCATATAACAACCATTATAACACCATGATATCTAAATCAAAGTAATGACATCACTATAGAATATTCATAGCAAAAATTATATATCATAGAATATGCATGAACATGGAAAATGCAATGCCTGAAAGTGTATTTTTCCTTTAAATAAGGACATCTGTATACCTATAAAAGATATTCGACTACCTTAGAAAAAGCTTTAAATCAAAAATACTTTGTGATTGGATTAAAAAAAACAATTTGAAAATTTTTGGATGAAAATGGCACTATGGCCGAAACTCTCCCTTTAAAAAGGCTCCATTTTCCAAAATTTGAAAACCTGGGTTGACTACCCTTGACCCGACTTTTGTAAAATCAAATTTTATGATTAAAATGACTTAGAAATTAACCTAAAACAGTAGCTAATGTCCCAAATCAGCCCCCTCTTAATACCTTAAACAAAACAGAAAATTATTAATTCTCAAAAGCAAATCTGACTCCTTTGACCAGTTTTGAAACTTGATTTTTTTACCCTTCTAAATAATTTCAAAAAAATTTGAACAAATTATGGGAGACTTAGAACATGTCGACCTCTATGGGAAAAAATCAGTTTAATTTTTGGAGCATGGGAACTATGACCATATTCACCAAAATAGCAAGTTATCAATTCTAAAAAAACAACACTGACTCTCACAGGCAGTATTGAAAACCCATTTTTTGCCCTTCTAGAAAATTTCAAAAAAATCTGTAAAAATTAGGGTAAACCTAGGACATATTTATCTGCATGAAAAAAAATCAGCTTAATTTTTGGAAAATGGGAACCAAGACCGAAATTTTACCAAAGTCAAACAGTGAGTTAAAAACTGCTTGGTCAAAATCCATTTTTCCAACCATGATAAAAAAAAATCTAAAAATCATGAGAAAAATATCATGGCATCCCTCAAATGGCTACTAGATGTAGTTAAAAAATCAATTTATTTTGAAAAAGAATGAGTAGTAAAAAGAATCACAAAGTCAAAATACCCAATCTAGACTATTAATTTTCTACAAGCATGCTCAAGAGAGCTTGGCTTTGAGCCATTGATTGGCTTAAGTCAAAAAATCAAGTGGGGATGAAATGAAATGTATGAACAAACAACAAGTTAAATGCATGAAATGCATGACCTAATGCCTAAATGACATAGAAAATATGCATGCATAAAAGATGACCTAATGCCTAATATGACATGAAAATTTACATGGCATAAAAGATGACCTAATGCCTAATATGACATGAAAATATATGTGGCATAAATGATAACCTAATGCCTAATATGACATGGAAATATACATGGCAATATAATATGACCTAAGGCCTAATATAACATGAAAATATGCATGGCAATATAAGAGGACCTAATGCCTAATATGACATGAAAATATGCATGGAAGCAACATGAACACATGGTAATCGAATAGACATGCTGAAAATGTAAGAATATGGAAAGCAAATACACAAACATATGGCATGGCAAATATGCAAAGCATGAATGAAAGCATGTTAGCCTAATAATCATGATGAAAATGCAAAGATATGGCAAAGCAAATACACAAAGCATGAATGAAAGCATGGCAGCCGAATATTCAGAATAAAAATGCAAAAATATGGCAAAGCAAATACACAAACATATGGCATGGTAATAATGCAAGAAAATAAACATGGATGAAAGCATGGTAGCCAAATAATCATGATGAAAATGCAAAGATATGACTAAGCAAATACACAAACATATGGCATGGTAATACTGCAAGAAAATAAACTAACCTACCACAACCAACATAGGAATAAAATCAAAAACAAGATAATCATAGCAAAGGTAACATTAGGTCATGGTAGAAAAATGTAATAAACATGTTTTGGATTTTTTTTTGATGAAAACAAAAGATAAGAACCAAAAAAAAAAGTTTTCAAAGCCTTTATTTCATAAGAAAAGAACAAGAAATCATATGGAAAATAAGAAAAGCAGCATAGAAAAGGAAAGAAAAATGCAAGAGATTGGTACCTTTCAAAGCTATCTTTCAAGCTATTATAGACACCTAATTTTGTCCAGACCACTAAACCAGGTATGCTTCTTCCTAAATTGATGTTTTAGAATGCAAAAAGGCTTTTCTCATCCTCCAGGTAGTACTCCGTGACTTAGTTTAAGAAAGCAGACATAAAAAGTCAAACTTGAAAAAGTCAACCCAAAAAAAGTCAACCTCGAAAAGTAAAAAACTAAATCATGATTTGAAGTTCAGTTGAAAAATGGAGAAAGAATTTTGATAATTCGAGGTTTACATTGAAAGATATGGAGTTCAGAAGTTGGGTTACGGAGATTCGGTAGAAAGGAAACCCTAGTTCAGGAAATTTGGGGAAAAATGCTTAAACAATCAAATTGGTCGAAATTAAAGGTTACAAATGAAAGATAAGCACTGACTACAGGTAATGGAGAAGCTACTTGGAAGAAAAACTTAAAGAAAAGTCAATCCGGAAGAAAATTGAGAATTAGGGTTTTTGGTGGATTTTTGTGAAATTGAGAAAAATTGCAAAAATGACCCGATTCGATAAAACTAAAGCCCCTAATTGATGAGGAGTAAGTAACCAAGGATAGCTCAAGGCTCAGCTTGAAAAAAATCCGAGAAAAGAGCAGATTGGAGGAAAAATGGAAAAACGAGAAAATTCCTGACAATGAGAAAAAGGAAAAATCAAATCGGAAGGGAATTTGATCGTAAATATTGGACGTTTTCAGACCAACTTCAATTCAATATATGACAAAGGCCCAGAAAAAGAAAATCTAAAAATCGGACTTGTTTTGAGCAAAATCGGGCTTCAGAGGCAAAAGGGAAAAATTAGAAAATTTGGGAAAAATAGCAAATTAACTCCAAAAATTTGAAAATTTGCAGATCTCATTCTTAAATTATTTGGAAGAGATTGGAGAAAGAAAATCCGGATTCGGAGTTCGTTTGCAAAATGGCCAAATCTCGGGCCTATTATGTAGTAATTCAAGCAGATAAATCCCAAAAAATACCAAATGAGTTCCAAAAATTATGAAAACTTCCAGATCAAACTTTTAAATTATTTGGAAGAGATTGGTGAAGAAAAATTTGGATTCGGAGCTTGTTTAAAAATGCTGAAAGTTTGGGTGCATAAAAGGGCAATTTTGGAAGAAAAAAATCCAAAAAATAGCAAACGGACTCGGAAAATTTTTAAAACATCCAGAATTCAGTTAAGTATTAAAAAAAGAATTTTTGAATTTGAAGTCCCATTTTCTATTTATTTAGTTTCGGGGGACAAAAAAGTCATTTTATCAAAGAAATCGAAAAGGGCCTTTTCTTGTTTTTAAAAAATTGAAGCATGAGCTGGAAGAGGAAAGGTCAGCCGACCAAGGCCCATTGGTGGGCAGATATTTTCTGATTTTTAATCAAAAGACAACAATGAAGAGGAAGGTAGTTATTTTTTGTGATCAAGCCTTTGAATTTGCAAGACATGGACCAAGGTTGGAGAGATATTCTATTTATGACATCTTTATGACATCATAATTCAAGGGCTGATCAGATCTGATCCAATGGTGAAAATTTTACATAGAAGGCATCTTGAAGTGATAACTATTGGATGAGATAAAAAAAAATATCCATCTAGCTTCTAGAAGGATGCCAATCGGCCACTATAGAGGAGAGGGGGGGTCTCTTTTTCATTTTCACTCATTCACACTCTTGTTTGGCTGATTTTCTCTCCATTATGAAAGGCAAAAAAAGAAAAGTTTAGAAAGACAGGGAAAGTAAGAAAAGGGAAGGCTTGCAATATAACTTTGAGAGGTTGCTACAAGCACCATACCCTTGCACTTTCCTTGTACATTTTCAATTAAAAATGGAATTATTTTTATTTGAATTGGAAATTAACTTGAAATACTAAATTAAAAATTGACTTTTTTAACAAGACTTGAGATAACACATGATTAATAAGGTACAGTTTTATACGGGCAATATGGGGGTGCTAATCCTTCCCTATACGTAACCGAGTCCCGAACCCGATTCTTCGATTTTCTCTAGTTTATAACGTAGACTTGAAATTGGTTTTTAAAATGTTTTAATTAATTTTAAAATATTTTACAAAACCGGTTTTAATAGGTGGCCGATCACACCTTGCTAAAAAAAGATTGGTGGCGACTCCATGTCTTTTTCGAGGTCATTTTCAAATCCTCATTTTATTTCAAGAGGAATTAAGTCGTCTTTTCCTCTGTTTTTCAATGTCACGCTTAACGAGTAATAAAGTCTCGTGATGAGACTTGTTATTTTTTAGGTTGCGACAGCTTTCTTTAAAGCTTGTTTCTCTTCAAAAAATTTCTTTGCTTTTCTACCACTTTAGCTACTGCTCATACATAAAATAAATTAGCCAAAAAGCCTACCAAAAATCTAAAAACCTCAACCTATTTGCAGGCTTGGCCGAATGGAAGGATGTTGTAAGAATGTTGTCATCTTTTTTCCTATCTAACAAGATCCAAAGGCTACTAATCAAAGATAATAAAAATGTGAATTTGCAACCATAGGATGAAGTGATTAGCCCCTAACCATAATGAGCTAGCCGAAAATCCTAACAAAAATGTGCTCATCTTTTCTCTTCATCACCTTGGCCACTTGGCATGATCACAAGGACTCAATAAAAAAAATGTCACCTTGCTATCAAATTTTGGCCATTGGATGAAATAATCAGCCAATCACTCCCTTCTTCATGGGCTGACCGAATGGTCTTGAAGTTTCCAGCAGCTTCTCTATTTTTTAAATTGCAGAATGACCCTTTTCGGTTTCTTCGATAAAATTGCACTTTAGCCCCTAAACTTAATTAAATTGCAAACGGACCCCAATTCTAGATGTCTTTTTCATATCATTCCAAATAAGTATAGAATTCAGTTTTGGAGATTTTCATGATTTTTGGAACTCGTTTTCTATTTTTTCCGGATTTTTCCTTAAAAGTGCGGATTAGGCCTTCTCAAAATTTGCCTTTTTTTTAAAATCAGCTCCAATTTGAGATTTTTTTCCAATACCTACTAATCAATATAAAACTCAGTTCTGAAAGTTTTCGTAATTTTTGAGCTCGTTTCCTATTTTCCCAGATTTTTCTTTGAAAATTTCAGTTTGGTGCCTCCAAAATTTAGCCTTTTTCAATTGAGCTCCAATTCCAAATTTTTCTTCACTAATACCTTCCAAATAATTTAAAATTGAGATCTGGAAGTTTTTATAATTTTCCGAGCTCATTTCCTATTTTTCTAGGAATTTGCTTTTGGAATTTTGGACTAGTACACCCAAACTTTGTCATTTTTCATTTGAGCTTCGATTTCAGATATTTCTTCACCAATCTCTTCCAAATAATATAAAACTCAGATCTGGAGGTTTTTATAATTTTCTGAACTCGTTTCCTATTTTTTTAGATTTTCCAAAATTGCACTTTAACCCCCAAAACCTCAGTTTTACTCAAAACGGTCCGATTTCCAGATTTTCTTTTTCCATTGCCTTTGTTATATATTGAATTGAAGTTGGTCAAAAAAGGCCCAATTTATAAGATCAAATTTCCCTCCGATTTGATTTTTCCTTTTTCTAATATCGGGAATTTCCTCGTTTTTCCTCTAACCGGCTCTTTTCTTGGGATTTACTTCAAACTGAGCCTTGGGCTATTTTTTTTTACTAACTCTTCATCAATTAGGGGCTTCAGTTTTATTGAATAGGGCCATCTTTGCTGTTTTCCCAAATTTTGCAAAATTCACCATTTTTAACCAAAAACCCTAATTTTCGGTTTTTCTTCCAAATTGACTCTTCCTTTGGTTCTGCTTCCAATTAGCCTTTCCAATACCTGTAGTCATTAATTATATTCCATTTGGAACCTCCAATTTTGAGTAATTTGATCGTTTAAGCACTTTTCTCCAAATTTATCGAATTAGGGTTTCCCCTACACTGAAAATTTCTCAATCCCTCTTCCGAACTCCATATCTTTCATTGTAGACTTCAGATTATCAAAAAAATTTCACCATTGTTCAATTTAACTTCAAATCTTGATTTTGATTAAGGGTTGACTTTTTCAGTGGTTGCCTTTTTGGGGTTGACTTTTTTCGTATTGACTTTTCTTGCTGACCTCCTAAACAAAGTCTTGGAGTACCATCTGCAGGATGAGAAGAGATTTTCTGCATTCTAACAAAGCACAAGGAAGAATTTACCCGGTTTAGGGGGCCGGGTAAAATTAGGTATCTATAGTTGCCCCTCTTTGGCTATCGCTGAGAATAAAAAATCAGGCAAAGATAAATAGACAATAATTTTGTATGTTTAGTGAAATCACATGTAAAGAAAAAGAAAGAGAGTTTGCTTTATTCTTCATTTCCATTTATTTCATCATTTATTTATTTATTTTTTTCGAAAAAACAATTGTAAATAGAAGATTTTCTCCTTAAATTGAGTTCCTTGACTAATCAAGGCTCGACCCGTCTTAAGGAAACGAGTTCGATTTGCAAGAGAAGAAAAATACCTCGATGGTGATATCGGGGCCTTATCTTGTCCTCTGCTAACCTTACTGGTAAAACCAGAAATTGAAACAACCTGGGTGAAACTAATAGTCGAAAAGTGATCCGGGTGAAACCCAAAAGTTGACATGAGATGACCTGGGTGGAACCAAAGGTCGAAAAATTATCTAGGAGAAACCGTAGATAATTTTCAAAGAGATAACTTGGGCGGAACCAATAGTCGAAAAGTTATCTAGGAGAAACCGTAGATAATTTTCAAAGAGATGACTTGGGCGGAACCAATAGTCGAAAAGTTATCTAGCCGAAACCATAGATAATTTTCAAATAAGATTACTTGGGCTAAACCAGAAGTCAAAAAGTTATCTAGGCGAAACCATAGATAATTTTCAAATGAGATGACTTGGGTGAAACCAGAAGTCGAAAAAGATCTGAAGAAGCCAGAAATTGAAATGACTTTGGCGAAATCGAAAGTTGAGAAATATCTGGATGAAGCAAGAAATTGGAATGTCTTGGGTGAAACCGGAGGTCAAGAAAGATCTGGATGAAGCCAGAAATTGGAATGTCTTGGTGTCAACTGTGTTGGGTTTAAACAGAAAATATCTCGATGGTGATCTCGGGACTCGACTCATTTGAGAAGAAGAACGAGTTTGATTTTAAAACAAAAGGAATGCCTCAACAATGATCCAGGGTTTGACTCATTTAGAAAACAAGTTCGATTTGAAAACAAAAGGAAAATACCTCGACGGTGGTCTCGGGGCTCAACTCTTTTGAGAAACAGAAATAGTTCGATTTAAAAAGAAAAGAAAAATACCTCGACTGTGGTCTTAAGGCTCAACTTATTTGAGAAACAGGTTTGATTTGAAAACGAAATACCTCGATGGTGGTCTCGGGGCTTGACTCGTTTGAGAAGCAGAAAGAGTTTGATTTTAAAACAAAATACCTCGACGGTGGTATCGGGGTTCGACTCATTTAGAAAACAAGTTCAATTAGAAAACAAAAGGAAAATACCTCGATGGTGGTCTCAGGGCCCAACTCATTTGGGAAACAGAACGAGTTCGATTTGGGAAAGCAAAATTTCCATGATTTCTGCAATGTTAATTGAATGCAGTGATAAAAATTACATGTTTTGCAAATGCTTGTAGGATGTATGTTCCCTAAGGATGAATGCAGTCAAATGATTGTGTCATGATTTATAATCCATGATTTCTTTGAGGTTCACAAACTGTCTGACTTCATGACGGAATCTTCAACTTTTCACTGATGCCCCTATTTGAAGAGCCTTAAATCAAGATAAATTGTCAAAAAGTCCCAATTTATGACTTCACTGAAATTCACAAATTTTCTGACTTCATGATAGAGTACCCAAGACTTTAATGTTTACTAAACATCATTCAATTTAATAACAATCAAAATGCATCACAAAATGTATGAAAGAAGGTATGAAACAACCAAATGTCATAAAAGGGATAACAAGATGACAGAGGTGAATATCAAGGATACAAGAAACAAATGTAGAGTTGTAGGTTGTAGATGCCCCGGATGCAGAATATCTTGGACCCTTCCTTCTTCAATTCATCTGAAATTTCTCTTGAATGAGCAATTTACTTGGGTACTCTCTTGGCTTCCGTAGTTGTGTCGGATTGAATTTTTCCTTTTCTTTTGATTTTTTGATACTTTCTCCCCCTTTACACGGAGCATTGATTCAATCTTTAATCAGTACTTGAGCCGCCCTTTGCTGGTTTTCAACCCAAGTGTCCCCCATTTGGTATTAAGTCGCCCTTTGTGGGTTTTCGGCTTAAACCTCTCCTTTTACATTCTTTTTTCATCATCATTTTTTAGTGTGTTCTACCATGTATCTGAGAATTCTATATGCTTCCAAGGTAAAAATGTCAATTAAAAAGATGGGATAACCCTTCAAATTAAATATCCATGCTTGATCAAAATTGACTTTTAAAAGCACGTACTATAGGCCAAGGTTTGTGTTTAGAAACAAAGGGTAAATAGGCCCAAAATGTGTTTAAGGATGATTGGATCGAGGATCATTTCATGAGGAGGATTCATTCTTGAAACATTCGTCCTTTTTGGACTTTTCTCTTTTTTTTGGAACCTATTCTTGGCTTTCATTTGCCATTCTTTGATCTCACACGTTTTTTCGATGGCTCTTTTCACCATAATTTTTGGGAGGTTATTTTTCCTCACATCTGCCCTCCAGTGTAGAGGGTGATCCTTGATCAAGGTTCCAAGAAAGAAAGAATTCCTAAGGCTCAAAAGGGTGACTAGGGATAATTTCTTCTTAGTGAAAGGAGTGTGAAAGATGGTCATTCATCATATCAAGCATGAATATTCTTATTGCAAAGCAATCCTCAGGGGAAATAGATATATAGAATTTTCATTTTTATATTTGAAATCATTCGAATTTCCATGTGCACGGTATCATACTTTCCTTTTCTTCTTTTTTCTTTTTCTTTATTTTTTTTTTCTTCAAGCATAGTACTTCTTAAATTTGTCAGCATTCATGGGATTTCTCAAGTCATCTCTGTCTATTCGAGTCAGAATCAATGCTTCTCCAGAAAAAGCTCTCTTTATCACGTAAGGCCCTTTCCAATTTGGAGCCCATTTCCCTACGGATCCTTCACTATAGGGAGAACTTTCCTTAGTACCAACTATTCTTCTCGGAATTGCCTGGGACGAACCTTCTTGTTGTAGGCTCGAATCATCATTTTCTGATACATCTGCCCATGGCAAATTGCTTTCATCCTTTTCTCTTCGATAAGATTCAACTGTTCATAGCGAGCTCTAACCCACTCTGCCTCTTCTAAACCAACCTCCATCAAAATACGAAGGGAAGGGATTTCGACCTCAATAGGTAACACTGCCTCCATTCCATATACCAAAAAAATGGCATGGCACTCGTAGATGTGTGGACCGAGGTACAGTATGCGTGAAGAGCAAAAGGCAAGATCTCATGCCAACCTTTGTACACTTTGGTCATCTTTTCAATGATCTTTTTGATGTTCTTATTGGTTGCTTCTACTGCCCCATTCATTTTCGGACAATAAGGTGTCGAATTATGATATGTGATCTTGAACTGAGTACACACTTCTCTCATCATCTTATTGTTCAGATTGAGAGCATTGTCTGAAATGATTCTCTTTGGCAATCCATACCGGCATATAATTTCCTTCTTGACAAATCTGCATACCACTGACTTCGTTACATTAGCATAAGAAGCATCTTCCACCCACTTTGTGAAGTAATCTATAGCCACTAGGATGAATCGGTGTCCATTTGAAGCTTTCGGGGTAATAGGTCCAATCATAACCATTCCCCACATCAAAAATGGCCATGGTGCAGTCATGACATGCAATGGTGATGGAGGCACATGGATCTTATCTGCATATATTTGACATTTATGGCACTTTCGGGAGTAATTAATGCAACCTCCTTCCATCGTTAGCCAATAATATCCTGACCTCATAATCTATTTAGCAAGCATGTGACCATTGGCATGAATGCCACATATCCCTTCGTGGACTTCTTCAATGATTCCCCGAGCTTCGGCAGACCCGACACACCTCAATAGAACCTAGTCTTTCTTTTTCTTATAGAGAATCACACCACATAGGACAAAACCTATTTCCAATCTTCTCAGAGTCCTCTTATCATTTTCTGTTGCTTGTTTAGGATACCATTGACTCTTGATGTATTGCAAGATGTCGTAATACCAAGGGAGGTCATCCGCTTCTTCTTCGATACTCCGGCAGTGGGTAGGAGACTCGTATATGCTCATCTTCATTGGCACAACTTCGGCCCCTTTATTTACTTTAAAAATTGACGATAAAGTGGCTAAAGCATCTGCCATTCGATTTTCTTCTCGGGGGAAGTAGTTGAAACTCACTTTTTCGAATTCCTCTATAAACTTAGTATGAGCTGTCGGTATCGGATTAACTTTTCATCTCGGGTTTCCCATTCTCCCCGTAGTTGGTTTATCACCAGGGCTAAATTTCCGAAAACTTCCAGTGTTTTGATCTTTCTGTCTACGGCAGCACGAAGGCCCATAGTACACGCCTCATATTCAGCGGTATTGTTTGTACAATCAAAATCCAATATGGCAGTGAAAGGATAATAATCTTCTTCTGGGGATATGAGCACTGCGCCAATCTCGTGCCCCATGGCATTAGATGCACCATCAAAGTACATTTTTTACATTTTCTTCTTAGAGGGAATCCCATCTTCTTGCGGACACACATCATGTCTTCATCAGGGAAATCAAAGTTCAAAGGCTCATAATTTTCGACCGCCCGACTTGCTAAAAACTCGGATAATGTGCTGCCTTTTATAGCTTTTTGACTCACATACACAATGTCTTACTCTGACAACAAAACTTTCCATATTGCCGTTCTTCCTGACAAGAAGGATGCTTCCAACATATACTTGATGGGATCTAGCTTGGCAATCAACCACATTGTATGGTACAACATGTATTGTCTGAGCCTTCGAGCAGTCCAAGCTAAGGCACAACAAAGCTTTTCTACCGATGTATACTTTAGCTCATACTCTGTGAACTTCTTGCTGAGGTAATAAATTGCTTGTTCTTTCTTTCCGATCTCATCATGTTTCCCCAATACACAGCCCATAGATCTCTCAAATACTGATAAATATAGTATCATTGGCTTCTTGAGAACATGTGGCATTAGCACTGGTGGGTTGGATAGATAGTGCATAACCTTATCAAAGGCGATATGACACCCTTCATCCCATTCTCCCGGATCACGCTTTCGAAGTAGCTTAAATATTGGATCACATTTGTCGGTTAGCTGAGAAATAAACCGAGCAATGTAATTCAATCTTCCTAGAAAGCCTCTCACTTCCCTTTGATTACGAAGTGGTGGGAAGTTCTGGATGGACTTTACTTTATCTAGATCAATCTCAATTCCTATCTTACTGACGACAAAACCTAACAACTTCCCCGAAGTGTCTTCGAAAGTGCATTTTGCCAGGTTTAGTTTGAGTCGAAACTTTTTTAGTTTTTCGAAGAGCTTCTTAAGATTTGCAATATGCTCATCTTCTCCTTATAACTTTGCGATCATGTCATCAACATAGACTTCCATCTCCTTATGCATCATATCATGAAACAAAGTTACCATGGCCCTCTGGTATGTTGCCCCAGCATTTTTCAATCCAAACGGCATTACCTTATAGCAAAATGTTCCCCACATCGTCACAAACGTGGTTTTCTCCATATCTTCTGATGCCATCTTAATCTGATTGTACCTTGGGAATCCGTCCATGAAGAAAGACAAAGAGCTCTTTGCCGTATTATCCACCAAGGTATCAATATAAGGCAAAGGGAAATTATCATTAGGACTGGCCTCATTCAGATCTCGGTAATCAACACACATCAGTACTTTGCCATCCTTCTTTGGAACGGGGACAATATTTGATACCCATTATGGGTATTTGTCCACTTCCAAGAACCCGACGTCAAACTGCTTTTTCACCTCTTCTTTTATGTTTAACAGCATGTCAGGCCTCATTCTTCTCAATTTCTGCTGAATTGGCTTGCAATCTGCTCTTAGAGAGAGCTTGTGAACCACAATATCAGGATCCAACCCTGGCATGTCTTGGTATGACCATGAAAATACATCGACATATTCTCGGAGTAAAGCTATCAGTTCACACTTTGTTGATGGTGACACTGAGGTCCCAATTTTGACCTCGTTTATTTCTTCTCTATTTCCCAGGTTTATCATTTCTAACGGTTCTGTTGACACCTAATTTTGTCTGAACCACTAAATCAGGTATGTTTTCTTCCTAAATTGATGATTCAGGATGCAAAAAAGCTTTTCTCATCCTGTAGGTGGTACTCCGAGACTTAGTCTAAGAAGACAGATAAACAAAGTAAAACTCGAAAAAAAATCAACCCCAAAAAAGTCAACTACTAAAAAAGTTAACCCACTTTTAAAATCAAGATTTGAAGTTCAATTGAAAGTTGGTGAAAGAATTTTGATAATCCGAGGTCTACATTAAAAGATATGGAGTTCGAAAGTTGGGTTACGAAATTTCAGTTGAAAAAAAACCCTAGTTTGAGAAATTTGGGGAAAAGTTCTTAAACGATCAAACTGGTCAAAATTGAAGGTTCCAAATGAAAGATAAGCACTGACTACGGGTAATGGAGAAGCTACTTGAAAGAAAAATTGAAAGAAAAGTCAATTCGGAAGAAAATCGAGAATTAGGGTTTTGGTGGATTTCGGTGAAATTTGGAAGAATTACAGAAATGGCTCAATTTGATAAGACTAAAGCCCTTAATTGATGAGGAGTGATTAAAAAAAGATAGCCCAAGGCTCAGTTTGAAGAAAATCTAAAAATCGGACTTGTTTTGAGCAAAACAGGGCTTCGGAGGCAAAAAGGCAAAAATGGAAAATTTGGAAAAATAGCAAATGAACTCCAAAATTTTTGAAAATTTGCAGATCTCATTCTTAAATCATTTCGAAGAGATCGACAAAAGAAAATCTTGATTCAGAGTTCGTTTGCAAGATGGCCAAATCCCGGGTCCACTATGTAGAAATTCAAAAGGATGAATCCCGAAAAAAATAGTAAATGAGCTCCAAAAATTTTGAAAATTTGTAGATCTCATTCTTAAATTATTTGGAAGAGATTGCTAAAAGAAAATCTGGATTTCGAGTTCGTTTGCAAAATGGCTAAATCTCGGATCCCCTTTGTAGAAATTCAAACAGATAAATCCCGAAAAAATAGAAAATGAGCTCCAAAAATATTGAAAACTTTTAGATCACACTTTTAAATTATTTGGAAGATATTGGTGAAGAAAAATTTGGATTCGGAGCTCATTTACAAAATGACAAAAGTTTGGGTGCATTAAGGGGCAATTTTGGAAATAAATAGCAAATGGACTCGAAATTTTTTGAAAACTTCCAGAATTCAATTTTTTTATTATTTTGGAATTATTTAAAAAAGAAAAATTGAATTTGGAGTCCATTTTCTATATATTTAGGTTCGGGGGTCAAAAAGGTCATTTGATCGAAGAAACCAAAAAGGGCAAATTTGTATTTAAGAAAAATATGAAACAAGAAGGAATTACTGGGATTTGACCTCCTTTGATCAGCCAGCATAGAGGATAAGAAATAATCTTGGTCAATTTAATTCCTTAGTCACTATCAAGCTCATATGCTACCATTAGTACCTTGCAATGGTCCCCCTTCATCCAATTGCTTAGGTGCCTTGTAAAAAAGTTGAATACACCATTCAATGGCCAAGCTTAAATGCCAAGATAACATTTTTATTTGTCATGACAGAACCCTCATCTAATGGCCAAGAATGGAAGAGCACAACTCATCCAAAGGTGGACATCCATTCGACCAAGCAAGGAAGTGCATGGGATTGTTCCTTTTCATCCAATGGCTTAGGCCATGTATAAGGGCTGGGTACACAAGTAAAGGGCTGGGATTGTTGTCATGAAAGAATCATCATCCAATCGCCAAGAATAGAAGAGCACAACTCATCCAAGGGTAGGCACTCAAAGGGCCAAGCAAGGGAGTGCATGGGATTTGGTCCTCTTTTTCATCTAAGGGCTGAGGTTATTACAAGGGCTGAGTACACATCTTAAGGGCTGCTATCAATTGGCATGATGACTCTTTTAGGTTGTCATGAAAATATCTTAATCTAAGGGCCAAAATTGGAGGAGAAAAAGTGCAAAAATCATTCAATGGTGGGCATGCCATTAGGTGAAGTCATTAGGGGAGGGGGCTGATCAGTTTTTTCACAAGGTTGAAGACTGGAAGTCAATAGCTAATGGAGGAAAGAAAGGTTTTTGAAAGAAAGGAAGAAAAGCTTTTGTTAAGGTAGTCATTCTACCATTGCTACTACATTTTTTCTTCTTCTTCCTCATGCTTTATTTCTTGTTTTCCATGTGATTTCCTACCATTTTTTTTACATCTTTCTTGTTGTTATTTCTTTTTAAAAAAAATAAATAAAACAATGGTTAGGCTTCATGATCTTGATGAAAATCAAGTGATAATGGTTAGGGTGGGCTTTGTCCAATATACCAACCATGGAGCTCATCTCCATATTTTTTTTCTTACCTTAGTTATTTTTTATGATTTTGAGATTGAAAAGGCTTCATGACCTTGATGAAAATCAAGAGATAATGGTTAGGGGGGCTTTGTCCAATGTACCAACGATGGAGCTCATCTATTTGTTATTTATTTGGTTACTTTAACTGGCTTATTTCTATTATTGTTTATCTTTATGTATATTTATATTCTTGCTAACCATCTTGTTCTTTTGACTTATGTCATATTTCTGCATCTTGGGGCTATTGTCATATAGTTTAGGCCATTTCCATTTCTCATATCATCTTTCGTAGCATTTAGTTAGGTCATTTTACATGACATTTCTCACAACACTTTGTTCCTAGGCCATTCGGCCATGTGCATTTTCTTTAAGCATTAGGCCATTTTCATATGCCATGTTGTTTTCCATGACATTTAGACATTAGGCCTTTTTCATATGCCATGCCATTTCACATATCATTTAGCCTTAGGCCATTTTTATTGTTAGATGTCATTTAAGTTTAGGTCATTTTTTATTCAATGTCATTTTACATGTCATATGCCATGTTATTTTTCCATGACATTTAGACATTAGGCCATTTTCATATGCCATGTCATTTCCCATGTCATTTAGGCACTAGGCCATTTTCATCATTTTAATGTCATTTGCCATGTCATTTAGACACTAGTTCATGCATTTTAATTTAGGATAGCATTTATTGTCATGCAAACTCATGCTAGGCATTTAGGTTATTTATGCCATGCATTTTCCATATCACTTAGGCTTTAAACCATGCATTTTATGCATCACTTTTCTGTAGGCCACATGATTTATGACTTAGGCCAATCAATGGCTCAAAGTCATGCTCACTTGAGCATACTTGTGGAAAATTAAAGGGTTGTCAAATTAATTATTCTACCTTTGTGATTTTTTTTACTTAGCCAATTTTTGTCCAAGGTTTTTAAATGTTTTAGATACTGTTTCTAGTTCTTTAGGATGATCTCCAACAATTTTACTTTGATTTTTAAATGATTTTATCAAAGGCAAAAAAATGTGTTTTGGCAAAACTTTTTTTCACCTAGTACTTGTATTTTCCCGATTTTTTTGGGCAGTCATCTTTAATCAAAAAATTAAGCCAATTTTTTTTCATGTATTTTTACATGTTCTAAGTCTCTAGTATTGTTTTTTATATTTTTTTGAAATTTTTAAAAATAGGCTAAAAAATCGTGTGTCAAAATCGGATAGTAGAGGCAGATTTGAATTCAAAAGAAAAACAATGGTTGAATTTTGCTAAGGCATTTAGAGGGGGTTGGTTAGAAGCTTTAGCTACTATCTTAGGGTAGTTTCTAAGCCTTTTTAAACTTTAAAAATGGTTTTATAAATCTCGGGTTAAGGGTGGTCAAGTCCGAGATTTTAAACTTAAGAAATTAGAGTCGTTTTAAAAGGGTTTGGTAGGGGTTTTAATCTTCATTCAAGTTTTTCTTCAAAATTATTTTCAAACAATCACAAAGTTTTGTTTTTAGAAAATCTAATTTGACATATTTTTCTAAGGTAGCTAGATATCTTTTTAGATATACGTATTTCTTTATTTAGAGGAAAAAATACATTTTCATGCATTGCATTTTCCATGTTCATGCATTTTATTTAATATGTGATTTTTGCTATGATATTTTTGCTATGGTATTATTATTATTTCGATTCACTTTTTATGGTGGTTATTGTTTGTTATATGATTTTTTGAATATTTCATGCTATCCTATACTTTTTATTTAGTCATTTATTTTTGTCACATTATCTAGCATATACTATGTTCATGCATTTTTATTTTATTGGCATGCATATTTCATGATAGCATTATTTTATGTTTCATGTCATTTCATGTCACTTAGATTATATTCCATGTCACTTAAATTATAATCATCTCATTTAGGTTGCATTATAATATTCAGAGTTTATTATATCATCTTTACTATGTCACACATATTCATATTCATATTTTTTAAATGTTTTGAAAAAGATAATGATTTTCAATAAAGATATTCTCGAGTTAAAATAATTCATGAGTTCTCTACAGGGTTTGCTGGAGGGGATATCATCAATTATCATTAATAAAGAAATATCTTTCTTTCAAAAAACGAGAATGATTCGAAAGTTTTCCAAATAAATAAATGTTTTTATATTTTGCCAATTTTGTCGGGGAATATAGGAAAATTTTGAATTAATAAACTTCGGATCATTTTCAATTAAAAATGAAATTATTTTTCTTTAAATTGGGAATTAACTTGAAATACTAAATTAAAAACCAACTTTTTTTCGAGACTTGAGATAACACATGATTAACAAGGTACCATTTTATACGGGCATTGTGGGGGTGCTAATCCTTTGCCGCACGTAACCGAGTCCCGAACTCGATTCTTCGATTTTCTCTGGTTTATAACGCAGACTTGAAATTGGTTTTAAAATGTTTTAATTAATTTTAAAATATTTTATAAAATCGGTTTTAGTAGGTGGCCGACCACACCTAGCCAAAAAAGATTGGTGGCGACTCCATGTCTTTTTTCGAGGTTGTTTTCAAACCCTCATTTTATTTCCAGAGGAATTAAGTCGACTTTTCCTCGGTTTTTTAATGTCATGCTTAACGAATAATAAAGTCTCGCGATGAGACATCGTTATTTTTAAGGTTGCGACAGCTTGGCGACTCTACTGGGAAATATTAGAGAGTCAGGTCTAGAATTAGTCGTGTGTTATGAAAGTCTCGATTTTGTTGGTTTAGTTGGTATTTAATTTTAATTCTCACATTTTTTTAAATAAAAGAGAATTTTGAAAATAATAAAATGTTTTCAATATGTTCATATTCATTCACATGCATTTTGTTATTGTTTTCTAGTTATTTAATGTTGTATATTACTATTGCTTATTGGTTAATGCGTTACACTATTCATGATCGTTGTTTTAATAAATTGTTGGGGTATTTAAGATAAGGGGTGTAGAATAGGTGGTGAAAGGTTTGTTGTTCCTCCGCACACACTACATTTGGATTTGCATAACCTGAACTCTCTACTCGAGTTTCGTCCTTTTTAATAGGAGTAAAGTAACTACGCCTTTGTGATGATCCTCCGTATGGGCTAGTGAAACACTTCCGGAGTATAAAGTACCTAATGCCTTCGTGATGATCCTCCATATGGGCTTAGGAAAATATACTCTAACGAATTGAACCCGCTTTTTTCGAGGTGCCTTACTAGCCTTCACTGGCGACAGTGAGGAGCAATTCAGGGCCTTTAGAACCGATTCACCCTCATATAGTGAACCTAGGCGAAGCCATGCCGGATTTTCATTAGATACACCGAAGATAGGAACACATGGAGGGACATTTCTAAACCTTTTGTTACCTATTTTACACTCTGAATAAGGGTTGCAGTTCGGGCAATGATGTACGTACATCGCTCGTAATAAGTTTAATATCTCACCCTGAAGGCATCGTGATGCCTAGATGAGTCAATAATATTGGGGCAAGTGTTCACTAGCTTTTTAAAATTGAAAATATCAAAACATTCTTTTTCAAACATTTTTGCATTTTACAAATTTCATGCATGTGTGAATAGAGCATGTACGTTCATGGTTGTATTTTTTTATCTCATTCTTTGCAATAAACAGTTGGTAATAATCTCATTTGATGTTTATGAACCGGTAGTGTTACATGAACATTTGCATATTATACCATATTAGGATCCACTACCCTGAAATTCTTTTGGAAATAATATGATTGGCTTTTCATAGAGAAAACATGTTTAAAAAAATCATAGATTAAATTTGGAGGCAAATTTTGCATAGTGAGATTTTTGAATAATCAAAATTTGGTCATACCAATTTCGTGAAATCATTGGTCATTGTATATACCTTTGTGTTAATTCATTTATTCTTTACATGTATCATTTTGATATCATGTTACAGTCATAGCATGCATGGTCATTCATTGTAAATACATTTATGACATGCATGGTCATTATTTGTATATACCTGTGTATCAATTTATTTATTCTTTAAATGCGTCATGTTGGCATTAGATTACATCCATGGCCTACATAGTTATCATGATATGCTCATGCATTAATCTGTCATATTAACATCAGGATACATTTATTACATACATGGTTAGCATGATTTTCTTTGTATATACTCTGTGTTTACATACATCATAATTGACATCGTGTTGCATTCATAGTGTATATGATCATTCATTGGGAAATACACTGAAATATACATGGTCATTCATTACATATATCCATGCATTGATTTATTTACTCTTTGCTTGCAGCATGTTGGCATCGTGATTGCATTTATTACATACATGGTCAGCATGTTTCCACTATATATGTCCATACATTACATTGTTTATGTGTCATGGGCATTAAATTGCATTCATGTCTCCTTCATCATGACATACATTTGGGGGGAATAAAACAGAAGTTGGCTTGGCTTTAAGAGTCTTTGAAAGAATTTTCATTTCAAATTAGAGGTATAAGAAGTAATGAGTACCCTTTTAATACAGGCTAGAGCTATGGAGAATGAACAAGTTGCCTAAATAGAAAGAATGGAAAGGGCACATGAAGAATTGCGAGAACAGCTGGCAAAGTCTCAAGCAGAATCTAAGGATCAGATGACTAAATTGATGGAGCTGATGTCCGCCATAATCAAGGGAAAGGGATACATTGAAAACTTGGCCGCCAGAGAAAGGTTAGAGGCATAAGAGGGTCAGAGTGAGGTCATGATGTTAAATGGACAGAATACAGTTAATCCCAGCAACATTATGAATTTAGATGATACAGCTAAGCAAGCAAAACTGAAGATGGTTGAGTCGAACGAGGCTGAGTTGGTAGATTCCCAAGGGAAATATCAGTTGCTAGATGAAAGGCTTCAGGCAGTAGAAAATAGAAACGTATTCGGGAGTGTGGATGCGAAAGAACAATGCTTGGTCTTCAATTTAGTCATTCCTCCTAAATTCAAGGTTTCTGACTTTGTGAAATATGACGAGACGATCGATCCATCAACCCACATCACCATGTGCTGCCGAAAGATGGCAAGTCACATAGATAATGATAAGCTTTTGATTCACTGCTTTTGGGATAGCCTCAGCGGGTCTACAATTAGGTGGTATAGTCAGTTGAGCAAGGATCAGATTCGCTCTTGGAATGATTTGGCCAGGGCTTTTCTAAACTAGTACAAGCATGTGACCGACATGACACCTGATCGTCTCACCTTGCAAAATATGGAGAAAAAGGTTACTGAGAGCTTCAAAGAGTATGCTCAGAGGTGGAAGAACATGGCCACCCAAGTACAATCGCCCTTAACTCAGAAAGAAACCATTGTCCTTTTCGTGAATACACTACAGGCCCCATACTACGATAGACTTGTTGGCAACACCACAAAGAATTTTTCGGATATGGTAAACTCCGAGGAAATGATTGAAAATCCTATCAAGGCTGGGAAACTCGAAGGAGGTAAAACATTTAATTCAAAGAGAAACAGGACGCCCAAAAAGAAAGAGGAAGATGTCCAAGCCATGGGAGACTTTGCCCCTTATATTTCGGCTACTTCATACCAACCACCCTGTCCTTCTATGAACTATGTACCCCAGGGTTCATACTTATACCCAATGGCCTCTCGATATCCAGTAAATTTTTAACCTTTTGTCAGTCAGAGGAAATCGAAGAATATCTGAAAAAGAGATCAGTTTGAGCCACTCCCCATGTCTTACTCCGAACTATTGCCCCAACTGGTTGAAGAGCAACTCCTCACTAAAGTTCCAGTGGAGCCTATCCAACTCCCATATTTGAGTTGGTATGACGAGAATGCATATTGTGATTGTCATTCTGGGATTCGGGGACATTCCACGAAAAATTGCCTATGTCTGAAACGGAAAGTTCAAGCACTCATTAATAAAGGGCAGTTAGATGTGGGGAAGAAACAAAGGTCATACAACATGGAGAATCTACTGAATGGGAATATGAGACCATTGTGGATGTCATAATAAGGGAAGAAGATGGAAAGGTCGAAAAGAGTATCGAGGAATAGCCAGTTTGAATTGGGGAGAACATGTCAAGGGGAAGTTTTTATGCATTTAGTTTCATAAGTCATGATGAAAACACTTGTCTTATGTTAACATCCCTATGAAATAAATGAATTTTGAATGTTTTTATGGTTGTTGTGTTTTAACAATAATTTGAATGTGCAAAAACAAGCATTAAGGAGGTTGTAATAATGGATGGTCTCGAGAATATTGATGATCATTGTTAGAAATGACCCAATACCTTCCCTCTTTTGGGGATTCCATATGTCTAAATCCCTGAAACTAAGATCATTTGAAAGACCTAATGCTTCAAGGAATATGAATGATTAAACTTCATAAACCATTGCCATTGCAAAATAAGCAAAGATGTAAATCCTAGTCTAGGTTATGAACAAAGGAACGAACTTTTTGAAAATTTTTCGAACTCCTTGAAATTCAAATAAATGAGATATTCTTTCAAGAATCTAGATCTTGGTAATTCGGTGTGTGTCAAGGTGGTGCCAAAGCCATTCATGCCTTTCCCAATAACCATAAAACACTAATTTCCCAAACATCACTTCATGATTGACACCCTGGGAACAATGATTAAACTAGATTATCCCATGTCTCAGAGAAAACCAGTTTTTGGGTCATATTTTCCTTATTCACTTCAAACAAACCCAAGATTGAAACTTATTCTTTTTAGTACAGACCTAGACTTGCGATCTTCCTCGTAATGATACAAATTCTCATGGTTAATCAAATTGGGGCATCATATGTGAAAATGATGGATACATGGTAAAAAAGGATAGAACTAAAGCATGAATCATTAGGGCATGTGATAAAAAAAAAAACAGAAAAAGAAAAAAGAAAATTTGTGATATCATGCATATGAGAATTCAGATGATTCCAAAGGGCAAAATGAAATTCTGATTATCTATTTCCCATGAGGATTGCTTTTCAATGTGAATATTCGTGCTTGATATGAGAAATGGCCATCTTTCATCTCCCTTTCGCAAAAAAAAAAAAATAAAAAATCCATAGTCACCCCTTTTGAGCCAAAAGAATTCTTTCTTCTTTGAACCCTGATCAAGGATCCCCCTGTACACTGGGGGGCAAACGTGAGGAAAGATCTTCTCAAAGATCACGGAAAAATGAGTCCTAGCTCAAAGACAGATACAAAGCAAATGGAGCCCCGAATAAATACGGGCTCACTTTGTCAAAGAAAAAGAAAAGAAAAAGGAAAAGATGGAGAAATGGAAGCCAAGAACAAAACAAAAGCCAAGTAAAAATGTGAAAAAGTATGGCAAATGAAAGCTAAAAGCAAGGAAGAAAAAGAGCAAAAAGTAAAAAAGGAATAAAAAGTCCAAAAAGGGATAAACGTTTCAAAGAGAATCCTCCTCAAGAAATGATCCTTGATCTGATTACCCTCAAACACATATTTTGGGCCTATTTATCCTTTCTTTTTGAACCCTGAGTCATGGCCTACATTATGTGCTTTAAAAGTCTATTTTGATCAAGCATGAATATTTAACTTGAAGGGTTTTTTCCTCAGATTTTATCCCATCTCATCGAATTATCATTTCACTAAGGAAGAATTTAGAATTCTCAAATTCATGGTAAAACAATGAAAAAAGGAAAAAAGAAAACAATTGGAGAGAATGGGACTCTAGGGCGAAAACTCGAAAATGGGCGATTTGAAGTAAAATGGGAATTTTCGATGCCATCTATGATAGTGCCGATACCACAAAAGAGAAGATCATCTTAAAGAAGTGGTCATCGAGGAACATCTAGGAATTCCTAAACTTCCCAAATTGTCAACTCTCATTTGGATGATTGATTTCAAAAATTGAAACTTTTTTTCTCCAAAATCAACTTTCCAGTTTAAACATCCCAGCCAATCTTGAGGCTTGTCAAAATACCTTGATATAGAAACTAAAAGAATGTTGAATTTGTTTGGTTCTCAATGAATTCATGATTTATAAAATCTGTTCCATTTATGAGCCTAGAATGGACATACATTTTTTGTTGTGAAGTTTTCCTGGAAAAACCAAAATCATGATGTACCAAGCCTTGTCAATTCAAGTTGAAAAACCCGAATTGACACTTAGGAAATTTTTTAATAGTGATCATCAGTCTTCAAAAGATTTGTACATTACACACTGTGGGGTTAAAATTTTTGACTCAGAAGTTTTCATTAAATAAGAAAAATTATTTTTCAGAAAGAGAAAATAAAAATATTTTTGAAATACCCATTTTTGATGTTGACATGAGATAAGAGTTTTTCTAATCCAAAGGTGTGGAATTACTAGGGATAACCTTGACTTCCAAATATGAGAAGAAGAAATAAAACTCAGCAAGCAGATTTCTGTTGATAAGAGTTTGAAAACTGTAGGGGCAAAAAGAATAGCCAAAGATTGAAAAAGGAGTTAAAGATATACTCTGATTTGAAGAGGAAAAATGAATGGAAAAGGCTAACCCAAAGCCTAGAAAAATGACCGGGGGCATTTGCATCATTCATGAACACTCCTCTCTCTATTAAGCTTTGCATCTACACCGTGTCAGCAAGCATTTGCATCATTCATGGATATTTGCATTTGCACTATTCCATAAGCATATGCATTCTACCTTTACAAGTACATCCTTCATAGATATTTGCATTCGCATCATCTCAAGCAAGTGCAACATTTCTAGGATCATTACATCTTCATTGTAGCTACAATTACACTATTCATGAACCACTTACATGAACATGATTCGTAGGGACATCTGTATCTGCATTTAGAAGCATTTGCATCAATCCAAGACATTTGCATCTGCATGTAGAAGCATTTGCATCTATCCAAGACATCTGTATCATTTCAAGAAGCATTTGCATCAATCCAAGACATTTGCATTTACACCATCAACCATTTGCATCCTCTCTCAAATCCTTTAGGTTAATTTCAAGGCCATTTCAATTTCTGGTTTCATCCAGATCTTTTTCAATTTTTTGGTTTCACCCATACCTCTTTATTCTCTGGTTTCATCCAGATCTTTTTCAAATTTCTGGTTTCACCCCTGCTTTCCAATTTCTGGTTTCATCCAGATCTTTTTCAAATTTTTAGTTTCACCCATGCTTTCAATTTCTGGTTCCATCCAGATCATTTTCAAATTTCTGATTTCACCCATGCCTTTCTAATCTCTGGTCTCACCAGATCTTTTTCAAATTTTTGGTTTCACCCATGCTTTTCAATTTATGGTTTCATCCAGACCTTTTACAATTTTTGGTTTCATCCAGATCTTTTTCAAATTTTTGGTTTCACCGATGCCTTTTTATTCTCTGGTTTTATCCAAATCTTTTTCAAATTTTTGGTTTCACCATGCTTTTCAATTTCTAGTTTCATCCAGATCTTTTTCAAATTTCTGGTTTCACCCATGCCTTTTTATTCTCTGGTTTCTTCCAGATCTTTTTCAAATTTTTGGTTTCACCCATGTTTTTCAATTTCTGGTTTCATCCAGATCATTTTTCAATTTTTTGGTTTCACCCATGCTTTTCAATTTCTGGTTTCATCCAGATGTTTTTCAAATTTCTGGTTTCACCCATGCTTTTCAATTTTTGATTCCATCCAAATCATTTTCAAATTTCTAGTTTCACCCATGCTTTTTGATTTCTGGTTTCATCCAGATCTTTTTCAAATTTCTGGTTTTACCCATGTCATTTCAATCCCTGGTTTCATCCAAATCTTTTTCAATTTTTGATTTCACCTATGCCAATAAGGTTAGCACAAGACAGGATAAGACCCCGAGACCATTGTCGATGTCTTTTCATCTCTTGTAAATCGAACTCATTTCCTTAAGACGAGTCAAGCCTTGATTAGTCAGGGAATTCAATTTAAGGACAAAATCTTATGTTTACAGTTTTTTTAAAAGAAAAAAAGTGAAAAAATGAAAAAAAAAATGAAAAATGGAAAAAAGAAAACTCTCTTTCCCTTCTCTTCACATGTGATTTCACTAATCGGACAAAATTAGTGTTTGTTTATCTTTTCCTGATTCTCAGCAATAGTCAAAGAGGGGAAGCTGTAAACACCTAATTTTGTCCGAACCATTAAATCAGGTATGTTTTCTTCCTCAATTGATGATTCAGAATGCAAAAAGGCTTCTCTTATCCTGCAGGTGGTACTCCGAGACTTAGTCTAAGAAGGCAGACAGAAAAAGTCAAATTCAAAAAAAGTCAACCCCAAAAAAGTCAATTACTGAAAAAGTCAACCCACTTTCAAAATCAAGATTTGAAGTTCAATTGAAAGATGGTGAAAGAATTTTGATAATCCGAGGTCTACATTGAAAGATATGGAGTTCGGAAGTTGGGTTACGGAATTTTAGTAGAAAAAAAACCCTAGTTCGGGAAATTTAGGGAAAAGTACTTAAACGATCAAATTGGTCAAAATTGAAGGTTCCAAATGAAAGATAAGCACTGACTACGGGTAATGGAGAAGCTACTTTAAAGAAAAACTAAAAGAAAAGTCAATTCGAAAGAAATCGAGAATTAGGGTTTTTGGTGGATTTCGGTGAAATTTGGAAGAATTATAGAAATGGCCCTATTCGGTAAGACTAAAGCCTCTAATTGATGAGGAGTGATAAACAAGGATAGCCCAAGGCTCAGTTTGAAGAAAATCTGAAAATCGGACTTGTTTTGAGCAAAACCGGGTTTCGGAGGTAAAAGGGCAAAATTGGAAAATTTGAGAAAAATAGTAAATGAACTCCAAAAATTCTGAAAATTTGAAGATCTCATTCTTAAATCATTTCAAAGAGATCAGAGAAAGAAAATATTGATTCGGAGTTTGTTTGCAAGATGGCCAAATCCTGGGTCCATTATGCAGAAATTGAAAAGGATAAATCCCGAAAAAATAGTAAATGAACTCCCAAAATTCTGAAAAATTGTAAATCTCATTCTTAAATTATTTGGAAGAGATTGGAAAAAGAAAATCCGGATTCGGAGTTCGTTTGCAAAATGGCCAAATCTCGGATCCCCTATGCAGAAATTCAAGCAGATAAATCCCAAAAAAACTAGCATATGAGCACCAAAAATATTGAAAACTTTCAGATCACACTTTTAAATTATTTGGAAGAGAGTGGTGAAGAAAAATTTGGATACCGAGCTCATTTATAAAATGACAAAAGTTCGGGTGCATTAAGGGGTAATTTTGGAAATAAATCTGAAATAAATAGCAAATTGACTCAAAAAATTTTGAAAACTTCCAGAATTCAATTTTTTACTATTTCAGAAGTATTGAAAAAAGAAAATTTGAATTTGGAGTCCGTTTGCTATTTATTTAGGTTCGGGGGTCAAAAAGGTCATTTTACCGAAGAAACCAAAAAGGGCAAAGTTGTATTTAAGAAAAATATGAAAGAAGAAGGAATTGCTGGGATTTTACCTCCTTTGATCAGCCAGCATAGAGGAGAAGAAGGAAGCTTGATCAATTTAATTTCTTAGTCACTATCAAGCTCACATGCTACCAATAATACCTTGCAAATGGTCCCCCCTTCATCCAATGGCTTAGGTGCCATGTAGAAAAGTTGAATACACCATTCAATGAGACGATTAAATGCCAAGATGACATTTTTATTTTTCATGAAATAACCCTCATCTAATGGCCAAGAATGGAAGAGCACAATTTATCCAAAGGTGGACATCCATTCGGCCAAGCAAGGAAGTGCATGGGATTGTTCCTTTTCATCCAATGGCTTAGGCCATGTACAAGGGCTGAGTACACATGTAAAGGATTGGGATTAAATGCCAAGATGACATTTTTATGTTGTCATGAAAGAATCATCATCCAATCGCCAAGAATAGAAGAGCACAACTCATCCAAGGGTAGGCACTCAAAGGGCCAAGCAAGGGAGTGCATGGGATTTGGTCCTCTTTTTCATCTAAGGGCTGAGGTTATTACAAGGGCTGAGTACACATCTTAAGGGCTGCTATCAATTGGCATGATGACACTTTTAGGTTGTCATGAAAATATCTTAATCTAAGGGCCAAAATTGGAGGAGAAAAAATACAAAAATCATTCAATGGTGGGCATGCCATTAGGTGAAGTCATTAGGGGAGGGGGCTGATCAGTTTTTTCACAAGGTTGAAGACTGGAAGTCAGTAGCTAATGGAGGAAAGAAAGGTTTTTGAAAGAAAGGAAGAAAAGCTTTTGTTAAGGTAGTCATTCTACCATTGCTACTACATTTTTTCTTCTTCTTCCTCATGCTTTATTTCTTGTTTTCCATGTGATTTCCTACCATTTTTTTTTACATCTTTCTTGTTGTTATTTCTTTTCAAAAAAAAAAAATTAATAAAACAATGGTTAGGCTTCATGATCTTGATGAAAATCAAGTGATAATGGTTAGGGTGGGCTTTGTCCAATATACCAACCATGGAGCTCATCTCCATATTTTTTTTCTTACCTTAGTTATTTTTTATGATTTTGAGATTGAAAAGGCTTCATGACCTTGATGAAAATCAAGAGATAATGGTTAGGGGGGCTTTTTCCAATGTACCAACCATGGAGCTCATCTATTTGTTTTTTTTTTTTTTTGCTTACTTTAACTAGCTTATTTCTATTATTGTTTATCTTTATGTATATTTATGTTCTTGCTAACCATCTTGTTCTTTTGAATTATGTCATATTTTTGCATCTTGGGGCTATTGTCATATAGTTTAGGCCATTTCCATTTCTCATATCATCTTCCATAGCATTTAGTTAGGTCATTTTACATGACATTTCTCACAACACTTTGGTTCCTAGGCCATTCGGCCATGTGCATTTTCTTTAAGCATTAGACCATTTTCATATGCCATGTTATTTTTCCATGATATTTAGACATTAGGCCATTTTCATATGCCATGCCATTTCACATGTCATTTAGCCTTAGGCCATTTTTTTATTAGATGTCATTTAAGTTTAGGTGATTTTATTATTCTATGTCATTTTACATGTCATTTGCCATGTTATTTTTCCATGACATTTAGACATTAGGCCATTTTCATGTGCCATGTCATTTCCCATGTCATTTAGGCACTAGTCCATTTTCATTATTTTTAATGTCATTTGCCATGTCATTTAGACACTAGTTCATGCATGTTAAGTTTGGATAGCATTTATTGCCATGCAAACTCATGCTAGGCATTTAGGTTATTTATGCCATGCATTTTCCATATCACTTAGGCTTTAAACCATGCATTTCATGCATTTACTTTGCTGTATTTTCATGCATTTCATGTCATGCCACATGATTTATCACTTAGGCCAATCAATGGCACAAAGTCATGCCCACTTGAGCATACTTGTGGAAAATTAAAGGGTTGTCAAATTGATAATTCTACCTTTGTGATTTTTTTACTTAGCCAATTTTTGTCCAAGGTTTTTAAATGTTTTAGCTACTGTTTTTAGGTCTTTAGGATGATCTCCAACAATTTTACTTTGATTTTTAAATGATTTTATCAAAAGCATAAAAATATGTTTTGGCAAAACAGTTTTTCACCAAGTACTTGTACTTTCTCGATTTTGCTGGGCAGTCATCTTTAATCAAAAAATGAAGAAATTTTTTTATAGTGTATTTTTCATGTTCTGAGTGTCCAATATTTTTTTTATATTTTTTTCAATTTTTAAAAATAGGCTAAAAAATCGTGTGTCAAAATCGAACAGTAGAGGCAGATTTGAATTCAAAAGAAAAACAATGGTTGAATTTGGCTAAGGCATTTAGAGAGGGTTGGTTAGAAGCTTTAGCTACTGTTTTAGGATAGTTTCTAAGCATTTTTAAACTTTAAAAATGATTTTATAAATCTCGGGTTAAGGGTGGTCAAGTTCGGGATTTTAAACTTAGAAAATTAGAGCTGTTTTAAAAGGGTTTGTTAGAGGTTTTAATCTTCATTCAAGTTTTTCTTCAAAATTGTTTCCAAACAATCACAAAGTTTTGTTTTTATAAAATCTAATTTGACATATTTTCCTAGGGTAGTTGGATATCTTTTTAGATATACGAATTTCTTTATTTAGAGGAAAAAATACATTTTCATGCATTGCATTTTCTATGTTCATGCATTTTATTTAATATGTGATTTTTGCTATGATATTTTTCTATGGTATTATTATTATTTCGATTCACTTTTTATGATGGTTATTGTTTGTTACATGATTTTTTGAATATTTCATGCTATCATATACTTTTTATTTAGTCATTTATTTTTGTCATATTATCTAGCATATACTATGTTCATGCATGTTTATTTTATTTTCATGCATATTTCATGATAGCATTATTTAATGTTTCATGCCATTTCATGTCACTTAGATTATATTCCATGTCACTTAAATTATATTATTTAGAATATGCCATGTTATTCAAAATATGCCATATCATTTACATTTGCCATGTCATTTAAATCATTTTATTTCATTTAGAATATATCATGTTACTTAGAATATTCCATTTCATTTAGAATATGCTATGCCATCTAAACTATATCATCTCATGTAGGTTGCATTATAATATCTAGACTTTATTATATCATCTTTACTATGTCACACATATTCATGTTCATATTTTTTAAATGTTTTGACAAAGATAATGATTTTCAATAAAAATAAAGATATTCTCGAGTTAAAATAATTCATGAGTCCTCTACCGGGTTTGCTGGAGGGGATATCATCAATTATCATTAATAAATGAATATCTTTCTTTCAAAAAACGAGAATGATTAGGAAAGTTTTCCAAATAAATAAAAATTTCTATATTTTGCCAATTTTGTCAGGAAATATAGGAAAAATTTGAATTAATAAACTCCGGATCATTTTCAATTAAAAATGGAATTATTTTTCTTTAAATTGGGAATTAACTTGAAATACTAAATTAAAAAAACCAACCTTTTATCGAGACTTGAGATAACACATGATTAATATGGTATTGTTTTATACGGGCGTTGTGGGGGTGCTAATCCTTCCCCGCACGTAACCGAGTCTTAAACCCGATTCTTCGAGTTTCTCTGAGTTATAATGCAGACTTGAAATTGGTTTTAAAAATGTTTTAATTAATTTTAAAATATTTTATAAAACCGGTTTTAATAGGTGGCCAATCACACCTAGCCAAAAAAGATTGGTGGCGACTCCATGTCTTTTTCCGAGGTTGTTTTCAAACCCTCATTTTATTTCAAGAGGAATTAAGTCGACTTTTTCTCGATTTTTTAATGTCACGCTTAACGAATAATAAAGTCTCGCGATGAGACATCGTTATTTTCTAGGTTGCGACAGGTTCCTTATGAGGCAATACTTGCTTCTCCTCTTGTTCTATTTTTCTTAATAAATCCTGGGGTAGACCATAATTTTCGGCATCTTCGTTGACATCGAAAACACCCGTGAAAATGGTTCTTTCAAAATCAATTTCAGAATTACTGACATGATAGTCCTCATAGTACGCATCCGTACACCAGTAAATAGGTGAGGAAGAAACAATATAGGAAGGCATATAGGCAACGAAAGAAAATGAAAGAATATGGACACATTAATATGAAGAAAATGCATCGTGCTTGTTATTTATTAAATGAAGATTTTTAATCGTAAACCCATACAGAAAAATTCTTAATATCCTTGGGCAAAGATAATTCTTAATAGGAAGCTCGGTCGTACTCCAGTTTGCTAATTCATAACCCGGTGGACATGGTCGCACCATCCAACTTGCATTTCAATTTCCAAATTCTTCTTCCCCGGCCATGCAGATTACCATTTCTTGCATCTATTCTTTCTTGCTCATGTAGAACTTCTCAAAGGCTTGTTCTATCATAACTAACACGTCATCGAAATCCTTCCCCCCAAACTCAAAACCAGTCGAACGAAAAGTGTGAAGGATTGGTGGGAAAGTCATGGGCTCCCACTCTATATCCATACCCGAGAGACGGGCCATCCTTCTTTTTTGGTTTTTCTCCATTTGTTTCCTCATTTTGTGAGCTTTTGGGAGATATCCGTGATTGAATCGATCTTTCTTCTCGGTTACTTCAATTGCTCTGGCCATCCTCTGGAGATATTTTCCTAGTCCCTTTCCTGCTCTGCAGCCTTTCCCTACTGTCGTTCTCACCCCCAACCTGGTATTCTTGGACAGCTTCGGCTCTGGAATTTTATGTCTTTCAGTAATGAACACAGCATTAATGAATTCCAATGACCTGAATGAGCATTCTATAGCATCCTCATTCGGTTCTATGTAGGGGGAGTCAGTGGACGCAAAGGCTATGATGTCCTCCTCTCCCGATATGCTGACCAGGCGTCCTTCCATTGCAAACTTCAATTTCAAGTGGAGAGATGATGGTGTCATAATGTGTCAAACGCGAATTCGACATGCTAGACGCAAATTGTAGAGCCGCCACGAATCATCTTTATTAGGTGTGATTAGTATCCTATGTGAATCTATCCAATTTATAGTGATCCTAAGCTCGACGAAGGCACATAAAAGGATAGAAACCATTCGTTCTTATGAAAATCCGTCGTTGGGAATAAGTATTTTATTTTATGTAAATTTAATTTTTAAAACCAAGAATTAAAAATTGAAGATTTAAAATATTAGAAACTTTTAGATTACTTTCCTCCATTTGGGTTAGATACCTAAAATTCCCCTCACCTAGAAATTCTCAAAAATCGACCATTCGCAATTTTCAAGATTCCATCTTCAGTAAATCGCAATTTGTTTATTAGAGCAAATTATGAAAAATACATTATGTGAAATAAAATAAATCTAATTAACAAACATAATAAATAAAAATTATGCTAAAGATTTAATAGACAAATAAATACAAAAAAAAAAATGATCAATCAATAAACCGATAATAATTATGCTAAATAAACAAATAAACAATAAATAAATAAAATTCATGATGAGAACATATAGATACTTGAACCAATTAATTAATAAGCATAAAAATTTAAACTAATCACATACAGAATAAAATATAATCAAATTAAATCAATTCAAAATAATAAATTAAAAATATATATACATAATCAAATTAAACTAATACAAAATATAAAATAAACTAAACTAAACTAAACTAAAATAGAATAGAATAGAATAGAATATAATATATAATAAAATAGAATAAAAAAAATAAAGTAAAATAAAATAAAATAAAATAAAATAAAATAAAGTAAAATATAATATAATATAATATAATATAATATAATATAATATATATAAAGTATATAATAAAATAATAATAAAATATATAAAACATATGATAAATAAAAATATAAAGTAAAAATAAGGTAAGTAATAAAAGAAATAAAAAAAAATGAAAGAGGGACATTTGGGTCAGGTCCAATGTGCGAGAGCCATTACCGGAGAGATTGATGGAGAGGGACATGATGAAGGTGACCATATTTGAAAGTTTTGAATAATGCAGCCATGGAGTTATAGTGCATGCTATGATAAATGTGGAGACCATTGCAGCACAGACCACCATTGCATGCCGAAATGGCGAAGTTGGTAGGCTAGCAAGAATGAGCCCTATTTCTCAAAGAAACCGAAAGTCCTTTTTTGCTGTTGTATTTGATGGTTGTCTTTGTTCCTTTTTTTGTGTGATCCTTGTGTGTGTTTTTATAAGAGTTTTAAAATCCTAAATTTTCTAGGTTTATTTAATGGGGGAAAAGACCAGATCTACCATATTTTATTTTGTTTTCCAAGATTTTTCTTTGGATCCAAAGCTTTCCAAAAATCAAATTTTTTGATTTCCAAACATGCAAACAAGATCTCGTACAAATTTCACAATCAAAGTTTTCCTTTTTCTGTTTTTATATTTTCTGTTTTTTTTCAATTTTTTCTGTTTTTAATGATAATAATAATATATAATAATATAATAATATGATATATATAGTAATAATAATAAAAATAATAAAAATAATAATAATGTATAGATATAATAGTAATATATAATATTAATAATAATAATAATAATAATAATAAAACCAATGGGCTAGTCAAATGACTCCAAAGTCCAAACAAATTCAGGCCCAAAAGCTTATAACGGGTCAAAAGGACTTAAATTGAATTTCAAAATACAATAATCTGAAACTTATAGACTGATCCAAGGTCTAATAACAATCTAATAACAATTGATTTTACAAGAGTCAAATTAAAGTTCGGATTAAGAGACCCGATAAAATCAGGTGTCTACAGATGGTACTGCCCCAGCAAAATGGATCCATGGCCTTCCCAATAAACAGTTGTAAGACGGTGTAATGTCCATAACTTGGAAATCAACCTTATAGGTACAGGGACCTATCTCAAGTGCGACTTCAATGGTTCCCATCACTTCTTGTTGGGTGCCATCAAAGGCTCTGACTATAGTGTGGCTGGGTAGCATGTAGGACATGTCGACCGACAGTTTGGACAAGGTCGCCAAGGGCATCACATTCAAAGAAGAACCATTATCCAAGAGTACTCGTGGCAGAATGTGCCCCTTGCAGATAGTCGTTATATGAAAGGCTTTAGTAGATCCTACACCGTTGGGTGGTATCTCTTCATAACTAAAGGAAATGTGGTCATCTGCTGTAATGTTCCCCACCAACCGATCTAACTTCTCCACTGATATGTTGTTGGCCACATATGCTTGATTCAAAATCCTTAGTAGGGCATTTCTATGCGGCTCTGAGTTTAGTAATAGTGAAAGGATCGAAATCCTTGCTGGTTGACGGTGCAGTTGTTCTACCACACTGTACTCGCTGTGTTTTATAAACTTCAAGAATTCGCAAGCCTCTTTCTCATTCACTGGCTCCTTCACCTTGTTAACCGGGGTTGAATTTTTTTCCATTCCCTTTGACTGATCCATCTCTGTATGGACCGGTTCTGCTATTTTTTTTACCTTTGTCAATTCCTCCTTCCTTTCCCACCGGACATTGTTCAATGGTTCCGGGGGCAGAGCATCTACCACTACGAGTTAGATGTCCTACACCCGTTATATCGATTACGATTTGCTGACTTGAAGAGCCCGGCGTTACCATACTACAATCATATCTCCAAGGTGTTGCTTTATTCTCCTTGTATGGGAAAGAAGATGGTAGCTCTATAATCAACTTTGGTGTGATTTCTTCATAGACCGGGGTAGCCTTATTTTCCAGCTCATCATAATAGATAACCAAAGGTCTGCCTACCCCATAACCAGCTGTATTTTCAGTAGTATCTACCTTTTACTCTATTTCCTCAAAGAATTGGGCCTCGCCCTCATCCATAATTTGCTGAACCTTTTTTAAAAAACCTTCACACCCCTGTTGTAGCAACGGTTTTAGCCCGGGTCGGATTCGAATTCGACCCGGGCCATATGCAAACAGAGCCGGGCTAAAAATCATTGCTACACCTGTATAGTGTGAACCTCACATCTATGAAACAGACAAAAATCCTCTGTCTTGCTTGCAACCATTTTCAAACTGGCTTTATCCTGAACTAACCCCGCCTTGACCATTTCAATCCACACTTTTATCATTGGCGTCTTCAACTCACTGATATGTCCTTTTACCCTACCAACTTCCCCTGACAAAACCGCATTCACCTTGGCCTCCGTGTGATGGGGCAATGGGTTACCCGCAATATTAGGTCTGTTCTTAGATCCGAACTTTACGAACCCAGCATCAATCAAGATTTGGACCTTCCTTTTAAAAGCGATGCAGTCCTCGGTCGAATGCCCTTGAATTCCCGTATGATATGTGTAGTTACATTTACGTTATACCATTTGGGATATGGTGATTTCAACAGTTGGAGGTATACTAGTGCAACGAGCTGCCTTTGTAACAGTTTAGGGTATAACTCACGATAAGTTGTAGGAACGGGATCAAATTGAGGCTTTTGATTATTCCTTGGTGGTCTTTGTTCATTGCAAATAATATTTTGGGTGTTTGGTACGATGTTTTGGGGAATAGCTATTTACAGGGATATGCCAGTTGGGTATTGTTGTTGCGGTATGGCTGTGTAAGGAAAAGGGTTTTGGGTAAGGTGGTTCACGACAGTGTAGTAAGGATTGTATGTCGGGTAAGGTGTATAAAGTGTAGGAGGTTTATAAGGACGGTGGTTATAACTGAATGCATGAGTTTTCCCTTCTTTCTTTTTGGCAGGGATTGCCTTCTTTGGAGTTGAAGATTCTCCACCTTCCCTCTCTTAATGGCAGTTTCTATCATTTCACCGAATATGACCATATCCGCAAAATTCTTAGTGGTGCTACCCACCAACTTGTCATAGTACGGTGTCTTTAAAGTGTTGATGAAAAGAATCGTAGTTTCTTTAATGGTCAGAGGGGTTGCACCTGAGTGGCCAGATCTCTCCACCTTTAAGAATACTCCTTGAAGCTTTCAGTAGCTTTTTTCTCCATGTTTTGCAGCGATAATCTGTCAGGTATCATATCAGATACGTGCTTGTAATGTTCCATAAAGGCTCTGGCCAAATCCATCCAAGAGCAGATCTTGGTTTGGGTTAACTGATTATACCAACGGGTTGTAGAACCTGTTATGCTGTCTTGCAAGTAGTGAATGAGTAGCTTTTAATCCTCATCATGTCCCATCATTTTTCGACAGTACATGGTTAAGTGTGCTGACGGGTTGGTGGTCCCATTATACTTCTCAAAATTTGGTACCTTAAACTTAGGGGGAATTACCAGGCCATACACCAGACTCATTTCCTTGGTATAAACAATTCTGCACCTTCCACAAACCTTAACCTCTCTTCCAATAAACTAATAATTTTTCTGTGATTTAGAAGATTCAATCTTCTTTAATTCGGCCATCTTTGCTTTCTCTTTCTTAGCGAGCTCTTCAAAATCCAGAACATCAACAAGATCAGTTGAGTCAACCCCAATATTTTCGAAAGCCTGGCTCTGTGCTTCTGCCATTAGTCGGATATAAACAAAAGGTGATGCCCCTGTAGGAGGCTTATTTCCAGCATTTTGGGATGTTTGGCCATTTAATTGCACGGCTTCAGGTCGACCCTCTTGATTTACTACCACTCTTCCCACAACTGGATTCCCAACCGGTCCTTTTTGCCTAAGCATGCCGTTCATCATTTCCGTAAGCGTGGCCATTTGCTCTCTTGATTCTTCCTAGGATTTAGCCAATTGCTCTTGTAGTTCCCTCTGATCTCGTTCCATCCTTTCGATACGGGCAGTCTAGTCATTTTCCATTATTCTAGCCTAAGATCTGGTATTATAATGGCGCTGAAAATCTGATTCTTTCGGAGGACGCCCAATTTTTACCTTAAGTTTAAAAACCATGGATTAGAACTTATTGACACATTCTTTTTGTTTTATTATAAATGAATAAATAAATGAATGACTAAGTGTGAATGAATGAATAATGGAATGAATAAATAAATGACTAAGTACATGAATATGAATAAATGAATATATAATGGAATAAATGAATGACTAAGTATGAATATGAATAAATGTATGAATGAATAAATATATAAAGGAATGAATAAATGAATAATTATAAATGTATGAATGATTTTGAAAGTATTGGCCCCGGGATAATTTCAACCAAACGGTCTTCCATTGATTTCTGAAACTAAATACATCAAGGATAAAATAACAAGATCATGTCCTAAGGCAATCCAAAAGTTTGCCCATCTAATTCCTTTCTATCAAAGTGCTATTACAATATGATAGTCCTAAAATAATCTCCCCGGATCTTGAATTTTCCTTCATAATCCCATATTCTGGATTGCCTTGCTTCTTCAACTTTTAGTCTAGCCCGTAGTCTTTCATTTTCTAGCTGACATCTCAATAGCTTAGCTGAAACAGCAGTGTGTGAGCTTTCCCTAGCTTGCTTCTCTTGTTCAAGTCTGTCGGCTCGGGCTTCTTCCTGCTTCACTCTCTCTTTCCAGTAGTCATTCTCTTTTCTGAAGTAGTCGACTTCTTTCTCCTATACCTTAGAAGACTTGACGGTTCCTTCAAATTTTAACTCAAAAAGAAACCTTTTATTATCTAAGTGTAGTTTCTCGAGATCACCCCTGACAGTGTCCCTTTCTCTCTTGACCTTTTCCACTTCTCTTTCCCGAATCGATTCCCTAGTCTTCAAGTCATCGATCTTTTCTTGGAGTCAGCCAATCTCTTTGCTCATTTGGGCCTTTTTCTTTTCCAAATTCTGACCTTGCAATTTCTAACTCCAATGGTGCTTCCTTTGGTTGTGAATCTGTGAGTTGAACTTCTTCCCCATCAGACGTCAACAATCTATCATTAACCTTTCTATCTCTCCATATCATGTAGTCAGGTGTGACGATATCGGCATATCGAGCCACCTTTATCCGATGAGTCTTCTTCCATGCTTCAATTATTTCCCACACCTTTCTTGAGTACCCCTGCTTTCCGTAGGTAAACTCTAATAAACCTAGTCTGTGAGTCGCAGGTGTTAATTGTCGTGACTCGACCTGTCTTTGCAACAACAGAGGTGCGTAACTCACGGCTCCCCAAATTCCAAGTAGTGGAACCCCCGAGTTGTCCCCACATTTATACATAATCGGCTAGGAACCATCCACGGAGCTCTCCAAGTTACTATCTCACCATTAAGATTCCGGAGCATGTTGATCCATTGCTCTTCATTTCTATCCTCAAACCAATCCTTTTTAAGGAACTCACTGATCAGTACTAGGGATTTCATGTACGGTTTGAAAGAAACATCCTCTATCCTCCGGAAGTGACTTTGAATCCAAAAATAGAGGAGTTGCGCACATCCCTTGAATCTCCCTTTTCCTTCCCTTTTACAAAAATTCAAAGATCGGATAGTTTCTGCTATGATGGACAAAGATGGGTTGATCTTCTGTTCTAATCTCTCGAAGAAATCAAAGACGGCCACATCCACATGACCTCATATCTTTAGGAAGATAACTAACCCGTAGATGGCTAAAGCAAAGATGTCCCTAGCTTTTTCTCTATCGGAGTGACTCAATATCAATTGTTGGAGAATCTCCCATGGGATACACTCATTTTTCTGGTTCTTATCCACATAACTCTTAACCCATTTTGTATCTATTCCTGTGATCTTAGCCACTTTCTTCTTGAAACCTGCGGTTTTCACATCTTTCAAATATACCCGATCTGGAGTAGAAAACTCAATACGTAATAATGCCGAGTATTCTTCAATAATTGGGGTCATATCCTCCTTGTTGAAAGTGAAACATCTATAAGTAGTATTCCAGAATTGCACCATGGCTTGAATCAACCCACTATTGACCTTGACCGGGATTAACAGTGCTATGTCTCCATATTTCTGGGTGAAGGCTCCTTTTTCTGATACATCCCACTGATTCCAAATGTCGGTTAACCCTCGAAGATTATTTTGTCGAAGATCCATCTTTACCCTTTCTGGCAACACTGACACATAAGCTTTCCTTAAGCAATCCCCTTCCTCCCTCTGAGCTTTTTTCGATCGTGCCTTAACTACTGCATGATCCTTTGTTACTGAAATGACCTGACACTCCATGAAAGTCCTTTAGGTTGAAAACTATCCCAAGGCCAATAAAATTCAAGTGCATGATGGTGTCAATGATGCATGACAAAGAAAGAAAACAAAAAAGAAATAAATTAGTAAGGAAATGAATTCACAAGTATGAAACAAATAACAGTATGCTAATCAAATAATTGTCCTAAAAATAGCATTATAACGCCTTTGGGATGAAATAACAAGCTTATTATGGGCGATACCATGTTCGTTCATCATCACCCGATTTGTAAAATCCAAGATATAGAAAGATGGTAAAAGGTTGGAAAAGTTCCTCCATGTGTTCTTAACTTCGAGTATCTAACGGAAATCCGGCATAGCTTCGCCTAAGTTCACTATATAAGGTTGAATTCGGTTCTAAAGGCCCCAAATTGTTCCTCACTGTCGCCAGTGAAGGCTAGTAAGGCGCCCCGATAAAAGCGGGTTCAATTTGTTAGAGTATATTTTCCTAAGCCCATACGGAGGATTATCACGAAGGCTTTAGGTACTTTATACTCCGAAAGTATTTCACTAGTCCATATGAAGGATCATCACGAAGGCGTAGCTACTTTACTTCCACTTAAAAATGACGAAACCCGGGTAGAGAGTTCATGTTATACAAATACAAGTGTAGTGTGTGTGGAGAAACAGAACAAACCTTTCACCACCTATTCTATAACCCTTATTCTAAATACCCCGATAAGATTAAACAACATAAAGCATCAGTTAAGAAAAGAACAAATATATGCAACAAAATAATCAAAGAACAATAATAATATGCATGCACATGAGTATGGACATATTTAAAAACATTTTATTATTTTCCAAAATTCTTCTTATTATTGCAAAATGTGGGAATTAAAATTAAATACCGAATAAAAACCAACAAAACCTAGACTTTCATAACACACGACTAATTCTAGGTCTGACTCTAATTAGTCCTCAGTGGATTCGCCAAGCTATCGCAACCTAAAAATAAAAAGTCTCATCGCGAGAAATTACTCGTTAAGTGTGACATTGGGGAAACAGAGGAAAAGACGACTTAATTTCTCTTGAAATAAAATGAGGGTTTGAAAACAACCTCGAAAAAAAAATGGAGTCGCCACCAATCTTTTTTGGCTAGGTGTGATCGGCCACCTATTAAAATCGGTTTTCTAAAATATTATAAAATTAATTAAACCATTTTTTAAAACCAATTTCGAAGTCTACGCTTTTAAACCAGAGAAAACAAAAAAAGGGTTCGGGAGTCGATTACATACAGGGAAGGATTAGCACCCCCACAACGCCTGTATAAAACAGTACCTTATTAATCGTATGTTATCTGAAGTCTCGATAAAAGTCGGTTTTAGATTTGGCATTTTAAAATAATTCCCAATTTAAAGAAAAATAATTTCATTTTTAATTGAAAATGATAAGGAATTTATTAACTCAAAATTTTCCTATATTCTCTAGCAAACCCGGTAAAATATAGAAAGTTTTATTTATTTGGAAAATCGCCGAATCATTTTTGTTTTTGAAAGAAAGATATTCCTGTATTAATGATAATTGATGATATCCTACCCAGCAAACCCGGCAAATAACTCATGAATTATTTTGACTCGGGAATATCTTTATTTTAAAAAAAATTGATCTTTATTAAAATCATTTTAAAAAGATGGTTATGAATAATGTAAATTATTACTAATGACATGGCAAAAGATGGCATGGTAAAATCTAGATGACATGGCACTATTTATATGACATACCATAATTTAAATGTCATGGCAATAGAATTAATAACATGACATGACAAGAAACATAACATTATAATAAAATATGCATGAAAATGAAAAAGGCAATGCATGAACATAATAAATCTTAGATATGGAAAAATAATTAATGATTAAGCAAGAAGCATAGAATAACATAGAATATTTATAATCATATAACAGCCAATATAACACCATGAAATCTAAATCAAAGTAATGACATCACTATAGAATATTCATAGAAAAAATTATATATCATATAATATGCATGAACATGAAATATGCAATGTATGAAAGTGTATTTTTTCTTTTAAATAAGGACATCCTTATACCTAAAAAGATATCCGAGTACCTTAGGAAAAGACTTAAATCAAATTTTCCAAATCAAAAATACTTTGTGATTCGATTAAAAAAAAACAATTTAAAAATTTTTGGATGAAAATGACACTATGGCCGAAACTCTCCTTTAAGAAGGCTCTATTTGCCAAATTTTGAAAACCTGGGTTGACTACCCTTGACCTGACTTTTATAAAATGAAATTTTATGATTAAAATTACTTAGAAATTAACCTAAGACAGTAGCTAATGTCCCAAATCAGCCCCCTCTTAATACCTTAAACAAAACAAAAAATTATACTTTCTCAAAAGCAAATCTGACTCCTCTAACCAGTTTTGAAACTTGATTTTTTTACCCTTCTAAAAACTTTCAAAAAAATCTGAAAAAATTATGGGAGACTTAGAACATGTCAGCCTCTATGGGAAAAAATCAATTTAATTTTTGGAGCATGGGAACTATGACCGAATTCACCAAAACAGCAAGTTATCAATTTTAAACAAAACAACTCTGACTCTCACAGTCAGTACTGAAAACCTATTTTTTTGCCCTTTTAGAAAATTTCAGAAAAATCTGTAAAAATTAGGGTAAACCTAGGACATATTTATCTGCATGAAATAAATAAGCTTAATTTTTGGAGCATGGGAACCAAGAATCGAAATTTTACCAAAGTCAGAACAGTGAGTTAAAAACTGCTTTGTCAAAATCCATTTTTTCAGCCATGATAAAAAAATCTAAAAATCATGACAAAAATATCATGGCATCCTTCAAATGACTACTGGATGTAGTTAAAAAATCAATTTATTTTGAAAAAGGATGAGTAGTAAAAAAAAAACACAAAGTCAGAATACCCAATCTAGACTATTAATTTTCCACAAGCATGCTCAAGAGAGCTTGGCTTTGAGCCATTGATTGGCTTAAGTCAAAAAATAAAGTGGGGATGAAATGAAATGCATGAACAAACAGCAAGTTAAATGCATGAAATGCATGACCTAATGCCTAAATGACATAGAAAATATGTATGGCATAAAAGATGACCTAATGCCTAATATGACATGAAAATGTACATGGCATAAAAGATGACCTAATACGTAATATGACATGAAAACATATGTGGCATAAATGATGACCTAATGCCTAATATGACATGGAAATATGCATGGCAATAGAATATGACCTAAGGCCTAATATAACATGAAAATATGCATGGCAATATAAGATGACCTAATGCCTAATATGACATGAAAATATGCATGGAAGCAACATGAACACATGGTAACCGAATGGACATGCTGAAAATGTAAGAATATGGCGAAGCAAATACACAAACATATGGCATGGAAAATATGCAAAACATGAATGAAAGCATGTTAGCCAAATATTTATGATGAAAATGCAAAGATATGGCAAAGCAATACACAAAGCATGAATGAAAGCATGGCAGCCGAATATTCATAATGAAAATGCAAAGATATGGCGAAGCAAATACACAAACATATGGCATGGTGATGGAAACTCAATTAAGAGTTGTAAACCCAAGTGCAGGTTATGTTCAAGTAATAAATTCTCGGGTGTCCGAGGTCGAACCACAGGGAAGCGTATTAGTAAGTATAAGTTTATAAATATATAAGAAAAAGAAAATAAACAAGATATTAGGGAATCAATAACAAAGAAAGTAAACAAGATATTAGAGAACAAAATAAACAAAATAACATAAAAGCAATTAAACAAGATATAAAAAAAACAATAAGAAAAGATGTTGAGGTTAGAGAATCCACTCTTGGTGTTATGCTAAGATTAATCTTGTTTTATTACACAATTGAAATCCACACATAAGGGAGGTTCCAACCGGAAGGTTTAGCAATTCAGTCCAAATTGTCCAACGTCCATAGCATATGATATTATGTTCATTTGGTGTCCTCAAAACTCACAAAAAGAGTCCAAGCATTCCTTATGCCAAGGTATATGTCTACAACAAATCAAGGTTATGAAACCAAGCATTTACTGTGCCATTTTCATTGTCAATAATGAATCAAGATCTCTACTTTGCAAGTATGATTTTAAACCAAAAGAAAATATTATCTACACTAGTGTTTATAAATGATGATTCATTTTAGCTCATGTTGAAGAGACTAACCTTAGCATTTACCAAGAGCTTCACCTCATCACCTCAACAATATGATTAGAAACACATACTAGATATGAATAAAATGAAAAGAAATGTAAGAAGAAAAAGAAAACTAGAGAAAGGAAAGAAAAAGAAAACTTAGAGAATTTTATTACAATGGCTATCCTACCAATGTATCAATGTATCCCAATACTCATCCAAGGCCCTCTATTTATACACATTTTGGAGGGCTAAATGACAAGAGACAAGCTTTACAAATTTCAAAGGTAGGTATAATAGGTGGGTGCATTTTTCTAACAATTTTCGTCATATTGTATGACAATTCTGATCAGCCAGCTTGATGGTCGATTTTGTCAATGTTGGAGGCTCGATCTGATAAAATGGTCTTCTAGAAAAATATACCCCTATCAGTTACGGATCCATAGCCGTTGGAATCAGATCATTTGCGCACGTGGATCGGGAGATATGGTCAAAATACCAAAACGGTGCAGAACAGACGTCATTGCACATCAGCCAACTTGATGGTCGATTTCGCTAGGGAAAACGACTCTGTTTCAAGAAGTATAAAACATGAAAAAGATAGATATGTCTCTTAGCTTTGCAGGGATACAAAGTTCAGCCTTATTGCTTCAGTGAAACTCGAGATATGGCTGATATGGCAAAAGGTGTCGGAACTGGAACTGAACTGGATTTGCCCTTAATTCTAGTAATCTGAAATCACTCAAAGAAACTTGTGAAAAACACCAAATTACATAAAAATATAAAAGATCATAAACACAATTAGACTAAACAATAATAACTCGTATTTGACACAAAACAATAATAAAACATAACTAAAAACTATATAATTATACGAGTTATCACACCCCCATACTTAGATTGTTGCTAGTCCCTAGCAACGACTTAATAAAAATAAAATAAGAAAATCTAATCTAATCCATTTTCGTAGGAAATCACGGTGGCACTTAGCATGTGACACAAGCCTTTAAACCCCTAGGTGTCCCTAGTGGACGAGTTTAGTCTCGTGAGGGTTTACTAGGACGATACCCACAAACATTGAAGACATAAGAAAAACTAAAAATAATAATTATAACTAATCCTTCCAATATAAATTAGAGATAATCATTGGACAAGTCTTAAAAACTAATCAATAGCTTAAAGAAATTCACAAAAAATCTTGCTTGAATGTAAATAGTTTGAGTTAAGCCAATAATAACATAACATATTTCAATCAAAATAGTGTATATTCAAACTTAATCTCAACTTCTCACATGGGATACTCTCTTGATTTTCACTCTTTAAAGTAGTGGTAAAGTGTTTACACTCAATCAATCTCATGAAAACACTTCTACCATATGCTTGCTTGTCCACCTATTCTCCACTATTTAGATCATACAACTTCATAAATCAAGAGGTCTTTATTCAAGGTTGTAATGGGGCCAAAGGGTTATAATGTGGTTAAAGAACAAAAGGATAAAGATATCACAAAGGTTCCAAAGAGTTCATAGATTTTAGAGACATAATAAGATCATACAAATAAAACTTCTCAAAACTCTTATAAAGCACATAATAACATAGGCTAAATATTCATGTTGAGCCTTTGCATCATTCTAACCAACTTTGTAACATCTTTTTCTAGAAGTTCAAGAGAAGATTTTTTTTTTTTTTTTTTTTTTTTAATATGGGAATGTATTTGACAATGATCCCTTTCTTTTTCTCTTGACTTTTTCTTTTCTTTTCTTTCCCCCACACTTATCTTTTGTTTCTAACCCAAATTTTCAAATAAAAATATCCCTTGTTTTTTTGCAATATGTCTCAAAATATAAAATTCATCTTTAGAACAAGGGTAAGGATATAAGCATATTTAGGCTAGGTGTAAGTTGTGGTTACCAATAAAACATCATATTTAATGTAGGCTCAAATTGGCTCACTAGTGGGGATGTTCTCGTAGAACATTAATAATGGATGGCTGTTTGGCTCTGGTTATAATCCTAATGCCTCTATCACATTCATGTTGTCACATGTATCAATATAGTCTCAAACGGTTTAAAGCAAGTTCTAGAGAATCATGTAATCATAAGAGCACTCAAGAAAGAAATTAGATTGATTTGTATAATGCATCAATCATTATAGGCTCAAAAACTCACAAAGATGATTATACAAGTCAGATTAAGTCTAAACATGCTTCTTTCTCAATCAACATATCATATTAACATTGGCTCATAAAAAGGTTGACATCAAGCTCAATTCTCATGAAAATCTTCTCACTAATAAATCTGTTTTAGACTTATGCAATTCATATCTCATCATTGTATTGAAAGTAACTAAAAAAAAAACACACTAAGTCTAAACATGCTTTTTTTTTTTTGTTTTTTTTTTTTTTTTTTTTTGTTTTTTTTGTTTTTTTGTTTTTTTTGTTTTTTTGAAGAAGAAGATTAAATCAAACTGACAAGGTATGTCTCAAGTCTCCCTTACTCAGACCTTGTTCAGAATGAATACTTCTAAATGTCTTAAAACACAACAAAATTTTTTTTTTTTTTTTTTTTTTTTTTTTTAGCAAAATATGTCCCTTACCCCCTACTAAAATATGACATTGTCCCCAATGTCAAATTTTAAAGGTAGAATTTAGGAGATATTACCTGCAGAGGTTGCTAACCACTTATTATAACTGAGACACAACAAGCAAAATGTTAGATAATGTCACAAAGACAAAGTGCAATCCACTCCTTGCTCGTCCATATCTCTTTTTCTTTTTCCGAGCGTTTGCGAAACAACCGTAGCAGATAAACATTCATAAGCTTGTAGCTTTTTGAGTAAATCTTCAATGGTTGTAGCAGAAATTATGGTTCTCCTTGCCTCTGAAAACATGAATCCATTATCCACAGCATTATCTAAATATGAAAGTAAATTACTAAAATAACCATTAATATTAAGCAAACCAATGGGTTTCTTATTTGTGACCAAAGATGACCAAGAAGCCACGCAAGCTATTTCTTCCAATGTACCCAGACCTCCTGGTAAGGCAATGAATGCATCGGCAGAATGGTACATGATTGTTATCCGTTCAGGGATACTCCAGACTTGTATTTCCTTACCCACGGTAGGTCCACAAAAATCTGTGAATAGTTTTGGCACGATTCCTAGAACTGGACTTCCTCCGGCGTGTGCTGCTGTAGCGACTGCTCCCATTAAACCCGTACTACCGCCTCCATAAATCAAGTGGATCTTTTGTTGGGCAAGTATTACTCCAACTCTTATGGCTTCATCAGCGAATATGTTATTTTTCCCTGGATAAGCACCTCCAAAGACACAAATTTTTTTAATGCGCTGGGACGAAGTGCTTTCCATTTTTTTTTTCTTTTTCGAGTGCCTGAAAGAGAATGAGTACATGGTGTAATATATAGAGGACTGAGTAGTGAATCAGACAAGAGTAATAATGTCGCCGAAAGTGTATTTGACCTGTCAGAAGAAAATGTTAACCTAACAAAAGATTTTTGCGTGATTTCAGGAAGAAAATCAAAAAGAGAAGAAAAATCAATCGTAAAAGACCAATGCAAAAAAAAAAAAACGAGAATAATTACACAAATCGAACAACACGTAAATTAAACTGAAATAAAGTTATTGCAAATCAAACCAAAAGCTGAGAAGTCATTTATTGTAGTTGTGATTGTGGCTCACATCTTCCTCTGGTTTTACGTCCAGAAACGGCTTAAACGCCTTCTATGAGTCGAGGATATGCTTCCCATCCAGTTTTCTTACAAGCTGGCAAACAGGGTCTTTTATCATCAGATTCCCAAGATGTTGCCATTCCCTTTGGAATTGCGGCCATAAATCAAGAATTTCTCTTTGTACGTCTCCACTAGGATGCGTCTCAAGAGAAAGTTGGATATTACCCAAATTCTCCTTACTCAGTCCATCCTTAATGAATTCAATTTTATCATCTCGATTAGAGGACGGAATCCCAATAGAACGACATTTACCGTTACACGTCCATCGTGCACACTTGTGGCAATTTGAACTCATGCGCTTTGCTCGTCGCTTCTTTGCATAAGTGCTTCTACCTGTACCTGGTAAATGCAAAACAGGAAGATATTCATCTTCACGTACCTTGGCTTCAATTATCCAACGTATGTCTTCAGGAATCCCTTTGTTCATAAGCATTCTTAATCTTTCTAATCGAACTTGGTAAAGCTTCAGTAAAATATTCCGAGGAAAAGGAGGAAATCGTTTCTGCAATCTTTTGAGAATATCATCCATCCTGAAAAAAAAATGAAATAAAATAAAATGAAAGAGAAATTTATATACAATATCAGTTTTGTGGGTAGCTGATGGAACCGACTTAAATAATCACGGAGTACCGTTATCCGCCATTTAACCGGGAAAAAAATGAATTTTTTTTTTTTTTTTTTTTTTTTTTTGAAGATTAGTAAAAGTTATATTTACATCTAGTTATTTTCAAAACAAGGATCAGAAAGAAAAACAACCTCTTCTTGAGTAACATGATTTTCCAAAAAGAGTTTGAGTCTTTGTCCATTTACCTTGAATACGTTACCATTTTGAGGATTCTCAATGTCAACTGCTCCATAATGATACACATGCTTAACCACAAATGGGCCAGTCCATCTTGATCTCAACTTACCAGGAAATATGTGAAGTCTAGAATTATAAAGTAGAACTTTTTGCCCAACATCAAATATTTTTCTTGAAATTAACTTGTCATGAAAGGCTTTAGTTCTTTCTTTATGAATTTTAGAATTCTCATATGCATCATTTCTGAGTTCCTCAAGTTCATTTATGACTGGAAAAGTTTCATTCTCACCCAAAAAGGAATATTTTAGTTCGGATGGCAATGGTTTTAAATCCAGCTTGGGTGGTTCAATAGTTGATGGTACATTGACATTTGTGAGTGATGGAAGTTCCTCAAACTTTTGTTTCCAACAATGCTTAACCTGAAAAGAATTTAACAAAGAATCAGTGTGTGAAATTTCTGAAGCATTATCAAACTCACATTCAATTAAATAAGCTTCTAAAGAATCATGGAATGTGGTAGTGGTGAGATGTTCATGAACAAGTTCTTCAATGAAATCCACTTCATGTACTTCTGAATCATCACCAGGTTGCTTGCAAGTGTTGAACACATTTAATTCTAAAGTCATATTTCCAAAAGAAATGTTCAACATACCATTCCTGCAATTTATCAGAGCATTAGAAGTTGCAAGAAATGGACGGCCTAATATAACAGGAATTTGAACATTTGGATTTGAAACAGGATGTGTGTCCAAAACAATAAAATCAACAGGGAAGTAAAAATTATCAATTTGAACCAAAACATCTTCAACTATCCCTCGAGGAATTTTTACAGAACGATCAGCTAGTTGAAGTGTAACAAGTGTTTCCTTGAGTTCACCTAAACCTAACTGTTGATAAACAGAAAAAGGCAAAAGATTAACACTAGCACCAAGATCAAGCAATGCACGTTCTATTCTAGTGTTTCCAATGATGCATGAGATTGTTGGACATCCAGGATCTTTGAATTTTGGTGGAGTAAGGTGCTGAATGATTGAGCTCACACTTTCCGTCAAAAATGCTTTCTTTTGTACATTATGTTTCCTTTTAACTGTGCACATGTCCTTCAAAAATTTAGCATAAGATGGAACTTGTTTGATTGCATCCAATAAAGGAATGTTAATCTTAACTTGTTTGAAAAGTTCATAAATTTCTGCATTTTGATTCAAATTCTTTATTGTTTGCAACCTTTGAGGAAAAGGAGCAGGATGCATACCTTTTTCTTTGTCCAAATTTTCAAGAAGTTCAGACTTACCATCATCCTTACCATTACTTTTCGGAGGGGAAGGAGGATCTTGGTCTTTTGATGGACTGTTTTTGTCAATTGCCTTTCCACTTCGAAGAGTTGTGATAGAACTGGCATTTTCCTGTTGAGTTTCATTGGAGCAAGAAACAAAACATTGAGTAGAAGGGTTAGGCTGAGGTTGAGCAGGAAACTTACCTTTTTCTTGAGTGCGTAATGAAGCTGTCAATGTGGACAAGGTGTTTTTGATCTCATTGATGTCCTGTGAAGTTTGGTTATTCACATTTGCTTGTGTTTGCATGAATGCTTGCAATGTCTCTTCCAAGGTTTGTACACGTGAAGGTTGATAGGAAAAAGAGTTGCCCAGCTTTTGAGATTGTGGTACTTGATCATGCAACGCTTCTTTAAGAATGGGAATGTTTGGACATTCAGAAGTGGGGTGTCCCATGATTTCACAAATTCCACAACTTTCTTCATTTTTAACCGTTTTGACTTCTTTTACTTCTCTAAGTTCCATGGCTTCAATCTTTCTAGCCAAATTAGCTACTTTAGCTTTTATCTCATCTTCTTGACTAAAATGATATTTTCCTCTGTTAGAAACAACATTAGATCTATTGGAACTTTCAGAGGAATTATCTGTGTGCCAGGCTTGAGAGTTATCTGCCAAATGGTCTAGGTAGTCAAAGGCTTCTTCAGGTTCTTTTTCTAGAAACTCACCGTTACACATTGTTTCAACAAATTGTTTAGTTTCGGAAGTTAAACTTTCATAAAAGAAACTAATAAGACGCCATTTTTCAAAACCATGATGTGGACAAGAACTTAACAAATCTTTAAAACGCTCCCAGCACTGAAAAAATGCTTCATTTTGATTTTGATTGAAATTTTGAATCTGTCTTTTCAAAGCAGTAGTTTTATGTGCCGGGAAAAATTTCTTTAGAAACTCAGTTTGTAATTCTTGCCATGTGCCAATTGACCTTGGTTTTAAATTATGAAGCCAAATTTTTGCTTTATCTTTTAAAGAAAAAGGAAATAATTTTAGCTTGACAATTTCATTTGTACATTGTTGGTCATTAAAGGTGACACATACATCTTCGAAGTCTTTTAGAAACGAGTAAGCACTTTCCGATTCCAACCCATAGAAATTTGGAAGCAAAGCTATCATACCTGGTTTAAAACGAAAGTTGTTTGCATTGAGAGGAAAAATAAAACAAGAGGGTGATGAGCTTCGAGTTGGTTGCAAGTAGTCACGCATGGTGCGTACTTGTCTGTTCTCATCTTCAGCATGAACACTTTCATTGTCAGCCATGGTAGGAGTTGTATTAGAAAGATTACCTGAAAAAGTTTCACAATAAAATCTAACTAAACGACGAGATCTAAAATCACGTCGCCAAACAAGCATAAAACAAAGTTAATATAAACAAATTAGGCGGTATAACCAGCCAATAAAAATAAATATAAACAAATTAGGCGGTATAACCAGCCAAAAAAAATAAATATAAACAAATTAGGCGGTATAACCAGCCAAAAAAAAATAAATATACTTATAAACTTATATACTTAGTATTGCTTCCCCGGCAACGGCGCCAAAAACTTGATAGAAACTCAATTAAGAGTTGTAAACCCAAGTGCAGGTTATGTTCAAGTAATAAATTCTCGGGTGTCCGAGGTCGAACCACAGGGAAGCGTATTAGTAAGTATAAGTTTATAAATATATAAGAAAAAGAAAATAAACAAGATATTAGGGAATCAATAACAAAGAAAGTAAACAAGATATTAGAGAACAAAATAAACAAAATAACATAAAAGCAATTAAACAAGATATAAAAAAAACAATAAGAAAAGATGTTGAGGTTAGAGAATCCACTCTTGGTGTTATGCTAAGATTAATCTTGTTTTATTACACAATTGAAATCCACACATAAGGGAGGTTCCAACCGGAAGGTTTAGCAATTCAGTCCAAATTGTCCAACGTCCATAGCATATGATATTATGTTCATTTGGTGTCCTCAAAACTCACAAAAAGAGTCCAAGCATTCCTTATGCCAAGGTATATGTCTACAACAAATCAAGGTTATGAAACCAAGCATTTACTGTGCCATTTTCATTGTCAATAATGAATCAAGATCTCTACTTTGCAAGTATGATTTTAAACCAAAAGAAAATATTATCTACACTAGTGTTTATAAATGATGATTCATTTTAGCTCATGTTGAAGAGACTAACCTTAGCATTTACCAAGAGCTTCACCTCATCACCTCAACAATATGATTAGAAACACATACTAGATATGAATAAAATGAAAAGAAATGTAAGAAGAAAAAGAAAACTAGAGAAAGGAAAGAAAAAGAAAACTTAGAGAATTTTATTACAATGGCTATCCTACCAATGTATCAATGTATCCCAATACTCATCCAAGGCCCTCTATTTATACACATTTTGGAGGGCTAAATGACAAGAGACAAGCTTTACAAATTTCAAAGGTAGGTATAATAGGTGGGTGCATTTTTCTAACAATTTTCGTCATATTGTATGACAATTCTGATCAGCCAGCTTGATGGTCGATTTTGTCAATGTTGGAGGCTCGATCTGATAAAATGGTCTTCTAGAAAAATATACCCCTATCAGTTACGGATCCATAGCCGTTGGAATCAGATCATTTGCGCACGTGGATCGGGAGATATGGTCAAAATACCAAAACGGTGCAGAACAGACGTCATTGCACATCAGCCAACTTGATGGTCGATTTCGCTAGGGAAAACGACTCTGTTTCAAGAAGTATAAAACATGAAAAAGATAGATATGCCTCTTAGCTTTGCAGGGATACAAAGTTCAGCCTTATTGCTTCAGTGAAACTCGAGATATGGCTGATATGGCAAAAGGTGTCGGAACTGGAACTGAACTGGATTTGCCCTTAATTCTAGTAATCTGAAATCACTCAAAGAAACTTGTGAAAAACACCAAATTACATAAAAATATAAAAGATCATAAACACAATTAGACTAAACAATAATAACTCGTATTTGACACAAAACAATAATAAAACATAACTAAAAACTATATAATTATACGAGTTATCACATGGTAATAATGCAAGAAAATAAACATGGATGAAAGCATGTCAGCCAAATAATCATGATGAAAATGCAAAGTTATGACTAAGCAAATACACAAACATATGGCATGGTAATAATGCAAGAAAATAAACTAACCTACCACAACCAACATAGGAATAAAATCAAACACAAGATAATCATAGCAAAGGTAACATTTGGTCATGGTAGAAAAATGTAATAAACATGTTTTGGATTTTTTTTTTTTTTTTTTTATGAAAACAAAAGATAACAACCTAAAAAGAAAGCTTTCAAAACCTTTATTTCATAAGAAAAGAACACGAAATCATATGGAAAATAAGAAAATCAACATAGAAAAGGAAAGAAAAATGCAAGAGATTGGTGCCAAAGGCTACCTTTCAAAGCTATCTTTCAAGCTTGTTTTTCTTCAAAAAATTTCTTTGCTTTTCTACCACTTTAGCTACTGCTCATACATAAAATAAAGGGTTAATACACAAATTGACCCCCGTACTATACCCCTTTTTATGATTTGGTAACTAAAGAAAAAAAAATCATGATTCAGTACTTGAACTTGTATTCCGTTAACCCCGTTACCCCAAACAGTTAACGGTGCTGATGTGGCTTAATTTGACCATTAAAAATATGACACATGGCAACTTTGCTACGTCAAAATTACATAATTTTTTATTTTTTTGATTAAAAAATTTTAAAAAATAATGTTTTTGAATTATTTTTTTTTTAAATTTTAAAAATTAAAAATTTTAATTTTTTTAATTAAAAAATTTTAAAATAATAAAAAATAAAGTAAATATTTTTATTTTTTAATTTTATTTTTAATTTACATATTTTAATTAAAAAATTAAAAATAAAAAAATATATTTTTTGAAATTAATTAATTATTTTTAATTAATAAAAATTAAATATTTCAATACTTTTTTATTTTTAATTTATTTCTTTAATTAAATTTTTTTTACAAATAAAATAATATTTTTTAAATTAAAATCTGAAAAAAGAAAACTAAAAAAAAAAGGAAACATGAGAGAATCGGTAAGAGAAAGAAAGGAAGAGAGAGAAAAGAAAAAGAATAAGGGAGGGAAGAGAGAGAAAAGAAAAAGAATAAGGGAGGGGAGAGAGAGAGGGAGGGGGCGTCGGTGAATCGGTTGGCCCGACGCTGATCGACGACGGCTGCGCCCTTTCCTTATTCTCTCTCTTCGTTCTCTTTCTTTTTTCTTCTCTTCATCTTTCTTCTTTTCTTTTCTTCACTCTTCATCACTCTTTTTTTTCCCTTCTTCCTTTCTTCTCTTCCTCTCTTTTCTTCCTTTCTTCTCTTCGTCTTTTTCCTTTTTTTTTTTCCAGAACTTTTTTTATTTTTTATTTCATTTTTAGTTTTTTATTTTAAAAATAAAAATAAAAAATCCAGATTTTTTTATTTAAAAAAATAAAAAAGGTAACGGGGTTATTCATGGCGGTGGTTCAAAGGAGAAGAAGCGAAACATGATGGATCGAAACATGACTCAAAAATGTTCTGATTCTGCCATGTTGAAAACATTGATGAAACATCCAACTGCATGTAGGGTTTTCAATCCTAAAGCTTCAAACAATGTCAATATTTCTCATGATTATTTTACACCATTAATGGAAAAGAAGAAGAAAAATCCCATGGCCATGGATTTGGGTGCAATTAAGTCAAAACTAACAAAGAATAGTTACCTTGGCATTCAAGAGTTCGTGGTTGATGATAAAAAATTTCCAGAATTCACAATTTTTTATTTTTTTATTTTTTATTTTAAAAAATTAAATAGAATTTTTCTAGAATTTTTATTTTTAAAAAATAAAAAAAATAAATTGCTGATGTGCCATTGACTTGAACATGTGTCGGCTTTCTATTAATCAAATAAAGCCATGTCAGCACCGTTAATTATTTGGGGTAATGGGGTTAACGTTAATTGTGATTTTCTTTTCCTTTAAGTACCAAATTGTAAAAAGGGGTATAGTACAAGGGCCAATTTTTGCATTAACCCTAAAATAAATCAACCAAAATGCCTCCCAAAAATCTGAAAACCTCCTCCTATTTATAGGCTGACCGAATGGAAGGATGTTGTAAGAATGTTGTCATCTTTTTTCCTATCTAACAATATCCAAAGGCTACTAATCAAAGATAATAAAAATGTGAATTTGCAACCATAGGATGAAGTGATCAGCTCCTAACCATAATGAGCTGGCCGAAAATCCTAACAAGAATGTGCTCATCTTTCTCTTCATCACCTTGGCCACTTGGCATGATCACAAGGACTCAATCAAATAAAAATGTCACCTTGCTATCAAATTTTGGCCATTGGATGAAATAATCAGCCAATCCTTCCCTTCTTCATGGCTGGCCAAATACCCTTGAAGTTTCCAGCAGCTTCTCTATTTTTTAAATTGCAAAGTGGCCCTTTTCGCTTTCTTCGGTAAAATTATACTTTAGCCCCTAAGCTTAATTAAATTGCAAATGAACCCCAAATCCGGATTTTCTTTTTCCAATCATTCCAAATAAGTATAAAATTCAGTTCTAGAGATTTTCATGATTTTTAGAACTTGTTTTCTATTTTTCCCGGATTTTTCCTTAAAAGTGCAGATTAGGCCTTCCTGAATTTTGCCTTTTTTAAGATCAGCTCAAATTTGAGATTTTATTTCCAATACCTCCTAATCAATATAAAACTCAGTTATGGAAGTTTTCATCTGATTTTTCTTTGAAAATTTCAGTTTGGTGCCTCCCAAATTTAGCCTTTTTCAATTGAGCTCCAATTCCAAATTTTTATTCATCAATATCTTCCAAATAATATAAAATTGAGATCTGAAAGTTTTTATAATTTTTCGAGCTCATTTCCTATTTTTCCCGAATTTTTTTTTGGAATTTCGGACTAATACACCCAAACTTTGTCATTTTTCATTTGAGCTTCGATTCCGGATTTTTCTTAACCAATCTCTTCCAAATAATATAAAACTCACACCTGGAGGTTTTCATATTTTTTCGAGCTCGTTTCATATTTTTTCCAAATTTTTCAAAATTGCCCTTTAACCCCCAAAACCTCAATTTTACTCAAAATGGGTCCGATTTCTAGATTTTCATTTTCCATTGCCTTTGTTATATATTGAATTGAAGTTGGTCCAAAAACGCCCAATTTATACGAGCAATTTCCCCACCGGTTTGATTTTTCCATTTTCTAATATCGGAAATTTCCTCGTTTTTCCCTTTTTTTTCCTCCAACCGGCTCTTTTCTTGGGATTTACCTCAAACTGAGCCTCGGACTATTTTTGTTTACTCACTCTTCATCAATTAGGCGCTTCAATTTTATCGAATCGGGCCATCTCTACAGTTTTCTCAATTTTGCAAAATTTACCCTTTTTAACCAAAAATCCTAATTTCCGACTTTTCTTCCAAATTGACTCTTCCTTTGTCTCTGCTTCCAATTGGCCTTTCCAATACTCGTAGTCATTAATTATATTCCATTTGGAACCACCAATTTCGACCAATTTGATCGTTTAAACACTTTCCCCCAAATTTACCAAATTAGGATTTCCCCTACACTAAAATTTCTGCAATCCCTCTTTTGAACTCCATATCTTTGTTGTAGACCTCGAATTATCAAAAGTCTTTCACCATTGTTCAATTTAACTGCAAATCTTGATTTTGATTAAGGTTTGACTTTTCTAGTGGTTGACTTTTTGGGACTGACTTTTTTCGAGGTTGATTTTTTTTTATTGACTTTTCATGCTGACCTCCTAAACAAAGTCTTGGAGTATCATCTATAGGATGAGAAGAGATTTTCTGCATTCTAACAAAGCACAAGGAAGAATTTACCTGGTTTAAGGGCCCGGGCAAAATTAGGTGTCTACAACCATGTACGTAATGCTTATGCATTTACCATGTACATTTCTTCTAATGTTTATGCATTTACCATGTACATTTTTTAACAACGCTCATGCCTTAATCATGCACATTTCTCATAATGCTCATGCATTCACCATGTACATTTTTCATGATGCTCATGCATTCACCATATACATTTTTCATAATGTTCATGCATTCACCATGTACATTTCTCATAATGCTCAAGCATTCACCATGTACATTTTTCATAATGCTCATGCATTCACCAATGCTCATGCATTCATTATGTACTTTTTTTTGTGCTCATGCACTCATCATGTACATTTTTCATAATGTTACTGTTAAACTTTGTGAATATTTTTGGTATTATCATTTAAATTAACTTCATTCTTTTGTTTATTTGCATCATACATGTGCATTTCATGAAAGCATTTGACTTAAATTTTAAAAAAATTATGGTAATGAAGGGTTCAAGGATAGCTCTAACAATCAAATATCAAGGGCATTCCCATAACACCTGTTCACAAGCTAGAGTAATGGTCGAAGAACAAGCTTCAAGGATAGATAGGGTGGAACATGATCAATATGGAATTAGAAAGCAGTTAAGTACATTGCTGGAAATGATGAAGAGTTCGAAGGGGAAGAAAGAGGTAGATGAAGCTATTTCTCAGGAGAAAAACCAAAATATGGATGAGATCATGTATCCACTGGGATTCAACCCTTCTCAGGTTTAAATACCTCAACAAGTGCAGTCACAATAGGCACCATTCATAGGAGGATTCAACTATCCGAGATATACTATTCCTGCCCCAGGGGCAAAGATGGATCATGCCCGAGTTCCAAATTTAGATGATCCTAAAGAACAAGAAAGGTTGAAGGTAGTTGAAGAGATGGACTCTCGTAAGATGAACCTGACTGAAGAAAGACTCCGAACTGTTGAGGGTTTGGATTTCTATGGTTCTATGGATGTTGAAGGGCTTTGTTTGGTTCCGGATGTGGTTATCTAACCCAAGTTCAAGACTCTTCCTGGTTTCGAGAAGTTTGATGGGTCTAAGTGCCCCATATCTCACATCACCATGTATTGTTGGAAGATGGCTGCTCATGCAAAAGATGATAAATTGCTCATCCATGTCTTCCAGGACAGTCTTACAGCTTCTGCTGCCAAGTGGTATGTTCAACTAGATAAGAACCGCGTCCGTACTTGGAAGGAATTAGCAAAGGCGTTCATTAATTAGTACAAGCACATTGTTGACATGGCCCCTGGTCGATTATCCTTGCAGAATATAGAGAAAAACATCTACTAAAAGTTTCAAAGAGTATGCCCAAAGGTGGAGAGACGCTGCTGCCGAAGTCCAACACCTCTCACTAAAAAGGAAACTACAGTTTTGTTTGTAAGTACCCTCAAAGCATCGTACTATGAAAGGATGATTGGGAATGCCACCAAGAATTTTGCAGACATGGTAATCTCCAGGGAGATAATTGAAAATGCTATAAAGAGTGGGAAACTTGAAGTTGGAGAGACATCTGATGGAAAAAAAAGTGGAGCATCTAAAACGAAAGAGGAAAATGTCCAAGTTGTGACTTGTGGAGGGTAACAGGTAGGAGTTTTTCCCCCATACCATCCATACCCCATGTACCAACATTATTAGCCCATTGTAAGTAATGTTGCACTAAACCTTATCCACCAGTATCACAACTAAATTTCCATCCGAACTTTCATTCTCAAACACATGTCCATTTGTCTAACCCTGCATCCATGTCTTCAACTAGACCTACTACTCAGCCTCCAGTGAGTAATCATAAAAGACAACGGAACAGCCGGGATAGAACTCCTATAGATCCAATTCCATGTCATACACAAAATTACTCCCTCGGCTTTTCCAGGATCATCTAGTTGCACTAATCTATTCTGAGCCTATAAATCCTCCTTACCCCGAGGGCTATGATGCTAGTGTCACTTGTTATTATCACATTGGGAGCTCAGGCCATTCCACAGAAGAATGTGGAGCTTTGAAATGAAAGGTGCAAAATTTAGTTAAAGAGGGTCTATTGAGTTTTGATGAGAAAACAGAGCCAAATGTTTAGTGGTAAAGGGTCTCTATGAGAAGATTGTGAGAAGAATATGGAAGTTGCATGCTATCTTTGAACATTTCCTTCTAAAGTGACGTCTTTTATGTTTAGACTTAATTTATTTTTTATCATTTCAATGAATTGGCAAGTTTGATGCATTTTCATTTCCTCTTTCATTTGTTATGTCTTCCTTTGCCTTTATATATTGCATACCCCTTCAATTTCATCCATTTCAAGTTTCCAAATAATGAATGTGAAGACAATCGTGGCAAATAATTTGAGATTCTATTTTGAAAGTTATGTCCATATTGGTGAACTTGACATATATGACCATACTTTGCCATTTCATTTGTTGAGATTACTGTAGTAAAAATGAAGGTGAAAGTTGATAGGCAGTTTTAGCATGATTGGAAGAAAATTAGTAGAATTGCTTCACAAGTATGTGTTGGTGTAAGCCCAGCAAGGCAATCTAGTTGGGCTTGTTAGACACTATTTACATATTCATGTATTGCACAGGTTAGTTTATTAGTTATAATTGAGGTATTTCTTTATCCATAAGTATTGTTATAATCGTTATAAATAACTTGTGAAGATAAAGCCCATGAAACACAATGACATTGCAAAGGAATTGTAAGGAGTTACAATTATGAGGATCCTTATGCATCAATGTTGTGTTTCTAAAATAGTTCCTGGTCATCGTATTGTCAAGATAGGGCATTGACAATACTCAAAGACTGGCATATGTTAAGCCTTCATGCACTTGATGCATGCAACCGGTCTCATAGGTTGAAAGTATAGAGATACTTGGGGATAACATATGGGTTCTTGTTAGTTGAATAAGTTCACTGAACATGACCCGCTACGAGAGTTCCATTTGGTATTTCACTCAAGTGTCTATGGAAAATACTCTCATGTGTCAATAGTGTAAGTAATCCTTTGACTTGTGACATCAGGTCTTCTTGTATGTGAACTATCATACTTAGATTTCATCACAAACGGGTCCCAATCATGAGGATTGTTATAGTAGGGTGTTATTGGGCGTGACATGAAGCATACGAAGATGAATGACTGGTCTAGAGAGGATTCATCACCCCAAGTGATATGAGGGGACATCTCTCACATGAATCTGGCTTATATTAACTTATGGAAGTCCTTGGCCAAGGTGATACTTAAGGAGTTAATACTAAAGCTGCAGATCCAATATGGAATGGGATTAAGAGTAGACACTGAACCATGCTCTTTCCTATCTCGGGATATTTGATGAAGGGATCGAATTAAACAGACATATTGTACACGAAAGGCTTATTGAAGCTTGATGACTATCTTGGCATTTGGGTGGTCATGATGCATTGCTAGATGTCGCTCATGATCTATAAATATAAATAGGAATTCTTAATTGAATTAATTATATTTATTGCCGACATGTTAAGGGCCTAATGGTTCACACACAAAAAATGATTAATCAAATTAAACTGAGATTGGGCCAAATTAAATATTTATTAAGTGTTGTGGGCTTAATGTGAATATTTAATAATAAGGGCTTTAGTGCAGTTAGTCCAATAGTTGGCATACACTAATATATATGCCTTATGTTGTTGCAGCCTCCCCTCCCCCCTAAAGATAACCTGGAATCGACGCCTCTCACTCTCCCAAGTGAGTTTCGGCCGAAAAGCAAAAAGCAAGCGGAGAATTCAATTATTCTTGTTATTTTTGGCTAACAAAGGAAGAGGAGGAAGGTTTCTCACAACCTAGACTACTAGCATCGGCTTGGCAAAACATAATCTCAACCTTATGAAGGTAGCGAGCTTTGTGTACAAGAACAAGAACATCAAGAATCTGTCTTGAGGTTTCGGCAATCTCTATTACTGAGGTATGAGATTTTTATTGTTATCTGTTCTTGACAGGATCATCGTTTTGAATTCATAGGTAGATCCATGGAGGGATTCGGTATCTCTTTGTTTTGTTTTATTCCGCTGCATTGTATGTTTAACTTGCTGATTAAATTATACATTATCTCTATTTGAGCATGAGCCGAATCCCTACAGTGGTATCAGAGCCTCGTTTATGTTATTCATATACGACCTATGCTTTGATTGTTACTGTAGACACCTAATTTTGTCCGGACCACTAAACATGTATGTTTTCTTCCCATATTGATGTTTCCGAGTATAAAAAGACTGTTTTCATCCTGCAGGTGGTACTCCGAGACTAGTTTAAGAGGGCGAGCACAAAAAGACAAACTTGAAAAAAAAGTCAACCCCGAAAAAGTCAACCCCGAAAAAGTCAACCCCAAAAAGTCAACTACTAAAAAAGTCAACCCACTTTCAAAATCAAGATTTTAAGTTCAATTGAAAAATGGCGAAAGAATTTTGATAATCCGAGGTCTACATTGAAAGATATGGAGTTCGGAAGTTGGGATTTGGAGATTCAGTAGAAAAGAAACTCTAATCCAAGAAATTTGGGGAAAAGTGCTTAAACGATCAAACTGGTCGAAATTGAAGGTTCCAAATGAAATATAAGCACTGACTACGGGTAATGGAGAAGTCACTTGCAAGAAAAACCGAAAGAAAAGTCAATCCGGGAGAAAACCGAGAATTAGGGTTTCTAGTGGATTTTGGTGAAATCGGGAAGAATCACAGAAATGGCCCGACTTGGTAAGACCAAAGCCCCCAATGGATGAAGAATGGTTAAAAAGGATGGCCCAAGGCTCAGATTGAAGAAAATCTGAAAATCGGATTTGTTTTGAGCAAAACCGGGGTTCGGAGGTAAAAGGGCAAAATTGGAAAAATTTGGGAAAAATAGCAAATGGACTCTGAAAATTATGGAAAATTTGTCAATCTCATTCTTAAATCATTTGAAGGAGATTGGCGAAAGAAAATCTTGATTCCGAGTTCGTTTGCAAAATGGCCAAATCCCGGGCTTCTTATGCAGTAATTCAAAAAGATAAATCCCGGAAAAATAGCAAATGGACTCCAAAAATTCTGAAATTTGGCTAATCTCATTTGTAAATTATTTGGAAGAGATTGGCGAAAGAAAATCTTGATTCCGAGTTCGTTTGCAAAATGGCCAAATCCCGGGCCTCCTATGCAGTAATTCAAGCCGATAAATCCCGAAAAAATAACAAATGAGCTCCAAAAATTATGAAAACTTCCAGATCACACTTTTTAATTATTTTGAAGAGATTGGTGAAGAAAAATCTTGATTTGGAGCTCGTTTAAAAAAATGGTAAAAAGTAGGGGCATAAAAGGACATTTTGGGAAGAAAAAATCCAAATAAATAGCAAACGGACTCGGATAATTTTGAAAATTTCCAGAACTCAATATTTTATTATTTTGGAAGTATTAAAAAAAAATAAAAATTGAATTTGGAGTCCGTTTGATATTTACTTGCATCGGGGGGGCAAAATGGTCATTTCACCCAAGCAACCGAAAAGGGCTTTTTTGGGCCTTTCAAAAATCAGAGCTGGGCTGGAAAAGAGAAGTGCTGGCCTGCCCAAGCCCAAAGGAAGGAGGAAGCTTGATTTTTTTTTTCAATCAAGTGGTTAAAAATCAAGAGTTAGTTAACCATTCTCTTTGATGAAGCCATGGTGATTAAACCACATAGGTTAAGAAAGATGTCAACATTATTTTTGCATAGCTGTAATTTGAGAGGGCTGAGATGCTAATCTAAAGGTGGTAATTTCATGACTTTTCATCTTGAATTATTGGCCATTTGATGGAAAATAGGTTACACAAAAATGACAACATCTTTGAGGCTATATAAGCATCATTTAGGCCAACCCTAGAGGGGGGAGGCAGATTTTGTTTTTTCTTTTCCATTTTGGCTGATTTCTCTTAGTTTTTCTTAGTTTTTATCTTCTTGGTTGAGAGCAAAAAAAGAAAAGTTTAGAAAAAAAGGAAAGTTTGAAGAGAAAAGCTTGAAATATTAGCTTCTTGAGGTTGCTCTTGAGCACCAACTCTTGCACTTTCATTTCTATTCTTATTTTTTGCTATTTTAATCTCTACTTGGTGAGTTTTCATTTTAAAATAATGTTTCTTGTTCTTCCTTCATTTCCTTTCTTAAGTATATTTTTCTTACATTTTGTTTTTACAATAAACTCACCATGGCCAAATGGCCTACATTATTTATTTTAAGTTGTTATTTTTGATTCATTTTACCATATTGTTTATGCTATTTCTTTATTTTTGATGTTTTAAATATTATGTTATTTCATGTTCTTAAGTTATATTTAATTTGGTTGCTTTGTTTGTTGCCATTTATGTCTTAGATATCATGTTTTTACATTTTTAATTTTCTGTTTTCATGTTGTTTAAATTTGAGCATGTTTTAGAGTTAGCATATTAAGTGTTTGTGAAAATGCTTGTGTGATTCTTTGCATGATTCTTGTTTTATATCCTAGTAAGCATGTTTTAGATTTGGTATATTAGGTGTTTGTGAAAATGCTTGTGTGATTTTTGTGTTATGACTTAGTTTTTCATGCTAGTATGTCAAGTGTTTGAGAAAATGCCATGCTTGTTGGAGCTTGAGGCCATTTGGCTACTCCATGTGTTTTGCATTGTGTGTTGCACTTTTTTTGTCATGCTAGTTGTTAGGTTTTTGCATTTGCATGATATTTGGTTGGATTTTTGAATTAAGCATGCCTTGTGTTTGTAAAAATGTCATGCATGTTTTAGGTCTAGGTTACATTAAATGCCATGCAAGTTCATGTTAGGTCTAGGCCATATTACTTACATTTAGGTTTAGATCCATGCATTTCATGCATCATGTTTGCTGCATTGTTTCATGCATTTCATGACCATGCCACTTGAATAATGACTTGAGCCAATTGATGGTTCAAAGTCATGCTCTCTTGAGCACACTTGTGGAAAATTAAGTTTGTCAAATTGATTATTCTACCTTTGTGATTTTTTTTTACTTAGCCAATTTTTATCTAACTTTCAAAAAGTCCTAGCTACTGTCTTCAAGTCATTCTATGAGTTTCAAATATTTTTATTTTGGTTTTTAAATGATTTTATCAAAGACAAAAAAAAAATGTGTTGGCAAAGCAGTTTTTTTTTCCACCCAAAACTCGTACATCTCCGATTTTTCTGGAATTCATCTTTGATCAGAAAATTAAGTCGATTTTTTCCCGTGTATTTTTACATGTCCTGAGTCTCCAATAAGTTTTTCAGAATTTTTGGAATTTTTAAAAATAGGGTAAAAAATCGTGGATTAAAACTGGACAGTGAAGTCAGAATTGAATTTAAAGAAAAACAAAGCAGTTTTTTCTCCTCCAAAAACTCGTACATCTCTGGTTTTTCTGGGAATTCATCTTTGATCAAAAAATTAATCCAATTTTTTATCGTGTAGTTTTACATGTCCTGAGTCTCCAGTATTTTTTTTAGAATTTTTGGGATTTTTAAAAATAGGATAAACAATCGTGGATTAAAACTGGACAGTGGAGTCAGAATTGAATTTAAAGAAAAACCATTTTTCTGTTTTGGTTAATTTACTTAGAGTGGGCTGATTAGGAGGGTTAGCTACTGACTTAGGGTATTTTCTAAGCCTTTTTAAACTCTAAAAATGGTTTTTCAAGTCCCGGGTTAAGGGTAGCCAAGTCCGGATTTTTTTTAAACTTAGGAAATTAGAGTCATTTTAAAAATTTTAGCCCAGTTTTTATTTTTAATTCAAGCTTTTCAAAATTGTTTCCAAACAATCACAAAGTATTTTGGTTTTAGAATATTTAATTTGACATATTTTCCTAAGGTAGCCGGATATCTTTTTAGATATACGGATTTTCTTAATTAAAGGAAAAAATACATTTCATGCATTGCATTTTTATATTCATGCATTTTATATAATATGTGATTCTTGCCATAATAATTTCTATGTGTCATGACATTTAGGTTGCATTATATTATTTAGATTTTGCTATGTCATTTTATTTATGTCATGCCTATACATATTCATTTCTTTTAAATATTTTCAAAAAAGATATTGGTTTTCAATAAAAATAAAGATATTCCCGAGTTAAAATAATTCATGAGTTCTCTACCGGGTTTGCTGGAGGGAATATCATCAATTATTATTAATAAAGGAATATCTTTCTTTCAAAAAAAAAAGAGAATGATTCAAAAGTTTTCCAAAACTAATAAAAATTTCTATATTTTGCCACGTTTGTTGGGGAATATAGGAAAATTTTGAATTTATAAATTCCGGATCATTTTCAATAAAAAATGGAATTATTTTTAAATTGGGAATTAACTTGAAATACTAAATTTAAAACCAACTTTTTACCGAGACTTGAGATAACACACGATTAATAAGGTACCGATTTATACGGGCGTTGTGGGGGTGCTAATCCTTCCCCACACGTAACCGACTCCCGAACCCGCTTCTTTGATTTCTCTGGTTTAAAACGCAGACTTGAAATTGGTTTTTAAAATGTTTTAATTAATTTTTAAAATATTTTATAAAACCGGTTTTAATAGGTGGCCGATCACACCTAGCTAAAAAAGATTGGTGGCGACTCCATGTCTTTTTTAAGGTCATTTTCAAAACCTTCATTTTTCTAGAGGAATTAAGTCGACTTTTCCTCGGTTTTTTTTTAATGTCACGCTTAACGAATAATAAAGTCTTGCGATGAGACTCGTCGTTATTTTTTTTAGGTTGCGACAGCTTGGCGACTCCACTGGGGAATATTAGAGAGTCAGGCCTAGAATTAGTCGTGTGTTATCAAAGTCTCGGTTTTGTTGGTTTTATTGGTATTTAATTTTAATTCACATATTTTTGTTAATAAGGAGAATTTTGAAAATAATAAAATATTTTTAAATATGTTCATACTCATGTGCATGCATTTTATTATTGTTCTCTAGCTATTTAAGGTTGTATATTATAACTGCTTGTCGGTTAATGCGTTACACTATTCTTGAATGTTTTAATTGTTAGGACATTTAGAATAAGGTTTGTAGAATAGGTGGTGACAGGTTTGTTTTGTTTCTCCACACACACTACACGTGCATTTGCATAACATGAATCCTCTACCCGGGTTCCGTCCTTTTAAGTGGAAGTAAAGTAACTAAGCCTTCGTGATTGATCCTCCGTATGGGCTAGTGAAACACTTTCGGAGTATAAAGTACCTAATGCCTCCGTGATAATCCTCCGTACGGGCATAGGAAAATATACTCTAACGAATTGAACCCGCTTTTATCGGGGTGCCTTACTAGCCTTCACCGGCGACAGTGAGGAACAATTCGGGGCCTTAGAACCAATTCACCCTCATATAGTGAACCTAGGCGAAGCCATCCCGAATTTCCGTTAGATATACCGAAAATAGGAACACATGGGAAGGACATTTCTAAACTTTTTGTTACCTATTTTGCACTCCGAATAAGTGTGGTAGATCGGGCAACGATGTACGTACATCGCCCGTAATAAATGTGATACTCCGCCTCTAAGGCATCGTGATGCCTAAATAAGCAGATATTGTTGGGGCAGATGTTCATTAGCTGTTTTAAAAAAAAAAAAACAAAAAAACAAAAAAAAACAAAAAAAAAATTCTGTTTCAAGCATTTTTGCATGTTGCACATTTCATGCATGTGTAAATAGAGCATGTACATTTTTTGTTGTATTATTGATCTCATTCTTTGCAATAAACAGTTGGTAATTTAATTTGATGATTTCATAAAACCGGTAGTGTCACATGAACATATGCATATTGTACCATAGTAAGATCCACCCTGAAATTCTTTTGAAAATGATGTGATTGGTTTATCACAACAACAAAAAAAAATCATAAATTTGGAGGCAAATCTTGCATAATGAGATTTTTTGAATAATCAAGATTTAGGTCCCACCAATTTCGTGTAATCATTGATTTTTTTTGTGTATACCTTTGTGATAATTCATTTAGTCTTAGCATGTATCATTTTGACATCGTAGCATGCATGTTCATTCATTGTAGAATACATACATAGTCATTATCTGTATATACCTGGCATTAGATTGCATCCATAGCATACATAGTCATCATACATATTCTCTGTATATGTTCATGCATTAATCATCAGTATATTCATGCACATAGGAATACAGCATGTACATTCATAATTGTATTCTTAATCTCATGACATTTTCATTTGCATGAAAGGGATTCGAGATATGAGGAATGAATCGGAGGAACGATTGGGTGCTTTGGAACGCAATCAAGAGGAATATGGACATGAAATCCGAGAGGTGAAAGAACAACTTGCCAAATTGCTGAAAATGGTTGAGGATATGGGTAACAGTAAAGGTGAACTTTCTCAGGGCTTCGCATCATCTTCGGATCAACCAAAACCATTAGGCCCAGAACACATAATCCTTGCTGGATCCTGCGCTTGTCAATGCCACAAAGGTTGCAATCCTGATGAAATTATGGACAAAATGGTGAAAATGATTAAACCTGAGAGCCTGATACCAAAGATAGAAACCTTGGATCCTGTACCATACCTGCAAACTGTTTGAGGTCCAAGCCAGTATCCCCACCCTACCATGGTCCAATCGTCCATTTGGATGACCACTACGGGATTCCTGAATCCCACTCCATCACCAACAACTACCAGTTCATACTATTTCCCTTATCAACCACCTTATCCAGCATCTGGGATAGGAACCTCGAGCTATGTACAACCTCCAAAGGCCCCGTGTCCGAATCCATACCCTCACCATGCTGTTCCTCCACATCTCCATGTAAACACCCCGGTTCGGACCTTAGTGCCACCACCAAGTGCCCCAACTCCTAGGCCATGTGTAACTAAGAAACGACCCCAGGATAAGACCCAAATGCCTTTTGATCCCATTCCAATCAGCTACCAAGAGCTCCTCCCTATACTGATCCAAAATCACATGGTTGCCTGTGTCCCATTGAAACCCCTGTTACCACCATATCCAAGGTGGTATAATCCAAATGCAAAATGTGATTATCATTGTGGAATTGTTGGCCATAACGTTGAAGACTGTATGGCATTCAAAAAGAAAGTGCAAACTCTTATAAATGCCAAGTGGTTGGATCCCACGACACTGATTGATAGAGGACTGGGAAAGCGTCATTAGGATTGGGAGATTTACATCATTGAGGTGGAAAGACTTCGGTCTTATATGATGTAATAAGATTTCACTTTTTCAGTAGCCGGCTCTTATAGCCTTAGGATGTTAGGAAGAATAAAGTGCTTGTAAGGACAGTCTTAACCACTGTTCAAATTTTGTAAAATATGGTTTATACCATTGTGAATGTTGATGTGGGAATGAATTGATTATGTTTCAAATTTATGAGAGGTTGATGATTAAGTTCCTCCGATTCTTATTTCCTCCGTGATATCTCCCCATTTGCATTTTGCATCCCATCAATTATTTGTCAGGTTGCATTCATGTATTCATAATCAGCATGATTTTTCTGTATATGTTCATGCATTAATTTGCTTATTACATACATTATGTTAGCATTAGGTCGCATTCATGACACACATGGTTAGCATGATTTTCTTTGTATATACTCTATATCAATCATTCATTGTTTGCATGTATCATAATTGACACCGTGTTGCATTCATAGGATATATGATCATTCATTGGGAAATATGCTAAAATGCACATGATCAGTCATTGCATATATCCATGTGTTGATTTGTTTATTCTTTGTTTGCAAAATGTTGGCATTGTGATTGCATTTATTACATATATGGTCAGCATGTTTCCATTGTACATATCCATACATCATATTGTTTAGGCTTCACATGCATCAAATTGCATTCATGGCTCATTCATCATGACATACATTTGGGGGAAATAAAATGGAAGTTGGCTTGGCTTTAGGAGTCTTTGAAAGAATTTCCATTTCAAATCAGAAGAAGTACTGAGTACACTTTTAATACAGGCTGCTGCTATGGAGGATGAACAAGTTGCCCGAATGAAAAAAATGGAAAGGGAACAGAGAGAATTGCGAGAACGGCTAGCAAAATCTCAAGCAGAATCTAAGGATCAGATGACTAAACTGATGGAGCTAATGTCTGCTGTAATCAAGGGAAAAGGATACACCGAAAACTTTGTCGCCGGAGAAGGGTTAGAGGCACAAAAGGGCCAAGATGAGGTCGTAATAAGTGATGCCCAGAACACTGTTAACCCTGTCAATGTCCTAAACTCATATGATCCAGCTGGACAGGCAAGGTTGAAAAGGGTTGCGGTAAATGAGGTCGAGCTGGCAGATTCCCAAGGGAAATATCAATTGTTAGATGAAAGGCTCCGGGCAGTAGAAAGTACAGATGTATTTGGGAGTTTGGATGCGAAAGAACGATGTTTGGTCTTCGATTTAGTCATTCCTCCTAAGTTCAAGATCCCTGACTTTGTGAAATATGACGGGACAACCGATCCATTAGCCTACATCACTATGTTCTGCCGAAAGATGACAAGTCATATAGATAATGATAAGCTTTTGATTCACTGCTTTCAGGATAGCCTCAGCGGATCCGCAATTAGGTGGTATAGTCAGTTGAGCAAGAATCAGATTCGCTCTTGGAATGACCTGGCTAGGGTTTTTCTAAACCAGTACAAGCATATGACCGACATGGCACCTGATCGTCTCACCTTGCAAAATATGAAGAAAAGAGCTACTGAGAGCTTCAAGGAATATGTGCAACGGTGGATGAGCCTGGCTGTCCAAGTACAACCGTCCTTAACTCAGAAGGAAACCATTGTCCTTTTTGTGAATACACTGCAGGCCCCGTACTATGATATACTTGTTGGCAACATCACAAAGAATTTCTCAGACATGGTAATTTCAGGGGAGATGATTGAGAATGCTATCAAGGATGGGAAAATTGAAGGAGAAAGAACATCCAATACCAAGAAAAAGGGGGCATCTGAAAAAAAAAGGAAGATACCCAAGTCGTGGAAGACTTTGACCCACCTCCCCAATTCTCCTCATATCAGCCATTTTACTCTACCCTGAATAATGTCTCTCATGGTTTTTATCCCTACCAACCAATAACTGCAACTACACCAGAATTTACATCTGTCTATCAATCGAACACCCTTGGGAATAATCGAAGGGGGCATAAAAAGGGAAAAAGAAATCAGGTTTACCCGATTCCTATGACATACAGTGAGATACTACCTCAACTCATCCAGAATCACCTTGTGACACCCATGCAAATAGCGCCTCTGAAGCCCCCTTATCCGAGCTGGTATGATGCTAATGAGTGTTGTGGGTACCATTCTGGCAATCAAGGTCACTCAACTGAGAACTGCCCCGCTTTGAAGTACAAGGTCAGAGATCTCATCAAGGCTGGTTCGATAAGTTTTGAAGATGGGGAAGCCAAGTGTCATAAGAAACATTGTGCATGATCATATTAGGTTTTTGACACATGTAGTTCTATACACAGTGATGATGAAAGCACTTGTCTCATGTTAACATCTACATGAATTAAATGAATTTTGAATTTTAAATGCTTTGTGTTTGTTGTGTTTCAACAATAACTTGAATTTGCAAAAACAAGCATTAAGGAATTTTTAGTGATGGATAGTCTCAAGAAGATTGATGATCAGTGTTACAAATGACCCAATACCTTCTCCATTCTCTTTAGGTTTTCCTAAGCCTAAATCTCTTAAACCAAGAGCACTTGAAAGACCTAAAGTTTCAAGGGATATGAATGATTTGACTTCATAGAAGTATTGTCATTGCAAAATAAGCAAGGATGTAAATCCTAGTCTAGGCTATGAACAAAGGAACGAACTTTTTGAAATTTTTCGAATTCTTTGAAAATCAAACAAATGAGACATTCTTTCAAGAATCTAGATTTTGATAATTTGGTGTGTGTCAAGATTGTGCTAAAACCATTCATGACCTTTCCCAATAACCACAAAACACTAATTGCCCAAACATCACTTCATGATTGACATCCTGGGGCACAATGATTAAACTAGATTATCCCTTGTCCCAGAGAAAACCCGTTTTTGGGTCATATTTTCCTTATCTCTTCAAAAAAACTCAGATAGGAAACTCAGCCTTTTCAAAACAGACCTAGACTTGCCATGTTCCTCGTTGATACAAATTCGCATGGATAATCAAATTGGGGCATCATATGTGGAAATGATGGATACATAGTGAAGAAGGATGGGCTAATGCATGAATCATTGGGGGCATGCGACGAAAAAAACAAAAAAAAGAAAAAGAAAAATAATGATATCATGCATATGAGAATTCGGATGATTCCAAAGTGCAAAATGAAATTCTGAATATCTATTTCCCCTGAGGATTGCTTTTCAATGAGAATATTTGGGCTTGATATGATGAATGGCCATCTTTCATATCCCTTTCACAAGAAAAAAATTATTATCCATAGTCACCCCTTTTGAGCCAAAAGAATTCTTAATTCTTTGAACCCTGATCAAGGATTACCCTCTACACTGGGGGGCAAATGCGAGGAAAGATCTTTTCAAAGATCATTGAGAAATGAGTGACAGCTCAGGGACAGACACAAAGCAAATGGAGCCCCGAATAAATACGGGCGCACTCTGTCAAAGAAAAAAGAAGAGGAAAAGATGGCGAAATAAAAGCCAAGAAAAACAAAAAAAACACAATAAAAAAGAAAACAAAATGTGTGAAAGACATGGCAAATTGAAAGCCAAGAACGAGGAAAGAAAGACACAAAAGTCAAAAGGAAAGAAATGTCCAAGAAGGGACAAATGTTTCAAAGAGAATCCTCCTCAAGAAATGATCCTTGATCTGATTACCCTCAAACACATATTTTGGGCCTATTTATCCTTTCTTTCTGAACCCTGAGCTATGGCCTACATTATATGCTTTAAAAGTCCATTTTGATCAAGCATGAATATTTAATTTGAAAGGTTTTTCCTCAGATTTTATCCCATTTCATCGAATTATCAGTTCACTAAGGAAGAATTTAGAATTCTCAAGTGCATGGTAAAACAATGAACAAAAAAAAATGGAAAGAATGGGACTCTAGGGCGAAAACCCAAAAATGGGCGGTCTAGAGTAAATTTGGAAATTTTCGATGCCATCTATGATAGTGCCGATACCCCAAAAGAAAAGATCTTATTAAAGGAGTGTTCATCGAGGAACATCTAGGAATTCCTGAACCCCCCAAATTGTCAGTTCTCATTCAGAAGATTGTCTTCAAAAACTGAAACTTTTTTCCTCCAAAATCAACTTTCCAGTTTAAACATCCCGGCCAATCTTGACGCTTGTCAAAATGCCTTGATATGGAAACTAAAAGAATGTTGAATTTGTTTGGTTCTCAATGAATTCATGATTTATAAAAACTGTTCCATTTGTGAGCCTAGAAGGGATATACATTTTTGTCATGAAGTTTTCCTGAAAAAGCCAGAATCTTGTTATACCAAGCCTTGCCAATCCCAGTTGAAAAAAAAAAAAGATTGATACTTAGAGAAATTTCTAACAATGATCATCAGTCTTCAAAAATATTTGTACATCACACATTGTGGGGTTAATATTTTTTGTTCAGAAGTTTTCAAAATAAGAAAACAAATAAATATATTTTTGAAATACCCATTTTGATGTTGACATGAGATAAGGATTTTTCTAATTCAAAGGTATAGAATTGCCAGAATAGGTCCTAACTTCCAGATATGAGAAGAAGAAATCGAACTCAGTTCAGATCTCTGTTGATGAAAGTTTGAAAATTGTTGGGGCAAAGAGAATAGCCAAAATGAATTGAAGATATACTCTGATTTGAAGAGGAAAAATGAATTTGAAACGCTAAGCCAAAGTCTAGAAAAACAGCCGGGGGCACTTGCATCACTCATGAGCACTCATCTCTTTATCGAGCTTTTGCATCTACACAGTGTCGGCAAGCATTTGCATCATTCATGGGTATTTGCATTGGCATTATTCCATAAGCATCTGTATTTTACCTTTACATTTACATTCTTCATGGAATTCGTATTTGTGTCATCTCAAACAATTACATCATTTCTAGAATCATTGCATTTTCATTAATGTGTGGTAATTGTAGTTACACCATTCATAAACCAGTTACATGAACACAATTAGTAGGGGCATCTGCATCATGAAACATGGGCATCAATCCAAGTCATTTACATTTGCATTAAAGACGTTTGCACCAGTTTAAGTCATTTCGTATCTTATTCAACATATGCATTTGCATCAAAAAGCATTCGCATCTTCTCAAAATCTTTAGGTTAATTTTCAACAATTCTTCAAAGACAATTTTTAAGACCTCCGGGCATAATTTTCAATTTTTAAGACCTCCGAGCATAATTTTTCAATTCACAGGTAAGACCTCCGGGCAACATCTTTAAGACCTCCGGGCATAACTTTTTCAGGGGTAAGGCCTCCGGGCGCCAATTTTTAAGACCTCCGGGCATAATTTTCAATTTTTAAGACCTCCGAGCATAATTTTTCAAATCACAGGTAAGACCTCCGGGCAACATCTTTAAGACCTCCGGGCATAACTTTTTCAGGGGTAAGGCCTCCGGGCGCCAATTTTTAAGACCTCCGGGCATAATTTTCAATTTTTAAGACCTCCGGGCATAATTTTTCAATTCACAGGTAAGACCTCCGGGCAACATTTTTAAGACCTCCGGGCATAATTTTCAATTTTTAAGACCTCCGGGCATAATTTTTCAAATCACAGGTAAGACCTCCGGGCAACATCTTTAAGACCTCCGGGCATAACTTTTTCAGGGGTAAGGCCTCCGGGCCCCAATTTTTAAGACCTCCGGGCATAATTTTCAATTTTTAAGACCTCCGGGCATAATTTTTCAAATCACAGATAAGACCTCCGGGCAACATCTTTAAGACCTCCGGGCATAACTTTTTTTTCAGGGGTAAGGCCTATGGGCACCATTTTTAAGACCTCCGGGCATAATTTTTCAAATCACAGGTAAGACCTCCGGGCAACATCTTTAAGACCTCCGGGCATAACTTTTTTTTTCAGGGGTAAGGCCTATGGGCACCATTTTTAAGACCTCCGGGCATAATTTTTCAAATCACAGGTAAGACCTCCGGGCAACATCTTTAAGACCTCCGGGCATAACTTTTTTTTTCAGGGGTAAGGCCTATGGGCACCATTTTTAAGACCTCCGGGCATAATTTTTCAAATCACAGGTAAGACCTCCGGGCAACATCTTTAAGACCTCCGGGCATAACTTTTTTTTTCAAGGGTAAGGCCTATGGGCACCATTTTTAAGACCTCCGGGCATAATTTTTCAAATCACAGGTAAGACCTCCGGGCAACATCTTTAAGACCTCCGGGCATAACTCTTTTTTCAGGGGTAAGGCCTATGGGCACCATTTTTAAGACCTCCGGGCATAACTTTTCAAATCACAGGTAAGACCTCCGGGCAACATCTTTAAGACCTCCGGGCATAACTTTTTTCAGGGGTAAGGCCGCCGGGCACCAACTGGTAAGACCTCCGGGCACTAGTTTTTTAAGACCTCCGGGCACCAATTTTAAAGACCTTCGGGCATAAATTTTTCTTTTGAAAATCGAATTCGTTTTCTTAAGACGAATCGAGCCTTGTTTAGGCAGGGAAAAATGAAAAAGAGAAAAAAAATAGAAAAAAAAAAGTAGAAAATGAAAAATGAAAAATGAAAAATGAAAAAAAAAATAGAAAATGAAAAAAAAATGAAAAATGAAAATGAAAAAGAAACCCCTTTCCCTTTCCTTCACATGTGATTTCACTGACCGTACAAAATTAGTGTTGGTTTAACTTTGCCTGATTCCTGATTCTCAGCAATAGCCAAAGAGGGGCAGCTGTAGACACCTAATTTTGTCCGGACCACTAAACATGTATGTTTTCTTCCCATATTGATGTTTCCGAGTATAAAAAGACTGTTTTCATCCTGCAGGTGGTACTCCGAGACTTGAAAAAAAAGACAAACTTGAAAAAAAGTCAACCCCGAAAAAGTCAACCCCGAAAAAGTCAACCCCAAAAAGTCAACTACTGAAAAAGTCAACCCACTTTCAAAATCAAGATTTTAAGTTCAATTGAAAAATGGCGAAAGAATTTTGATAATCCGAGGTCTACATTGAAAGATATGGAGTTCGGAAGTTGGGATTTGGAGATTCAGTAGAAAAGAAACCCTAATCCAAGAAATTTGGGGAAAAGTGCTTAAACGATCAAACTGGTCGAAATTGAAGGTTCCAAATGAAAGATAAGCACTGACTACGGGTAATGGAGAAGTCACTTGCAAGAAAAACCGAAAGAAAAGTCAATCCGGGAGAAAACCGAAAATTAGGGTTTCTAGTGGATTTTGGTGAAATCGGGAAGAATCACAGAAATGGCCCGACTTGGTAAGACCAAAGCCCCCAATGGATGAAGAATGGTTAAAAAGGATGGCCCAAGGCTCAGATTGAAGAAAATCTGAAAATCGGATTTGTTTTGAGCAAAACCGGGGTTCGGAGGTAAAAGGGCAAAATTGGAAAATTTTGGGAAAAATAGCAAATGGACTCTGAAAATTATGGAAAATTTGTCAATCTCATTCTTAAATCATTTGAAGGAGATTGGCGAAAGAAAATCTTGATTCCGAGTTCGTTTGCAAAATGGCCAAATCCCGGGCTTCTTATGCAGTAATTCAAAAAGATAATCCCGGAAAAATAGCAAATGGACTCCAAAAATTCTGAAATTTGGCAAATCTCATTTGTAAATTATTTGGAAGAGATTGGCGAAAGAAAATCTTGATTCTGAGTTCGTTTGCAAAATGGCCAAATCTCGGGCCTCATATGCAGTAATTCAAGCCGATAAATCCCGAAAAAATAACAAATGAGCTCCAAAAATTATGAAAACTTCCAGATCACACTTTTTAATTATTTTGAAGAGATTGGTGAAGAAAAATCTTGATTTGGAGCTCGTTTAAAAAATGGTAAAAAGTAGGGGCATAAAAGGACATTTTGGGAAGAAAAAATCCAAATAAATAGCAAACGGACTCGGATAATTTTGAAAACTTCCAGAACTCAATATTTTATTATTTTGGAAGTATTAAAAAAAATAAAAATTGAATTTGGAGTCCGTTTGATATTTACTTGCATCGGGGGGGCAAAATGGTCATTTCACCCAAGCAACCGAAAAGGGCTTTTTTGGGCCTTTCAAAAATCAGAGCTGGGCTGGAAAAGAGAAGTGCTGGCCTGCCCAAGCCCAAAGGAAGGAGGAAGCTTGATTTTTTTTTCAATCAAGTGGTTAAAAATCAAGAGTTAGTTAACCATTCTCTTTGATCAAGCCATGGTGATTAAACCACATAGGTTAAGAAAGATGTCAACATTATTTTTGCATAGCTGTAATTTGAGAGGGCTGAGATGCTAATCTAAAGGTGGTAATTTCATGACTTTTCATCTTGAATTATTGGCCATTTGATGGAAAATAGGTTACACAAAAATGACAACATCTTTGAGGCTATATAAGCATCATTTAGGCCAACCCTAGAGGGGGGAGGCAGATTTTGTTTTTTCTTTTCCATTTTGGCTGATTTCTCTTAGTTTTTCTTAGTTTTTATCTTCTTGGTTGAGAGCAAAAAAAGAAAAGTTTAGAAAAAAAGGAAAGTTTGAAGAGAAAAGCTTGAAATATTAGCTTCTTGAGGTTGCTCTTGAGCACCAACTCTTGCACTTTCATTTTCTATTCTTATTTTTTGCTATTTTAATCTCTACTTGGTGAGTTTTCATTTTAAAATAATGTTTCTTGTTCTTCCTTCATTTCCTTTCTTAAGTATATTTTTCTTACATTTTGTTTTTACAATAAACTCACCATGGCCAAATGGCCTACATTATTTATTTTAAGTTGTTATTTTTGATTCATTTTACCATATTGTTTATGCTATTTTCTTTATTTTTTATGTTTTAAATATTATGTTATTTCATGTTCTTAAGTTATATTTAATTTGGTTGCTTTGTTTGTTGCCATTTATGTCTTAGATATCATGTTTTTACATTTTTAATTTTCTGTTTTCATGTTGTTTAAATTTGAGCATGTTTTAGAGTTAGCATATTAAGTGTTTGTGAAAATGCTTGTGTGATTCTTTGCATGATTCTTGTTTTATATCCTAGTAAGCATGTTTTAGATTTGGTATATTAGGTGTTTGTGAAAATGTTGTGTGATTTTTGTGTTATGACTTAGTTTTTCATGCTAGTATGTCAAGTGTTTGAGAAAATGCCATGCTTGTTGGAGCTTGAGGCCATTTGGCTACTCCATGTGTTTTGCATTGTGTGATTGCACTTTTTTTGTCATGCTAGTTGTTAGGTTTTTGCATTTGCATGATATTTGGTTGGATTTTTGAATTAAGCATGCCTTGTGTTTGTAAAAATGCCATGCATGTTTTAGGTCTAGGTTACATTAAATGCCATGCAAGTTCATGTTAGGTCTAGGCCATATTACTTACATTTAGGTTTAGATCCATGCATTTCATGCATCATGTTTGCTGCATTGTTTCATGCATTTCATGACCATGCCACTTGAATAATGACTTGAGCCAATTGATGGTTCAAAGTCATGCTCTCTTGAGCACACTTGTGGAAAATTAAGTTTGTCAAATTGATTATTCTACCTTTGTGATTTTTTTTACTTAGCCAATTTTTATCTAACTTTCAAAAAGTCCTAGCTACTGTCTTCAAGTCATTCTATGAGTTTCAAATATTTTTATTTTGGTTTTTAAATGATTTTATCAAAGACAAAAAAAAATGTGTTGGCAAAGCAGTTTTTTTTCCACCCAAAACTCGTACATCTCCGATTTTTCTGGGAATTCATCTTTGATCAGAAAATTAAGTCGATTTTTTCCCGTGTATTTTTACATGTCCTGAGTCTCCAATAAGTTTTTCAGAATTTTTGGAATTTTTAAAAATAGGGTAAAAAATCGTGGATTAAAACTGGACAGTGAAGTCAGAATTGAATTTAAAGAAAAACAAAGCAGTTTTTTCTCCTCCAAAAACTCGTACATCTCTGGTTTTTCTGGGAATTCATCTTTGATCAAAAAATTAATCCAATTTTTTCTCGTGTAGTTTTACATGTCCTGAGTCTCCAGTATTTGTTTTAGAATTTTTGGGATTTTTAAAAATAGGGTAAAAAATCGTGGATTAAAACTGGACAGTGGAGTCAGAATTGAATTTAAAGAAAAACCATTTTTCTGTTTTGGTTAATTTACTTAGAGTGGGCTGATTAGGAGGGTTAGCTACTGACTTAGGGTAATTTCTAAGCCTTTTTAAACTCTAAAAATGGTTTTTCAAGTCCCGGGTTAAGGGTAGCCAAGTCCGGATTTTTTTTAAACTTAGGAAATTAGAGTCATTTTAAAAATTTTAGCCCAGTTTTTATTTTTAATTCAAGCTTTTCAAAATTGTTTCCAAACAATCACAAAGTATTTTGGTTTTAGAATATTTAATTTGACATATTTTCCTAAGGTAGCCGGATATCTTTTTAGATATACGGATTTCCTTAATTAAAGGAAAAAATACATTTCATGCATTGCATTTTTATATTCATGCATTTTATATAATATGTGATTCTTGCCATAATAATTTCTATGTGTCATGACATTTAGGTTGCATTATATTATTTAGATTTTGCTATGTCATTTTATTTATGTCATGCCTATACATATTCATTTCTTTTAAATATTTTCAAAAAAGATAATGGTTTTCAATAAAAATAAAGATATTCCCGAGTTAAAATAATTCATGAGTTCTCTACCGGGTTTGCTGGAGGGAATATCATCAATTATTATTAATAAAGGAATATCTTTCTTTCAAAAAAAAAGAGAATGATTCAAAAGTTTTCCAAAACTAATAAAAATTTCTATATTTTGCCACGTTTGTTGGGGAATATAGGAAAATTTTGAATTTATAAATTCCGGATCATTTTCAATAAAAAATGGAATTATTTTTAAATTGGGAATTAACTTGAAATACTAAATTTAAAACCAACTTTTTACCGAGACTTGAGATAACACACGATTAATAAGGTACCGATTTATACGGGCGTTGTGGGGGTGCTAATCCTTCCCCACACGTAACCGACTCCCGAACTCGCTTCTTTCTCTGGTTTAAAACGCAGACTTGAAATTGGTTTTTAAAATGTTTTAATTAATTTTTAAAATATTTTATAAAACCGGTTTTAATAGGTGGCCGATCACATCTAGCTAAAAAAGATTGGTGGCGACTCCATGTCTTTTTTAAGGTCATTTTCAAAACCTTCATTTTTCTAGAGGAATTAAGTCGACTTTTCCTCGGTTTTTTTTAATGTCACGCTTAACGAATAATAAAGTCTTGCGATGAGACTCGTCGTTATTTTTTTTAGGTTGCGACAGTTACCTTTAACAAAAACTGTTTTGTTCTTTGAGTTGTTTTAATCCGATTGTCACTAACCGAAATTGTGAGAATTTGCACTTGTAGAGTTTCGGTGAAGGCAGTAGATTATCATGGTAAACTCTTGTTGATTAATTGGTTTAATTTTTTTTAAACTCATTAATGCAACTTGCGAAAACTTGGTAGCAATGGAGAACTGTATTTGCCTGCTTTGCGCAAATTTGGTGATTTGAGTCAGAAAAACTTGTAGATTTTTCTTGGTTGTTTTTAATTCATGGTTTGATGAGTTTTAGGATTTAAAATTGCTTAGAATTGTTCTTGGAAAGCCTGAAAAATCATAAAACTGATTTGGCGTTGAAAAGTTGGAAGCTGTGAAAAACGGATAGACACCCTATAAGGAGAAATTGAGGCAACAGCTACATCTGATAGCCACAGCTTGCGCCTTCCCTTGCTAGGGTTTTTGCTTCTATCAGATTCTCACAGCTTATGGATGTTAGCAATATTGAGTTACTAATGTTGTAGTGTCCTAGTTGAGATACAACACTAAAAATTGGTGACCATGGTAATATTGTTAAATTAATTAAATCACCAAAATAGAATTTTCATAAATATTCAATTAAATTGTTTAATTGGATGATAATTTAATTAAAATAAATAATCCTAATTGCATTAGGATTTATTCTAATGAGATTAGAATAAATGTTTATTATTTTCTTTAAATTAAATTATGGATCAATATAATCATTGATTGGTAACTAGAGATTAAAGCATGATTTATATGTTCATAAATTGTTTGTGAACGTATGGGATGATTATGGACTTAGACCCAATATGATTGTGGATGGTTGAATTTATTTTTATGGTTTTTATTAAATTCAATAGGGACTGTGTGCCCTACCTTATCTCTCATTTTCTGGAGTTGTAAAACTTATTTCCTCACCTAACTCCCCTCAAATGTAACTTGAGGTTTCTTTATTACAAATGTAATTAGTTACATTAAAGTGTAAAATTAGGATTAGCTAGGAATAATTTTTGTAACTTGAAGATGGAGAAGATAGGCGCCATGGAGATAAGGAGATTACAAGCAAGCTTTGAAGACTATGTATGTAATCACCTAGAAATTTGACCAACTAATTTCCTTTGATGGCTCAAGAAAATTAGATTAGAAAAGTCCATAATCATCCAAGTAGAAAGCATAATATAGATTTATTTTATGTGATATTATAAATGCTATGAATGCATGATATGATGAGACTTAAAAAGAAAAGGAAATCCCTCTTTACAATATTGAGTAACATGTTTCTCATGATTAAGTTGCCTTCCATCATCATAACAAGATAACTAGAGTTCTTCTAGTAAGAGGCTTGTTGAGTCACTAAAGGTCAAACTACTGTACGAATATGTTTGAGTTATGAAGTTGGGTATTACTCAACTAATGCCATGTTGTCCGGATGCGCAAAACTTGTCCCCATGGTGTTAGAGGCATAGTTAGGCGAAGTACATATGATGTGCTTAGACAAGGTGTTATCACCTAACTGATATAGGAGTTGCATAGAGATGCAATTGATAAGCTATGTTATCTACTCAACTAGGTTGTTGTAATTTGTTGAGTCACTCAAGGTTGCAACATGTTGAAAGAGATCCCAGCCCACTAGAAATACTTTGATGAGATTTTCGAATAATAGTGAGGGCTATTATCTCGAAAAATTAGTGGGAGAACCAATAAGATATTTAATACCTCATCTTGAATTGGTATAAATGCATGAATATAACTGATATATACTTTTTCATATTAGGTTGTTGAAAATGGTTAATACTTTAACTGCACTGCGCGACATTATGAATGCCATTAGTCCAAAATGTTTGGATTGGTACAAAAGATTGAAAAGCGTTCTCAATGAAAGGAAGGTTGCTCACTTGACAAGTCAAGAAGAACTTATAAAAGTTTCTGGGTTGACTGTGTTTGTGATTGAACTGAATCTTTCTACTGTTAAATCCAATTCCTGGATAGTTCATTCAGGATGCGGTTCACAAATGACATAATGATGTTGAAAGGAAGTAGAAAGTTGAGCAGAGATGAAGTAGTTGTAAGAGTAGGCAATGGTGCAAAAGTTGCAACATTGGCTGTTGGAACATGTACTTTATTTTTGCCTTATGGCATGAAATTGGAACTGAAAGATTGTTACTTTGTACCAGTATTGTCTAGAAACATCATTTTGGTTTCATACCTCACTGTTAATAATGGTTTCGAGATAAGAATGAAGGGCAATAGTTGCTCCATCATTCTTAAAGACATTCACTATGGATCGGCAACATTACATAATGGATTATATGTTTTGGATCCAGAGATGCTTGTGTTCAATATAAATGTCAAAAAAGTAAGAAAGGATGATCTAAGGAAGACTTACATCTGGCATCGTAGACTTGGTCATATCAATGAGACAAGGATTTTCAAATTGCATAAACATGGTTATTTGGAACCCTTTGATTATGAATCATATGGGACTTGTGAATGTTGTCTCCTTGGTAGAATGACCAAGACTCCCTTTACAGAAAAGGGTGAAAGAGCTGGTGATTTGTTGGGCTTAATACATTTAGATGTATGTGGGCCACTAAATACAGCTACTAGAGGTAATCACTCATACTTCATAACCTTTATTGATGATCATTCAAGATATGGTTATGTGTATCTGATGAGATATAAGTTTGAAGCTTTTGAAAAGTTCAAAGAGTTCAGAGCTGAAGTAGAGAAACAGACTGGGAAAAATATTTTGGCTCTTAGATTGGATCGAGGAGAAGAATATTTAACTTATGATTTCTTGGATCATTTGATGAAAAATGGAATTCTGTCGCAATGGATTCCACTTGGAACTCCTTAGCATAATGGAGTGTCCGGGAGGAGAAATCGAACCTTGTTGGACATGGTTCGGTCCAAGATGTCTAAAGCTGACCTTCCGATATCCTTTTGGGGATATGCCTTAGAAACTGTAGCTTACCTTCTAAATAAGGTTCCAAGCAAATTGGTAGATAAGGTACCATATGAGATATAGAATGACAAGAAGCCATACTTATCTTATCTAAAGATTTGGGGATGTACTGCTTATGTGAAGCAAGTATCTTCTGATAAGCTGGGAGCTAGATCAGAATAATGTAAGTTTGTTGGATATCCTAAAGAGACTATTGGATATTACCTTTATAGTCCTACTGATTAAAAGGTGTTTGTGTCAAAACATGCTGCTTTTCTAGAGAAAGAGTTTCTACTAGAAGGATTCAGTGGGAGTAAAATAGAACTTGAAGAAGTTCAAGAACCACAACCTGACATTCCCTCAGAACCTGAGCCATCGGTCAAAGCATTTGATGCTCGGACTAATGCTCAAGAAACATAAGTGCTCTGAAGGTCTAGTTGGGAGAGGCAAACACCAATAAGATATGGATTTCTTTTGGAAAGAGATGGTTTGCCCATTGATAATGAACCTACTACCTATAAGGAAGCGATGTCGGACATCAATTCCAAGAAATGGATAGAAGCCATGAAATCTGAAATGGATGCCATGGAAGTTAACCAAGTTTGGTCTTTAGTTGATCCACCTCAAGGGATAAAACTCATAGGGTGTAAATGGGTCTACAAGATAAAGATAGACATGGATGGCAACATACAAACGTATAAGATCAAATTGGTTACAAAATGTTATAATCAAGTTGAAGGCATTGATTTTGAAGAAACCTTTTCACCAGTTGCCATGGTAAAATCCATTAGGATTATGCTTGCTATTGCTGCATACCATGATTATGAGATATGGCAGATGGATGTAAAAACTGCATTCCTTAACGGGAATTTGCAAGAGGAAGTGTATATGACACAACCTGAAGGTTTTTCATCTAAGGCCACTTCAAATAAGGTATGCAAGCTACAAAAGTCCATTTATGGATTAGGTTTGATGAAACAATTAAAGAATTTGGTTTCATTAAGAATCCTGATGAACCATGTGTTTACAAGAAGGTAAATGGACATGCAATTGTGTTCATGGTGCTATATGTCGACGACATATTGCTCATAGAAAATGATGTACATATGCTTCAGACGACCAAGATCTGGCTGTCCAAACAATTCTCCATGAAGGATTTGGGAGAAGCAGCATATATTCTGGGAATTAAGATCTATAGAGATAGATCGAAAAGGCTGCTTGGGTTGTCCCAATCCGTTTACATAGATAAGATGCTAAAGAGGTTTAGCATGGATATATCCAAAAGAGGTAACTTGCCTGTGGTACATGGTGTACAACTCTCAAAAGAGATATGTCTTAAAACTTATGAAGAAAAGACACGAATGGATAGGATCATGTATGCTTCGACAATAGAATCTATCATGTATGCAATGTTGTGCACAAGACCAGATGTATCATATGCTTTGAGTGTTACGAGCCAATACCAAAGCAATCCTGGTCAAATTCACTGGACTACTCTGAAGAATATCCTCAAGTACTTGAGAAGAACTAAGGATATTTTCTTGGTCTATGGAGGGGCTGAACTCCAAGTAAGGGGTTATACAGATGCTGGATTCCAAACTGATAAGGATGACAGTAAATCGCAAAGCAGTTACGTATTTACCTTAAATGGAGCTGTAGGAGGGGCTGAACTCCAAGTAAAGGGTTATAGAGATGTTGGATTCGAAACTGATAAGGATGACAGTAAATCACAAAGCAGTTACGTATTTATCTTAAATGGAGCTGCAGTCAGTTGAAAAAGTTCCAAACAGACTACAACTACATATTCAACAATAGAGGCTTAATACATCTCCGCGTGCGAGACAGTGAATGAGGCTATTTGGATTAAGAAGTTCATAACTGAACTTGGTGTGCTTCCAAGCATTATTGATCCAGTACCATTTTACTGTGATAACAATGGAGCCATAGCGCAAGCTAAGGAACCATGGTCTCATCACAAATCCAAACATGTATTGCGGCAATATCACTTGATAAGAGATATAGTTCAAAGAGGTGATATAAGTATGGAAAGGGTACCCACAGATGATAATATAGATGATCCTTTCACTAAGATTTTGTCCCAGCAGAAACATAATCGTCACATGGAAGGACATGGGCTTAAGTACATGGGCAATTGGCTTTAGTGCTAGTGGGAGATTTTTGGTGTAAGCCCTGCAGGCCGACCTAGTTGGGCTTGTTAGACACTATTTATATATTCATGTATTGTACATTATAGTTTATTAATTACAATTGAGGTATTTCTTTATCCATGAGTATTGTTATAATCGTTATAAATAACTTGTGAAGATAAAACCCATGAAACACAATGGCATTGCAAAAGAATTGTAAGAAGTTACAATTATGAAGATCCTTATGCATCAATGTCGTTTTTCTAAAACTATTCCTGGTCATCGTATTGTCAAGACAAGGCATTGACAATGCTAAAAGAATGGCATATGTTAAGCCTTCATGCACTTGATGCATGCAACCGGTCTCATAGGTTGAAAGTATAGAGATACTTGGGGATAACATATGGGTGCTTGTTAGTTGAACAAGTTCACTGAACATGACCCGCTTTGAGAGTTCCATTTGGTATTTCACTCAAGTTTCTATGGAAAATACTCTCATGTGTCAATAGTGTAAGTAATCCTTTGACTTGTGACACCAGGTCATCTTGTATGTGAACTGTCATACTTAGATTTCATCATGAACGGGTCCCAATCACGAGGATGCTTATAGTAGGGTGTTATTGGGTATGACATGAAGCATACGAAGATGAAAGAGTGGTCCAAAGAGGATTCATCACCCCAAGTGATATGAGGGGACATATCTCACATGTATCTGGCTTATATTAAGTTATGGAAGTCCTTGGCCAAGTCGATACTTAAGGAGTTAATATTAAAGCTAGAGATCTAATATGGAATGGGATTAAGAGTAGATACTGAACCATGCTCTTTCCTATCCCGGGATATTTGATGAAGGGATCGAATTACATAGACATATTGTACACGAAAGGCTTGTTGAAGCTTGATGACTCTCTTGGCATTTGGGTGGTCATGATGCATTGCTAGATGCCGCTCGTAGTCTATAAATATAAATAGGAAATTCATAATTGAATTAATCATATTTATTGCCAACATGTTAAGGGTCTAATGGGTCACTCCTATCTTGGGATATTTGATAAAAGGATCGAATTACATAGACATATTGTACACGAAAGGCTTGTTGAAGCTTGATGACTCTGTTGGCATTTGGGTGGTCATGATGCACTGCTAGATGTCGCTCATGATTTATAAATATGAATAGGAAATTCTTAATTGAATTAATTATATTTATTGCCAACATGTTAAGGGCCTAATGGGTCACACACAAAAGATGATTAATGAAATTAAAATGAGATTGGGCCAGATTAAATATTCATTAAGTGTCGTGGGCTTAGTGTGAATATTTAATAATATGTATAAGGGTATGTGTAGTTAGTCCAATAGTTGGCATACACTAAACCTACTTATATATATGTCGTATGTTGTTGTCGCCTCCCCCCTAAGGATAACCTGGAATCGATGTCTCTCACTCTCTCAAGTGAGTTTCGGTCAAAAAGCAAAAAGCAATAGGAGAATTCGATTCTTCTTGTTACTTTTGGCTAACAAAGGAAGAGGAGGAAGGTTTCTCACAACCTAGACTACTAGCATCATCTTGGCAAAACATAATCTCAACCTTCTGAACGTTTTTGAATCACCTGTGTGGATTACTATTAGAGGTCGGACAATTGGACGGCTTTGGTTTGCAACAAGTGAGCTTTGTGTACAAGAACATCAAGAATTTGTCTTAAGGTTTCGGCAATCTCCATTACAGAGGTATGATATTTTGATTGTTATCTGTTCTTGACAGGATGATTGTTTTGAATTCATAGGCAGCTCTATAGAGGGATTCAATATCTCTTTGTTTTGTTTTATTCCACTGCGTTGTATGTTTAACTTGTTGATTAAATTATACATTATTTCTGTTTGAGCCTGAGCTGAATCCCTACAGTATGATGAATTGTTGTTGAATTCCTTCACAAGTATGTGTAAGTCCTATAGGAAGAATTTCTACAAGCTTGTCGTTTTTCAATTAATGTTATTTGATGAGAATGTTCACATTTGAGATGAGAAATGACCGTCTTTCTTTTATCCTCACATAAAGAAATTATCTATTTGCTACCCATGTTTGAGCCTTTAAATTTCTTTCAAAAGAACCCAACCAAGGATCACCCTCCACCCTAGGGGGCAAAGTTTAGAAAGAAATTTGTTCGCAAAAAGAAAGCAAAAGTTGTACGAGATTTTTGGGGCAAGAAAGTTCCCCTTTGTGAAAGAAAAATGAAAAAGTGAATGTTGATGAAAAAGTGATTGATCATTGATGAAAAAAAAAGAGAAATTTTGATGGAAAAGATGATGGAAAATGAAAATAGTTAATGTGAAGATTGATGCTTCAAGAAATGATCCTTTGGTTTGCAACCCTTGAACACATGTTTGAGCCTATTTATCCTTTCTTTCATGATCCCAAACCTTGGCCTACATTACGTACTTGGAAAAGTCCATTTTGATCAAATATGAGTGTTTGAATTGCAGAATCATGTATTGAATTAGGACATGCTTGTAGTATCATCAAAGATAATGAATTTTAGATGCATAAAGATAGGCCCAAAAAAAAAAAGAAAATGCTTGTAAAATTTTGATATGTTTAATTGCCTCCAAGAAGATTGAGTCGAACACATGATGAGAAAAGTTTGTTCTTGATACTTTGAGAAAGAATTAGTTTTGAAGAAATTGCTCTTAAGTCACATCACCGTTGGAGAGAGTACACATCTATTTGTGGAGTTCTTATGAAGTGAAAAGCTTTTCCGAGTCAAGCATTATTTTGAGAAAGATGAATGAAGATGATTTTTCAAATACCGTGGAGAAATGTTTCTTTGAAGAAAAAAAAAGATAACAAAAAAAAAAGAAAAAGAATGAAAAAGAAGAAAAAAGAAAGAAAAATAAGGATTCAAATTGAAAACCTGAAAAGGCAGTTTGAGTCATAGGAGAATATCTAAGTTGAAAATCTGAAAGGACGGCTTAGGTATAATGAAAGTCAATTTGAAGATTTCATTGGGGGCATGGTTTGGTCTAACACAACTCAAAAAGATCAAGAACACCGATTGGATTGATTTTTGAAAGTGAATCATGGATTAATCTCAAGATTGTCAACATATTCATTATTTGGGGATGTTGATATCCCATCCAAATATCCTTGTATAATTCTTTGATTTGCCAATTATTCTTGACTTAGATTTGTTCTTTCTTTGATAAAGACCCTTGTCTTCAATTCACTTTGTTTCTTACCATTCTTTGTTGCCAACTTTACATACCCATAATGAATAGAGGAAATATTGATGCATTGCATTTGTTATGAAATTGGAATGATGATTGATAAGTTAAGATAATAATCATGAAAGATATCTGGATTACTTTGAGAAAAACCTTAAGAATGATGTATTGGGGCAAAAGGAAAGAAAGATGAGAATCAGGAAAGTTTTGGAATATGGACATTTGGGGCTTCTAAGCTAGAAACTATACACTTTGGAAATGGACAAATGATGCATTTGAGATTGAATAAAATTGGCAAAGAACTAGTCCGGTGGGTGGAACTTGTTAGCCAATTCTAGAGTTACATGGTTGGAAAATGTTGGAAGATAAAAAGAATGAGCTTGAGAATCCTTGTTACCATGATTGGAGATATATGATGTGGATTAATTGGAAAATTTTACATTTGTATTGCATTCATGACATTTGTATTTCTTGCACTTGCATGATGTCATTCATTGCCTTCATGGCATTTGTATTTCGTGCACTGCATGATATCATTCATTGCATGCATTTAGCATATGAGAAAGATTTTGAATTTTGAAGCCAAACTTTTCTCAAAGTGAAATTCTTGAGCCTCGATTGAGGAAAGATTTTCCAAAAGTAATGTTGTATGAAGAAGTCTTTTAAGGTGAAATCTTTGAGTCTCGATTGGGAAATTTATAGGATAATATTCTTGAATTTCGGTTAAGGATATTTTTAAGATAAATTTTTGAACCTCGTTTGAAATTTTTTGCGAGATAAACTTTTTTGAAGATTAGATGAGATTTAAAAACCTCTTTTGAGGAATATTTTTAAAACAGATGAGATTTCTAAGCTTCTTATGAGGATATTTGTTTTTAAAGCCTCTCATGAGGATATTCGATTTCTAAGCCTCTCAAGAAGATGTTTGTTTTAAAACCTCTCATGAGGATATTCATTTTCAAAGCCTTTCACGAGGATATTCGCTTTTAAAGTCTCTCATGAGGATTTCATTTTTTTAAGCCTCTCATGAGGATGTTCGTTTTAAAGCCTCTCACGAGGATATTCATTTTAAAGCCTCTCATGAGGATATTCATTTTTAAGGCCTCTCACGAGGATATTTATTTCCATGCCTCTCACGAGGATGTCATTAAGCCTCTCACGAGGATGTCGTTAAGCCTCTCACGATGATGTTTTCAAAACCTCTCATAAGTATATTCTGTTTAAAACCTATTTCAAGGATATTTTTCATGCCTCTCTTGAGGATATTTTCGTTAAGCCTCTCTCGAGGAATATTTTTGATGGACCTCTCTCAAGGAATATTTTTGATAAGCCTCTTTCGAGCATAATTTTTGTTAAACCTCTCTCAAGGAATATTTTTGGCAAGCCTCTCTCGAGGATAATTTTCGTTAAGCCTCTCTCGACAAATATTTTTGTTAAACCTCTCTCAAGAAATATTTTTGATAAGTCTCTCTCGAGGAATATTTTTGTTAAATCTCACTTGAGGATATTTTTGCTAAAATATTTTTTGAGAATTATCTTAATTTTCCTTAAGCCTCTCTTGAGGATATTTTTGCTAAAATTTGCTTGAGAATTATTTTAATCAAGCCTCTCTTGAGGAGCATTTTTCCGTTTGGAAATTTTAAAAGTTTATGCCTCGTTTAGAGGAGTGTTTCTACGATGAGATTTTTTGTAGAGCATTTAAGGTGTCTACATCTTTGCACAGTTCCTGTTTCATAGTGAATGCGCAAAGAGGGGCAGCTGTAGACATCCGTTTTTGTCTGGGTTGTTTTTTAATTTGGGTCCAAATATAGCTTTCGGGCTTTGAAATTAACTCAGGCCGAATCCACTTATATCTCGATTTCATTTTATTTTTCTTCTTTTATTTATTTCTTTTCTTGTATTATTTGTTTTCATTTTCGAAAAATTGATAAAAATAATAATAAAAAATAGATTTGAATAACAACAAAGAACTTGAGGATTTTGAATCCGAATCAAAGAGGACTCGTTTTCAGATTAGATGTTTAAGTCTGATTAAAATGCAAACAACAAAATCGAGACCAAAACAAACTGGATTCTTGGCCAACAATTTCTTATTTAAAGACAATCTCAGAAAACCTAAAGGGGGGCAATTGTTAAAAAAACGACAAATCACAACACACAAAAAGGAAAAAACGACTAGTGAGTTTTTTTGGGGTCTCGGGTAGGAAAATAAAGGTTTTGGATTTAGGATTTTGGGGGTTCTGAGCAGTGTTTTTAGGGTTTCAGATTGGAGTGAACACTAGAAGTTTTCCTGAAGGTTAGAATTGTTGGGAAGGGAAAGCCTACAAAGGGAAAGAACATATCAGATAGCTAGGCAGATAAGACGGCTGCCGTTGACGGTTTAGGGGGTGAAACTCACGGATTTCAAGTTTAGATCTAGGGTTCTTGGATTTGACTTTGAATTTTCGATTTGATTTTGGAACTAATAAGTAGAGAGGAAGATTTGGGACAGATCGCAGAGGTTTCTAGGCTAATAGACGGTGGCGTACGGCGGTGTATGGTGGTTGGATTCTGGGATATTTGAAGCTGGCGGTGGTGTTCTTGAGAAGAGAGGAAGAATTCAAAGGAAAGAAATTGTTTTAAAAAAAAAAAAGAAAAAAAAAAAAAGAAGGTAAAACTGGTTTCCAAAAAAAAAAAAAGATTTTAAAACCAACATCCGGGTCGGGTCGCAGGACCTGAGCGCCAACCCACGCCTGGGTCCGACTCGAATGTTGTTGGTTGGCTTTTTCTTTTTTATGGTTATTTTCTGTTTTGTTTTTATTTCTTTTCTATTTTTTTATATATATTTTTATTTTAGTATGATTTGGTATTATTTGTTTAATTTAAGTTTATTGTTAATTTTTATTAATTTTTGACTAATTTTATTTAATTTTATTATTGCAGGTATATATTTATGATTAATTTTTTATTGATTACTTATTTTTAGTTAGTTTTAATTGATTTAGTTATTTTGATTAATTTTAATGATTTGAATTGATTAAAATGGTTTAGTTTAATTCTTTTAAAGCCTTTTGATTTCTATTTCTTTTAAATCCGTTTGTTTTTTAGTTCTTTTAAATCCGTTTGTTCTTAATTTCTTTTAAATCTGTTTGTTTCTTTTCTTTTTTTTTATGCTTTTTAAATCTGTTGGTTCTTTTTAGTTTTTCAAATTTGATCGTTCATTCTTTCATTCTTTTAAATCTGTTTATTTTTATTTCTTTTAAATTCATTTTTTATTATTCTTTTAATTTATTTTTTAAAAAAGTCTGTTTCTTTTAATTTGTTTTTATTATTTATTTATTATCTGATTATTAATTATTTGATATTTGATTATTATATGTTATTTAGTTATTTGATATTTGACATTTGATGTTTGATATGTTTGTAGTGTTAGTTATTATTTTTACTTTTGATTCTAATCTTAGTTAATTTTTATTTGTTTTTTATTTTAATTTTGTGTAAATTATTATAGATTTTTATTTATCTATTTCTTGTTTAGAATATTTATTTCTTATTTATTTTTGTTTATCTCATGATAGGGTAATTGAAATTTAATTAGATCGATTTTATTTGTAGTTTTTTATTAATTGATTTTTCATAATTTATGCTTATGTAAGATAAAATAACTTGATAAATTTTATTAGGATAAATAAAGATCATTTAAAGACCACTTCAAGATAATATGTGAGTAATATGGTACTATCTCTAGATAGGCATTGTGGGGTACTAATCCTTCTTCACATGTAACCTAACTCCCGGACCTAGTTTTGAAACGTAGATCGGAACCTATTTCTTTTTAGGGTGTCTGCTTAGGATTACTTTAAAAAAGATAAATTCGCATAGGTGATTAATCACACCTAGATTAGATGATTAGTGGCGACTCTATGATTTGCGTCTAACTTGCTGAATTCGTATTTGGCACGTTATGACAGTTAAATAAAAATGCAATAATTAAAACTTCTTTTTGTTGATATTTTTATTTTTTTGATTTTCTCTATTTTTGATTTTACTTTTTCTATTAAGAAATAAACTATTGAGCATTATTGATTAGGACTATGTAGAAGTTGTATTAAAGTATATCAGTTGTCATACAAACTAGATTACGGTTTTATTAAGTTAAAGGACCAGTTATGCAACTAACACATAAAAATATTGCCATGAGTGAATACCAAATGGTATTTTCATTCTCTGGTCATGTTCGGTGTACTTATTCTTATAACAAACACCTACATGTTTAGCTCAAGTATATCAATACTTCAACAAATGAAACCAATTGCTTACTTCACAAGTAAAAGTATAAAACATGTACCAATCTCAACAGCTTCTGTCAATATTCATTTTTTATAAAGCATTGACTAAAAACAATTTAAAAAATATTACTTTTATGCAATAAGAATCTTATAATTACATCTTAGTAATTCTTTTTGCAATACATATTTATTTCATAGACTTCATCTAGTAAGTAATGGTAAATATAAAGAGATAAAGAAAGAAATTGTTGATTTCTGACTCTCGGTACCAATTGTAGTTTTGTGCTCCAGTACCGATTTGCTACAGTAATTTTATCTCGGGATGCTACAGTAACTTCCGAAAAACAACTCTTTTATTAATATGAGAAAAGACCAAATATACACTAGACACACTCTTTTAATATGCACTCACAACTTCACTCCTTCACTCATATCTTTTTCTTCCTTTTTCTCTCCACCACTCTTCATCTAACAACTTACATCCCACCCTATTTATAGCTTTCTATGTTGGTTACTAAACCAACCTAGAATGTTCTAGTGTGTTGGTTTAATATTCTAGAGAAAGAACAATAAAAAAATCTATAGAGAACTCTAGAAAGAAGACTTAAGAAAATTTTAGCAAAACCTAGAGAAATAATAAAGTTTGGAGAGAATTCTAGATGAGAGAATTCTAGAGGAGTTGTTGACTTTAACACTCCCCCTCAACAACTACTCTCTTGATGTCGGTTTGGTTGTCATTCCAGACTGTCTTCTGCATTTATCAAATCTTGCATCAAATATCTTCTCTTTTTCTTTCTCTTTTTAAAATTCATCAGCATCATTAGTTCTGCTTCATCTTTCGTTGATTGCTCTCTTCTCTTTTGATTCTTGATTTTGTTCACTTTCGTCTTTGCTTCAACACTATTTCTATCTTCGTTCTTCTTGATTCTCTCTGCTAGCCTGTCTCTGACTTTGGCATACTCGACTTTGTCAACAACTATTAATTTATTGACTCCTTAATCGATATCTTCCATGCCTTTAGAAGGCTTATCAATGTCGATGACCTCGTTGTCATCTTTCTCAATGTTGACATCATCTTCAAGCTTCTTCTCGACTTCTTGAAACAGTCTTTCCTCCTCGAAAGTCTTTTCTGGTGACTGAACTATTGACTCATTTCCTACAAAAACATGGCTCTAAATTCATCCTTTTTAAGCAATTGCAACTGCTTTAGGCTTTGGTGGCGGGGGAAGCTTCTCAACAACCAGAGTCAAAACCCCATTTTCACATTTAGCTGTAATAGCTGACACGTTGACATTCTCAGGCAACCGGAACTTCCTCATCATCTTCTGGGGTGGCTTCCTCTCAAGCCTGATGTATTTACACCCGTCCTCTTCAACTTCCTCACGTTTTCTCTTCCCACCACTTTTGATCACCAATGTATTCTCATTTTCAACAGTAACCTGGATATCCGACTTGGACAAGCCTGGAACATCTAAGTAGAAAATGAATTCCTTGGGAGTGTCCAAAATGTCGGCTGGTATGCTACTGAATCCTTTGTTCTCGTTCTCACGAGTATCCTGTGTTCGTGAAGGGAACATGAATTTTTCGATGTTTTCTGGGAAACTAAACCAATGGGTCATTGTGTCAGCAACTAGGCTCATTTTCAGACGCTGTTGGAGGAAGAAAGGAAGAGAAATGTCAGAATCTTTGACGTGAAAGACTACCTTTGAAAGGAAGAACTTACTATTTCTTTCTCTTGTCTGCTTGGCTAGTATATTTTCCAACTCAGTTAAAGTTGGTTCTTTGCTCCATCCACGAGTTGCAGTAACAATCCCGTTGTATTCAGGTCGCAAGCCATGGATGATAATTCTTCTCATCCTCGTTTCGGTAATGGCATTTTCTGGATCTAATTTTGAAATTTCATCACAAAGAGTTTTAACTTTAGAGAAATATTCGCTTACCGGCATATTTTGCTGTGAGATTGACAGGAGTTCATTCTCTAATTGTTGGAGCCTAGCATCATTTTTCCTTGCGAACAGCATTGTGAGTGTGTCCCAGGCTTCCTTCGGTGTCTTTGCATCCTTGATGCGTTGTAATAAACCATCCTCAACAGTGACTGATAACACGTACATGGCCTTACCGGCTTTGATCTTCCATTTTCTTAGTTCTCCGGCATCAGTTTGTGGTGTTGAAGCTTCACCGTTAACAATATCCCACAAATCTTGCCCGAGCATGTAATATTGCATCCGGATGCTCCACGTATTGTAATTGTTTTCATTGAGCTTCTCAATGTTGCTAGCGGAATTAGAAATATCTGCCATAGTGTCTTGAGAGTGCCCTGCACTTACCTCAAATTTGATTCTCGTTCACTTAATTTCACAGTCCCTGACCGTGTACCGGCAGAATTTCCACGTCTCCACGAACTACGATCCTCGATCGTCTTGGTCCCAGACCAATAATCTTCACAGTCCCAGACTGTCTTTCTCCGATATGCGTACTCCGGTCCCTGACCGTCTAGCTCTGATACCAATTTGTTGATTTCTGACTCTCGGTACCAATTGTAGTTTTGTGCTACAGTACCGATTTGCTACAGTAATTTTATCTCGGGATGCTACAGTAACTTCCGAAAAACACCTCTTTTATTAATATGAGAAAAGACCAAATATACACTAGACACACTCTTTTAATATGCACTCACAACTTCACTCCTTCACTCATATCTTTTTCTTCCTTTTTCTCTCCACCACTCTTCATCTAACAACTTACATCCCACCCTATTTATAGCTTTCTATGTTGGTTACTAAACCAACCTAGAATGTTCTAGTGTGTTGGTTTAATATTCTAGAGAAAGAACAATAAAAAAATCTAGAGAGAACTCTAGAAAGAAGACTTAAGAAAATTTTAGAAAAACCTAGAGAAATAATAAAGTTTGGAGAGAATTCTAGATGAGAGAATTCTAGAGGAGTTGTTGACTTTAACAGAAATAATATACAAAAATAATGCATAATATAACAAATCGTCTATAATCAATCCGATTAGCCACATGGCATACATTACAAAGCATCCACATTTGTATTCCTTATTTGTTACTTTGTACCTTGTATTATAATATATTAGCTTGTGACTCTATCTATTCAAAGATCGGATTATTCATCTGGCCCAAAAGATATGGCTCAAATTGGGCTAGGTCAGGACATGATTTTTTTGTAATCCAAGTAGGCCTTGATTACTGTTTGTTTGATAAAAAAATAGTTTTTTTATTTAAATTTAATTATAAAAATATATTTTTAATAATATAAAATATATATTTTTAATATTTTTAAATAGTAATATCCTCTTTCGAGTCTGACCTGGGTCAAACTTGGGTAAGGAAAATAAAATTTTTTCGAGCCGCAGCCTAGCCCTATCCGAGAATAGATCTACTTGTGACTCATGCGATACACGAGTTAATTTTACCTATTTAAATAGATATATATACATTAATTAATATTCTTTTCAAAATTATATCTAAATCTTCAAATTTTATAAAAAATATGAAATTTATATATCTAATTGACATATGATAAGAAAACTAAACTTTAAAAAAAGAAAAAAAATTGATAAATTTCAAATAAATAATATTATTGAGCAAGAAAAAATGATAAATAAAAGTTTTCATCAAATCAAATTAAATATTTCAATTTCCACCATCATAATTTATAATAATATTTATACATTTGTAAGTTTATATCACATAAAAATAAATTATTTGTATTTAAGAGAAATTATAAAATGATATATTCAAATAACGCAAGTGAATTGATAATTAAGCATCTCGCTCCATTTTTGTCCCTCTCCATATGTCTACAACTTACATCTTCGCTCTTAAAATAGTTATGATCTTTTTTTATTTTTATTTTGCGTGATTAAAGTTCAGAGTTTTATAAAAATTGAAAAAGCTAATGATTTTTATCAAATTAATAATTCTTGAAAATTAAAATTGACTCGTTTACAGATGACAAATTTTAGATACTTAATATCAAATCAATGGTTGCGCCAAAGAATTGATTGATACTTTAGAATTTAATTGATTTTAGTTGATCGTATCGTATATAAAATTATAAAAGTGTATAAAAATAATTAATTTTATATTAATTTATTAAAATATTAAAGATTAAAAATAATATTTGTATAATTAAATTTTTTAAAGATTAAAAAAGGAAAAAAAAAAAAAAAACCTTCCATAAACATTAGATGCTCGTGGAGGGCACACACCTCCTTCCGACACTATCCAATGCTAGAAGTGACGTATCTTTTCAGTTTCAATTCGAGCCCTCAGGCCTCAACAAATAGAGGTGGCAAACGGCAAGTTCGGCCGGTTTGGATCTGATTATCATTAAATTCGGGTATTTAGGATTCGGATTATTTTGAATTCAGATATTTTTGGATTCGGATAACTTCGGATTCGAGTTTTTCGGGTTCGGATTATATAGGGCTCGGACCATTTCGGATACGGATTTTTTTGGGTTCGGATTATTTCAGATTTGGATCGGTTCGAGTTCGGGCCGGCCTAGACGGATTCAATCACTTTGAAATTTTTTAAGCTATAAATATTTTTTAAATTTCGAATGTAATGATTAATTTACTTACAAAAATACTAAATTGAAATTTTAAAATTAATAAATATTTATATAAATATAAATTATATAACAATTTTATTTATAAATTGAGAATTAATATTTTATATTTGAATTTTTTTTTTATTTTTTAGTCTAAAAGTTCAAATAAAAGCTAAATATATAAGTTCGATATATTTACTCATGGTTTTTTTTATCAAAATATAGCTAAAAAAATTATATATCAAAATACCGTTCTTTTCAGATTAATTTCCAAAATCCACTTGTTTTAAAACTAGCTGGGAAATCGCCATCCCCCATGACGATTTCCTAGCGTAAAATTTTCAAAATTTGCAAAAAACACCAAAGGAAATCGCCATGAGAGGTGGCGATTTCCCTTGGTGTATTTTAAAAAAAAAAATTAAAAAAACACCAAGGAAAATCGCCACCCCCATGGCAATTTCCCTTTGTGTTTTTTGCAAATTTTGCAAATTATACCAAAGGAAATCGCCATGGGGGTGGCGATTTCTCTTAGTGTTTTATTTTATTTTATTTTTTATACTTAAATTAAAAAAAAATTGTAAATTTATTTTTAAAATTTGTATTTTAATTTTAAAAATTGTAAATTAAATAAAAAAAATTATCTTGGTTTGTTTTTTTATTTTTTTTAAATATCTATTATAAATTTTAATTTTATAAAAAATAAAATTTAATTTCTTAATAAAATTTTATAAAAAATATAATTTTATTTCTTATTAAAATTCTATAAAAAATAAAATTTTATTTCTTATTAAAATTTAAAAAAGAAAATTATATTTCTTATTAAAATTTAAAAAAGAAAATTATATTTCTTATTAAATTTTTGTATAAAATATTTTATTTCTTATTTAAATTTTATATAAATAAAAATTTTGATTTCTTATTTAAATTTTATATGTGAGATTTGTAACAAACAAGTATAAAAATTTTATCTTCCATTGTTTTAATTTTTTTTAAAATATATACTTAAATTTTTTATTAAATTTTTTTTATTATTTTAATTTTTTGCTGTAGAAAATATTGGAATTGGATTCCTTCTACAGTGGATGGGACTAATGATTTAGGGTTAGGGATTCAGCTATTTTTCAGTGAATCAAATCCTGCATAAAATATTGGAATTGGATTCCTTATACAATGGATGGGAGTATTGACCAGATTCTGGGTTAGGGTTAGGGTTTTAGCTATTTTTCAGTCAATCAAATGCAGCACAAAATATTGGAATTGGATTCCTTCTGCAATGGATGGGACTAATGATTTAGGGTTAGGGACAGGTTTCAACTATTTTTCAATCAATCAAATGCTGTAGAAAATATTGGAATTGGATTCCTTCTGCAATGGATGGGACTAATGATTTAGGGTTAGGGATAGGTTTCAGCTATTTTTCAGTCAATCAAATGCTGTAGAAAATATTGGAATTGGATTCTTTTCGCAATGTATGAGACTAATGATTTAGGGTTAGGGATAGATTTCAGCTATTTTCCAGTCAATCAAATGCTGCAGAAAATATTGGAATTGGATTCCTTCTGCAATGGATGGGGGCTATTGGACAGTCCGGTACAAAGGATGGGATTTATCATCAATTTTTGCATTGAATGAGTTATCAGTTTTTCAATCAAATAACCCTAGCCAGAAAATGAGAATCAGATTCCATCCTGTATAAAGGATGGGATTTGTAATCCGGTACAACATAATGAACCATTATAAATTCATAATACTGATGAAGGTTTACAAAACCCCCTACAACAGTTTTTCAATCAGATTTTTTCTTAGTGCTAATACCTCCTCATTCTCATCATTCTATATTTCTTCTTTCTTTTGCCAAGTGATAATACCTCCATTCTCATCCTTCTTAGTTTCATTACTACACAACATGAGCAATAAAGTGATCGCATTGGTCTACTATAATAGCCAAATTCATAATATTGATGGAAGTGCTACATTTGATTGTGAACGTCCTAAAAGTTTTCGTGTTGAAGAAGACGTCACATTAGAGGAACTGAAGCTGCAAATTCATACAAAAATTAAAGCTGGAAATAGAAAAAGAGTTTCAGAGATTAAGTATAGGCATCCTCTTTCTATTGATGAAGAATGTGTCCGATATAGAACGTTTCCACTTGAAGATGATGATGATGTCAGATGCATGTTTTATGCTCATGAGACATTTGCAAATGTTTGTGTACTTGAGTTATATGCTGACATAGAGGATGTTGATGATGATTGTGGGCCTTCAAATGTTCGCACAATAGAAAACTTTCCCATAGAAGATGATGATTCTGGGTCGTTCTATGTTCACACTACATACGACGTTCCCACAGAATAAGTCGTTCCGTTATCTCAAGCTACAACGTTTCATAATTCATTAGTTTCACAAACAATTCCTACTACCCTCGAAGATGAGCTAGCTGGTGTTGATCTTGTTCCGCCACGTAGAGTCCATGGTGAATATGTTGGTGACATTAGTGAGCAGGAAGAGGATGCTGAATTCGCAAGTGATGACAACAGTGATTCTGACCCAGACGTCGTCGTGAGATCAACACTCATGGAGATCTTCCCCCATATGAGGCTGCATCCCATATGCATACCCTGGATCTGGAGGCAATGCACGTGCCAGAATTTCCTGAGTATGCTCATACATTAGCTACACCTCTGACATTTGATCCATCTGTAGTTGATTTGTGTGTTGGGTTACGATTTCCAACGAAAGAGACTGTGCTTTCAGCTATTAAGCACTATAACATCAAAAACTCTGTAGATTACAGAGTAATTGAATCTGAGCGGACCAAATATTATGCCAAGTATCTAATGTATGGAAAAGAGTGTAATTGGAGAATAAGAGCAACTTTTATGAAGAAGAAACAGGCATGGGAGATTAGAAAATATGAAGGGCCTCATACTTGCACATCGGGGAGGATTTCACAAGATCATTGCAAGTTAGATTCAAACATGATTTGTTCATGCATTCTGTCATTGCTCCAAGAAAATCCGGAGATCTCCGTTTCAGTTTTGATCGCTGAGATGCGAATCCAGTATGGATACATCACCTCCTATAAGAAAATGTGGAAAGCAAAGCAAAAGGCAATTGTTCGAGTTTTTGGCGATTGGGAAGGATCGTACAATGAGCTACCTAAATGGTTAGGTGCAATGCAACATTTCGTGCCTGGTACAATTGTGGAATTGCAAACGGTACCTGCATATCACGGTGATCGACTGGTCCAGGGTAAGAGAATATTCCATCGACTATTTTGGACATTTAAGTCATGCATTGAAGGGTATCCGTATTGTAAACCTATTGTGCAAATAGACGGTACTTTCTTATATGGAAAATACAAAGGAACATTATTGTTAGCTATTGCACAAGATGGCAATCCAAACATACTGCCAATTGCCTTTGCCATTATGGAGGGTGAGACAACAGAGGCTTAGTCATTCTTTCTCACTAATTTGCGTAGACATGTGACAAAACAGCCTGGCATATGCTTGATGTCTTATCGACATGAAGCCATCAAATCTGCGATTAGACGCGATGGTAGTGGATGGAATCCTCCACATGCATATTTAGTGTACTGCATTCGACACATTGCAGCTAACTTTATGAAGAAGTTTAACAATAAGGAATTGCGTCGACACGTTGTTAACATGGGTATGGAATCAAATCATAGTTATTTTATCTCTTATATTTCGTTTAGTATATAAAATAATACTGAAATTCACAAGTCTTTTGTTTTTAATTTTATTAGGATTGTATGAAAATCTTCGTGGAGAAAATGCAGTGGTGGCTAATTGGCTTGATAGGATCCCTAAGGAGAACTGGGTCCAATCATATGATCAAGGAAGATGTTATGGCCATATGACAACCAACCTAGCTGAATCTATCAATTCGGTGTTGAAGAGAACGTGTCATCTTCCCATTACTGTTTTAGTGCAATCAACATATTAGAGGTTGGCTGCACTTTTTGTTAAGATGGGAAACAAGCAAATTGCAATGATGGAGGGAGGAGGGCACACATACTGTGAAACAGTCACACAGACTATGCAAGAAAATAGTAGGAAAGCTAACTCCCACTTTGTTCGTAATTTTACGCGAGCAAATCAATATTTTCTGATTGAAGAGTTAATTGATCCACAAGAGGGTGTTTCTGCAATGAAGTACAAAGTCAAGCTTAGTGACATGTGGTGTGACTGTGGAAAATTTCAAGCACAAAGGTTCTCTTGTTCACATGTAGTTGCTGTTTGTGCATATGTCCATGTATATTGCATGCAATATGTGGACAAAGTCTATAGACTGGAAACTATATTGAATGTTTGTAGACATGAGTTCAAAGCAGTTGGAAATGAAGGTTACTGGCCTCAATATGATGGTCCAGAAGTGTGTCCCAATCAAGAAATGCGGAGAAATCCACATGGTCGGCCAAAATCAAGTCGTATTCGTAATGAAATGGACCTAGGGAGAAAGGCCAACCAAAACGTTGTGGATTATGCAGAAATGAAGGTCATAACCGTCGAAAATATCCGCATCAATCTGGCACATGGGGGGAGAGTTCGCATCAACAATAAAAGAATTACATGTTTTCATAACCTGTAATATTTACATATTTTGCCATTAAGGGAAAATGTTATGCAAGTTTTTTTCTACTTATCATGTAATTTGGATTATTATTTTATATAAAATTAAGAAATTTTATAAAAATATTTTGAATAATACATTTTATTATATTTTTATAAATTAAATAACAACATTAAGATTTTTGTTAGATACGCTGAATAAAAAAATTAAAAATAACAATTAATTTCCCAACAAATTTAAAATAAATAACATGAAATGCAAAACATATAAATTTATATATTACAAATTTAAAATACATTATTCTCGTTATATTGATAAAAGTACATTTATTCTAATTATTGTGTGGTGTAGAGCAACAGTGTCGAGCTCTTCTAGTGCGTGGTGGTTGGACCCGTCGTTCAACCTTGTCAGTGGCACGTATTCGCGGTCGACCATGACCTCCTGCTATAACCGCCACTGGTTTCGGTTGTATGTCATCAATCATTTCTTCCGTATCAAAAATTTGAAACTCACTGCTGGAGGAGCCAACACTTAGTTCACCCATAATGGGAACCTGACTACTAGATAGACCCAGAAATGATGTACCATCAAATACTGACGCAGGGGTTCCCAACTGATACATTGATGTTAGATATGCTGAACTTGGACTTAGGATGGGGAGCTGGTCATCTAACCTCGTCATTGGCGGTGATGGTCGATAACACTCATCAACGTCATATCCGGGTTGACTGACGGAATAACGATGACTGGATGGTACTCCATGATCCTGTTCAGGTTTAGGATGACTAAATGACATCCTCGGTGCTGTGAACTTCGGTGAGGCCGGTTGACGCGTCCGCCCACGTTGTCGGCTAGGCCTAGGAGCTTTCATATCCTGTGTAGGAGGCACTGGAGTTGAAGTTCGTCCGGTAAATGGCATACTCCTAACATCCTCATACACCGACGATGGACAAACAAAAGGCCAACTTTCATTTTTATACCATCCTATGTAATCATCAGATGGGTTGAAATTATTACCAACAATCGGATAACCTGTCGAAATTCGTTGAAAACGTATATTCCACCAATGGATCTAATGTTCATGCTTCGCAGGCTAGAATTCCTCATGACGACCACTCATATCGATCTTGTGAAGCTTATCAAGGTTCACTGGGGATGCAGGAATTGGTTGTTGCATCCCAAATTGTCGCAACACCCTGTCAGTTTGGTGCCACTCTACATATGAAAAGCATATCAATGCTGTGTTTGCTTTTCATATATTACAATTATTGTAGGCATCCGATGGGAGGCATGCCATAATTTCACTTGAGGAATATGGCATCCACAGAAATTGCGAATAATTATTACAAATTATTAGTTTCATATAGATTAAATACAAAAATACTTGAATGTAACAATCGAAATATTTACCTTATCATATCCTACTCGATATAGTCGCAATCTTATACTTGTAAGGTCGGTCGAAGTCTCTGTAAAATCTCTACTCCTACTCCACCTGTTAAAATGCATATAAAATCTTAATAGACCTATAAAAATACAAGTTCGTACAAAATTAATAAAATAGCAAAGATTATTACCTGCTTGCAAGGGGGTATACAGCCGAAACATCCACGCGCGGAGCAAGAAATGGCAGTCGATACCAAGCCCATGATTGCAGAAGCACTAAACTCCACCTATGTCATGGCTTTTTGGAACTGTAGCCCGGCAAAGTTCTCTATACAAAACCGCCAAACACACAGAACCCCAACTATAATTTGCCGCATGCTCTAAATCACGTAGTATTGGAAGATACATTAAATGTACCTGACTGCTCGGTTTGTCAGGCATCAGTAATCCTCCAATCAAATGTAAAATATATGCTCTAACAGCATATTGTATATGTTCTTCAGTTGCGTGTAATGAAAGATATTGAAAGGATTTCAACCAATTTAGTCTCACCGTTGAGCCAGATACATACTCATCTGGAGGTACCGAGCCCAATAGATTTTGACACTCTTCATTCCAATCTAGCAAGCTTCCGCCTATAACTGCATCGCCATGGACCGGAAGTTCAAGTTGAAGCGCAACATCTTCTAGAGTTACCGTGCATTCACCAAATGGAAAATGAAAAGTGTGCGTCTCGGGTCTCCATCGTTCGATCAACGCACTGATTAAGTCTTGTTGTATCAAAAATCGTCGAATTTGAGTTGCGTGATAAAATTCGGCTCTTCTTAAGTGGTCGATAATAGATGGATGCGGGTCCTCCAATGTAAATTTCCTCGAACGTAACACGCGACGAATATCCTGTTGATAATTAATTAAATTAAACTAAATCAAATAATAATAAAAAATAATATATTATAAAACTATAATAATTAAAAAATTAAACAATATAAAAATTAAAAAAACTCTAAAACTATAAAACTATAAAACAACAAAACAATAATAATAATAAAAATTTAAAATTATTTATATAATTATTAAATAATTAAATAACTATAAAATTAAAAAACAATAATAATTATAAAATTATAAAACTATAATAATAAAAAATAATATAATATAAAAATTAAAATTAAAATTATATAAAACTATAAAATGAAAAAACAATAATATTTAACAAATTATTATTGTATATAATAATAAAAAACAATATAATATAAAAATTAAAAATATATAAAACTATAAAATGAAAAAACAATAATAATTAAAAAATTAAATAACTATAATAATAAAAAATACAATATAAAAAATAAATAATTATAAAACTATAAAATGAAAAAAAAAAAACTAATTAATAAATGATAAAACTATAATAAGCACTATAACATTAAAAATATAAATTATAAAACTATAAATTTACAAAATAATAATAATTAAAAAATAACTAAAAATTGATAATGTAATACAAATAATATTACAACAATTTACTTACCTCTTTAAATATAACCTCCGATATGTGATTTTCTAGCAACCACAATAGTGATGATGAAGCCATTTTAAATATTGTTGTAGAAAAAAAATTGTTGGTAAAAAAAAAATTTGATTGTAGAAAGAAGAAAGAAAATAAAAATAAGTTGTAGAAAATGAGAGGGGTATTTTTAGAAGAGTGGTGTGGGGGGGGGGAGGGAGGGGGTTTTGAAGGCAACGGTCAAGTTACCGTTGCCTTCAAAAAAATTTGAATTTTTTTATTTATTATTATTTCTTTGTTTTCAAAGTTTATATAGTAAAATTTAACTAAAATTGTTTTAAAAAAGTTTCATAAATTTTAAATAAGAAATACACCGTTGGACTTTTAATTTTTTTATTATAATATTTTTTATTTAATTTACAATTTTTAAAATTAAAATACAAATTTTAAAAATAAATTTACAATTTTTTTTAATTTAAGTATAAAAAAATAAAACACCAAGGGAAATCGCCACCCCCATGGCGATTTCTCTTGGTATAATTTGCAAAATTTTCAAAAAATACTAAGGGAAATCGTCATCGGGGGTGGCGATTTCCCTTGGTGTTTTTTAATTTTTTTTAAGATACACCAAGGGAAATCGCCACCCCCATGGCGATTTCCCTTGGTGTTTTTTGCAAATTTTGAAAATTTTACGCTGGGAAATCACCATGGGGGATGGCGATTTCCCAGCTAGTTTTAAAATAAATGGATTTTGAGAATTAATCTAAAAAGAACGATATTTTGGTAAATAATTTTTTTAGCTATATTCTGATAAAAAAACCTTAACCTATAGTTTGAATAAAAAAGAATTTTTATATTTTGATACTTCTTATTATTTTGCAATTGTTATATACTTATATTTTTAAATTTGTATGATGTTTAGTATTATATATAATTAATGATTGTATAAATTTTATTTTTTTATTTTTTATAAGTGAGTTAAATTAAATATAAAGTAACAATAAAAAAATAAAAGTAAAAAATCATTAGGCTGCATGTAAAAAAAAATCATTAGAAAAAAAAATTATAAATAAAGCCCACTAAACATTTATATAAATGACTTTTCTCTTAACCCAATAACTTGTTGGACTCTTATAGTCACGTTTTTAGTTATTGTATTATAATTTTTTTTAAGAGGATTTAAAATTTTCAAGAATTTGTTCTTATAATTTTTTTTTTGTTTGGACATAATTATAAATACTAATATAAGAACATTAGATCTAATTTTATAAACTAATTGACCAAATGTTTAATTAAAATGGTGAATAGGAGACACTAAAAGAATACAATTAATTGATTTAATTTTAGTAATTAATACTTAGAAATTTTAAGAAACCATGATATAAAAAAGCTAATTGATATGGTATTGATATAATTTTAATATTTGATATTGAATATGTTTTTTTTTTTTGTTTTTTGTTTTATGAGTTAAAATAAATATAAAGTGACATTAAAAAGATAAAAGTTAAAAATCATTTGGTTACATTTTAAAAAACATCATTAGAAAGAAATAAGTTATAAATAAAATTCACTAAACATTTATATAAATGAATTTTTCTCTTACCTCAATAACTCATTGGGCTCTTAGTCACTTAATCCAATGAATTTTTATTTTTAATTTTTTTGCTTTATTAAGTTTTTTAGTCATTGTGTTATAATATTTTTAACAACATTTTAAATTTTCAAGAATTTATTTTTATATTTATATTTTTTATATGGACATAATTATAAATACTAACGTAATAATATTAGATCTAATTGTATACACTAATTGGTTTAACCTTGATAACATTATAAATACTAACATAATAACATTAGATCTCATATTTAAATGTTCAATTAAATGTTGAATAGTATATATTAAAAAATTACTAATTAATTGGTTTAACCTTAATAAATAATACTTAAATTTTTATAAAATTCAGATATGTAAAAGCTCATTTATATAGTAATTGATATAATTTTAATATATGATCATTTTGACTTTAACATTAGATATAATCAATTAATCATATATTCGAATAATAATTATTCAATATAATATTGAATATTAGACATTATTAAAAGAGTATCGATTATCATTCACCAAAAATATTTACTATGAATAATTGGTCAATTATTTATCTTAGCCCTTAATAGTTAAAAATTTTAGGATACTATGACATGTAAAAACTAGTTTATATTAAACTATCTTGATCAGTGTTTTCAAGGGTGCAAGGTGCACTCTAAACCTTAGAACTCTTATATTGTCTAAAGCGCAAGACATAAAAAAAGGCTCACCTGAGTAAAATAAGAAGCAATATTTATATGTGCGTGTTTTCGTATGTGTGCCTGTGTATACATATGAAATAAACTTAAGATATATAATTATGATAATAAACTCTAAAGAGTGTTCCAGTTTATCTTACAAAATATTAGAATATAATTCTATATTTAATGTGTTTCAAATTAATTTTATTTTATAATCCAATTTAAAGATTCACTATGAATTATTTTTATTGATAATACATTATTGATATAATTATATAATAATTATAAATAAATTTTTATAAATAAAATATTTTATTTATGAAAAAATTATCATTTATTTATTTTTTAAATAAAATTATATAATTATAGTTCGGGTTTTTCGGTTATAAATTCGGTTTTTTACGGGTTTTGGATCGGGTCGATCTCGGGCTTAAATTGTAGCGGATTCTGGCTTTTACGGGTTCGGATTTTTTCGGATTCAGATTTTCTCGGTTTCGAGCCTTTGACTTTTTTAGTCAATTCGGATCAGATCAGATTCAGTCTCAGATCGGCTCGGGCGAGTTCTCGGGTTCGGGTAGGAATGGCAGCGAGTCGAATATCTCAATTTTTTGTACTATCTGAATCTGGATCCGCATAACTGTTTTAAAATCCGAATCTGCAAATTATCCGCATTTAATCAGCATATTACCATCCGAATCCGAATCTAAATTAAATAAAATTATCCGCCGGACATCCAAATCTGTTAAAAATCTGAATTCAATAAATCAATTTTTTAAATATATATATATATATAAATAAAATCAAACAAAATTTGTGTGTTTTACAAATAAGCAGATTCGAATATCCAAATCCGCAAAAGTAATGCCGATTCGGATAATGAATATCCGATATTTCATATCTGTATCAACTCTGAATTCAATTATAATATCTGAATCTAATTTTTATCCATATCCACAAATCTAAATCCGTAAAAATTAGATTAGATATCCATAAATATTCAAATTCATATTTTAAATTATCATCCTTAGGTTCGGGCTGCTTTGTCAGCTCTATCAACCAACGTCCGCTATGCTATCTTGTTCTTGTGCCCACCACGCGCTTCTCCCCATTCTTTTCGTTTTTTTCCCCAAAAAGCGCTTCTACTTTTCCAAACTTGGAAACTGTTCTTTACTTTATATTTACTAGATTAAGTCACACCTGTGAGTGAGAGAAAAAAAATTAATGGAGTGATAATTGTTTTTGAAAAATAATAGTTTTTAAGTAGGTGATTTTTTTTAAGAAAATGTTAATTTTTTAAGAAAGTGATATTTTTTTTAAGAAAGTAAGTAATTTTTAAAAAAATATATATTATTATATAAAAAATTTAAAAAATATAAATACTCATATATTATTATTTGATTTATAAAATTTAGTTTTTAAGTAATTTTATTAACTGAGTTGGTGTCACTTGACTCAGTGACATCAACTCAGTTATTCCTTTTATAATAGTATAGATTAGTATTTGATTTATAAAATTTAGTTTTTAAGTAATTTCACTATCTGAGTTGATGTCACTTGACTCAATGATATTAATTCAATCATTTTTTTTTTATAATATTATAGATATATACCATAAAAATATATATAGAGATTTTACCTTTTTCTTTTTACATTTTCAAAATATTTAATCAAAAAATTTTTTTTTACCAATTTATGCTTTTATGAGATGAGATCGCCTCTCTTATGAACTCTTTTGTTGTATATTAGATAAAATTAGTTATGAGAATCTTGTATCTAAATGTTAATTAGTAATTATCTTTAACACATCTTATACTTATCCCCTCAATTGAGGGAGAGTTGCTTATCACGTCACAAGTAACTTTAATTTTTTTATAATTATTTTATTTTATTTTATTTTATTTTATATTGTATTTATTTTATTTTATTTTTTATGTTATAATTATATTAAAGATATTACATATATATATAAATTTTGACACGTTATGTATAGATTTTGACATATTTATGTATTTATGTTGTGTTAATATTTTTTTTTTCGTGTTGTATTATGTTTTAATTTTTTTTCGTGTTTGTGTCTGGTTCGAAATTATCAGAGCTAGTTAGCACTATTCAAATAACTCTTAATTTTGTGTCTTGTTATTTTTTTGTGTCATGTTGATATACTTTGACATATTTGTGTATTCATATTGTGTTAGTGTTATTTTTTAGTGTTGTATTGTGTTTTGGTTATTTTTTCCTATTCGTTTCATGTCTGAAATTCTAGGCCTATTTGGCGCTATTCAAATAATTCTTAATTTTGTATCAAGTTCGTTTTATATAAATTTCGACACGTTCGTGTATTATGTCATGGTCATGTTACTTTTTGGTGTCATGTAGTAGTTTAGTTATTTTTTCATGTCATGTTCATGTGTGACACTATTTAAATAACTCTTAAATTTGTGTTACATGTTGTATAATGATTGGTTCTTTATTTTTTTTTTTTGAAAAATAAAGTCATTATTTTTTTATTTTTATATTATTGAATAAAAAATTATTATATTGATAAATTATCAGTAAAAATTAAAAGATTGAATAATAATATGAGATGGGTTGATGTACGTAAATTTCTTTAAAACTTTTTGGTGAATCAAAAGAAAAAATATAATGCTAATTAAATAATAAAGAAAACTATGTTAAATGATGTTATAAGTTAAGAGTTATTGTATGATAGTTGTTAGGTTTATATTTTATTATTATTTTTATTTCTTAATATGAATAGAAATGATGAATATCAATATAATATTAAATTTTGATATCCACCTTTTTTTTTTTTTACATATAATGCAAGTATAATGAATTGATTCGTGTATTCGTGTTGTATTCGTGTTATTTTATATCTATACTTTACTTTAAAAATTGTCATCAAGTTGTGATATTTTGTATAGTTTATCATAGTAATTAAATTTTAATTCTAAATTCATATTTTTTTATGTCATAATCGTATTCAATATATTATCAATGATAATAAAATTGAAGCAACACAAGGATTCAAATACTAGTTTAAATAGAAAGATTGACAAGGGGTTTTGAGTTAATTATTTTATATAATTCCATGAGCAAGTAAAGTAATCTAAAAAAAAAAATGTGTAAAATAAAATGAGTGTCTTAATTAGTGTGTCCAACTAATTAAAATAAAAAATAAATAAAACTAATTATCATTGCCAACCTTAAATCCTACAATATACAAAAAATTATTTCGTTAAAAACATTTATTAAGAAAAAAAATGATAAAAGTCATCCATGAGTAAGAACTAAGAAGAATTAATATTGTAATTATAGATCATAGATATATCCAAACGTGATTGGTTATGTATTTTTTGTTAAAACTTATTAAACAATAGGATTTATTTTTTAAAATAAAAAATAGAATAATTATAAATGACAATTCAAAGAAACTTTTTGTATTTTTTTTAATTCAATTAATTTTATTGAAATGTGCTATGTATACATGAATTTAATATACATTTAAGAAATTTAGATACTAATATTATGTTTATAATAAAATTTATAACTAACATGATAAAAAAAAATACATAATAATTTTTTTTGGGATAAATAGACACATCAAAAACCATCCTAATTAAATTTATTAATTTATGTATTTATATCGTATTTATGTTATTTTTTATTATAATTATATTTAAAATATTATATATTTATAAATATTTTAACATATTAATAAATTATATTATATAAATTTTAATATATTATTTTTTATATCATATTTAAAATTTTATTTTATTTTTTGTTATGCGTTCAAAATTAACATGTGTATATATTATATACAATAGAAAATTGAGGTGTAAAACATGTAATATAATAAGCAAAATGTTACACAGCAAAAAAAAAAAAAACAAAAGTGAAAAGAAAAAAAGGCACGTGTGAGTCCACGTGTCTTGATTCAATTCACCATTTATCAGTTGCAAGCCACGCGCCTCTCTATGTACTCTTTTCTCCCGCCACACTCTCTCTCTCCCCCCTAAATCACACTTTTATAAAGCTTTCATCTTTAACCCCCTAAATTTTTCCTCCTCCTAAAATCCTTAATTATAAAATTTCCTTTCTTTTATAGTAGTACCATCTCTTTTTGTTCTTCAAAGGTTGTTTCACAATCCTTGTCTTCTCAGTTATGTCTTTTTTTGGGTTTGAACTGGTTTGGTGGGTTTTTTTTTTTTTTTCCTTTGTTGGCCTTGGGTTTAATCTGGGTTCTTTTTGTTGATTTATTAAGATGGATGATTTTGTGATTTTAATGTTACCTTTTTTTTTTATTATTGATAAGAAAATTTTGAGACTTTGTCTGAAGCTTATCTGTTTGCTTGATAAAAAATTTTCAGTAAATTAGATAGAATTTGAGGGTTTTTTTTTTTTTTGGGTTAATCAACTTGACTATAGATGAAATAAATTGGGTTGCAAATGAAATGTGATTTAAGTGGTGGTTTTTATTTTCTGGAAAACCCTTTTTTGCAAAAGAGAAAAGGAAAAAAAATGTATTTGATTCTTGTTAAAAGGTAACTCTTTGATTTGACTACTAATAATCAAAGTCAACTTGCTTGGTTGCAAAGTAATACCCAATCTCTGTAGTGCAATTTTGTTTAACTTTCTATTTGGTGTCTGATTTATTGATTTGGTTTTATGAATCATCAATGAAGGGATAAGGAATTTTTGAGATTTTGAATTGTTACTATCTTGGTGTTTGTAGGGAATTTTGGTGGTGTTCAAACTTATTGATATAACATGGGTTCTGAGACTCCAGCAGTGGAGACATCTGTTGGCAGGTTAGTCATTGAACATCTGCGGAGCTTTAGTTACATCGATTCTGTAATTTCTGGTTTTTGTCTAAATTCATTTCATGGCTTAAAACCATATGTTTTGTGAGCCCTAACTCATTAAATCATATGGTTTATCAAATAAAAAATGGGAGAGAAGATAAATAACTGATTGTAGTTTGTGGTTTCAAAATTATGGAGCAAAATAATCCATCAGTTCCTGACATGATTTTCCTGTTGTTGTCTGAAGTTATCTACCTGTGTTTATCCATTTTAGTTCCAAACCTTTTGGATGCATTTTAATTGTACAATTTGCTGCTTGTGTGTGAGCCATTGTTTGATGTCTGGGATGCGTCAAATCTTTTGCTAAGTAAGCCTTATTTAGCTAATCTTCGACAATTGTTCTGCATAACAGCATATGGATGAGATTTTCATAGTTTATAACTTTTAGCCGACTTTTTCATTCAAAGCATATTCAGAAGCATCCGGTTCTGGTTGCAATGAAAATATGCATGTTAAATGCCCAATTTGTCGAAGAGAGCAGCGAGTTTTGCTTGTCTGAAAACTGTTTTTGATGCAGGTCTTGTGCTCTTAAGACCAAGGGAAAGGTTCCAAAAAGAATTCACAAGGCTGAGAGGGAGAAGCTCAAGCGTGAGCATTTGAATGACCTCTTCCTTGACCTGGCGAATGCTCTTGGTAACTTAATATAAGCCCCTAAATTTCCTAGTCCGGCTTATGCTTCTTTAAGATTTACTAGAACTTTGTTTCAATGCTATCATAGAAAGATTCTCATTAATGATTGGCATAGGTTTGATTTGTAAAATCAGTACTTTTCGAGTTTGGAGATTATGCTATATCTAACTCTTAAGGAAATTTCTTTTGCAGATCCGAATCAGCAGAACAATGGGAAGGCCTCTATGCTGGGTGAAGCAACCCGATTGTTAAAGGACTTGTTTGGTCAAATTGAGTCCCTCAAAAGGGAGAATGCTTCTTTGTTATCCGAATCTTACTATGTAAGACTCCTAAACTTGTCTTTGATAGTTTTGCTCTATGTTGCTCCAACTCTTCATTTTTCTTGAAGTACTCGTGTCCGACCCATATCTGGATATGGGGATATGATCCTCCAAGGACCCTCCAAATACATGAAAATCTTGAAAAAAATTGAACATACCTATGTCCGACACTCACATCCAAGTCCGAGTAACATAGTTTTTGCTGAATGTAGAAAAATGGTTCTCCATTTACACTTTTATTCAACCACCTTTTCGTCCGAAATGTGGAACAGGTGAACATTGAGAAGAATGAGCTGAAGGAGGAGAATTCCACCCTGGAAACTCAAATTCAGAAGTTGCAAAGTGAGATAGGGACAAGGTTGGTCCAATCTAAACCTGACCTGAATGAACCTCCTCCTGGCTTTCAGCAAACAGAATTGTCATCTCATTTTCATGGAGATCATCCTGCTTTGCCTGCTGTAGAACCTGCTCTCCTTGTTGTTCCGATTCGTCCCGATATCCAGGCTTATCCTGTGCCTGATTCCACACAATCTGCCGCTAAGCCTAACTCCATTGTTAGCAAACCACATGCTAGGTGTCCCACCCAGGCAGATTCATGGCCTTCTCAACTTCTTGGGAAGCATTCAGCAATTAGGAATGAGTGACAACTTAATGATAGAAGCCCGTCTAACTTGTAAATTTTACTGCAAAATTCCGAACCTTTGCTTTTGGTTAAATTAAGATGGCCACCCTTTGGGATAGCTTGTACATTGCCATAGTGGGTGAACTGAATGATGAGCCAATAGCATTTTTCGATGTGCATTGGATGAATTTTTTATATGTTTGACTCTGACATGGATCAATGAAAAGTTAAAACTGGCTGTATCCTATACATGTCCATTACATTAAACGACCACAATCTTGCAACTCCATAAACAAAAAGGTACATTTTGAAGGCATTGAAATAACTGACAACATAGAGTTGTTTGAGAAGAATCTGATAAATGTTGTGAAAGTAAGAGGAATTAATTTGACAACAAACATCCAGTCCACCTTTGGTATGACAAAAGCCTTTCATACCGAAAGCCTTTCTGTTTAGCCAAAAACTGAATTAGGTTAGAAAAAAAAAATAGATTTGATAATTTTTTAGACATAATATGATTATATGATACGATAAAAATAATTAAAATACGATAAAAAAAATAATATGAAAATGACATTATTACACGAACGGATCAAAATTTATAAATATATAATACACAGAAAATAATATAAAAATGACACGAGTAAATGAGAGGCAAAAGATTTAAAACTCACTGAATTGAAGAGCTTTGGCGTTTGTTTTCAGAACTTGTTAGAGAAAAGAAGTGGCAATTTTATAAGAGAATAAAAAAATTGAATGTTTATAAATAAAGTATTATTATTTAATTCAAGGATAAAATAACATTTTTATACGTATTCATTGGTATCATCTTAACCAGCCAAATATTTTAATAGTATTTTTTTTTTTTTTATTTCATTCAACGAACCAAAACTGTAAAATACATATTTCTTCTCTATTTTATTCTTATCAAATATTTCATTCCTTATGTATTTCGTCATGCAGTAAAAAATCATTCAATCCAACAAATCCATTAACTGACATAGCTAAAAAAAAAAGAGCAAATTTTAATTTTTAGAAGAATTATATTTATATATGTACTTAATATATATTTAAGAAAATAAATTTATAATTAATTCATTTTTATTGAAGTTAATAAAAATAATACATTAAATATAAGAATCTTTCTTAAAATAACATTTTAACTAACCTTAGTAGTTATAACCAACCATTAATATAAAATACAAAAAGCAGTTAAAACAGTTATACTCGGAGGAGGGAAAATAAAATATAGAGAAAAGAAAGAGAGAAGCTCGCGCTAATTCCCTTGTCTTCCCTTCCCTTCATTTCTCTTATATTTTCATGTATATATAGTTTTTTTTTTAATTTGCAAAAAAAAAAAAAATTCAAATCTGTTAATGCCGTTTGATTCGTTTGTGATCTTGATTTTAAAGTTTAAATCCAATTCTGATTCGTCACAATATAGGCCTTCTAATAGCCGATTTGTCATTGTTAATTCTTATTCAGGTAAGTAATTTTCGTTTGAATTCTCGTTTTCAATAAAGCTTATTGATGAATGATCTAATAGTTTATGCTAACTGAGTGAAATAAAGAAAAAAAGAAAAGATGTGAAGCAATTTTGGATGCTTATTTCATATGATTCAGAATTTGAAGGAAATTAAATTAAAATTTTACGGTTGAAATTGCATCATATTTATTTGTTTCTTTCGATATAATTGCTTTAAATGCAGGTAAGCCTAATAGAATGGGTAATGTGGTTTGGAAATTTAGGGGAAATTTTACAATTTATTACTATGTTTTTGGAAAATGATACTCTCTAACTCATAGCATTTTGAGATAGGACATTCTCATGAGGATACTGTCATTTGAGGCTTTCTCATAATGGAATAGTATGAACTGCATTCTGGTAGTAGACTCAAGGAAAAGTTTTATATGGGGCGGATACGGGGAAAATTCTTTCGACATTTTCTAGAAGTTTGCGGTTGTTCTATGCAAGGGTCGTTGGATTTGATATCCCCAGGTGAATGGCTGACTTCCAAAGGAATAGTGTTTCCGATAGGGATTATGAGCAGGTATTCCTTTTTCTTTCCCCTATACTTACCATTATTCTGGTTTTTTGTAAATGAATCTATTTTAATGTCACAACTTGTTCCGAGTAATGAACTTTGCTAGCTATGGCTTTTGCAACGAAATCGGTTTAGATCGTTTCAGCAGCATGTCGATATACAACATTGACAGCATTGCCTTTTAATGTAGAATATTTTCTTTGCCAAGAATGAGATTATAGATGTTATAGACTGAGTTACATGTCTTTATATGACCTTCATTATCTTTAGTTTAAAAAGGTTGTCTCTTCATTCTAATTAGTTTATGTCATACTTTTGCCCCTTTTTTGCAGGCCATTACAACCCTTAAGACAGGAATGTATCTGCTGAAGTATGGACGTTGGGGAAAGCCTAAATTTTGTCCATTCCGGCTTTCAAATGTATGTTGCCTTGAATATATCACTATGAATTACTAGCACTTTTCTTTGCTTACAGTTTTCCACACTGAAATTGCATTGGTTATCATGTTACCCTGAGAACACTTAGTTATGAACTTTCCAGAAAATACTCCTTTTATTTTTCTTAAAAAGGGAATGTAATACATTAAAGAAATGAATTAGTGATCATCAATATGTCATCTAAACTGATGAAGCTTGCTTTGAAGTACCTTCTATGAAAGACTTTTAAGTATCAGTGGATTGTGATCAGTTCATCTCTAAACCCAAAAAATTTCACTCATGATTTTTTTTAGTTTTACTTTAAGAATTAAGCTCTTTTCTAGGTGAAAGATCAATAACAGATTTTGGCTCTATCATGGCTGGATTGTCCTATGGCTGATCTAAATATAGCTTTCTCCTTAAGGTTCTCAACTAAAGTGGCTGCTCTGGAGTATTGCCTGTGCACATCTGCATGAATCTGGTGCTCGTCTGCTTCTTTAAGCCTTAAATGTTAGTTTTCCGATAAAGATAACCTCTTTTGAGCACATATAAGAAGGGAAAAAACCAAAAAAGAAATTAGTAAAAAGGGATCAAGGAAGATAGCTGCATCAGTTTCTTATGAAACGAGCTTAACCTGATTAATTGCCATATATAGCAACATTCTAGTAGTGTTCTCTTTATCCTTGGAGCCTCAGAAAGATATATGCTTTGTTCTGTGTCTTTGAAGACTAACTTGTTGTCATGCAAATATAACTTAAAATACTTTTCCATTCCTGATACTTGTGAGTTTTCATGTTCAAGTTCAACCTTTTTATTAATCTCGTGTATGTATTTCAGTTTGTATCATGAAAAGTTTAAGGATTACTTAGAGAACTAACAAGGGTTGAAAATTTTGTTAAGTTCAAAGGTTGGCAGAGAATCTAACTTTATGCCATTGTGTGCAATTCACTTGCTTTATAGTTGGGAATTGGGATAGCTTTTGCTCTAGATAATGTGAAACTGGACACTACTAGGAGTAATGGAGCAAACGAATAGATATTATCAAAATTTAATTAAATATATAAGTACAATTGTGAGAAGGTCCTAAAAAGAACAGGTAGAACAATAATTGATAGCGGTTTTATTTGTCTGTCTGTAGGTTTTCCGCCTCTCTGTCTTTGGGTAAAGCATATATTGCTATGTGAATTGAACAAGCTGTGCAAAATCCAAGGAACCTTGAGTACAAAATTACAAATTATTCAGTTAGGGATGATTACAGTGATTTAAGATCATTTTTTTCTACATGCCAGGATGAGAAATTGCTGATTTGGTACTCTGACAAAGAAGAGAAACAACTCAAACTAAGCCATGTTTCAAGGATTATACCTGGACAGCGTACTGTAAGTCTGTATATCTGTCAATGCATTCTGCGGTTGATCTTTACTTTTTAGGTGCTCAATCTTAGCACATAATTGACCTAATCTTAACAGTGTTAATATACATTCTTTAAATTCAAGCCAAAATTTATGGACAATTTTTTTTTTTTTTTGACAATTGAAGCTACTGACTCTTTAGGAGCATCTAACCAATTCTACATTTTCTATGAAAGAATATCTTTTAATGCCTTCCGATGTTGATCTGTACTTTTATCTGCTCACTTTTAGTACGTACATATAGAACTAATTTTAACCATGTCAATATATTCTTAATAGCAAGCCATTTGTGGACAAAATTAAGTGTGACAATTGAAGTTACTGATTGTTTAGGAGCTCCTAAGTCCTAACAAATCCTATATTTTCTATATATTTTTTCAATATCGGAAAAATCTGAACCATGTGTCTTATCTTCTTGAAATTGATTTGTTAAGACTAGAGCAGTCTCAACAGGAGGCAAAAGTAACAAAAGTTTTTCTGCATGGTTTTGCTTTACAGGCAGTATTCCAGCGCTGCCCTCAACCTGATAAAGAACATCAGTCATTTTCTCTTATTTACAGCAACAGATCCTTGGATTTGGTTTGTATTCTGTCTTGCTTTTGACCTGTTAATATCCTCCTTTTAAATTATGTTGACCACAATTTCACTGTTTGTGATTTTCAGTTTCAACTGTACCATTTAATACATGCATAGCAAAAGTGCCTGTTCATCCCATTCAAAACATTATAATATATTATCGTGGATTCATATCAAACTTGTTTTGAACCTATGAATTTTAAGACTGTTATAAAAGTCTGCTATTTTTGTACTGTGTTTCTTAGCCCTCTTTCCCCTAAGCAATGATCAGGATTGTGTAGAAAAGGAGAATTTAGTTTCTTGCTTTTTCTATTCCTTTCCTTGCCTTTTGTGCTAGTAAGTAATAGAGGAAATGTGTAGCTGTATTTTGCTAGTAGTTCATGATTTGTAAATTCTGTTTCACTTAGATTTGTGAATGGTCATTAATTCTTTTCCTTTTGCTTTCTTTTTTATGGTTGGGAGAATATATGAAGAAACTTCCCATGTAGATTGGTTTAAAACTCACATTTTCCAAAATTTGCCATTTAATATAACATATATTTTGATTTTGAACATTGAATTTATTTGTTACCATAACCTGAATCCCAATACAAAAAAAAAAAAAAAACTACCTCTAATTACTGGGTAATGTTAATAGATATGCAAGGACAGAGATGAAGCTGAGGTCTGGTTTACTGCTCTTAGGGTCTTAATTTTGGATGGTGACAATCGCAGGCGAAAGAGTGATGCAACAAGTGATAATACATCAATATCAGAAAGTCCATGTAGCTATACACAAAGAAATTCTGTATCTAATGTGTCATCTACAAGCAGTGACATCATCTATAAGGTTTCCTACTATAGATTGCCAGAAAATCCATTTATTTTCTATTTTCTTTATTATATCTTTCTATGTTTTGCTTATTGTAGGATCCCAGAGATATTCAAACTGTTTCACTCCCATATGAGAGCTCTCCGCAGCGTAGACTGGGAAAAGCTTTTTCCGAGGTTTTAACATACACTTCTATTACAAATACCTTAACTCAGACTGAGTCAGTTGCCAAGCATTCCAATTCAGTGTCGTTGGGGGGGTTAGATAACTCCTCTGTTGTCGATTCATTTCGAAGTAGTTTATCCAGTGCAGTGAGTTCATCCAGCCAGCGATCTTCTTTTGAGGATTTTGATGCATTAGGTGGTGTTTTTATCTGGGGAGAAGGAACTGGTAATGGACTGCTTGGTGGCAGAGTGCATAAAACTCAAACTACTGTTACCAGAATAGATGCACTTTCACCCAAGGCTCTTGAATCAACTGTGCTCCTAGATGCTCACAATATCTCTTGTGGGAATAAGCATGCTGTTTTAGTCACAAGACAAGGGCAGATCTTTAGTTGGGGTGAGGGAAGTGGTGGCAGGCTTGGGCATGGAGTTGAAGCTGATGTCTCTCGACCAAAGCTCATTGGTGCTCTTAGTGGGTCAACTATTGGATTAGTTGCCTGCGGGGAATTTCATACTTGTGCTGTAACACTTTCAGGGGACCTTTATACCTGGGGTGATGGTTCTCACAATCTTGGTCTTCTAGGGCACGGTACTGAAGTTAGTAAGTGGATTCCTAAAAAGGTAAGTGGTGAGATGGAAGGTATGCATGTGTCATATATCTCTTGCGGAGCGTGGCATACAGCTGCTGTTACATCAACAGGTAAATTATTTACATTTGGGGATGGAACGTTTGGAGCTCTAGGCCATGGGGACCGTAGTAGCACAAGTTTTCCTAGAGAAGTTTATGCTCTTAGAGGGCTACGAACGCTGAGGGCATCTTGTGGAGTTTGGCACACTGCTGCGGTTGTTGAAGTGGCTACTGAGATTTCTGGTGAGTTTTCATCTGGAAAGCTGTTCACTTGGGGTGATGGGGAGAAAGGGCAGCTTGGACATGGTGATAAAGAACCCAGATTAGTTCCTTCTTTGGTAGCACTGTCAGACACTACAAGCTTTTCTCAAGTGGCCTGTGGCCACAGTATTACTGTTGCTCTAACTGACACTGGGAAAGTCTATTCCATGGGGAGTGATGGTCATGGAAGTAGCAAGCTTCCAACTTGTGTCAAAGGCAATATCAAAAACAGCCGAATTGAAGAGATAGCATGTGGTTCTTATCATATTGCTGTTCGCTGTTCAGATGCTAAGATTTACACCTGGGGAAAGGGTGCAAATGGTCAATTAGGCCACGGAGACAATGCAGACAGGAATATTCCCACACTTGTTGAAGCTTTGAAAAACAAACAAGTAATGAGAGTGGTATGCGGCTCCAACTTCACTGCTGCAATTTGTCTTCATGACTGGGCACTAGGTGCTGATCATTTTAACTGTTCTGGTTGTCGGAATCCATTTAGTTTCATCAGAAAGCGCCATAACTGTTACAACTGCGGGCTAGTCTTTTGTAAAGTTTGCAGCTGTAAGAAATCTCTAAAAGCTGCTTTGGCTCCTAACAAGAACAAGCCTTGTCGGGTCTGTGATGATTGTTTTATCAAATTAAATCGGAAAAAGGAGTCTCGATCAACTCCTGAATTCACTAAGAATTCAAGGGAATGCATACATCAGAATGGTAATGAGTTACCAGAGAAAGATACTACGAATCGAATATCTCTTCGTAAACTAGTCAGGCTAGCATCCTTTGATTCATTCAGACAGACCAGGAGCCGAAATTCCAAACATGATAGGAGAGTATTAAAGTCCCACTGGGAATCAAGCTCTTTATTTGGAAATTCTATGAGAACATCAGCTTCTCCTGGTTTAAGAATGGTTTCTCTTGGATCATCCCCTGATCCCTCAAGGAAGTCAAGTCCAGTTTTTTCTGTTACTAGAACTTCAATCCATACTGATCTTGCAAATCCAGAGTTCCTTCTTGATGACTCAAAGCACTCAATTGAGAGCCTCACTCAAGAGATAAGTATATTAAGAGCACAGGTAATTATAAAGATAGAATAAGATACAACTTATCTGTTTATGTTTGTGAAATTATATTTGTAATTTTCTTCTTCTTTTTTTTTCTTGTTGGGAGGGGGAGAGAAGATTCATCTGAAAAAAGCAAACTACCATGATTCTTTTCAAAATTTATATAAATATAAAACGACTTAAATACGATTATGACACGAAAAAATACACAAACATGACACGGATACACGAAAAATGAGGCGTGGTACTTAAGTATTAGTAATCAATAGACACCCTGCATTGGCTGCAGATGTTCCTATGAGCCGATAGCATGGCACATGATTCAATATGAACCAAGAATTGTCACTATAGTGCATATCTCGCAATTTATGTCAAGATGTCCTTCCATTTTCATGGCAGGATACTATACTATAGCTGCAGTGAATTATGATGGTAATAATATGCCTTGCAGGTTGAGGATCTTACTGCCAAATCCCAACTCCTAGAAGCAAAACTTGAAAGAACATCAAGGCGGTTGAAAGAGGCAACGGCTACAGCACATGAGGAAGCTGAAAAGAACAAGGCTTCAAAGGAAGTAATCAGATCTCTAACAGCGCAGGTAAAAATGAAAAAAAAAAAAAAAAAAAAAAAAAAAAAATCTTGGTTCTGCTATTGTACTGGAATATGAGCTTTAAACTGGACATAATCTAATATTGAAAACCCATTCATGAATTTGATTGAACTTGTTCTCTTATATCTTCTTGAAAGGCATAGTTTGTTAAAGGTTGGGATTAGAAATATGGAAGAAAGTATCTGGAGAAACAGTGGCTGAAAGGATTCCAAGGTACCAGAACTTGTACAGACTATCTTAATTATTATAGTATATATCAGAGAAAGCGGCATCAGCATGAAGGAACTTAGCACATTTGTTAATTATGAGATGCATAGTCTCTTAAATGTTCTTTGTGAACCATGCATGGAATTTTACATGCACACACCTTACTAGTGTTTGCTTGTAGAGATGTGGATTTCATTTATGCAACTCTTGCCTTCTCATAACCCTCATACTGGAAGCTTTTATGCAAGTAAATACAGTTTGACGCTTGACACTATGCATATATACCACTCATATGCTTTCTTTGGAGAGGTTCCAACCAGAAATATGGCAAACCGACCAGAAATATCTTAATTTACATGTCGTGTTCGTGTTTCTTCTCGTGTCATAATCGTGTTTAAGGTGTTTTATATTTGTATAAATTTTGACGTGTTAATAATTTGATTTGAATTATATAGATTTTGACATTTCGTGTATTCGTGTCGTGTCTATTTTTTTTTTCATATCGTGTCATAATTTATGTGGTGTTTTAGTTATTTTTTCTGTATCGTGTTCGTGTCGTGTTCAATATTGTCAGGTCTTTCAACCTTACAGATTCAGTGCTTGTTGGTGATAGCAAAAATGATACTATTATCTAATGATTCTTAAACGCCATCAAGGCTCCAATAGATTGTCAGTGTAAATGACTTGAGCTAGGAACAGAATAATGAAATACAATTATCATCCAGATGCTTTGATTTAATATTTTGGCATTATGTTTATTCCAGTATAACAACAATGGATTTGATTAATACTATTCTTTGGCAGTTGAAGAAAGTGGCTGGAAGAGCACCTGAAAAATCAACTGCACCTAGGAACTGAGTTTCGCTCGCTGAATTCACATTCTTGTTCGGATCAGTCAAACCTATCTCAGAAGCATGACTAACCCAAATAGATTGAAAAGCCCTTTGACATGCCCAACATCTTGAGTATGATTCCTATGAATGTAATGGCAAAATAAACAGCATGGAGAGATAGGATGGCAAGTTAGTGGATAGTAAAATGTAAAAGAGTTCGTTTTTGATATATGTTGGAATTTTTTTTATCTCCACAAGCAGATTAAGAAGTTGTCACATATTTCATTTCTTTTTTTAATTATTTTTCTTTTATTTTTTTTATTATATTCAAAGGTATGTGTCACCCTGCTAACTTTACTTGTAGAATCTAATAATTTCTCTGTTAATGGAAATGATAATTTCTCTATATAAACTCTTCCCTCCTAGTCAGCAGTTAAATGTTTGAGACCTTTTTCCACTCAGGTAATGGCACCTTCTTTTGTTTAAAACATCTGATTTGATGTATGTATGAAGTGAAAAGCCTATGAATCACAACCTTGTCTAAGTCTTGCTTTTTTAAAAACTATAATATTGCATAAAATCTAGTTTTCTTTTCAAATTTAAACACTTACACATTCTTTTCATTTTGGAATATTTCCAGTCTAAGCAATAAAATTAAGCATTTTGAGGAAATTATTTACTTGTTATGATGTATAAATAATTCAGGCAATCCCTTTTAACTTATTAGCAGTAAATAGAATATCAGATAACTTCTCATAACAGGAATATATGATTGGCAAAGTCTGAATTTGGCTCTCATTGGAATATAATGAGTTTGCCAATATTTTTGGCGCACTTCTCAGTCCTTTTGTGTAACCACTTTCACAATCACTTATTTCAGTATTTTTGTTTAGATTAATCATTTCTTTTTTGGTATAAATGAGGTCGCAGTTTAAGGATAGAAAAATGGGTTGTAAATGTTAGGATTCGAAGCTCATACCTTTTAGATGTCATCTCTTAAGAGTGACTGCATGAATCAACTAAATTAAGATTCCGATTCAGATTATTAATCATTTTCTTGAATGCTTTTCTACTGTTAGAAACATAAGACGAACAATCAAGGAAGGTATTTGAGCATTGCCTCTAGAGGAAAGAACAATTTTGTGCCGATGTCAACATAAAAGGAGGGACAGTAAGGTTCCTCTCTCTCACAAACTTCCACCTAAAACTCCATTGCCATATCTTCATTATAAGTACAACCCTTAAGAAAGGAAATTCTCCTTATAACACAAGCCGGTAGGATGAGAATTCCAGAAACACAGCCAATAGGAAAGAAATTTGTACAAGTAGCAAATTAATATACAATTACTGCTACATGGGACATGGCTTAAGCTTTTGTTGTAATGCAAGTTTTTTCTTTGTAAATTTAACATATTTCATAGGTTTCTTTTTTCTTTTTTCTCAGTTCATTAAGCGAACTTGTTGGGGTATAAGTCCAAATCTGATAATTTTGAACACGATAAGAAAAAATAATACGAATATGATATGAATACACGGATATGTTAATATTTATATAAAACGAATTATTAACATGTCAAAATTTATAAGAATATATAACACTTTAAACATGATATAATACGAGAAAATATTTTCAGTCGGTTAATATTAAATTTTGTATATTTTGATTTTTTTTAACGATCGGAGAAAATGATAACTCAATTAATTCTATTACGATTTTAACCTAACGGATCGAATGAACATCCTATTCCTACCTATTTATTCCTTTGTGTTTATTTGAATGGAGAGGGATGATGTGAAAGAAGAAAGGGAAAAAATGGTTAAGAGGTTTGCATATACCGTAATTGTTTCAAATGTTTCATTTAGGCGTGTGTTTTATGTGGATTATATTCTTAAAATTATCAAGCATGCATGTTTTTAATATACTCAAATTTGTTTTAACCAAAAATGAATTTTCTTGAAATTTTAGAATTTTGACACTGAAACATTTTTTCCATTAGTTTTTATTCCTAATTCTCCTAATTTTTATTAATTTAGACATCAAATACATCTCAGAATCCAAACTTAGACATCCCACTAATTTTTTCTATATTCTACAAGTCTAATCCACTCGGTTTTAGATAACTCAGCAAGCTCACAAGCTTCTTTCTGGAGAAAACATCAGATTAATATTAGTGTTAAAAAAATCGAACCGGATCTATCGATCGGATCGGTTGAATAAGTAATTGATGGTTTGTCCGATCCGGTGCATATAATAGAACCAAGAATTCTCTGAACTTGTAAAAAATCGGTTGAATTGGTAAAAAAAAAAATGGTTTTAAACTTTTTTTGAAAATTTATAATAAATGATAAGATTTGAACCTTTAACCCCTTAAATCTATATTAAAGATCATACCATCTAACCCAATACATATTTTTATTAAATATTTACTATATTTAATACTTATTTAATATTCTTTCCAAAAAAATACTTATTTAATATTAAAATTACTTATTTAATATTTAAATTTTTTTACTGCAATCGGTCGATTCAATTGGTCTAAATCGAACAGATTGAATCGGTAGTTAAAAATCTCATCAACTTAATCTTTGATTTGACTTATTAAACATTGATTAATATATGATTTTTTTTTTTTTTTGAAAATGTAAGATTCGAATTCTCTTTCTTTTTCTATTTTTAAAAAAAAAAAAACATTTGGGAGAATTTTAAAAACATATCTTCCATTGAGAATAATTATTCAATAATCTAATGGACAATAATAATTTATAAAAGAGAAATGTATAAAATAAAAAATATAGATAAAAAAATTGCAGACTTAATTACCCTTAATGAACCAATAAAAAAAAGAGAGTTTTTTTTTTTATCTTAATATAGCTGATCTTTTATTTATTTATCGAAATACCGTTGTTTTCAAATTATTTTTTAAAATTCGTTTTTTTAACCAGTTGAGAAATCGCCATGGTTTATGACGATTTTTCAACGATAAATATATATATTTTTAAAACTAAGTTAGGAAATCGTCATAGGCCATGGCGATTTTTCAACTAAAACTTAAAAAAAAATTAATTTTTTATATTGGGAAATCGCCACCGTGGGTGGCGATTTCCCAAGGTGAAGAATTCTTCATCTTTTTTTTTTATTATTTTTATTATTTTTAAATTCTTTTAATTATTAAATAATAAAAATTATATAATTTATAATTTTAAAAAATAAAGATTTAGTAATTTTTATCCTATGATGGTAAGTCCGGTCCGGTAAACCCAGATCGAATTTATATAATTTTTAAATTTGTTATTATTTAAAATTTACAATTTATTAAATTTTAATTTTTTTAAATTATAAATTATATAATTTTTATTTTCGGGTTTGGGCAAAGGAAATAAAAAAATTTCGGGCCTCAGCCTGACCCGTTAAAATATGATTTTTTATAAATGATGAATTTATTTCCTTCTTAAAGTATGAATTTTTTTTATAAATGATAAAGGAAAATGGCCATGGCTTACCAGGCCGGGCTGAGGCCCGAAAATTTTGTATTTCCTTTGCCCAAACCCGAAAATAAAAATTATATAATTTTAAATTTTAAAAAATTATAAAATTATAAAATTTAAATAAAGAATTAAATAATAACAAATTTTAAAAATTTAAAAATTATATAAATATGATCCGGGTTTACCGGGCCGGACTTACCACCATGGGATAAAATTATATATAAAAATTATTAAATTTTTATTTTTATTTTTATTTTTTAAAATTATAAATTATATAATTTTATTTAAATTTTATTATTTAATAAGTAAAAGAATTAAAAAAAAAAAAAAGAAGGTGAAGAATTCAGGTGTCAATTTTATATTTAAGCCTTTTTGGATCTAAAAGTAGTAAATTAACTTTTTTTTTTAATATTTATTTTATCCTTTTTTTCTTCTTTTAAATAAGTTAGTTATATGCACATGCATTCTACAGAATTTTCTTCATACTTTAACTTCGTATTAACTTTCATTTATCTATTTTTTTATATTTAGTTATGATAATAATTTATTATAAAATAATGACTTAAAATCTAATAAAATACTATAAATTAAACAATATCACTTTATTATTGTCAATATATTTTTCAATCTTCTTAAAGTGGCATTCCTTTTGGATTTTTTTAATAAAAAAAGTTGTTAATTAATGTCAATAAGCACTCTTTAATGTGATATTTAAAAAAAATGTAATAATATATTATCTATTCTTGAATTTGATGAGAATAGTTTATGAAATGAAAAAATTAGAATAATATTTTAACTATTTTTAACGAGTGCTTATAAACATCTATTAATCAAATTCTTTTGAAAATTTTGTATATTCTTTTAAATTCTATGTCAATTTTGATGTTAAAGTATATTATTTCTATTTACTTAATTAGGTATGAAAAGAGGATAAGAAACAAATTTTAATGAGCAATTATTAAAGCTTATATATTTATTGATACCTGTTGAAGTTTCAAAGAAAGATAAGTTTAATTAAATTATATATAGTAGTAATTTAAATTATAAAACTACGTAGTTATTTATGTAATTTTGTACATGGTTTGCAGGTTGAGAAAACTAACAATATATATCTTGTTTTCCCTTTATTAACGCACTTTATAAGTTTTTTATGCTCTTTTTTTTTTTTTTGTTAAATTGTCAATTATATAAAAAATAACTATTTAGTTTTGCTATATTATTGCCTTTTAACACTTTGTTTTACAATTTTTAACAAATTAATGTATGTCTTGTCAATACTTAAATACTTTTTTTTTTTTTTTATCAAAGTACAATGAAGTAATTTAAGTAGTTAACTAGTTACTAATGAATAAACTTTATATTTTTCTTGATATTAGGAAACTCTCTCAAATTTAACTTCGTTGGAGTTGAAGCCATTACCAGAATGGCTCTCTGTCTCTATATATATAGAGAGAGAAGTTAATTCTTATCTTCAATAGCATAATCATTTCAAAAAAGAATTATTCTTTCTCAATGTTGATTCAAATATATATATATATATATATATATTCTAGTTACTTATAGGTATGAAAAAAAGGAAAAGAAATAAATTATATTAGTAATTTAAATTCTAAAACTACATAGTTTTTATCTTGTATATATTTATATTTTGTAGTATATCGTTTATATGATGAGAAAACTAAAAATACATATTTATTTACTAATTATTTAATCAAAGTACTATGAATTCATTTTGGAAGTTAACTAGTTACTAATTAATAAACTTTATATTTTTCTTGATGTTAGGAACCTCTCTCAAATTTAACTTGTTTGGAGCTGTGTGAATTACCAAAATTGAGGTGCATATGGAAAGGATCCACCCATTTTGTTAACCTCCGAAGTCTAAAGACTATGAGAATATGGGGGGATATGGTAAACTGGCATCTCTCTTTTCGACTCCCCTTGCTCAAACTTTGGTGCATTTGGAAGAACTCAAAGTATGGAGTTGCGACTCTTTGGAACAGTTAATCATAGAAGCAGAAAATGAGGATGAAATATGTGTTTCAAACATAAATAATCATTATCCTCTGTGTTGGCCGAAATTGAAAACTCTCCATATAATGAATTGCAAAAGCTTGAAATATTTGTGTCTAAACACTTTGGCTCAAGGACTTCCATGCTTGGAATCTATTGACATATATGATTGTCCTCAACTAATACAAGTCTTCAACATGGAAAAAGAAAAGGATGGACAACATATTGTGCTACCTGAACTTGGATTACAGGTATTTCTTTTATACTCTTTTCCTTCAATTGTGGCTCTAGATTTTTGCCTTTGATCCAAATCTTTTCTAAGCTCATAAAATAATTCAACCTTATTTTAAAAGTTCGGGTGAGTAGAAAAATTAAATTAGTCAATAATTTTTTTTTTATAAGCAATTTGATTCAATTACCCAAAGAGAGCAGCAGTACTGCTACAAAGTTAGTCAACAATTGACTCAGTGACAGAACATAAAAGAATAGAAACAATAGAAAAAGAATGGCACATTTATACAATAATAATAGCAGGGTTTTTTTTTTTTTGTTTTTTTTTTTTTATGGTTAAAGGGGAACCGCAAAGCAGGAGCTAGGATCTGAACCCTGACCCTGCAAGATCCATGAGCAGTTAGGCGAAATCCAGAGCAGCTTTTCTTGAATTGGGAGAAACATGAAACTCTTTTCAAGTATATTCTTGCATAGTTTTACATTATTAAATTAGCTTAAATCACACTCTGTATCTATATATATATATATACTTAGAGAAGTTCAAACTCTCATCTTCAATAACATTGTCATTTCAAAAAAGAATTATTTCTTTGTCAAAGTTGATTCAAATATATATTTTCTATTTACTTATAGGTGGTATAAAACGAGGAAAAGAAACAAATTATATTAGTAATATAAATTCTAAAACTATGTCGTTTTTATCCTATATATATTTTGTAGCATATGGTTTACAAGTTGAGAAAACTAAAAATACATACATTGTTTTCCTCTTTATTAATGCACTTTATAAATTTTTGAACAAATTAATTTATGTCTTGTCAATATTTATTTACTTTTTTTTTTTTATCAAAATGCAGTGAATTTATTTCCATAGTTAACTTGTTACTAATTAATCAACTTTATAGTTGTTTTTGATGTTAGGAACATCTCTCAAATTTAACTTGTTTGGAGTTGGTGTCATTACCAAGATTGAGATGCATATTGAAAGGACCCACTCATTTTGTTAATCTCCGAAGCCTAAGTATAAGGGATTGTGATAAACTCGCATAACTCTTTTCCCCTACCCTTTGCTCAAATTTTGGTGCATTTGGAAGAACTCCTCATACGGGATTGCGCCTCTTTGGAACATTTAATCATAGAAGTAGAAAATGAGGATGAAATATGTGTTTCAAATATGCAGAATTACTATCCTCTGTGCTAAGCCAAAATTGAAATTTCTCAAGATAGTGAATTGCAAAACCTTGAAATATGTGTTTCCAAACACTTTGGCTCAAGGACTTCCATGCTTAGAATCGGTCGAGATAATCGGTTCTCCTCAACTAATACAAGTCTTTAGCCCAGCAGAAGAAAAGGATGGCAATGACATTCTGCTCAAGTTGCCATCTTTGCAAAACTTATCAGTGAAATGTTGTCCTCAATTGACATTCTTCATTGTCCAAGCTCAGCTGATGGAGGTATTATTTTACTTGTTTCCATTTTATGGATTTTGGCAGCAGCAAACTAGTAAACCCATAGTTTATTCCATGCAATAAGCCCTTTTTTTACATAGTTTTGTGAGTCAAATCCATGATTTACTCTTAAATAAAGATGTAATATCTCTTGCTTATGTGGCCACGTTTAAACAATTTGGCTGAAAATTTTGAGATTTAAATTTGAAAGATATATGTACTATTGAAATTAGAGAAGTGATATTCTCTGTTAATTGGCAAGTAAAATTATGAAGACTTATGAGTAACATTGTATTCCCAATCTAATAGGAAAAAAAAAAGTATATTTTAATGACATTTATTGGTCTGTGTTTGCAGAAATTATATCTTTCTAACGTGGGAAATAGCTGCCAATTGTGTAACATTGATGTGCCTATATTGAATCAAGATTATATAGCAGTTGGTAATCATGAAGAGTCATTTTAGGTTCAAGGTGGGTATTCATTCTCAAGTATAAATCAACTGCAGCCGGAGGATTTATCTGAAGTGCGGATTATATGGAAGGATCTTTTCTCAAGTTGTAACCCTTGAAAAAAATACAATTCTGAAAGTGATTGATTGTAAAAAGCTAAAATATATATTTTCACCTACAACAGCTTGAGGTTTATCACAACTGGCCCTTCTAGATATACGGAGATGTGAGGAATTGGACCAAATCATTATTGCTGAGGATCAAGTTACTTCATCATCAAATGGTGATACTGATCTCCAACCTATAAGCTTTCCTAATTTGACAACAATTTCTGTTAAATATTGCAAAAAATTGAAAAGTCTCTTTCATCTTGGATCTGCTCGTTATCTTCCAAAACTTGAACGTCTCATTGTTAAAGGGAACTCTAAATTGGAACAAGTATTTGAACTAAAAGATGAAGCAGAAGTGACAGCTGAAAAGGAGATAAAGTTTGATAAATTAAAAGAGTTATCACTTTAGGAATCATTGACTTCTGTCCCAAGGGATGTCATTTTGTATTGTCGACTTTGAAATACTTGACAGTAGTAAACTGTCCTAAGATGACTACAGGTTTCTTCATTGATTCAAAGAATGCTGTGCATTCCAAAACAGAGGTATACACCTTGAAATCCTTAATCCTATTTAAGTCTATGATGTCTTCAATACTAACAAAAAAAAAAGGCATAATATGCAAAGTCTTAACCTAAATTGCTTAAATGATCTTGAGTAATACACTGCAATCAAAGGTTGATTGAAGGTTAAATTCTTGGAAAGTTCACATAAACTAACAACAAACTGTATAAACAGACTAAGCATCCTTGTAAATTAGAGGACAAATATCACTTTTAATGAATTTGGCCTAGAATGCTTCTAACGTATATGTATGTTTCTTCTTTTGCCTTCATGACATGTGACATTAATACTTTTGTTTTACATTTCACTTCTTCAATTGGTTATAAAGACACCCCGACTGGTTGAGCAAGAAGCTACTGAAGGATTTGCCACTACTCAAGATACAGTTCACAACAAGAAAATATTTTGGTACCGGGATTTTGGGGATAGACTACCACATTACATGGAAGAATAGATGATTTCAGGGCAACTTGCAAAGGCATGTTTACACACAAATGAGTAGGTTGAGGCTGTCAACTAAACACTGGTAAAACAAGGCTGGCAATTTCGATTTTCAATTATTTCTTTTGTTTGCATATATCATAATCAAATTTGGATGGTCCACTTGTTCTTATCTTTATTATTTACATTAAAAACAGGTGGTTAATAACTGTGCTTTTCACTGGTCAAGAAGCTTGCTTAATGGAGTTGTCAAGCGAAGGGATATATCCGTCGCTTCCAAGAATAATTTAGCCAATTATAGTTGGATTTGTATTTGATGTATTGTCAGTATATAGATCTATACACTGACAATGCATCATATATAAATCCATTATAGTTATGTTGCAGCTCTTATTGTATTCTTTATGTACAATAAGTACAAGAACAAGAGTGAAATTCCTATGTATCTTATCCTTATTTTTGTTTTTCTATCCTTAGTGAATAAGTTGTGCTAGTATGTTACGCAAATTATCAACGCATGGGAAATTGAACTCTAATTTTTCCCATATATACAAAATCAGTCATTTTATTTTGTGAAGTTTCCAACAGTGATTTATTGAAATATTGAGAGTTTGATTGCTCCTATCAACTTAAGAAATAGCATTATTTTCTTTCCAAGCACATTTGATGTGAGAAATTGAGATCATCAGCAGAAGAACTTGGCAATCATGAATCTTTTCGATTTAATTTCTTAGAAAGTTAGAATCATTCATTCTGAAAGCAAAATACTATATATCAGCTGATCTAAACCAAATTTTGTTCTTTTTTTTTTTTTTTTGTTAAAGAGCCGAACTCAATTTGAAATTATAGGCAAATTTATATATAATCTTTTGTGCTCTTTTTGCAAGTTGTGGCAAATAAGTATATCTAACTGCTCATTACTAGAAGAAAAGCAATTTGTTCACTAAAGTTGGTTCATGGTAATATATATATAGTCAGGCAGAAGCAAGTTTAAAAAAATTTCTAAAAACAAGTAATTACTCGTTAGTAAAAGAAAATTGTACCAAATAATGCTTACAAAAGAATCATAAAAAGGGATCGGATCATTTCTACTTGCACTTAGAATTAGAAATTCTATTTAGTTGCCTTTTTTACTTTTTATTTTTATTTTTTTATCATATCATACATTTCTTTTGGATATATGTCAAGGTAATCGGTATCATACCGGTGGGCATACCGTTTTTGTTCTAGTACTGGTACTATCGATACCGATGTGTTTCGTCATATTATTTCGGGTTTATCGGTATTTTTTAAATATTTTTTCATATATATATATATATATATATAAAACCTATTTTCAAGTTTTATAATAAAATATATATAATATACATATGCAAATATACCTCAATTACCTACATAAAATATATATTTATATGTAAATATAAAATTATAAATATTTAATATTCAAAATTTTTAAACATAAAATAAATATATAGTAAATTATTATTAATTAAGTTCAATAGATTAATTTAATAAATATATTTATTTTTAAATGTAATTATGAAAAAAAATGATCATGATAGAGAAAATATTAGAAATTGATTTAAAACAATAAAAATAAATTTAAAAATAAAAAAATTAAAATCTTATATCAATCGGTACGAACCGATATATGCTGGTACAGACCGGTACAAATGGGTATTAAAACAAAAAAAAAGTAACTTTTTTTTTTTTCGATCAGTAATGGGTCTCAAAATTTGCAGGACCTTAACATTTCTCTTTTTGTTTGTCTCTTTTACCAAACCCAGATCCTAAATTGAATGCTCAGACTAAAAAAAAAGAACTATTAAATTCACACGTGAAAAACTAGGCAATAAACTAAAAATCACTGCTTAGCTAAGATAAAATTAAGGTAAAACAACTAAAATACTCTTAAATAACAAAACAAGAAAAACCCAGATGCTAATTTGATACATAAAGATTAAAGAACACAAGATTCAAAAGCGAAAAAGGTTAAAAAAATGATGACTATATTGTGGAGTTTTAAGGGTCCTTACATGGCCAGCTAAAAATCTATAAAGAAACAAGACATGGGCGAGAGGAAGAAACGGGAAATAACTTGATAATATCAGAAATGGAGTCCTTTGGACTAAAAAAACCCAAGTGAATTTTCTTGGAATCAAAGGAAGTATAGGGTATAGAGAGTGGAGGCTTCAGGTTTTAATTTAAGAGTTGTTTTAGTAAGATGCAAAGGAAAAATAAGAGAAAAAAAGAAAAAGGGAGAAGTCACTGGAAATAGCGTCGGCGATAGCAAACTTGAGAATAAATTGGAAGGATTTCGAGTTTTAGCAGAAGATAGAAGGAAAAAGGATAAAAAATTGGATGAAAGAGAAGGTGAAAGAAGAAAAGAGGGAAGAAAGGGTGAGTTACAAAGGGGGGAAATAACTTTATCATTTTCTTTTTAACAACTTTTAAAGTTTAAACTTCATATATATTTTTTTATATGGTAGCAATTAATAATTATTGTTGGTTCATTTAGATTGAGTATTTAATCGGTTCGATTTTAATATATCGATAATTGATTAAACCGAATAAATTTATGACACCGATCGAACCGGTTGACAAAGAGACCTCAAACCGAACCAATCGAACCAAACTTAACCGGTTTGATTCGATCGGTTTATTCGGTTTCACCCTATTTTTCATTGTTCTGTTTCTAGTAAGCTCCAACCAGAATTAATAGCAGCTAAAAATAAGCATCAATGACAATAATGTTGAAACCCTAAACCTACAACCCTTGATGGGTGCGTTGAAATTGGCAACTGGCCTTAACCTAATATATCAAAAGGAACAAAAAAAAGGTTACCCAACTGAAGATACCCAAAATTCTGAACCAAACCCTAGAAATGAAATTCATAAATAAGCAAGAGTAAAATTGTGTAGAGAAATGTTGAACAACGTACTGATTGTCGAGAAGGCGATGAAGGCGAAGAATGAGATCCTCCTCATCAGGGGTGATCTGGCCTCATTTCAAGGAGGGACGGAGGTAGTTCATCCAGCAGAACGACAGCTTTTTCCGCAACGCAAAAACCCCACTCGCTTGGCAAGAGAGAGTCAGCCATCGTCCTTCACCTTCCTTGTTGATGTAAGTGGCCAATAACTCATCCTCTTCTGGCGTCCATTGCCTCCTCTTCAGCCCTACCTTGCTGCAACATAGAGTCTTGCTTCCATTGTTGTTTCTTATCGCTGTTGCTGTTGGCTGTTGCAGGGTTTTTACTTTTGTTTCTTTTTTTCTTTTGCTGAGAATCAATTTTTGGTTTTAGAGTTTCACTTCAGATGGAATGAGTGAAGAAAGGGGATTGGGTTGTTGGGTTGCGACTTGGAATTTGGGAATTTGAGATATCTGGTAAATTTGATATTGGATTTGGGTATTGGATTGGATAAGGGAATGGGGTTGCTGGGTTAGGACTTGGATTGGATGGGTTGGCCCATTGACTATTGGGTTTGATTATGTTTATGGATTGAGTTTTTTTATTATGGGTTTAAATATTATTTATTTCTTAATGTGTCAGTTTAATCAGTCGATTCGGTTTGCAAATAAAAAATCATAAATCGATCGATTAAATACGTTTTAACCGAACTAGCAAATTGATGTCACCAAAAATCGAACAAACTGAATTGAAAAAAACCAAATTGTGTCTGTTTCAGTCGGTTTGGTAAACCGACTTTTTGCACACCCCTAAATCCATTGGTCTGATTTGTAATTAACCCAAAACATTTCGGAGTCAAAAGGAAATCCATTATGGATATGAATACTTCATGAAAACGATTGGGCTTTTAACTCTTTAAGCTGGGTGGGCCTAAAGAGAAAAGTAGCTCAATTTAAATAAATCCGTTTGTTTGGCAACAGCAATTTTTGAGTTCCAGGGTTTTACATTTTTAGGGTTGCCTTATAATCTCCCCATTACCTCATTGGCTGTCCTTACCAGCAGAGCCACAGTGTTGAGAGACACGGCGCCTCCGCCCAACAACCATGGTTCACGTCTCCTTTTACCGCAACTGTAAGCTTTCTCTCTCTCTCCCTTTCTTTAACAAATCTTTCTTTGAACTTTGATCTGCTTTAGATATTTGCAATAGATCTTATGTTACTTTTTGTCTTGTCTTTGTCTTTTTTTTTTTCCTTTCTTTATTGGCCTAATACTTTGTTGGGTTTTTTTTTGGGAAAAGAGAAATTAGGTTTTTGTTATTTGTGATTTTAGTTAGATTTGCATAGTAAATGGAGGGTTGAGTGGAGGAGGATCAAGGGTTTCTTGGGTAGCTGATAAACCAGAGAAAAAAAAAGGAAATGTGGGTATTTATTTGTTTGTTTATTTATCTATTTTATTTTACTGATCTTGAAAAACAAAAGGGTTGCCTTTGTCCTAGCAAAATTGGGTGTTCAGTGCTGAAATGATTATGTTGGTTTGCTAAATGATTTGTTGGATTATGATTTTTTTCCTCGTTATGTAAATTACAGATGGGAAGACATTTAAGAAGCCTCGTCGTCCCTATGAAAAGGAGCGATTGGATGCTGAGCTGAAGCTCGTGGAGAGTATGGGCTGCGATGCAAGAGGGAGCTATGGAGAGAGTTCAGTATGCTCTGAGCCGCATCAGAAATGCTGCTAGGGATCTCCTGACACTTGATGAGAAGAACCCACGTCGGATCTTTGAGGGTGAGGCTCTTCTTCGAGGATGAACCGATATGGGCTTTTGGATGAGAGCCAGAACAAGCTTGATTATGTCTTGGCCTTGACGGTGGGGAACTTCCTTGAGCGTCGCCTTCAGACTCTTGTATTCAAGGCTGGTATGGCTAAATCTATCCACCATGCCCGAGTGCTTATCAGGCAGAACCATATCAGGTGAGCGTATTTAACTTTTTTGATGCCAGTTGCGAACAATGATATTGATTTCAACTTTTCTCCATTATGTTTCTTATGTATTTCTTTATCTGGATGATTAACTATATAAGTTGTATTTTCTTGATCATGATGACTAGTAACTGGTTGAACTGTAAAATAATATGATTTAGTAGTAAAATACAGGTTATTAGATCATTAGATATAGGAAGTACACAAAACAGATGGTACACTTTTTCTTTTGAATAGGGGGACATTTTGCCTCTATTACTTGAATATTGGATAAATTTTGTTGCAATTTCCTTTGTGTTCCTTCTGCTTATGCGTACTGCAATAAGATTGTAGCTTTTTATTGTATCAAAACTTTTTTCTGTTTATCTATTTGGTGTCTGACATTGGAACGTTTTTGCTTCAGTTTGATTCCTTTGATATACCAACACAATTATTATTTTTTTATTTCATGTGTCATCTAGTTATGTTCTATGTTACTTGGACTCGGGTATGAGTGTTGGATACGGGTATGTGTCCAATATGGGTATGTTCAATTTTTTCTAAGTTTTTCATATATTTTGAGGGTCCTTGGAGGGTCATATCTTCATACCTATGTTCGGATATGTATCGGACACGGGTACTTTAAAAAAACATGAAGAGTCAGAGCAACATAGGTTATGTTGGTTTATTCAATTCTATTTCTGTTTGCATCTTTTCGGATATGTTTATATTATTGCAGTATAATTATCATTTGTCCCCATCAATAATCTGCTCAAATTCTTCTGGTTAAACAGGGTTGGAAGGGTTGATTCACAAAAGCACATTGATTTCTCTCTCACTAGTCCATTTGGTGGTGGACGTCCTGGAAGAGTAAAGAGAAAGAATCAGAGGGCCGCTGCCAAGAAGGCTGCTGGTGGAGATGGAGATGAAGAGGATGAAGAATGAGTAATGGGTTTTTTAATCTTTTGTGGATAGTTTCCAAGAGAATGTGGTTTTCTTATTTTTTTTTATTTTTTATTTATATAAAAGAGGTCGTAACTTGAGAATAAATCAAAAGGATGAATAAATCAAAAGGATGTAGATGTTAGGATTCGAATTTTAAATTTATTGAATTCATGGTTGTATGAATTAATTAGGTTAAGTTTTGGGTTCGTTTTCTTGTTTTTTAATTGCATACAGCATATGCTTCCCCAATTTGAAGAATATGGTAATAAATTGTATTCTCTCTCCAAAGGCAAATATTAGTTTTAGCAAGGGGATTTTCCCAGTTATAAATGTTACATATGAGTTATGAACCATGCGGGATTTTCTCAAACCGTAATAGAATAATACAGGTGGCCTATGATCTTCTGCCGTAAGTTATGGAATGTTGAATGACTGAGAACTGTTTTTACTAGTTTAGCATTTTTAGTATTAAAATTAGGTGAAATTATTATCTAATTCCAATTCTAAATCACAAATTTTCAGTAAACCAAATTTCAAAGTGCTGGCTAATAGTTTTTGTCTGGTGTTTAATTTTTGGAGCTGATAGTTTTAGGCATTATAAAAGATTATATGACATAATACGAAATAAAAAATAATACGAACATAAAATAAATATATGATCATATTAAAATTTATATATTATGAATTAATATGTTTAAATTTATATAAATATATAATATTTAAATATAATTATAATATAAAAAATAATATAAATACGAGATAAGTTATCAAATCTGCTAATTTCTATGCACGCACAGCTGCTGCCTGCTGGATTAAAATTCCGCGTTCAACGAAAAAGTAAACCAAAAAAAAAAAGGGAAAACTTTGGTCACATATTTTTGCCTACATCCTTCCAATCCACAGATCTAATTCAGACCAGGCCTTCAAAACCCCAAAAACACGTAACTTCATTTATGTCCCAAATCTCTCATCAAAACAAAACAAAACACAAGAAGCTCAACATGGATTCAAACTTCTTCAATGGCTATGACAAAGTAAGCCAAAGCCACCTCGAAAACCAAAACCCTCACCAAAGAATCGCCCAAAGACGTCCTGTCTCAACCGCCATCACCATCTCTGCTATCCTCCTCTTCACTTTGGTCATCGGCTTAACGCTTGCCGCGTTGATTCTGGAACCCATCAAAGAACCTACAAACACAGACTCGTCTTCTTTTTCTTCTAATTCGATTGAGTCAATCAGGAGCATCTGCAACGTGACTCGGTACCCTGAATCCTGTTTCACCGCTCTATCTTCTCTCAACGCCTCTACAAAACCTGACCCAGAAGCCTTCCTTAACCTCTCTCTCCAAGTGGCCATCACCCATCTCTCAAACCTCTCTTTATCACTCAAGTCCCTCAACAATCTCCACTCTCAGCCTGCTCTAAAAGACTGCATGACCCTGTTTGATGACGCGCTGAGTCGACTCAATGACTCAGTGTCCGCTATGAAGGTGGGTTCTGGGAAGGAGTTTGTGTTGACTAAGGAGAAGATTAGTGATATCCAGACTTGGATTAGTGCTGCAATGTCTGATCAGGACACGTGTAATGATGGGTTGGAAGAGATGGGATCAACGGTTGCTGATAAAGTCAAATCTCAAGTTCAAAGCTGTAAAGAGTCAATTAGTAATAGTTTGGCTATTGTTGCTAATATGCAAAATCTTCTACAGAAGTTTGGTCTTACCATGCACTGAAATGTTAATTGGGTTTTTCTTTTTCCTTCTTTTGCTTTAAATTTCTTGTCTTCAGATGTGGGGTTATTGTTTTGCATTTGTAACGTGATGCAAATATAATTGTGTAAATTTACTGTTTGCTAATTGTATTTGCACTTTTTGGATCTTCTTGGAATCTCATTTTCGTTTGCTGCTGCTAGTACCTTCGAAAAGCCAGATTCGTGAAGAAAAATTACTTGATTCTATAGGCATTCTGAACAACTTTTTTTTTTTTTTTTTTTTAATCTTGCTGAAAATCTGGAAAAGGATAGTCTTACTACAAATTTGCTAAAATTCCTATTACTCTTCACATCTGCTAGAAGCATGTACCCAAGGGATGGGCTAAAATGAAATCAGATGGCTTTCTTCAAGCAGTCCAGGGCTTGCAGGTTCTAAAGGAGTTATGATAGATGATTTTGGGGAGATGATAATAGGACATCACTTGAAGTTTGGTATTAGCACATATTCAGCAAGCTGAGCTATGGGCATAGTTCTAAATTGTGGCGGTTACGAAATATATCGGCTGCAACGTAATCGAATTTGAAATTTTCGCATTAAGGTGATCGAAATTAAAATTTTCGCATCGAATTTTATTCTTTAGGTAATGTCTGCGACACTATCAAATTCACGTCCACGGCGCGTTACGTGGCGCGTTACGTAACATCCGCGATACCTACAACCTCGACATCACAACAGCATCTATGATGAAATTCGTGACCGTGATTGCAATTTAGAACTATGGCTATGGCTAGACTTGACAATTCATGTAAACGTGTCGTGTTCGTGTATTTTGTCATGTCATAATCGTGTTTAAGGTATTTTATATTTGTATAAATTTTGATATGTTAATAATTCGTATTATATAGATTTTAAGATATTCGTGTCGTGTTCATTCTTTTTTGTTGTCGTGTGTTCAGTATTGTCAGATTTGGCTATGGCCTATGGGGTTAGGGAATGGGCTTTTTATATAGCCAAGGTCTTTGCATGACTTTACTGGAAGTGAATGCAATTAATTGGAGTTATAAGATTAGTTAAAAATTCTAAGTGAATTATCCCTCCCAAAAATGAAAATGCTAATGTGGATTGTGGACAATCACCCCCCATTAAAACTCTAATTTGTAGATGCTTAAGGTGTCAATTCCATAGCTCCAAAATTAGCCACTGCTTTTATAGAAGAAACAAGGCAAGCTGATCTTCTAGCAAGAACAGAAACTTCTTTCAGTTTTCTACTTTCTTTTGAGCATTAAGTTATCTTCTGCTGTTTGGTTCCCTGATATGATTGGAGTTTACTACTCCAGAGTTGCAAACACTGTTTAATTTTCATGAACTTCCCTTTTTAAGGAAAAAATATTGGTTAAAAGAAATCGATTCTAAACTAATTTTTAATGTCAATTTATCTGATCAAGCCAGCAACTATGAAACTTTCCAAACAAAAAGAAAAAGCAATCTAGTATTGTGTGATAAAAGGTAGCAGAAAGAGGGCTCTGTTGAGATGGATTGCTTCTATTTCTATTTGGTAATTCGTGGGTTTATCATGCAGACAAATCTAGTTGATCTTTGGCAATCATCAATTTTGACTTAGAACAATGATTTTAGGCTTCAGATATCACCTCAAAGTCACCACTCGATAAGATGCATCTGAAAAGAGGAAGCAATCCCACATCAGTTTCATATTAAAAATGTTTATTGTTTAAATAAACTGCAAAGACCAATGCTGTTCGCCGAGCTAGGTAACGCCTGCTTGTAACCTGAGTGGGGGCATTAAGGTGATGGGACATTGGTTTGATTCACCGAGTCGGGTCCATAGTGATATGCCTCTGGCCTGCCCGTTCCAAGCAAGGAGTTGAGTCATGGGACTTGAGCGAAGGCTTAGGGTCTCGTGGTTCCTAGAGTGGAGGGCACCGCGTGAGGCTGGATTCACAGAGCAGCGAAGACCTCCCGCTCTTGGCAGTGGAAGGATAACAGGTCAGTGTCACTTGGATCCAACATGGCTTTGTGGGTTGATCCTAACTGAACCATCACCTTTTTGAAGCTTGAGTCGTCATATTTTTGATTATGGCAAATCAATCAGTATATTTTTATTTTGTAATCTAAAACTGTGACATAAATTTTTTATTTTGTAATCTAAAACTGGAACATATAAAATATTTGACGGTGTTAAGAATTTGTCATATGATTTTTTTTTAATAACACTTATAATTTTGCTTGTAAAATTTAAAAGTTTCACAGACGATAGATGAATTTTTTTCATTAATTATACCTAAATTGTTGAGATGCCTTTCAATTAAGAGTTGTTCGTGCTCGGACAATTTCAATAGTATAAAACAATATATACATAAAGGAGAATTCACTTGCACACAATTTCAATAAAATTAAATTAGTTTTACAGATTTGCCTAATTTTTTATACATTTTATACATTAACAAATCGACTATTAGATTCAACAATATAATTGTACTCATCGTGCACCTAAAGTTTCGAATCGATCCGATATCTCTATCATATCGATTGAGAATACTGTAATTTTCAATATATATTTAACAGTTGAATTTTTTTTTACATCAAATAACTAGTTAGAAATTATAAATTTACTCAAAACTCGACGTGCATGATCTACGTGAATAGAACATAAAAATTCATCGTACAAAAGGTTGGGACAGGCATTTGTGATCTTTCGCCTATGTGACTTGCATTGATGAATTTGAAAGATAAAAAAGAACACTCCAAGGATTCTTCAGCAAATCCACATAAGGCATGGTGGAAGGTTGGGTTACCAACAAGTCCTCTTCCCCAGATATTGTGACCGTATTGCCTTCCATGACAAATTTAACCTTTTGATGTAGGGAGGATGGCACAGCACCTACTATATGGATCCAAGATCTATCCAACAAACAGCTATATGAGGGTGTTATGTCCATCACTTGAAATTTTACATTGAAAGGACAAGGACCAATTTTCAAAGGCATTTCAATATCTCCCAACACTTCTCGTCTAGTCCCATCAAAGGCTCTCACAACCATGTGACTCGCCTTCATATCTGATGTGTCAATTGGCAGACGAACCAAAATGGTCATAGGCATGACATTAATGGAGGAACCATTATCAATGAGGACCTTAGCCAAAGTATGACTCTTGCATTTGGGCGTGACGTGTAGGGCTTTGGCATTATCTCTACCATTTGGGGGAATTTCATCATCATTGAAAGTAATAAAATTGGCGGCCATTAAATTTTCAGCAATGTGGTTCACGTTTTCAAGAGATATGTTATGAGCCATAAATGCTTGATTCAACACCTTTAATAGCGCATTGCAATGTGCTTCAGAATTCAAGAGCAATGAGAGCAAGGATATCCGGACTGACATCTTGTTCAGCTGTTCGACCACATTATACTCACTATGCTTGATTAGTTTTAGAAATTGACAAGCTGTTTTTTCAAGGACTGGCTTCATTAACTCTCATCGAAGACTACCACTGGATTGGTTTTATCCCCTGTTCCCATATCTTTTTCTTTTCTCTTTTCTTTTTCGAGCATTGTTGGAGTGTAACATCGTCCACTACGGGTCATTCCTCCTACTCCAGTTATATTGGCAGCATCTGTATCAGTGACTACTGAGCTACTATTTTGGCTTCGAACCATGACATCACAATTGTATTTCCAAGGTACCATCTTATCATTTTGATATGAAAACGATTTTGGAACATTGACGGTCATAATAGGCATGTGAGTACGCTTGGACTGTGGCTTTCCTTCATAAAAGATGGTCACTCGTTTGACTTTAGAAGGCCTAGGGGGTTCTTCAATTGTATTCACTGAGCCCAACCCATGCTCTTCATAAAACTCCATTTGAGATGAATCCATCAATTCTTGCAACTTTTGACGGAATTCAACACAATCTTCAATGGAATGTCCTATCACCCCCTATGGTATTTGCAACTCTTCCTTGGATCATATTCCCCATGATGAGAGCCCTAATTCATTGGTGTTGGGTAAAACATATCAGCTTTCAATAAAGCATCGAACACTAGAGCCATGGGAGTCTGTACTTCTTCCACATTTCTTTTGATCATCTGAACTTTGTCATCGCCTAAGGCATTGTCCGCTGCCACTATGTGATCTGGTAAAGGATTACCATTGACATCAGGTTTTCCCTTATCTTCGAACCTTAACAAGCCTGCTTTGACCAAGCTTTGCACCTTGTATTTCAAGGCGGTACAGTTTTTTGTAGCATGGCCTTCGATCCCATAGTGATAGTCGCAGGTGGCATTGGAGTCATACCATTTTGGATATGGAGGTTGCAATGGCTCCAAGTGAACAGGTGCGACAAGGTGGTTCTTAATGAGTTGAGGAAGCAATTTAGTATAGGTCATGGGTATCGGGTCAATTGGGGATTTGTTTAGAGGTCTTTTTTGGGTGTTGGCCAAATTGTTTGGTTGAGGAGTAGACTGAGTTGTTTGGCGAGTCTTAGGGGAAAATGCTGAAGGACGAACATGAGGTTGGAAATTTGGTTGTAGTGATGGAGGATAAAAATATGGACTTAGAGCCACATTATTTATGGTTGGATAAAATGGTGGATACATTGGGTATGAGTGGTACGGGGTCATGCTTTTAGCTTGTTGCTCTTCATAGCTTATCATTTGCACCTCTTCTTTCTTCTTGGACACCCCTCCTTATTTTGGCTTGATGCTTCACCAACCTCTCATTTTCCATTCTTGATGGCATTTTCAATAATCTCACCAGATATCACCATATCAGCAAAATTTTTGGTGGCATTCCCAATCATCCTATCATAGTATGGAGATTTAAGAGTGTTGACAAATAGTACCGTAATCTCCTTTTCAGTAAGAGGTGGTTGGACTTGAGCAGCCATGTCCCTCCACCTTTGTGCATATTCCTTAAAGCCTTCAGTAGCTTTTTTCTCTAAACTTTGTAAAGATATGGGATCAGGGGCCATGTCAACCACATGTTTGTATTGTGCAACAAATGCCCTTACCAATTCCTTCCATAAGTGAATTCGGGTTCTATCCAGCTGGACATACCACCTAGCAGCCGAGCCTATGAGGCTATCTTGAAAAATATGGATCAATAGTTTATCATCATTGGTATAAGCAGCCATTTTTCGAAAATACATGGTGATGTGGGTCAATGGACATTTAGCTCCATCATATTTTTCAAAGTCAGGAGTCTTGAACTTTGGTGGAATTACAACATCAGGCACTACGCAAAGTCCAGCGGTATCCATGGATCCATAGAAATCCAATCCTTCTATTACTCTAAGCCTTTCCTCCAATAAGACAATCTTTTGGGAACTTGGATCTTCAGAAATTCTCACCTTCACATTCTCAACTTCTTTTGGATCATCCAAGTTAGGAAGGATTGGGTTTAATAGTTTCGCAGCAGGTGTAGGAGCAATATTCTCTTAGAATTGAGCCGGACCAGTTGATGGCACATAAGGGTATCCTCCCATGAGTGGAGGTGGTAGTGACTCATGAGATGCTTGAGCATGGTATGGGCCAAAACCCGAAGGGTATAATGGAGTTTCAGGGTTCACTCATTCAATTGCCCCTTTCCGTTTATTAAGATTCATGAGCAAGTTCATCATTTTCTCAAGCCGCTCCTTCATTTCTTCTTGAGTTTTCTCCATTTTTTCAATCTTGCTTGCTTATTCTTCAGCCATTGCTTTTGCTTGTGTACGAGTGTTGTATGAGTGACGAATTATTTTGGATGATCGAGCTATCCTTGAACCTTTATTACCACAAACTTTAATAATCAGAATGCCAATTTTAATCCCAATCTTTTAGAGTCATGTTTCTTTTCATGAATGCATTAATGCAAAAAAGAGTATTTGCCATACAACACTTAATAGATAAAAAGAGATCTTTATTGAAAAATTGTCTTAAAATTTATTGACTACATCCATGAAAATCCTAAAATAAAATCTCAACAGTCCGACGACATCCTAATGCTTCTAGATAAACTTCATAATCTTGCGGTAATGGTATTAGGCCTCCTCCAAGAGTTCACACAAGTTCTGGCCATTTGGTTGGAAAGGATGCACACCCGCCTCCAGCTCTTTGATCCTTTCATTCATATAATCAGCCTTGTGAGCTGCCCTACTAAATTGGTTGAACATGTGGCTCAACAGGTTTTGTTTCTTCATATTAGTATTTCTGACTTGCTCACATTTTTCTTCTAATAGTCTTAATGCTACAACCATCTCTTCTCATTCCTCCTCTTGTTCTACCAATTGCAATCGCATCTTGTCATTCTCTTCTTCCACCCGTTGAAGTTCAGAAGTTTGGAGTGAAGAAGTCTTGTTAAGATCTTTGAAGGCCATCTTCCAACTGTCACAGTCTTGATTGAGCTTTTGGACCTCCCCATCTTGTTCTCTTAACTCTCCCTTTGTCTTGGCCAAATCAGTTCAGAGTTTTTTATTTTCATGCTCCAGTTTTTCTTTCTCTTGTTGAAGCTTTCGTTTGGCTCGTTCCATCGTGAGCAATCGATCAGGCGATGTTGGTTGCATCGAAGAGTGGGAATCACTTCCTCTAGGGAGCCTGATATTTTTGGCTCGCCTAGCATGCCACACCGAATACTCAGGAGTAGTATCATATGCAAGTCTCCCTTGATCTACCCTAATAGTTTGTTTCCATTCCTTGATGCTTTCTTCAATCTTCCTCCAAGATCCCTCATCAGTATAAGAGAAATCCGACAAATTGAGCCCATGCGTCATAAAGATAAACTGTTCAGATCCAGTTTGCCTTCTAATCATAGTCGAAGCATAGCTAATGCCACCCCATAAACCCAAAAGAGGAACCCAATGTTGGCCTCCACAATTGTAAAGTACAGACTCATGAAGCATCTATGGAGCTTTCCATACCACATCTCGACTTCTTAGCTAGTGCAAAAATATCATCCAATCTTTCTTTGATTTTAGTGCCGGCCACTTACTGTTGCAGAACTCCTTGATAGGGATGCTCGATGTGAGATAGGGTTTACGAAAGTTTGCTTCCCTACATTCGAGGTGACTCTTCATCCAGATATAGAGCAGTTGTATACATCCAATGAAACGTCCTTCGCCGACTTGTCGGCAATGATTCAGGGAACTAATAGTTTCTGCCAAGATGGTTGGGGCCGCATTTACTTGATGCTCAATCTGATCAATAAAATTTACCAAGGCAATCTCCACATATCCCAAAGTTTTTGGAAATACCACCATTCTATAAATAGCTAAGGCCATCATACTCATGCTTTTATCATTATCATAGCACTTGATGATGAAGTCTCGCAAAAAGCTCTAAGGAACACAAGTACTTCCACTCTTTTGTTTCTCTTCAATCTTTTGTTGCCTAATCCCCATCATTTCAGCCAATTTCTTGTGGTACCCGGACTTGTTCTTTCGAAAGACTTTATCTGGATTAGGACAATCAAGATGTAGTAAAACATAGTATTCTTCATTTATTGGCACCATATCCACTTCATTAAACACAAAGCATCTATAGGAAGGGTCCCAAAACTGTATCATAGCTCGAATCAAATTGTTGTCCACTTCAACTGGGAGGAGTAAGGCCACATCCCCATACTTTTTCTGAAATTTCTCTCGCTTCAATCTATCCCAAGAATTCAAAATTCTCATCAAGTTGGTGAGATCATTCTGCTTGAGTTCAAGATGAACTCTCTCAGGAAGAGTGAACACAAAATCTGGTGGCAAACAATTCCCTAACCTCTTCTGGACTTCTTCAGATTTGATCTTCAAGCTGTTTGAAGACTCGCTCTTGGCAGAGATGGACTTGAGTAGGTTTTCCATAGATGTAGACTAGATTCAATTTACCTAAAAACTCGTTGTGTAGCAAAGTACTCCTTAGGATGATCTGAATGATGCATGATGTTGAGCAAATGAAATAGAGTAGTTAGTATAATAAAGAGAAAGTACAAGCATAGTAAAACACAAATATATATGTAAGAAAAGTAAATATGCCCCAAATTGGGTATTTTTCTACACAAAAGTGGGCATGGCTCTATACTAAAGTTGGCCACTTAGATGTTTAATTATATGCTGGGTTTAGGATATTTGACTAATCTAAAAAGGTCTCCAAATTACTCCTTAACTTCATCCATAGAGGATGAGTAAGGCACCCCGATCATCGCCCATTATAGGCTTCAAAAGGAAAAGGTTCAATTTGGGTGGTTGTATTTCTCTAGCCAATGCGAAGGTTATCACCTTATGAAAGCTTCGGTATTTACAACCTGAGAGTGTTTCGCTAGCCCATGCGGAGGTTATCACCTCACGAGAGCGTAGTTACTTTACCCCTCCTAAAAGGACGAGCTATTTGCAAAACAGTTAATAAGCATGTAAGGAATCAGAAAAATATTTAAAGACCATCTATTCAAACCTAGGGTAACATATGACTAATTAATGGCTCGACTCTCTAAAGCCCCCAGTGGAGTCGCCAAACTGTTATAACGTGCCAAACGCGAATTCGGCATGCTAGATGCAAATCGTGGAGTCGCCACTAATCATCTTTGCTAGGTGTGATTAGTCACCCTAATGAATCTATCCGATTTATAGTGATCCTAAGCTCGACGAAGGCACATTTAAAAGGATAGGTCATAGTCTACATTACCTGAACTAAGTTCTGGAGTACGGTTACGTATGGGGAATGATTAGCACCCCCCACAACACCCATCCGGAAGGACAGTACCTAATTAGTCAAATATTACCCTAGGTTTAGTCTTTAATTAAATGGTCTCTAATTTTTATTTAATTTATTTATTAATCAAATACTCAAATATTGGAAAATTTCTTTAAGGTATTCTCCATCGTCGGCGGAACACCAAAAAGAATTTTTCTCACCTCAAGAGTATTTAAAGGACACCATTTGTTCCCTTGAAGAGGCTCCATCGTCGGATTTATTTAGTATATTATAGAAAAGGACAATCAAAAAACCTAAATTGTAATTTTAAATTACCTTGTTATTGTAATATAATTTTATTATTATTAAAAATAAATTTTGACTAGTAATATTGAAACTCATCACTCAAACTCTTAATCCTTGCACTACAGCAAATTGATCTTTCAGCGGTGTTTTTTTTTAGGAATAGCGACGTTTATAAACGCTGCTAAGAAATTAGAGGCGTTTACAAAAAACGCCGGTAAAAATAGTGACGAGAAATTTAGTGGCGTTTGAACCATAAACGCCGTTAAATTAGTGGCGTTTTTAGGTACATTAACGGCGTTTATAAACGCCCCAATTGAACGTCCGAAATGGTAATACTTGAAACTTTAGCGGCGTTTTCTGTTCTCAAACGCCACTAAGTTTTCGATTTTAGCGGCGTTTTGCAATAAAAAATGCCGCTACATGTTGTCTTTTAGCGGCGTTTTCTGATCACAAACGCCGCTAACTTTTGGCTTTTAGCGGCGTTTGCTGATCAGAAAACGCCACTATATTTGCAGAAATTTATGTATTTAGCGACGTTTTTCTTCAAACGCCGCTATAAATGCAGAATATTTTTTTTTAAAAAAATACTATTTATTTCCTTTAAAAAGTTGATATAAATACAAAAATTTTATTTGATATATTACTATTTACAAAAATGTCCAATAATACACAAACAACACAAATTATAAAAAAATAGATAATATAAAAATATATTTAATATCAAATATCAACCATACAAGGAATGTATTACTTAACACATCAAATCCACTTACAAATTCTTTTGTGAAGTGGTTGAGCCTCCTAAATTCTTTTGCTGCACTAAATTCATCAACGACTGAAACTGTGTCTGCAGCTCCTGATATCGTCTATCCTGTTCTTCTTTCTGAGCTTGTCTCTATGCTTCCTTCTCCTCAAAACGTTTATTCATATTTTGCATTTCTTCTCTCAGCATCTGAACTTCATATGCACTGGAGTTTTGTGAAGAAGAAGCAGTAAATCGCTGAGAACCAAGTCCATAGTAGCTAGATGGTGTCGGACCCATTCCGACACCTCGAACCCGTCCATATCGTTCTTTTCCAGCTACTTCAGTGAATATTTGATTCTCGACATCTTGCATATTCGCTGATGACCCATCTGATGCTCCGACTTGATACTCAGCAATTTTATTTCGAGCTTTCTCCTATAAAACAATAAAATTAATAAAATCTTTTGTAAAATATATTTGTAAATGAAAACAAGTTTGAAGAAAATATACCATAATTTCATGAGTCTCGATGTTCAAGTAGGATCCATCCTTCTTAGTATGAGTTAACTGAAACAGTTCAACTCGTCCAATTTTTCCCCCCGCTCAATTTCCTACAAAACAATAATAATTAATACTAAATTGTACTAAAAGAATTGAGAACTAATATATTAATAGATTATGAATGTAAACTTATTTTTGATTAGCTTTTCTGGCAAAACTTTTTGAACCACTGGTGTGACTGTATTTCTGTTGTTGTCTACTGCTTACCCCTATCTTTTCTCGTTCCTGTACATTAGACAAAGCACGTTATTAATGTATACATATTCCATACAATTGTATTATATCAAGTACTATAAGTAAATGACCAAAATAAATTATAAATGATACCTTTCCTTTTTTTGAATACCAGAATCTAACCAGTCTCTCATACTGCCACATAATCACACCACGCGGTATGGTTCGTAGTAAGACATTAGGATCAGTATTTCGATCGAAATACTTTTTCTTCAACTCATGCTTAAAGTCTTTCCATTTTTTCCCCAATGATTTCATAACAAATGATGTGGGAATCTGCAAAGAAAATCGTGACTGAAACGGAGAAGTTGTACAAAGTTAGTTTCGATGATCAACAAAATTATTAAAATAATGCAATACTAATTTAACACGCTTATACCTCAATAAACTTTAACAGCTCGACCTTGTCAGTATTCGGCACGTCACGCCATGACTCATAATTAATGGGACACTTCATCCCATTTCGAGCAATCAGGCCAAGAAAGCTAGCCAATAATTGTGCTTCTGGACCAATTGGCTGCTGCTCATTATTTGCTGCGATAACAATACGCTCTTCAAGAGGTAGTGCCCATAACTCCTTTAATGTCGTACGACCACGAGTTTTGCGTTGTCCAACATTATCAACTACACAAAAGCAAATATATTAGCAATTTCCAAACTATTTTGCGTACTTTTAACACTTCTGTAACACGATACCTGTATTCAAGTTCGTATGAACTGCAGTTTCTGCAACTGTGGAGGCAGCCGACAACTCTGGTGGGTTAACATCTGCAGTAGACGCATTCGACACCTCTGAAGGCGTCACTCTAGTGTCACCCTCAACAGTCTGAATGATATTGATATCCCTTAATCTTTTCCTCGCCATTAGTATAAGAATGAAATACTATTATGTAAAGAACATTAATAATAATATTTACAGTATAAAAACATATTATATACACAGTATTTGTTTCAAAATAATCTTACTAAATTCAGTTTTTTCATCAAGCTTCATAAATGTCTTCATCAACATCTTCGCGAACCCACCGAACATCTGTATTGGTACTAGGGATATTTTCATCCAAGTTTTGATCCGTAAATGGCAAGCATTCAGTTCTTTGTTCAATATCATCTTGAAATTTATCACCCATATCAAACAAGTTTCTAGGTGTGTTACGGAGTACAACATACCAACCCGCATCATTCGGATCTTCGGAATAAAATACTTGTTTGACTTGAGATGAAAAAACATAAGGTTCGTCAATCAGTTGCTGTCCGATGTGAATTAATCGAGAGAAATTCACCATTGTAAATCCGAACTGATCTTTTTTAACACCTCTACTAGTATTCACATCAGCCCAATCACATCGAAATAACACGACCTTCCACTTGCCATAATAATCCAACTCAATAATATCATTTAGAATTCCATAATAATCAATATCCCCCTCCACAGGATTACTATCCCTAGCACTAGCATAGCTTGTTGTTGAAGAAGAAACAACAACTCCACAATTTTGTGTTCTCCTAAAGCGTTCACGGGATTTAGTATGAAATCTAAATCCATTAATGATGTAAGCACTGTATCTTTTCACTATTCTATTCGGTCCTTGTGAAAAACACTTAATTTCTTCGCTAACATCTCTTCCACTCCAAACCTATTACAAGAAACGCAAAGGCAAACACTTAACTTTATTTATATATTAAAGAATACATTGATCGTAATAAAATGATAAAAAATTGTGTTACTTACAACTTCTCCTAACCATTCGTGGAAATTTTCCATAAATAACTTATCAAGCTCGCGAAGTTGTGTTCTTCGAGAACGTAAACATCCTCTCAAGTAGCTTCTATACTTACTATCATAAAAAGTACGTTTTTTAGGTGAGAAAGCAAAAGAAAAATTAAACTGTTTGTTAAATTAAAAATTATACTGAAACTTACGTGCGTAATGATTCCAGTGAATCACTATGGAAAAGCACATATCGATGCGCTTGTGCCCAAGATTTATCATCTAGCTCAACCACTTCAACCTTGCCGATTGGTTGTCCAACACTTTCAAATAAGTATGTTTCGGCTAAGTTGTTATGTGTGAGCACATCATTTCTTCCCGGTCTATTAAATCTTGTTTCAACATCATCCAAAAATCTTGCACAAAATATCATACACTCCTCCGCTAAATATCCTTCAGCAATAGAACCTTCTGGATAGCGTTTGTTCCGACAATAAGATTTTAACTTTCCTAAAAACCTAAAACAGAATACATAACAATCTTAATGTGTAATTAAATGCTATGTTTAAGATAAAAGTATAATAAGCTAATTAGCAAAGTATACCTCTCTAATGGGTACATCCATCGAAAAAAAACTGGTCCACCGACTTTTGATTCATAAGGAAAATGGATAACCAAATGCACCATTATAGTGAAGAATGATGGAGGAAAAATCTTCTCTAAGTGGCACAAAGTTAGAGCTGCTCGATCTTGAAGTTTTTCAAGCTCTTCTACCTTGAGAACTTTGCCACAAATAGCTTTCATTATATTACTAAGTTCAATTATAGAAGAAGTCACTTGCTTTGACATAGAACAACGTAAAGCAACTGGAAGTAAGTCTTGCATCAAGATATGGTAATCATGTGACTTTAAAGAAGAAAGTTTTCGATCCTTCACATTCACACATCTTGATATATTTGAGGCATACGCATCCGGGACCTTCATATCTTTCAACACCTTACAGAAGACGTCCTTCTCTTTTTTAGACATCCTAAAGCAAGAAGGAGGCAACCGTGATTTTCCATTAGGAAGTAATTCCGGATGAAGATCACGACGAATTCCCATGTCAACTAGGTCAAGCCGACTCTTTAAGTTGTCTTTTGATTTTCTATCCACATTAAGAATTGTCCCGATGATATTTTCACAAACATTCTTCTCTATATGCATCACATCAAGGTTGTGACGCAATAAATTATGCTCCCAATAAGGTAACTAAAAAAAAATACTTTTTTTTTCACAAATCCGCCTCATTTGGATCATCTTCTTCATCTTCCTCCTCATCACTCTGAATTTCAACATCACATTCTAACATCTCCGTTGATCTTTTCCTTGACTGTGTGCTACTTGTTTGATTCATCTTTCCATAAGTGAAATTGATATCTTTCAACATCAACAAGATATCCGACCCAATCGTGGTCTCAGGTGCTTGTCTTAACTCTTCACTGCCATCAAAGACATGTTTTTGGAATCTAAATCTATGATTTTCATCTAACCACCGACGATGTCCCATATAACTGAATTTCTTTCTGTTATATAACCATTTTGAACATGTTTGTGCAGCACAGCAAGGACAAGCATAACGACCTTTGATGCTCCAACCAGATAGATTTGCATAAGCAGGAAAATCGTTTATAGTCCATAACAAAGCTGCACGCAAATTAAAGTTTTCCTTTTTTGATGCGTCATATGTTTCAACCCCTTCCCATAACTGCTTCAACTCTTGAATAAGAGGTTGCATATAAATGTCAATATCATTTCCTAGACCTTTCTCTCCAGGAATTATCATGGACAAGATAAAAGAGGATTGTTTCATGCAAATCCATGGAGGCAAATTATAAGGAATCAAGACAACCGGCCAAGTACTATAAGAAGTACTCATTATTTTGAACGGATTAAAACCGTCAGAACCAAGTCCAAGCCTCACATTTCGGGGATCATTAGCAAAAGATGGGAACTTATTGTCGAATGATTTCCAAGCCAAAGAATTTGCAGGATGTCTTAATAAGCCATCATCAATCCTTTCATCATGATGCCACCTCATAGAATCAGATGTTTTTGATGACATGAAAATTCATTGAAGTCTTGGTATTAACGGAAAGTACCGCAAAATCTTTGCAGGTTTCTTTTTTAAATGTGTGTCACCATCGTCCTCATTCATATTTTCTTCTGTATTTCCATTCAACCATCGAGATTTACCGCAGACATGACAAAATTGTTCATTTGTTCTATCACTCCAATACAACATACAGTCATTCGGACAACTATGAATTTTCTCATATCCAAGGCCTAGATCTTTTATCATCTTCTTCGAATCTTTACAAGACTGAGGGATTTTTGCAAAAGGAAACATTTCTTTCAAAAATTCTAATAACAGTGTCAAAGAATTTCCTGTCCACCCGCTTAAGCATTTTAAGTGAAAAAGACGGACACAGAAAGACAATCTTGTATGCTTAGATCCCTCGTAAAGTTCTTCATTCATATCATCAAGCAACTTATAAAACTTTGCCGCTTCTCCATTGGGTTCTTGATCACCCATACCTCTTCCCGTTTCAGCAAAGTCATTCATGCCAACATTGAACCCATCATTCCCTCCAGGAATTTCTGGTGAAGATGTGTACAAACTATGGTTACGCATGTTAAATGCATCCCGCAACATGCCTTCCATGTCATCTTGTCTAATAGACTGATGTTGATTGTTAGAATTACTTGGCCGAACTCTAGAAGATGACCTAGAAGTTGCGGACTCTCCATGAAAAACCCATTGTCTGTAACCCGGGAGAAATCCTTCACAAATCAAATGTTCGAAAACAACTCCACGCATATGCCAATCAATATTGGCACACCTCGAACAAGGACATAATATCTTATTATCTTCGCTTGCGTTCTGAAAAGCGAAATCGAGAAAACTATCTACTCCATCTTGGTACTCTTGACTTAGTCTCGACTTTTGCATCCAACTCTTATCCATTTCGTACGTTCTGCATAGTTAAGTCCCATAAGAAACTCATATTTTAGCATTACCATGAGCTTATGACAAAAGAGGCTAATAAGATAAACCACCTAATGCTAATTGTAATGTCATAAGATAAACCACCTATATTTTTTTTTTTAAATGTGAAAAATGTAATGATTTGGCATCATTTGGTGAGTGTATGCATGAAGAAAACGATTTGTCATTTTGGGTCCATGAATTTATTAATTTCTATTTGTCATTTTGGGTCCATGAATTTATTAATCTCTAATCAAAATAATATTGTACAACAAACTAATAAGGAAAACACACAACAGAAACCAATTTCATCATGTTTTATTTGTCACCTGTTGCAAGAATTACCATCTCTAGTCCATATTTGAAGATGAAATATCACACGAAAGTTTGTTAATTATTCAAAATATATTAAAAAAATGTTAATTTTTTTTTTGATTTTTATATTAATATTAATATTTTTATAATTAAATTTAATTAAAAAGTATATTTTATTATTTAAGCAGTAATCTAAATTGGGCCGGATTACTAAAGACTTGTCCCAAATCCGATCCAATTTGAATCGACGAATAAACAGTGAAGGAGCCCACAGTTTGATGGAGACAAGTTTGCCCCAAGAAATTGCAGACTGGACACAACATGTAACGAATTACTAACCATTTTGGTCAGTCACCACCAACTGCCTATGGATACCCTTTTTAATTTTTTAATGCTTGAAGAAAATAGACCAACTAATGACATTTCTTTCAAAAATTACAACATTTCTTGAGTACATTCAATGTCTAAAACAGACTAAAAGCAGTAGTCAAAATATATAGTACATGAATGACAAAACCATTGAAGGGGGAAAATATATATTACCAATAAGAACTGAAATTCGAGTATGAACCAAAGGATCTAAGTTGGTGTTCATACGTGGTCAATCTTGACCCACCAAAAGGGACTCAAGGACAATCCAAAAGCTCAAGGACAGATGCAGAATTCTAGAACATTCTTCAGAGGTTCTTATATTACAGGAAATCAAACTAGATTAATCACATCGATCAGCAAGTTATTAATATCCTGAACAGCAAAATTAACTCATGTCTTGTATGACACATATCTCTCTCTCATAAGTATTCATGTCTATCTTGCTAATTTAAGAGAAGAATGATCTTAGGGGATATATGACTTGTCATTATGATACTTTTATATGGAACAACGGGAATCAAAAAGAGAGATGGAGGTTGAACCTAAAATTTGGGATATTCAAAAAATATTTTGCTGTTTTGAAAAATCAACAATTTTTTGTTTCTCTTTTCTTGTAAATTGCCATTTACTATACAGGCAATTTTTACTACAAAAATCTATAAACTTGTGAAAGCATTAGATACATGTTGCCTTAAATGCTGGAATTTCTAAGATAAAAAAAAAGGGACAGAGTATGAAATTTGGTAATTGCACATGCTTATTTAATGATAAGTGACTAGTAATACAACTCCTACCATTTGAACATGACAACTACCTACTCGGTTATCCTCCTGTTAAATCAACTAAAGAAAAGCTATTCCTAAATCAGTCATAAGAAAATGAAGCCTAGAAATACAGAGAAATTGTTAGTCAAAGGTGTAATGACCACAAAAGCAAAAGGCATACCAAGTATTTCAATCATTCAGCTTAGAAGATCAAATTCTTAAGCACCAGGGTATAACGGCAGCCCTAAAAACAGTTCAGCAATTATGCAGCCAAAGGACCACATGTCAATAGCTGTCGTATATCTGGAAAAAGGATCAAGGTTCACTCTAAAACAAACTATCATGAGCATAGACATGGAAATCAGAATTAAGGTATCTAATCATCAAAGATAATAATGAATCACAACCACTGAACATTACTTTGAATGAGCATTTTTAATTATTACTTCCAAAGAGTTTGAAGATATGTGATTAATGCAAAGTTATGTGGGCCAAATAGAACAACAATATGACAGAAAACTGAATCTTCTATGGCATTATTTCAGAGAGATCATCTTCATATAGAAATAAAAACAACTTAGTGGTATTGCCAATTTAGATAGAGTTTCAAATGTTATATTAATTGTTATCATTCAGGCAGTAGACTCTCCTCTTTCCTATTCCTCCATTGTTGCTCAGTAATAAATGAAATAACTCAATGAGTAAAATAAGGATGAAAGCAGTCAAGCCAAAAACTAAGTTTTGAACGATATAGTCAAGGTAAAATATATAGTACGGAATAAGATTTGCTCACCTGTTATCAACCTTTCTTGCTGGTCTAATTTCTTGACGTTTATAATACCAATAAGAACTTGAAAGCTGAAAAATGCACAAAATTTATATTAAAACCATATGAAATTAAAGTGATAATCAAGAATTGAGGGGCAATAACAACAAAATTGCGTAATAATAAAAAAAAAAAGAGGAACGATTTTCCAAATTAGAAATTAGGGTTTTTACTTTTGAGAAAGAGAAACGATGGAGAAATGATTTGATTTGGGGCTGTCAGCTTAGGGAAGGGGACGATGGAGAGAGAGAGAGAGAGAGAGAGAGATATCTGATTTGAGGAATGGGATGAGGGATAATTTTAATTTGGACTTAGCGGCGTTTGATCGACAAACGCCGCTAAATCCATTATAAAAACTATGTCGTTTAGTTATAAATTTAAAATACTTATATATAGCGGCGTTTTTTACTCCAAACGCCGCTATATCGAAATATTTAGCGGCGTTTATGTTTAAAAACGCCGCTATATTAAATTAGATAGTGGCGTTTGTGGACACAAACGCCGCTACAACAAAAGCCTAAACGCAGCGTCTCGCCTCCAAATTTTGGCGCCCAAATTTTTGCGAAATTTTACGAAACTGATAAAATATGATTATAGTTTAGCGACGTTTATATAATGCAAACGCCGCATATAGTACAGATTTAGCGGCGTTTGAGTAAATAAAACGCCGCTAGTTTACAACTTCCCAGCGTTTCTATTAGAAACGCCGCCGGGTATTCAAAAACACGGTACTCCGCGACGTTTTTAAGTCAAACGCCGCTATATTAGCGCCACTGAAAACCAATTTTGTAGTAGTGTTGGTGGAGTTTAGGAAAATATAATCTCACCTAGAAATTTTTAAAAAAATCGACCGTTTGCAATTCCTTAGAATTTTATCATCGGATAGTCTCAATTTATTATTAATTTAGATTATATTTAATGAAGAAATTTAACTAATAAAATTAAACTACAATTAAATTAATGAAACTAAATTAGTGAAAATAAAATAAGTACAATGAACAAACAATTATGTGTAGAATCATGTGAGATAATAAATATAAATGAATAAACAATTAACAAAATAAATAAACAATAATTAGTAACAATTAATAATAATTACCAAATAAATTCATAACAACTAATAATAAATTTAAATATAAATATCAAAAAATAAAAATAAAAATAAAAATATAAGAAAAATTAAATTAATTAGGAAATTAAAAGAAGAAAATAAATAAATAAATAAACCAAATTAATTAAAAGAAAACCCAAAGAAATTAAAATGACACAAATAATAATAAAAAAACAGATTAATACATACGGGTCGGGTCGTAGCGCTGACCCTGGCGGCCCGACTCAGCTAACTATAAATTTCAACAACAAAAATTAAACTTCATTTTTTTTCTTTCTGTTTAAAAAAAATGTTTTTTTTTTCTCTCAAAGAACCAAACCAGCCAACCCCAGGCTTTAAGAACCCAATTTTTGACGGTCGGGGACTTCAACCAGTCGCCGGGAAACTCATGTTTTCTCATTTTTCGGCGATGGAAACTGGAAAATTTCCAGAATTTTCTTTTATTTAAAAAAAAAAACAAATCCGAAATCTTTCTTTCAAAACATTCAAGCTTTTCAAAATCCGAAAAGAAAAGTAAAGCCTCGATTTTGTCCGTCCCGGATCTGGAATCCTAGAAAAATTTTCAAAAGAGTTTATTTTATGCTGTTAAAAAAGGAAAAGTATTTTCAAAATATACCTTTCAAAAAACCGAATCTTTTTTTGCTACTGATGATTGTTGGGTTTCTTTTGCGTTTGTGATTGCTTTTGCTTTCTATCTATTGTGTTTTGTGTCTGTGTGTGCTGAGTGAGTGGGTTTTTATAGGGATTCTGGGTAGAAAATTTCGGATCTTTTCTTAATAGCAAGGAATCATACAAATCCAACTTTTCATTTCCTTTTATTCTGATTTTTTTTTTCGTGATTTTCTGAGATTTTCTTTCTAAAAAATTTTCATTTTTCATCAGATAAAAACACGTTTTTCACAAATCAATTCCTTTGATTCTTTCCTTGCATGTTTCGGATTTCCAAAATTTTTTGATTTGTTTTTGATTTTTTGATTTTTTTCGATATGGTTTTCCAAAATAATAATAATAATAATAATGATAATATGTATAATAATAATATATAATAATAGTAATAATAGTAAAAATAATAATAATACTAATAATATATAATAATATAATAATAAAAACAATAAAATAAAATAACATGAGCCGGTCAAATGACTCCAAGGCCCAAATAATTGCAGACTCCAAAAAAAAAAAAAAAAACTTCAATGGACTTAAAATCGAATTTATCATTTATTGGACATAGACCGGTCCAAAGTGGGCTCCAAGGTCTAATAACAATCCGATAACAATTGATTTTGCAAAAATCCGATTTAATTTCGGATTGAAAGACCCGGATAAAATCGGATGTCTACAATAATATTACACCGTATAAATATTTTTTTACATGTCATATCTGACTAAACAAGAAAGAGAAATTATTATCATTAAAATAGAATAAAAAATAATAATAAAGAAAAAAATAAAAAACTGTTTAAAAAAAAAAAAAAAAAAAAAAGCGATGCGAGGTGATAGCAAAGACAATGACGAGGAAGAACAAAAAAAAGGGAATACCCTGTCTCATAGAACTCCAAAATTGCTCTCTCAAACAACAAGATATACAGGAGCAGCAGCAGCAGTAATCACTTTTACAAATAAACCCTAATTCTTCTATCAATAACCGCAATCTCATAAGCTATTGCTCGGCTTCAATTCTTCTCATAATCATCAGCATTATCCGATTCCTTTGACGCCCAACTCGGCCTCCTATGAATCCGATTCTAATGTGGATGGTTACGAAGGCGTCACTCAAGCGTTGCAAACTTACCACCCTCAAGCCTGGATCTGATCAAACGATGATTAATTATCCATTAATAAGCAAGTCCTAGTAGAATAGGGAGGCATGCTATGCCTTTTGAGATTATTGTAGTGATGTTCTTTATGTTCTTCTTTGTCATTATCTCTTTTGCTATCTCACCTCCCATCGCTCTTTTTTTTCTTTCTAAACAGCCTTTGATTTTTCTTTTCTTTATTATTATTTTTTTATTCTGTTTTAATGGCACTATTTTTTTTTTCTTGTTTAAGCAGATATGACATGTAAAACATATCTTATGTGGTGTAATATTATTGGAAGAAACCATGACTGATGTGGTAAGAAAAATCTACCTAATAATTTCTTGAGTTCATAACATTTTTATTCTTTCTTTGTCCAAAAATGCTAATAATAAGATGTGTATGATTTAAGGTAGTCAATAATTACAAAATAGATTTTGATCGGAAATTGAGTTAAACGGAAATAAGTTATAGATTAAAAAAGTTGAAAAATAAATTTTTTTTTTTATACATAAATGTAATTTAAGAATTGAATATTTATCCTTTGGAAAAAGACCACATAAAATTATTCTATGTATTAATGATAACCATTCAAGTTTATTACCTTTAATATGATTTTAATTGATAGGTATTTAAGATAAATAATAATAATAAGTAAATGTAATCAGTTTAATCTTTTTGAATTATTTTTATATTAAAAATGTATTAAATAAAATAAATTTATCAGAAGATACATGATAATTTTTTAAGATCGTTCACATAATAATATAAGCTATCTAGACAATTACCTTTATTGTACTAAAATTTTTTACTTTTATATATTTATATAAGATCACCAGCTATAACCAATGGAGTAAACTAGCGAATTTCAAAGATTATTGTCAGTTGAAGTAAGAACTCCCAAGAAAATGCTTTTGCACTGTATAGTTTCAAGTAAAATGGCCCCAAAGACCAATACTTTTTAGTTCAATAAAGACAAACAAGGAAGACTGAGATAAGATAGATACAATGAAACAAGGAAATACTTACATTTGATAAAACATAGTTTATACTCTAACTGCTCTCCAAGTCCCAATCAAACTCCATCGGATATAATTAAGAAACAACGAAACATGACATACAGTTGCACAGAAGGGAAACACACATTTTTGTCTGTTGTTGAAACTGCAGACAAATTGAGAAAGAAAAGAGGAAGAAGGGGTACTGGGTCTTTACTGCTGCAGAAAATTTCTAAGAATCTCTGCATCAAAACTAGTTATATCCATGGAACCTAGACGTTGAGATAGTCTTTCGCTCAAATCATCTACCTCGTTTTGTAATCTTCTGATATAACTGCATGTTTCGTTCAAAACTTTTGTTGCTGATACCTACAAAAATAAAATCATAGAAATAAGGGTTAGCATTGAAAATCTTCCTAAGCATAATATAGACATAAAAAAATCCACTCATATAGTAATATCCCCAAAGCAGAAATTTATTCTCTTGATGCAAAGGGGTTTCATGATTTATCCTCATTGTTGGAAAGGCTTTCTGAAGCTACTCTTATAGTCAAGCTATCGTTATATATATACAGCCAAGGAGATTTTATCAGAATAATACAGTGAATATCAGGGTTAGCCTGCCTAGCTAAGATTTTCAGCTACTTTCAGCCTTGTCAATGAAATGGCAAAAGTAATATAAACAAGTAAACAGCATTGTGGAATAGGTTATATAGGGAGTAAGAGAGAAGAGCAAATTTGATACATTGGCACCAAGCTTTGACAAAGTGAAATAAGAAAGAATATAAAGAAGAGAGAGAGAGAGAGAGAGAAATCTAAGCTCTACCTTGCCATTGCGGCCTTGATTATTCAGCTGTGGAAGCAATGTTTGTAGTTTTAAGATGAGAGCCTTGAGCTCATCATCTGTGATTTTGTTAGAAGCTCTTGATCCTTGGCTAGACATGAAGAAACCTTGCTTTTTGCTCTCTTTTAACACTCTATTGTCCCTAATATACAGTGGGGAGTTTGAAATTAGAGGGCACAAGCAGCTTATAAAGAGACTTTTGAGGATGGAGATTGCACAACAAGATAGTTGATAAAAACATATACAACAAAAACTTTGTTGATTTACATATACTCAAACAGGACACCATTTGGCATATACAGTGTAGGCCCTGGTTAATTCAGTTTGCGAAAAATGCCTTTGATTTTTGTTAACGCAAAACTTAGCATATCTTAAACTGACACCTGTCTAAATTCAATTGGGTTGTATTTTGGATTATATATATAAATATATATATATATATTATTTATGTTGTTCGAATTTGGATGAATGTTAGATATATACGAATATATATCCGACACAAGTATATTCAAATTTTAAAAAACAAAAATTGATAGATTTGGAGAATCATACCTCGTACTCATATCCGAATATATATCGATACAAGTTTCTGTTGCTTGGATATAACTAATCAGGTTTTAAAGAATTTTAAATTTATATAAAGTACAGATGTTTACATCTTACCAAATTGATACCTTTGTCTCTTGTATGTTTAATGGAGGCAGAGGCACAGCCCTTTTCTGTTTGTCTCTTGCATTTGCCTTCTCTATTTTAGAACTTGTGTTTTGGTTCTCACTTCTCACATCGTTAATTTTTCCTTTTTTCAGAAAAAGGTAAAATCCCATATTTGCAAGTTGGCCCATCAAAATCTACTCTAGATTGATAGGATCTAAAGAACTGTTTAGTGACTGAATGAAATGTTTTCCTTTGCTTAGACTGACAAAGAAAAAATGATACATTAATATTGAGATCTTGTAATTTTGTACATAATATAAAAATAAAATATGAATATGATATATTTAATAAATATAAAAATAATATAATAAATACAATCTTAAATACGATTAACACTATTAATACAATACGTTTAATACACGTAATATATTTATATTTAAAATTTTAATATATTTAAAATTTTTATTATTTTATATTTATACAATTGATATTAAAAAGACACAAAATACAATACATATATAAAATTACCAAATCTATTGGGCTCTCAACTAAATTTGTTCATGAACTGGATCGGATTGCAGCCCATTTTTTTTTCCCTTACTCAAGCCCTAATCTAGGCGGTCTCCGGCCGCTCGCTGGCCCGGATCACTATTCAAAAATATAATAAAAAAATAAAAAATTATTTTTTTATAGATGAACAGTGATTCAGACCGGACCGATGAAAATTATAAAAATTCTTGCTCAAGTCTGACCTAATACGAATCAAACCTATCACACCGAGTGAATTATCCTAAGCATGAGCAGATCTACTCTCGACTCAAAATGTAATTTACAATGTAGGAGAGTTGCTATAAGATAGGGAGAATCTAAAAAACATACCTTTAATTGTGAATTATTGTTTAATGCTATAATGACATGATAATTTAAAAAAAAAAAAAAAACAAATGGAGAAAGAAGAAATTGTTAAAAAAAAAGTTGTAAATATTAAATTATCCTTAAAGAAATAACTTGGTCTTTGATTTCTTTTTCAGTTTTTCATCTCTCTCATTTGTTCCTCTCTCAGATTTTCCTCTCTCGGATGCTGAGGATCTTCTATCAGATGGTGGTTTTGCTGACTGTGTTGAATTGCAGCTAGAGGTAATTTATAGGTCTATTAATAAATTCGTAAGGCTTTTTTGTCGGTGTTGTAAATTATCAAAGCATGTTTACTTTTGATTCATAGCATGATTTCATGGTTTTATCATAATTAAGTTGAGTCATACCCTGCCACATTTATCTTGTTTTTGCAATATTCTGGACTCCCCATGTTGGGCGTCCACAGGAATCTTAAATTGTTCTATTTTTTTTTTTTTCTTTTTCGGTGCAATGTAGCTGAAGAGGTTAAAGTTGCGAAAAAACAATTAGAGTTCTGAATCTTACGATTTTGATGAAGTATTATTTTTTTCTGTTAAAAATTTTGATACCAAGGTTATTTTTTTCTAAAAAAAATCAGTAGTTGACAATAAAAATCATCATTATTGAGAGGTGATATTTTATAAAATCCTGAAGACATCTTATGCTGAAATCTGAATGAGAATCTTTGGGCAGAATTTAGCTTCAAAGGACCAGTCAAGGACAGAATTTGCAACTTTATGCATTTTAGTCGTTTTATATGTTGGTTGTTAGCTTGGAAATTTTGAGAGGTTGAGTGTGTTTCATATAGTCTTCAAAAATAAGATAAAGGTCTTACTTTATAGAAGAAGGTCCTTGATATTCATATTACAATAGTAAAAAATAACAAAAGGATCAAAATTTATAACAGAAAAAACAACTGATCGAACAAAAGGATCTTTTCTTCGCCAAAAAATCAATGTTTCAAAATTTCCAACGTAGCCCAAAAAAATGAAAATAAAAATCACAAACAAGAAAGAGTAAAAACAATTTTTTTTTTTTTTTTTTAAAGGTGGGGTGGGATTTAGAGAAGTGAAGAAACAAAAGTAAAAGGGAAAGGGTGGTGTGGGTTGGGGAGAGAGAGAGAGAGAGAGGACGGCAGAGTAGAAATTAAGAAAATTTGATCTTTACAATTTTAAGAATATATTGATCTTTATAATGTTCCACTTAATAATTTTTAATTTCTTTATTATCTTTTATAAATTATTCTTATTTATTAGATTTTTGAGTGATTATATTTTTTATATGACATGTTTTTTAAATTCTCCCTATAAGATACCCCTACGGCCTATACCAAGCTGGTTGTGAAAAGGATCCTGCCATTTTCTCTCAATTTGATGTACGTTGAATCCCACGTCAACCCCCTTTTTTTTTTTTTATTGCTTTCACCACAAGATTCATGCAGTACTATATTAACAACTTACACAGTCTACAAGTAAGCCGCAGGCCCCCAATCTATAAAAACAGTGCCTCTTCCACCATTTTTCTAGGCAGTTAGCTGTGCATTTAACCCATATGTCAGTGATCACTTAGCTTCCTAGCTATAGCTCCACCCCACGCCTCCCTAGCTAATTCAAATCCGATCTGTTGCAAATTTGTCTAATTGCAAGCGAGAGCAACACTTGATGTGACGATGCATTGAGGAAGAAGATCAAATTAGGATGGCAGGCACGTGACTGCCGCAGCTGATGGATGTGATTTCAGACCTATAAGGTTTTGATGTCTTTTTCTGTGAGGAAGTTTACGGAGTTTGCGGAGTTTTGAGCTAGATCTGTGAGCATAAAAGAAAGCCAGAAAGATATCAGAGTTTAGATTTTAGAACGCATTTTGATTTTAAATCAGTAAAGATTTTGAAAAATTATTTAGATAGATAGAAAAAAAAAATGAACAGAGGAAATATTGTAAATTGTATTGTCAGAATCTTGTGAGAACTTGCTTAAAATTAGTGTTTATTTCTTTTTTTTTTTATACTTGATTTTTAAGAAAAATGTTAATTAATGTTTAATGACTTAATGTATTACTTTTTTTTTTTTTTAATTCAATAAAACTAATATATTAAATGCAAAATACTTTTTTAAAATAAAAATAAAAAAAAAATTAATCAATATCTAAAGATACCAATTAAACGGATTTTTTTATAAATACATAAGATAATTCGGAAAAAAAAAAAAAAAAAAAAGGGGTTGGAGGACAATAATTTTGGTGTTTGGAAGTGTTTTTGTTTTCATATACCCACCTCATAATTTAGCTCTAAATTTCAAGATTGCTGTCCGTACTGTTTCACTTAAATGATACTACAATTGTCTGCATGAGCGGGCATAGTGGAAATAGGAAGCATCAAAGCAAAGGCTTGTGCTTGAGGCTTCTTTTCTTTTCTTCTCTTCTCTTTTCCGCCTTTTAGTGACAGAAATTCAACGAAAGGCACTGTCATTGTCTTTGGGCCCCTGCCTGCCTGTCCTTTGTCCTGGCTTCTTCTCTCATAATAAAGTTTCAGCAAAGATTGCGACAGTTGGTTAACTATTTTAACGGTTTAACTGTAAAAAATTCTGCTGTTAAAATTAGAAAGAAAACCCAACAAAACTTTGTAAATTACAATTACTACTCAGATGAATACATGAATAACCCTCCAAGTCAGAGATGAATATAATTTTTCTGCTTACCCTAAACTATTTTATTGTGATTTTTTTATAAAAAAATTTCTGTAAGTAGTTCTTAATTTTAAAAATTGTAAGTTTTTTTTAGTTGAAATCCTCAAAATTTAAGTATGGGTATGTTTAATATAAGAAAATGAATTAATTAGACATGATTTAAACGAGAGATGAGTCTTAACTGTGAATGTTCAAAGTCTCCGAGTACTGCATGCACCATGCCTACAAGATAGTTGATAAAAACAAAGTAACTTCGGGTCTTGAATTTTAAAAATAAGGTTCGATCCGTTTTTAAATGAGTCTATTTTGTTATTCAAATCTATTTTTCGAACATAATATTTTTATTAAACCCATCCAAAGATGTGACGAATCTTCAAATTTAAGTGAATAGTTTAACATGTGAACAGATTTAGTCCACACCAACTTTTACTAACGCATTAACCACACCCATCAACTAAAAAGTTTAAAAAAGAAAAAGAAAAAATAATTACCCAGTTACATATGCAAGTTTTCCTCTAAAAAAAACTTGCGGCTACAATTTGTCCTTCATTCTAAGGGAGAGTAACGACCATTACCTATGTTCCTAATTATAACTCCGATCTTTTCTTTTTAAGCCTGTTAGAACTTAGACCGTCAGATCCACCAACTAAATCCACCAGGTTTTGGACCCAATTCATTAGGCTCAGCAATCCATACCAGCATCCAGGATGAAACGTGGGTGCCTCCCAGTTCTTCAGAAGTCACGTCGTCTAGCACCTTCAAAATCACGTGAAATTTTAATTGCTATAACCATTATAACAAGGTCACTCATATCGCTGATCAGAAAATCCCAGACAAAAATAGACACGTGGCATTAAACAGGTCGCCCAAATAGGTTGCAAATATAAATAATCCTCATAAGGGCTAATCAAGGAGACAATCTTTACACTCTTACTATTACTATTTTGTCTTCCATCTCTCTCTCTTTCAAACACTGACTTAAATATCGGAACAAACTCTGAAAACCAAACTCCGATGCCCTCTAACTTTTCTCCTTTCCTACAAAATCACCACCAAAACAACCAAAGAACATCAATATTTCTGTTTTCGGAGTGTAATTGTCCTACTTGTGATTTCTCCCCTCAATGCATGGAACGAAGAGAAGATGCTGCTTTAAAGCACTACACGTGCACTCCTTTGTCAACTCTCTTGCTTTCTAAACTTCTCTTTATTTTAACTCCTTCAGCTGCCATATATAGGTCTTTTTATTTCAATATAGCCAAAAAAAAATTATTTACCAAAATATCGTTTTTTTCAAATTAATTCTCAAAATCCGCTTTTTTGTTAATCAGTTGGGAAATCGTCATGGCCCATGACGATTTCCCAACTGAAAATTTTCAATTTTTTTTCCCCATTGGGAAATCGCCACCGTGGGTGGCGATTTCCCAAAGGTAAGTTTTACTTTTTTTTTTAATTCTTTTAATAGATAATAAAATTTAAATAAAAATTATATAATTTTAAATTTTAAAAAATAAAGATTTAATAATTTTAATATATAATTTTTATCCATGGTGGTAGAAGTGTTCATGGGCCGGGCCGGGCTCATGTATGGTATCAACATCACATTTGCTTGCCCGAGCCACGGTGGCAATTTTTCAACATTTATTTATTTATTTATTTTAATTTTATAAAATTATAAAAATTATATAATTTTTAATTTAAAAAAATAAAAATAAAAATATAACAATTTACCAAAAATTAAAAAATTATATTCGTAATTAGACCTGTTCATGGGCCGGGCCGCGACCCGAAATTTTTTCCCTTGCCCAAGCCCATTCCGAGTCATGCCGACCTGAAAGCTCATTTCACTATTAAAAATATATTTTTATATATTTTATAATTTTTTGAATTTTTTTATTTAATTTTTTTTAAATTAAAAATTATATAATTTTTATTTAAAATTTATTATTTAATAAAATTACAAAAACACTTGTCCAAGCCTGGACTAATACGACACTCTGGTTGGCCTTTCTCCCGGAGGTCCATTTATTACGAATACAAGTTGAAAGAATTCGATTGACATTACGGATAGACCTGCTCATGGGCTGGGCAGCCCGTCCGGCCAGGCCCGGATCACTATTTATATATTAAAATAATTAAATTCAGGCCCGCGAGCCGGGCCTTGGCAAGGAAATTGAAAAATTTCGGGTCGCGGCCCGGCCCATGAGCAGGCCTAATTACGAATATAATTTTTTAATTTTTGGTAAATTGTTATATTTTTATTTTTATTTTTTAAAATTAAAAATTATATAATTTTTATAATTTTATAAAATTAAAAAATAAATAAATGTTGAAAAATTGCCACCGTGGCTCGGGCAAGCAAATGTGGTGTTGATACCATACATGAGCCCGACCCGGCCCATGAATACTTCTACCACCATGGATAAAAATTATATATTAAAATTATTAAATCTTTATTTTTTAAAATTTAAAATTATATAATTTTTATTTAAATTTTATTATTTATTAAAAGAATTTAAAAAAAAAGAAGGTAAAACTTACCTTTGGGAAATCGCCACCGTGTAGTTGGGAAATCGCCATGGGCCATGGCGATTTCCCAGCTGGTATTTTAAAAAAAAAATTAAAAATTTCAGTTGGAAAATCGCCATGGGCCATGACGATTTCCCAACTGATTTAAAAAAAAACGGATTTTGGGAATTAATCTGAAAAGAACGATATTTTGGTAAAAAAAAAAATTTTAGCTATATTTAGATAAAAAAAACCCCATATATAACTACATTGCTAGATATAATTACATATAGAATTACACTTGAAATATAATAATAAATAGAAAAATCATCTCATTAATAGTAAAATTTTTTTTTAAATTTTATAAATAGTATCTTTTAAAATATATTTAAAAAGTATATAAAAAATAATCATACGACAGTCTCTTAACCAATTTATAAAATAAAAAAAGTTATTATCAGTATATTAAAAACAAATTCTAAAAAATATACCTTCGTATGGTAGTGGATCCCAATTCAATGAATTCGATTAAGTCTCTGCCAAATCATGATTAATTTAATTCGATTTTCTATGGGAATATAAAGTTTGTTTTACTATTTTAAAAAAGGAAACATGTCAAGTTGTTCATGGCTTCCAATTGCAAATTGAATGTAATTATAATTGTATCATTCACGTCGAATTAATGGTGATCCATCCCAAATTGTTGCTATAAAAAAACCCTTCAGTACCATAGAGAGCTACTCAAAAGTGCATGTATTCAAACCTTAAATTCTGAACAAGTATACAACTTTTCTTACCTTATCTAATGATTTAATTAATTAGGTTTTCAAGGATGTACAAAGTTTGTTGTACTATTTTCGGAAAGGAAACATGTTATGAGTAGACATGTTTATGAATCGAATTATTTGTTTAGATTCAGTTCGAATAAGATCGAAATTAGAATACGTTTTTAGTAATTCAAGTCGATCAGTCCGAATTAATTTAGTTATAAAAATATATAAATACTAATATAAAAAGCATTTTTTAATATATATATTTGGTCTAAACTAAGGGTGTCCCCGATCTTCATTTTATGGTTGATAGAAGACTAATCCCTGTCGGGCCAGAAGTGTGATAGTAAAGTCCTCCCAACATTGGAGACTCTCAGGATTTGAACCTTTATTCTCATCTAGGGGGTTGGAGCCATTTTACCATTCTAACCAATCAAATGTTGATTTTTTTAATATTTTAAATAGTAAAACGGATTTTTAAACTTGATCGAGCCGGACCTAGACAAATTTTTTTTATTCAGGCTTGGAATTGGGCCCGATCCTTGGACAAATACAGTTATGAGTCAAGTTATTCATGACATGAATTGCAATTTGCAATTTGAAGGCAAATAGGCAAAGTATATTTCTCCTGGGACGATGGTTGATGGTTCATCCCAAATTGTTTCTAAATTATAAGAAATTAAAAGCAGATCAAAACCCTCCCTTCCATACCCATACAGAGCTACTCGCTCACTATTCTCGCTCACTATTCAATTAAATGCTAAATAAGCTGGATACAATATTGTTATGAAAATTCCACCCCAAATTTAGTTTGATTTGGTAAACAAGTATATATATATATATATATATATATATATATATATATATATATATATATATATATATTGTTGGAAATCTTATATGCACTTAGAATTATTTCACTACTTCTTAAACATATATAAATATAATGTGAACAGATTAGAAAATAAATTTCAGCAGAAAAGTATATATTAAAAATATATATACATTGGCATAACAGAATATATAAATATTCAAATACGAATATAAGAACATTATATTAAATGACTTATACTCACAGTTTCGGTAGAACCAAAAATTAAAAATCGAGTCAAGGTAGAACCTCTGACCTTAAGACGATTATTACCTGTCTTTCAGGTGCTTACAGTATATTGCAACTCGTCTCCCAGGTCTCCTCGACAACGTTGCAATCGAGAGCACACTCGAAGCAACACAATGAACCAATAAAAATGCAAGTCTCTCTTACATGACAGAACAGAGAAATCCAAAGGAAGAACATAAATTTTTGTCTAGTGAATTAGTATTTTAAACAGACACAAAAGTCGTTATTTATAGAAAATTAGAGGATTGTTTGGAACAGTCAAACCAGTTGGACAGCATCTGTTCGATCAGAACAGACATACCAGTTGAAAAAGAACCGGTTCGGTTAGACACTTGATAAGCTCATAAAATATACATTTTATGCCTTTCTACCTTTAGTTTTTGTTATGTTTTCGATCTTTATCTTGTTGACTTATATTATGTTTTTGAATTTCAGGTACAATAAGGAGAATGAAAGAGCTTATAAAATCATAATCACAAGATGGAAGAAGACTTGGTAGTCAAAAAGATCAAATTCTTAGTGCTACATGATTAGGTAGATCTGACCACCGGAGCTTGTTGCAAGCAAATCATTATGTTAAAGTCATTATTTGAAGAAACTTTCTCTTAACTTTTGAAGCTGACTTGAATACCTTTACAACGATAGTTTACATTTCTAAATCGGACAATGGATAGTCATCCAAATCAGCCGACAAAGTGCGAGACAATGCAGCAGTCGCAAAACCGATGTCAGCGAGCAAAATGACCAAGTCAATGTAGTTGGCGTCGCGACGCCGGAAGGTGGCGTCGCGGCGCCGACCTTACTGCCTCTAAAATCGAGAAAAATCGAGAAAAAGTCCAAACTTGTCTTATTTTGCCTCCTAGCTTCCTTGATCAGCAAGAAAGAGTGTCCAAGGTCAAAAAGCTCTATAAATACCATCTTTTGAGCCACAAACTATTATAATCTTTTGGAGGAGACTCAAAGATCATCATTCTTCTTCTTCTTCTTCTTCTTCTTCTTCTTCTTCTCTATTCTTTTATTTTATTTTCTTTTTAGTTTTATGTATATATTATTTATGCTTATGTTAGGCTAAACTTCTTTTTGTTTAAGGGTGATTTCAAAGCCCTAGACATGTCTTGTAATTGATTTTGAGATTTTATCTATTATTGGTTTTCTATCAAAGTTGCTTGTGGTCTTCTATAAGAATTGTTCATGATATTGTCTTGATTTGTTTAGGTGGCCAACTAGATAGATCTTGATAATTATCTAATGCTAGTTTAGGAATCTTGATCCGTGTAATAGTCTTGATTTCTATTCAATAGTGGCAATTTGTAATTTATGATTATGTTGGGTTTTCAGGAATTATGAAGTGGAACATAACATAAGTTGAATGAATCCATGTTTATGTGTTTGTTGCTTAGATCAACCTATCTTTCTTATCATAAAGCTGCTATCACTTTGAACCTAATGATGTTTATCTTATGTTATTTGATAGTTAGATATTAAGTAGTGGCGTTCGTCCTGCTTAACGACGAACTAAGGAAGAATTGGGGTAACACAGGATATTGTTATCTACGGTTGTTAACTTTGATAGCTAATTGATGTTGATAGATCTGAATTTGATTCTTAATGATGTCTAGTGGTGGAGAATGAAACCTTAACCATATTTCTCTTATATATTTGATTTCATCTTATTTATTTTGCTTTTTACTTATCTTGTTTTCTTTACTTTTAATTATTTCAAAACCCCCTTTTATTTTATTATTCTTGAATTTAAGTTTTAAACTAGTAACTTATAAACTAAAAACCAATCTCTGTGGATTTGACCCTTGCATGCTACTTTACTATAATTGATCATATTAATTGCAAGGTTTAATAAAGATATACTCTTTTAAATGCATCAAATTTTTAGCGCCATTGCCGGGGATTGTTTTCTTTAGTTTATTCGTTACTTGGTTTATTCTTATTTTCAATTGTAATAATTTTTATTTTTCTTGTTAATACAAGTTTTTCTTTTCAGATTTCAAGCAAGAAGAGATGGTAGGTGCTACAGCAAGACTTCAGAACCTTCAGAATCGACTAGACAATCTCATCTCCATAGTTCAACAAGTGACCATAAGTGATATTCAACAATCAAGGCAGTGTGGAGTGTGCTTCATGATGGATCATCCAACCAATTGGTGCCCATACTACCGAAAAGATATTTTGAACCAGTCTATGATGTAGAAGGATACCAGAGCCAACAAAGGTTCCACCAACAACAGTGTGATCCTTTCCCAAACACTAACAATAAGGGATGGTGGGATTATTCTAATTATGGCTACTCAGGAAATTATCAAGAAATAGATCTTTATGCCAACTACAATTATCCATCGAGCTTCAATCAATTATGGTCTCAACAACTAGATCTTTTGCAGCCCCCACCTCAAAGTTTAGGTACTTCTTTAGAAGACCTTGTCAATACTTTTGCAGCTAATAATTTGCAATTTCAACAGAAAATAGAGGCAAACATTCAGGAAATAAGGACAAGTCTTCAGGTAAGTATCTAGAATTTGGAAACACAAATGAGCCAATTGACTAGTGGTGTGGCGCGATGGGTAGAAGAAGGATCTGAGGAACTACATGAACAACTCCCTTCCCAAACTATGATTGATGCCGAGGAGAATGCTAGTCCCAAACAACTTGAGGATGAATCAGAAAGTCCAAGGGATCCCGAGGATGAGAAAGAACTTGAGATGGATTTACTTTTGGAAGATAATGAAGCTTCAATTCTAAAGGAGAGTACTTCGGCACCTGAGGTAACTTTTAAGGTTCCAATTTTTACTAATGTTTCTTCTCCACCTTTTCCTAGTAGATTCGCAAAGTTCGAGGAGGAGGAAAATGAACAAGACATGCTGGAAACCTTAAACAGTTTGTTTGTGGATGCCATTCAACAAATACCAAAATATGCATATTCCTCGATGAGTTATGCACCAAGGATGATGGAATAATACTTGTAATGGAGAATGCATCCACTATTGTGCAAAGAAAGCTTCCTATCAAACGCACAAATTTGGGAAGTTTCATGTATGAGCTTGACAAGCCTAAAAAGCCAAGAAGGGGTGTTGGTTAGTTTCAAAACACTAACTCCAGTGCTAATTGGGAGGCAGCCCAATTAATGAAGAAATTGTCAACATGCCATAATAGATTTGTTTTCTTTTTCCTTCTTGCTTCATTTTAATTTTTTTTTTTAGATTTATTTAAAGTTTCATTAGTTTGCTTTGTTTTGAGTTTTTAATAATTTTGTTTATTTTTTTGTGTTTTAATAAGTCAGGCTAAGGACAATAAACCAAGCGCTTATTGGAAGGCAACCCAGTTGGACGAAAAGCAAACATTATAATCAGATTTGCTACTTCTTACTCTCCAACCCTCTATCTATTATATTTTCTTTAGTTATATTTCTTCTATTTAGTAGTTCTTTTCTCTTACATATAATTCTTGCATATGGGGTGATAGCATTACATTGAGGACAATGTAAGAATTAAGTGTGGGGGAAGAATTTAGGATTTCTTAGTTTAGGTTGTCATCTTTTTTTTTTTTTTTTTTGAGTCTTTTTAGTTTGTTTTTAGTGTGTTTTAGTTCCTTTCAATACTATGATGAGATATGAATTGCATAAGTCTAAAACTAGTTTATTAGTGAGAAGAATTTTAATGAGAATTGAGCTTGAAATATCATTTTTAGGAGCCAATGTTAATATGATATGTTGATTGAGAAAGAAGTATGTTTAGACTTAATATTGACTTGTATAATCATCCTTGTGAGTTTTGAGCCTATATGATTGATGCATTATACATATCAATCCAATTTCTTTCTTGAGTGCTCTTATAATAACATGTTTCTCTAGGACTTGCTTTAAACCTTTTTTAGACTATATTGATATATGTGACAACATGAATATGATAGAGGCATTAGGATTATGACCAGGGCCAAACAGCCATCCCTATTGATGTTCCAAGAGAACATTCCCCTGGTGAACCAATTTGAGCCTACATTGAATAAGCTATTTCTTTGGTAACCACATATTTTCCCTAGCCTAAATACACTTATATCTTTACCCTTATTCTAATGATGGATTGAATGTTTTGAGACATATTGCAAAAACAATGGATACTTTTTGAAAATTTGGGTTAGAACAAAAGATAAGTGTGGGAGAGGAGAAAGGTAAAAGTCAAGAGAAAAAGAAAAGGGAACATTGTAAAAATACATTCCATGAAGAAAAAAAATGGAAAGAAAAAAAAAAAAGAAAGGAAAAAAAAAATCATCTCTTGAACTTTTGGTTAAAGAAAAGAATGTTACAAGGTTGATTAGAATGAAGCAAAAGCTCAACTTGAAAATTTAGCCTATGTTATTATATGCTTTATAAGAGTTTTGAGAGGTTTTATTTGTATGATCTTATTATGTCTTTAAACTCTATGAAATCTTTGGAACTTTTGTGATATCTTTAGCCTTTTATTCTTTAACCCCATTACAACCCCTTGGCCCCATTACAACCTTAAATAAAGACCTCTTGATTTAAGAAGTTGCATGATCTAAATAATGGAGAATAGATGGACAAACAAGCATATGATAGAACTGTTTTCATGAGATTGATTGAGTGTAAACACTTTACCACTACTTTAAAGAGTGAAAATCGTGAGAGTATCCCATGTGAGAAATTGAGATTAAGTTTGAATATGCACTATTTTGATTGAAATATGTTATGTTAATATTGGCTTAACTCAAACTATTTACATTCAACCATGATTTTTTTATGAATTTCCTTAAGCTATTGATTAGTTTATAAGAATTGTTCAAAGATTGTCTCTAATTTATATTGAAAGGATTAGGAGTAACTGTTTTTAGTATATGTTAGTTTATTTTTTTAATACTAGTTTTTTAGTATTTGTGGGTATCATCCTAGTAAACCCTCACGAGACTAAACTCGTCCATTAGGGACACCTAGGGGTTTAAAGGCTTGTGCCACATGCTAAGTGCCACCAGTGATTTCCTATGAAGGTGGATTAGATTATATTTTCTTATTTTATTTTTTTTTGCTCGAGGACTAGCAAAAAGCTAAGTGTGGGGGTATTTGATAAGCTCATAAAATATACATTTTATGCCTTTCTATCTTTAGTTTTTGTTATATTTTCGATCTTTATCTTGTTTACTTATATTATGTTTTTGAATTTTTTGTACAATAAAGAGAATGAAGTCAAAAGATGTCAATAATGATGGTAAAGAGCTTATAAAATCATAATCACAAGATGGAAGAAGACTTGGGAGTCAAAAAGATCAAATTCTTAGTGCTAGATGATCAGGTAGATCTGACCTCTGGATATTGTTGCAGGGAAATCATTATGTTAAATTCATTATTTGAAGAAACTTCCTTCTTAACTTTTGAATCTGACTTGAATACCTTTCCAACGATAGTTTACACGCCTAAATCAGACAATGGATGGTTATCCAAATCAGAAGACAAAGTACGAGAGAATGCAACAGTCGAGAAACCGATGTCAGGAAGCAAAATGACCAAGTCAGTGTACTTGGCGCCGCGACGCCAACCTTACTGCCTCCAAAATCGGAGAAAAGTCCAAACTTGCCTTATTTTGACTCCTAGCTTCCTTGATCAGCAAGAAAGAGTGTCCAAGGTCAAAAAACTCTATAAATACCATCTTTTGAGCCACAAACTATTATAATCTTTTGGAGGAGACTCAAAAATGATCATTCTTCTTCTTCTCTATTCTTTTATTTTCCTTTTAGTTTTATGTATATATTATTTATGCTTATGTTAGGCTAAACTTCTTTTTGGTTAAGGGTAATTTCAAAGCCCTAGACATGTTTTGTAATTGATTTTGAGATTTTATTTATTATTGGTTTTCTATCAAAGTTGCTTGTGTTCTTCTATAAGAATTGTTCATGATATTGTCTTGATTTATTTAGGTGGCCAACTAGATAGATCTTGATAATTATCTAATGCTAGTTTAGGAATCTTGATCCGTATAATTGTCTTGATTTCTATTCAATAGTGGCAATTTGTAATTCATGATTATGTTGGATTTTCAGGAATTATGAAGTGGAACATAACATAAGTTGAATGAATCCATGTTTATGTGCTTGTTGCTTAGATCAACCTATCTTTCTTATCATAAAACTGCTATCACTTTGAATCTAATGATGTTTATCTTAGTTTGATAGTTAGAGATTAAGTAGTGGCGTTCGTCCTGTTTAACGACGAACTAAGGAAGGATTTGGGTAACACAGGATGTTGTTATCTACGGTTGTTAACTTTGATAGCTAATTGATGTTGATAGATCTGAATTTGATTCTTAATTATGTCTAGTGGTGGAGAATGAAACCTTAACCATACTTCTCTTATATATTTGATTTCATCTTATTTATTTGCTTTTTACTTATCTTGTTTTCTTTACTTTTAATTATTTCAAAATCCCCTTTTATTTTATTGTTCTTGAATTTAAGTTTTAAACTAGTAACTTATAAACTAAAAACCAATCTCTGTGGATTTGGCCCTTGCATGCTACTTTATTATATTTGATCATATTAATTTTGAGTGCATCAACACTGAATCGAACCGGCATGTCTTTACCCATACAGACAAAACTGTTGGAACATACACGGATCAATTTGGTTCAAACTGAAAGGGATATGTCTAAAATCAGACAGGTTGGTCGGATGGGTAGTACCGGTTCGGTTTGGACTGAATAAACATGTCAATTGTGTAGTAAAAAATTAATTATTGACCCAAACTCGATCCAGCCCAAGCTCGGCCTGGAGCACGCGTGTGGTTCAGCCTAAATTCATGTAGGTCCTCACCCTTCACAAAAATTTAGGTGCCCCTTGGGTCCGAACCCAACATTGAACATAAGACTATATAAATAACAAGCGTAAGCCTTTAAGTTTCTAATGTGAGATTCCACACCAAACTCAACATCAACTAACTTCTTCCTCTTCAAGTGGGTGTTAATGAGACCAATTTCTCATTCAAACATGATATCAATTGTGTACATAAATTATATACTGTGTATCTACTTACGACAACCTACGTATTCAAATACGTATTTCGTATTTATACGCAACAATTAACTAATTGATATCCAACAATCCTCCATATGAATAAAAATTGTTTGATTAAAAAGACGAATTGACTCGAAATATGAGAGAGAATAACTTTGAAGAGTTATTGCATCAAAATAGGTAGCTTTTAGCTTTGAACCTTCCATAGTGGCAACTATCAAATTTACTCGGCTAACTAGTGAACATGATGTCTTGAACTATTCAGCCTTTCCTGTAAACTCAGACAATAGGTATCACACAATTCCTCTTCGAACATCTTTGGTTCTCACGGTTGTGTTCATTTTGGCCCCGAACACATCCTGGTTTCTATGAGTACTCTAAAGAATTTAGCCTGATAAATTCTCATAGAAGTTGTCATGTTTCATACTCATATAGGTGATTTTTTATTCAGAGTATCCTGCAATACCCCACTAGATTTTATCTAGCTATAAGAATCATTAAAAGCATAGCTTATCCTAACTTCTTTGCAGGCAACACTAATTCATCATAGGTTAACATATCGGTTATCCCTTTGAACCTAGATCTTAGGATCTCCAGTCAACTAGGCTGGATTGCCATTATGTAACTTTTCTTAATTTATTGGTATAAGACCCATTCCCCTTGATGATTTATATACTTGCTCTCTTGTTAAACCTTTCTTAAGAGGATCCGTAATATTATCCTTTAATTTTACATAATCAATAGAGATAATCCCATTTGAGAGAAACTGTCTAATGGTATTGTGTTTTCGACGAATGTGTCGAGATTTACCGTTATACAAACTACTCTGTGCCCTACCAATTGTAGATTGGCTATCGCAATGTATACAAATTGCAGGCACAAGTTTTGGTCAACTTGGAATATCTTCCAAAATTTCAAAGTCATTCCGCTTCTTCTCTAGCTTTACCTAAAGCTATAAATTCAGATTCCATAGTGGATCTAGCAATGCACGTTTATTTAGAAGATTTCCAAGACACTATAGCTCCTCCAATAGTAAAGATAAATCCGCTAGTGGATTTCGAATCTTTAGTATCGGATATCCAATTTGTATCACTGTATCCTTCAAGCATAGATGGATATCTTGTATAGTGCAGTTCATAACTTGAGGTGTATCTCAAATATTTGAGTACCCTTACAATGGCCTTCCAGTGATTCTTTTCAGGATTACTTGTAAATCTACTTAGTTTGCTAACTAAATATACTATGTCTGGTCTTGTGCTGCTCATGAGATACATGAGAATACCAATTATCTACGAATATTCTATTTGAGATATAGCGTCACCAGTATTTTTCCTTTCCTTTAACAACAAACCCCTCGGGTTGTTACATATTAACCTCTTCAACAAGGTCACCAATTAGGAAAGTTGTTTTCACATTCATTTCCAACCTAATGGTTTGATTCCAGGGTCCATGCCACTTTTGGTACCATCAGAGATCACCGATCCCATGGACAAGGTCTCATCCTTCGCTCCACATCGAGGTAGCCATGGTAGCACCAAGGCATGACGATACCAGAACATGACACTCTTCCCCGCTTACTAGGTCGATACCCTCACCGACACCAAGATCACACCCGAGTACCCTTGTTGCAAAAAATTGACATTTTCTCACATGTCCTTCTCTTGCCCACAAGGACTGGTCATGATCCCGTCAAATGATGCACCGAACACAATTTTAGGTCCTATCATGACCTTTTTAGGAGAAGGAACTGCTACCTTAGCAAGACACCCCCATATTTTCATGTATTTATAGGATGGTCTTCGACCCTTTCATAATTCATATGGTGTCTTGTCTGATTTCTTGTGTGGTATTTTATTTGATATATAATTAGCTGTTAAAATAGCCTCCCCCCACAAGTTTTGAGGTAACCCTGAACTTATCAACAAAGCATTCATCATTTATTTCAACGTTTGGTTCTTGCATTCCGCAATACCATTTTGTTGAGGCAAATAAGGAGCAGTGGTTAGATGGATGATACCATTTTTTGAACAGAATTCATTAAATAATGAATCATATTCACCACCTCTTATCATTCACTATAATCTTAATTTCCTTGCTTAGTTGATTTTCGACCTCATTTTTAAATAGCTTAAAAGCTTCCAAGGCCTCATCTTTGCTTCTTAGCAAATAGACATAATAATATCTTGTGCAATCATCAAATAAAAGTAATTTGATACTATTTGCACAAATTTTAAGTCACAAATATCAGTATTAATTAAATCTAGAGGTTCACTATTTCTTTCTACCAAATAGAAAGAAGCCTTAGCCAATTTGGATTCCACACAAATTTCACATTTATAATTTTTATCAATGTCAAATTTCAGAAGCAAATCCAAAATGCTAATTCTTTTCAAGGTCTTGTAATTCACATGACCTAATTTACCATGCTATAAATTAGAGGACACAATCAAATAAACAGAAGAAATAATCTCATTATTATTCTTGTTCTTTAGCACAACAGCCATTACATTGAGCTTAAAAAGTCCATCACATAAGAATCCTCTACCTACAAACATGCCACTTTTTTTAGTACAAATTTATCTGACTCCAAAACCAGCCTAAACTCATTCTTGCTTAACAGAGAGCCGAAAACCAAATTCATTCGAATTTCAGGAGCATGAACCACATTATTCAGAGTTAAATCTTTCCCGGAGGTCATCTTGAGCACCACCTTCCCTTGGCCTGACAAGTGGCACCGGTATCAACCCACCATATCTTAGTGTTTTCTACCATGTTCACTTGTGACACAGCAGTAGCGAGCTCAATCTCATTATCATCAACTAAGTTGGCTTAAGCTTTCTTCTTCTTGTTCTGACGACAGTCCTTTGCACGATGATCGGGCTTGTTGCACACGAAATAAGTTCTCGTGAACTTCTTGAAATTCATTCCCTTATTATCTTGGGAAGAACTAGAACCAACATATTTCCTCTTGTTGGTCTTGTGCGAATGTTCAAAAACATTTGCCTTGGTTTCAATGGTATGAAATTTAACCCTCTTTTCTGAACCAGGGTTATCCTCCTCGATTCTTAACCGGATAATCAAGTTCTCTAAGGTCATCTCTTTTCTCTTGTGCTTTAGATAGTTTTTGAAATCCTTCCACGAAGGTTGCAATTTCTCTATCAAAGCTGCCATTTGAAATGACTCACTAAGAATCATAACTTCGGCAGTAAATTCATGGAGCATCAACTAATACTCTTAGACTTGGCTGATCAGGATTTTTGAGTCCACCATTTTGAATTCCAAAAACCTGCCAACCACAAACTTCTTCTTGCCGATATCTTCGGTTCTGTACTTTCTTTCTAAGGATTCCCATAGCTCTCTCGCTGTTTTGATTGGGCTATACATGTTATATAACGTGTTGTCTAATCCGTTGAGGATATAGTTCTTGCATAGAAAGTCAGAATGCTTCCACGCTTCCACTGAGGCTACAGTCGTAGGATCAGTCTCTCCCTCGTTGACATCCAAAGCTTCCTCTTTTAGGAACCGGGCTAGATTGAGGGTGGTCAAATAGAACAGCATCTTTTGCTGCCAACGTTTGAAGTCCAAACCATTGAACTTCTCGGGCCTTTCACCATGTGTAACATGTGGTGGCAACAGCGCTACAGGAGTACTAGCAGTACCGGTAGAATGTTCTGCCATCTGTTATTAAAAAATAACATGATTAACTTGTTGCAATTTATAAAAATTGACTACCAATTTGTTCACAATAAATATATATTACAAATATATATATATATATATATATATATATTTCAAAACAATAGCAATATATATGTTATAACAAATTTAAATATATATATATATATATATGCTTTCAATAGTTATATATATTTATATATTCAACAACAATAATGAAAAAAAACAAGTAATCGTCTTAAGAATGTTGGAAATCTTATATGCACTTTGAATTATTTCACTACTTCTTAAACATATATAGAAATATAATGTGAACAAATTAGAAAATAAATTTCAGCAGAACATTATATATCAGAAATATACATTGGCAGAACAGAATATATAAATATTCAAATACGAATATAAGGACAATATATTAAATGACTTATACTCACAATTTCGGTAGAACCAAAATTGAAAATCGAGTCAATTTAGAACCTCTTACCTTAAGACGATTATTGTTTGTCTTTCAGGTGCTTACAGTATATTGCAACTCGTCTCCCAGGTCTCCTCGATAACGTTGCAATCGATAGCATACTTGAAACAACACAGCGAACCAAAAAAAATGCAAGTCTCTCTCACAAGCCAAAATAGATAATTTCGAAAGAAGAAAATAAATTTTTGTTCAGTGAATTAGTATTTTGAACAAACACAGAAGTCGTTATTTATAGGAAACTAGAGGACTGTTTAGAACAGTCAAACCAGTTGGACATAATCTGTTCGGTAAGAACAGACAGACCAGTTGAAAAGGAACCGCTTCGGTCAGACACTAAACCGAACCGACATGTTTTTACCCGAACAGAAAAAATTGTTGGAACATACACAGATCGGTTCGGTTCAGACCGAACGGACATGTCTAAAATCAAACAGGTTGGTCGGTTGGGCAGTACCGATTCAGTTTGGAACAAGTAAACATGTCGATTGGACAATAAAAAATAATTATTGATCCAAACCCAACCTGACCCAACCCAAGCCTGGTCCGGGCGTGTATGATCCAGCTCAAGTTGATGTAGGTCCTCACCCTTTACAAAAACTTGGGTGCCCTTTGGGGTCCAACCCAACATTAAACATAAGTCTATATAAACAACAAGCATAAACCTTTAAGTTTCCAATGTGAGATTCATCACCAAACTCAACATCAACCAACTTCTTCCTCTTCAAGTGGGTGTTAATGAGACCAATTTCTCATTCAAACATGATATCAATTGTATACATAAATTATACACCATGTATCTACTTACAATAACTTACGTATTCAAATACGTATTTCGTATTTATACACAATGATTAACTAATTGATATCCAATATATATATATATATATATATATATACATTTTCACTCATCAAGTGTCTTCTGTCTAGTTTATGTATAGTTCAAGTAATAACTGAGTTTTAATTCTTTAATTAAAAGATACAGAATAAATTACATCACACATTTATGATTTTTGTATAATACTTTATATTTAATTAAAAATTAAAAATTATAATTTTTGAATCACAATGTTTCAAAACTATTCTAAATAGATTGATAACAGTAAATTAATTGATAATAATAAATAATAATAATAATAATAATATACACAAAAATGGTACAGAATTGCATATGCTAAGAAGATCATTATAGGAGTCTCAAACTTTTAGTCTAAACTCATCAGTTAATATATAATATTTGTTTATATATATTCTAATATTTTTCTAACTGAGGGAGAAAGAAATAATTATAGAAATCAATGAAGGGTCCTCGTGACTTTGAGCACAGTCCTCGCTGGCCATTAGATCAAGGTCATGTGCGGAGCGCCCGCCCTAGATGCACGCTGAACACTTCCCTATCCCCGGCCAGCCCACCTTCATCGTCAGTGATCAGTCTATATTTAACATCTCAGACTGATCAGAGCCTTTGATCATCAAATACGTAATATTGTTTCTCTTTTTATTTGTTTTTAATTCATCATTGATTGACAAAGATTCTTTTTATTTTATTTTATGGGTTACCATTTTTATTCTAGAAAGCTCGATCGACCCTAGTACAAAATTTTGCTATTAATTCCTGGTTGCACTTTTTTTAACTTGATGATAAAAGGGTTAAGTAAGCATTAGAACCTTAATTTGAATGTTCATATTCATATTCGTTTTCTTTTTATTTATTTAGGAAAAAAAAATCGAATACAAATCTTGAAAAAAAATATATGCATCAATCATTAAGTTAATTAATGTTTAGTGTGAATATTCATAATCTTGTACCAATGGATACCTTTCGAGATTAGGGGATTAGGGATGATAATGAATAATAAAATATAGATAACCAACGACACTATTCGATCCGATTTTTATTGGATATTGCAGATTCAGATAAATTGAATTCGAATATGGATTCGGATAATAAACTTATTCGAATATCATGTAATTAGTCGAATTCGTATATTTTAAAAATTACAGATATTCGATTCATTGTCATTCCATTAAGATGGTATAAATACTAGAAGTTTATCTTTTTTAAAAAAAAATTATTGAAAGCTTTAGGTTATGGATATGAGGATCCTTTTATTTCGTAAAAATTGACTTCCATAAAATATTTTTTGAAAAATGTGAAGATTTTTAGGAAAAGTGGAAATTTTCTAATGTTTGGATGATTTAATAAAAAATATTTTATGTTATTTGGTTATTTTTTGAAAAATCTATATTTTTCAAATAGCAATATTGACATAAATATTAATTATTAAAATATTAAAAATTAATTTCTATTAATATAATTATTATTAAAATATTATTTTGATTGATATAATAATTATTAAATTTTTATTTATATTAATATAATTATTATTAAAATATTATTTCTAATTTTTCAAATAGTAATATTGATATAAATATTAATAAAATATTATTTGTATTAATATGATTATTATTAAAATATTATTTCTACTTTTTTCAAATAGTAATATTTTAATAATAATATTTAATACTAAAGTATTATATTAATATTAAATACTTAAAATAATATTATTTATTATTAGAACATTAATTATATTAATATTTTAAAATATTTAAAGTATTCTAATAATTATTAAATTATTATTTCTATTAATATTTATACTATTAAAATAATAATATTTTTATACTAAAAAACATTTATTATTAAATCTTTATAAAGTATAATTTATATATATTTTTTAGTAAAATAGGAATATAAAAAAAATTTAATAAAATATTAAAAATACTATTTAAAATTTAAAATATTAATAATGTTACAATTTATTATTAAAATAATAATATTGTTATATGAAATAATATTTTTATTGAAATAATAAATAATATTTATTATATTATATAATATTATATTATTATTTTATAATGATATAATATTAAAACATAAATATGTGTGTTTAATAATATTTAAATAAAATATTAAAAATTACAGTATAAACATATGTATAAACATATGTTTATATTAATATTTCAATAATTAAAAAATAAATATTTTTTATTAATATAATAATATTTGGCTCGAGTCAAGTTAAGTCTAGATCTAAAATATGATGTCCAAATCCCGATTCGAGTTCACGACTTTAGTGAGTAGTCCCATTCATGAGCAGTTTTTTTCTTTTTTTTTTTAAATTGTCTTCCCCTTTTCAAAAGAAAAATACAATTTCTAAAAAAATACCTTATTTTTCATAACAGTAAATAATTTTTCGTTAACCAATTAATTTATTGTCAAACAATTAAACACCAAAAAATATAAAAATTATTTTTCGAAAATCATTTTCTGCAAACAAACCTTTAACTTCACTACACTTCACTACAGTTGAGAATTTAAGTTCAACTACTAATTTCCTTTTCTTGTTTGGTATGAAAACAAGTTAATTATAATTAAGCATACATATAGGTAGGTATCAACTTACATATGCATAGCCGAATCATTTGATTTCCTAAATTAATTAATCGAATCTCTACCCTTTTCTACTATTGGCGGGTCACAAGTAGACCTGCTCACAGGCTGAGCAGCCCGCCCGGCCCGGCAGGCCCGGCCCTATTTTTTTTATTCCAATTAACAATGTTTCGGGCCTAAACGGACGGATCTGGCCGACCCAGAACCGGGCCTGGGCAGAGAAAATAATAAAAAAAAAAAAAGAACGGGCCGCGGCCCGGCCCGGCCCAGCCCATGAGCAGCTCTAGTCACAAGCACGTGTTTATCAAAAAGTAAATTTTCATGCAGGATCTTTTCATATATAAAATATATATAATTCAACCGACCAGCAAAAGCATAATTACGAGGTTTATTCAAGATTGGATCAATCTCACATAAATTTAAAAATTTCCCAATTCTCACTAAACATAATTTCATCCAATAACATCGTACTAAACCTTTGTTAATTAATCTGCCAACCAGCTGTTTAGTATTAAAAAATAAGAAATCTTTAGATTAGTTAATAGAGTGAATCATGGAGGTACTGCTGCCTTAAGATCATAGTTTAATTAATTAATGATATATATTAACAAATAACAGGTAGGCATCAAAGAATTAATATACAGTTACAGTTCATGTAGATATTCTTATTGTCTCTTGCCAATCAGATCAAAAAAAGAATAAGTAATGTAGCAATCCTAAAATTTCTAAAATTTTATCATTCTCAATGATAATTGATAAAGGCTTGTCCTACGAGTCCCCTCAGCTATCCTGCCCTAACCCAAAATATTGAGGAAGAGCCAAAGAGGAAAAAAAAACAATTAAGAAACCATTTCTTTTTCTTTTTTAATTTTTAACCTAAATTACGTATTTTCAATTTCAATTTTCATGAAAGAGGAGAATTTTAAAGTTCGTTTTTTTATACATTGACAGCATTTAAGTTTTTAAATTTCACAAGCAAAATCAAGAGATTGTTACGTGTTTCATTTTTTTAAATAATTTTTGTAGTTTTTTATTAAAATATATTTTAAGATATATGTGTCATTTTGTTAATATCATTTATAGAGTTTAAAAATTTAAGTGACAATAGAGAAAATAATTTCTTAGAATTTTATCATTGACAAGACCATTAGGAATCTTTAATTAGTCTTCTTTTATCATCCCATCAATTCTTTAACTAAAAAATCTTTTTAAATAGCTTCTAAAAGATTTAAATAAATGAAGAAATTTGTTACAGATTTTTTTTCCTAAGCCAAAGATTTTAATTAAAACACTGAGAGACTACAGCAATAGCCAAAACTAAACAAGCAGAAAATAAAGTTCAATGTTTAACAAAACATAAGCCGGTAAAAAACACCTAAACCAAACATAAAAACAAAGTTTCCAAAGATATACAACTTCACTCCCTAAAATAACATAAACGAAGAACTAGCAACATAAAAAAAAAAAAAAAAGATTCATTATCCTACAATAATGTCTTTGAGAGCAAACCATACACCAAAATGATGCGTAGTGATTAAAATACAACTTAGTTAATAATTAAAAATTTCTCTTTTAAAATACAACTTAGTAATTACTTCTTTTTTGGTAAATCTTCAAAATGATGCATTAAAATAAATTATCATCAATATATCCAATTTATCCAATATTTCTAACTTCTTCTTTATTTTATTTTAAAAAAATTATATCTACAAGTAAAATCAAAATCGTAATCAACATACAATATATGTACTATATATAATACTTATTATTGAGTTGGTATCACGAGTCAAGTGACACCAACTCAGTAAGAGTAATTACAAAAAAAATTAAATTAAAATTTAATATCAAATAATAAAATAAGGGTATTCATGTCTTTTGATTTTTATTTAATAATTTTTTTAATAAATATTTTTTTTAAAAAAAAATAGCCCATTTCTTTTTGAAAAACTATCAATATAACACTTTTTCTTTCTTGAATTTTTTCTTTCACCTCTATCATATGCAAATCTCTAGTATACATAAAATAAATGAAAGAAATTAACAAACCAAACAAACAAATAAATCAATATTATAGTGACATATAGATAGAGAAAATTCAACATATAAAATCGCCTAAAATCACAATATTAGTTCGAGACTTCAAGATTTGAACACCTCCTCATATTGTCTTATTGTTTTTGCCATGAAACATTGTCTCATTGGAATAACTTAAAAAGCTTCAATACTGGCTATATTTGGAATTTAAGTGCCCAAAAAGAAATGGTATTTGGAATTTTGCTTTTAACCGCCATTCACCGCACAATGCATGGAATTGGAACTATGAAAACCACAAAATCATATCACAAATAAAAAAACATGAATAAACGTCTAAAACCCTTTTATATATAATATATTTGTTGGGATGAGATGTGGGAATATAAAAATCAAAAGCCGGGGAACAGAGTTGGTGTAACGCTTGGGCTTGGGTAGACCTGTTAATTGATTGAATCGGATTAGTTTCGGATTGGATTAATTCGAGTTTTAAAATTTGTGAATAATTTCAATTTCGGATAATTTTGAATTCAAATACTTCGAGTTTAAATCAGAATTAACATGTCTACTTTGAATCTCCAAGATAACACGTGCGGTGAGGTGCAAAGAACATGGTGCGTGTGTTCTTTTGCTTTTCTTAGACTTGACCAGTCAACCCTCATAACCCTACATTTGTTTTGATCTAAATCTAGGGTGTTCCCCATCTCCATTTTGAGGTTGATGAAAAACTAATCCATATTCGAGTCGAGAAGCGTGAAAGTAAAGCTTTTCCAATATTGATAACTTCCAAGACTCAACATTTGTCCTCAACTTTTGTCAACATTGGGACTCATAACCCTACGTTCCCTACCCTTATTATTTGCTTTATTTCTTTTTCATTTTTTTTAATTAAGACCCTAAGAATGACATTAAAACTTTGATCAACAAATCCAAGATTAATTACAGACATGATGTCCAATCTCAAAGCCTTATAAAATATTAATTATTAAGTATTAAAAGAAAATTCATAGAGTACCCAAACTAATGATAGTTTTCTTTATCCATCCAATATTGTATATATATATATATATATATATATATATATATATATATATATATTTCAAGATTAAAATTTCAAGCTTTTTTAAAATAACATTAAAGTAACACTATTGAATTACATGATCATGTTCAGTATTAAGTGATTAGCTTTTTTTTTTTGGTTGCTATAGCTAGTTTTAACAGTGATGAAAATAATAAAATTATTACATGCTATTGCCTTTGGACTCTGAGTCATTAACTGGCTTAAAACCAAGCATCTCTCTCTCAAACAAAGGAAGAGATCAAAGCAATTTTAAGTTATATGTTATTTGGATTTGGATGTGTAACAAATATGGATATATGATATATGTTTATGTATATTTAATTTTAAAAAAAAATTTCATATATTTGAAGAATTATAATCATATTTATGTTTGAATTTATGTAGATATAAGACACAAATATTTTAAGAAAAATAAAAAATTAAAATAACATAAATTTTAAGATCAAAATTAAGTTGAAGGCTTGAGCTGGACCTGCTCAAGGGTCGGATAGCCCGCTCGGCTCGACAGGTCCGTCCCGTATTGGGTCGGGTATGGGCAAAGATATTCTGGATTCAGACTAACCCAACCTGACATTAATCACTGTTTAATTAATAAAAAATATTTTTTATTTAAATTTAATTATAAAAATAATTTTTTAATTTATTATTATTATTTGAACAATAAACCAAGCCGACAAATCGACCCGCCCCCCAAAATTGAGTCTAGGTAAAAGAAATGAAAAGTTTTTAAACTACGATCCGACCCGACTTATAAACAGATCAATTGAAATTGGGAACAGAACCAATGAAAGACAGTATGGCATATCCAAGTGTGATTTGATTCTTTTGTTTTTTATTTTCCTCCAAAACCCAATTTAAAAACAAGGCTTTAGCAACTCCTTTCTCCCATGCAAATTGTCTCCTCTCCTCTCCACTCCCCAACACATCTCCACTAGCTTTCCTTATTTGAGTTTGAGTCTATTTCTTTCTTCTGCTCTCTCTCTCTCTCTCTCTCACACACACATCTTCTTTCATTATATCTCTTCCTCCATAACTTGTCTCCCTCAACACCACTCCTTTGTGTTCCTCAACTCATCTCTTTTTAACTTATTTACTTTATATTACTTTGCATCTGCACTCACAAATTCCCAGCTATATATTATAATTTGTGTGTGTTTGTTAAGCAATTTCATCACTTATATATCCTAATAAATAAGATGTCTAGCAGAAGGTCAAGATCAAGGCAATCAGCTGGAAGTTCAAGAATAACTGATGATCAGATCAATGATCTTGTTACCAAGTTACAGCAACTTCTTCCTGAGATTCGCAACAGCCACTCTGATAAGGTATTTTCAACTTCCCTTCTACCCTTGTCCTTGATATATATGTTTATATAACTTATATATATATATATATATATATATATATGTAAAATTTCATTTAATTATTAAGTTCTTGTTTACCTAATACCTAGCAATAGTTAACAGGGGGAAAAAAAAAATTTGGGGGATGTGTGGAAGCGACTGAAGAATATGGCTTAATTTTGGTATGTCTATATATTTAGACAATTTCCCATGCATGTATGTGATTTTTACTTTATCAAGAAAAGGAAAAATAAATAAGTTATCAAATTTGGAGTTTCTCAAGGTTATTTTTTTTTTATGCCACATTGCTAACATTTAATATGGAAGATAATAACTACAGACAATTATTATCGAGAGGTCAATTAATTTTTTCTTTTTTGAGTTTGAATTTGAACTAAATGTTTCAACCATGTCTCTTTCGATGTTGAAGATTAAGTTATCTTATATGAGTGTGAATTAATATTATTGACAAAGTTATTGATTTTAAGGGTTTCTGAATAATAATTGGTGGGTACAGCAAATCGACAAATAGCAATTAGAATTTTAATCAAAGTTAAAAAAATCGGATTGAAAGTCGAACCGATCAGACTTTCGGTTTTCGATCCAACCGATTCAATCGATTGAACCAGTCGATTTGATCACAACACTTTTAAATATATAAAAAAAAAATATAATGTTAATTTTAAATAAGTAATAAATATAGTAAATAATTAATAAGAATATGTATTTGACTTAGTGTTATGATTTTTAATATAAAACCAAAAGGTTAATGGTTTAAATTTCAATACTTATAAAAAAAAAATTGAAAAAAAAAAAAGATTAAAAAATAGTTTTTTACCGGTTTTATCCGGTTAAACCGATTTTTCATCGGTTCAAAAAAATCCGGTTCAATATATAGTACTAGACCGAACAAGGTACCGGTTCCCGATTCAACCGGTCTAATTGACCAATTCGGTCCGATTTTTATTCACTATTTTTAATCTCTCTTAAATTGTAATACATAAAATTAGGTTATCCGACTAAACAAATAAAATTAACAAATAAAAATTTTAATTTGATAGGATCAGTTTAAATGTATTTAATATATATATATCCCTTAAATTTACTAATGATAAGAACGGAAAACCCAGCTGTGTTTGGATTGATTTGGTAAATAACTATAAAGATTATGCTTAAATATTAAAAAAAAAAAAATTGAATTATTTATTTTTTTAAGTAAATCGTTATATTTTTATTGTACTCAAATAAGCTCTTATTTCAAATGAAAGATTGATTTACATTAAGGGTTTATTTATGTATAAATTAAAAGTTAAGAACTTATTTGGGTATAAATTAAAATGTTAAGGGCTTATTTGGGTGTAAATTAAAGATTAAGGATTTATTTAGGTATAATAAAAGTATAGAAATTTATTCAAATAAAATGGTAAAATTCAAGATTTTTATTTTTTTTTTTGTTATTTTAGCCTAAAATTTAATAATATTTAATGTTGACAGGTTTCAGATGCCAAAGTGTTACAAGAGACTTGCAACTACATTAGAAGCTTGCATAGAGAGGTTAATGATCTTAGCGAGAGACTATCAGAGATACTAGCAACAACTGACAATGCCCAAGCTGCCATAATCCGTAGTTTGCTTATGCAATAGATCAGTTAATAATGAGAGCTAATTTTATATTAGTATGGATTCACTACTTTTTGTAATAGGGTGTGCTTAATTTGTCTATCTGTTTTCTTATCCCTTTTCATTTCTTTCTAATTTATCCTTTTCTTTTACGGCTTTGTTACTAGCTAGCTAAGAACCTAAGTTGAAGTTCAATGATTAGAAAATCTTTGTGCAAAGCTGTGTTAATTTAAGGAATTAAATAATAAAAAAAATGTTAATTGATACTTAATGGTATTAATTAAGGTGATATTTAAAATAAAAAAAAAAAACTTACAATTAATGCATAGTCAAGCCTTTGCTTAAATCCACCAATAAAAGCAATTAGTCTTGAATCTTACTCAATAATTAGACCAACCTTATTCATCCTATCAGATAATTAAACTACCTCTAATGCCACTTTAATTGCCAAAAGCTCAACCTTCTTTCTTCAATCAAATGGTTTAAATACCTCCAAATCCACTTTAATTATCAAAAACTCATTGACATTAAAATCTTGGAATCACAACGAACTAGAAAACATATAGCCAGAACAATAACAAACCACATTCCTTATCACCCCACCATCTCCTACTTGCCCTGTCTTTCCATATATAGTAGACCCATTCACCTTGAACTTAAAAAGAATCCGATGTAGGAGCTAGACACTCAGGAAATAAATTATCATTAAACAAAGAAGACATTTAGGAAGACAATCCCCTGAATAAATCGACGAAGTCATAGAGTCCAATATAAACACAATCTACTTGAAAGCTTTTGTTATATCCAGGCTAAGGCTCAACGTCAGATCAACCCAAGAGGCTCATTAGTTTGGAACAATCAGTTACACTTTTTAAAGAGAATGACACATGTCTTTAAACAATCTGGTCACACAAGACATATGTGGATAGACAATTACAATAGTTGGCAAGCGGGCAGCCTCAGATTCTCCCTTACCTCAGATATAAAAGGTGTGAGGTAAGTCAAAAAATCACTTAGGTTTTGCTTTGCTCATCTTCTTCCTTGCCATCTCGCTCTCTACTCTGTTCTCCTTAAAATCTTTGCTAACTTAAGTATCGGAGTGCGTCCTGGAATCATATCTTTGGCGCCCTTTTGACCTCTGTCTCCATTTCAAGTCTTGCTCTACAACTTTCAATCCTCCTTCCACCAGAAAGCCACTCACCAGCCTAAAACACCTTCAACAACTTTAATCCAATAAAGGGAATTTAATTTGACCAAAAACATAACCATATCACACGGTTAACACTTCTACTCAAATACCGCTTCATTCCTTGCAAACCATAAGGCCCAAAAGGTAGCTAAATTATTATGCTCCCACAATTCTGTCACTTTTTTTTTTTCAGAATTCAATACAATCCCAACTCCTAAAATAGCATAATGATCATCAATCCCTTCCTCTCTAATACAAGCAAACCCCATTAAAGCATTTATGTCACTTTTTTGCAGAATTCAAAACAATCCCATCGAGCTTAGACCATAACTCTTGAAACAGCAGAATGATTATCAATCGCATCCTCTATAATACAACCAAACCCCTTTTAAGCATGACAAGATCCAAAAAATCTCATAATAAATAAATTTCAAGGACAAACAATTTCAAATGTTGGAATTTTCCTTTCAAATCATGTTTTCAGTCATGAAAAATTATACATAGCACTGTTTAGAGAAATCTCTATGTCAACAACCAAGATTTTGATGACAAAAAAATACAGAATTATGAAAATATTGTTTGTACCAAAAATGTTGATCAGAAAGATATTTTGATAAATGTAAATTAAGTATATCTATAATCCTGTCATTTTTATTTACTATATCAATTTCAATATCATTCCGTATTAATTTAAAAAGTAATCTACAATATGATGTATTGACTTTTCAGAGTTGAAGATCCTACCAAAGTATGATGGCAGGCCAGGTTCGTATTGAGTCGGGCCTGAGCAGGTTTTTTCATGATCCAGGCTGGCTCAGGCAGGATCACTATTCATGCATTAAAATATTATTTTTGTTTAAGTTTAATTATAAAAATATATAAATATTAATATAAAAATAATTTTTAAATTTTAAATTTTAAATTTTTTTATTAATAAATGAACAATAACCCGAGTCGGGCCTGGGTAAGGAAATTTTTAAAATGTATAAATAATTTGATTGAAATGTTTACTTTTTCAATTCTTTGTTTACTTTTTCAATCAAATTGTTTATACATTTTAAAATTTTATTTTCTTCAACATAGTCACATAATATTTTTTTTCTCAAATAGAGAAATTTCAATGCAAGAAAAAAAACAATTGGAGTGAAAATGAATTATTTATCTATAATTTTGAATGACAATTTAATCAATTTGTAGTTATACTTTTGTAGATAACACATATTTCACATTGTTATTTCTTATAATCTTTATCTTAAATGATTATTTTTATATTTTATTTTAAAATAATATATACAATTTTATTGTATTTAAAAATAAACAAACTTTAATAAATACCTTATAAAAATGATTTATCACATGCATACGCATACTCAATCACTAGTTTAAATAAAGAAACAATAGTCTCTTTTTTTATATTAAAGAAACAATAGTCTCGCGACACTCATTTGTGGTGAAATAATTAAAATTTTTTGATTATTTAAATAATAAAAAATTTATAATTATCTTAAACTGACATAAAAAAATTAAGAGAAAAAAAAATTGACATACATGTTTTGAGATGGAGAAAAAGTAGGAAAAAGTTGATAAATATATTTTAAATTTTGAATTTTCAATCTATTTTTAAGGAAAAAATATCATAACTTTATTAATATATATGTTTTTGTTGTATAACTTGATTTTTTTAATCAAATTTTCAGTTGAATTATACTACTGACTCGTGGCACCAACTCAATCAAAAAATTTAATAATAATATAATTGTAATTAATGTATTGTATTTTTTTTTTTTTGATAAAAGCTTTACATTAAATATATATATTTTGTTAAAATAATATTTTAATAATCGACTGTAGAAACCGTTAAGTAGACTTGTCAAGGGCAGAGCTATACATCCAAGCCAAAAGTTCGCCCGACATTTGAGAGGATTTGAACAAAAATATTATGCCTGAAATATGGGTTTCGGCAAAAAAATGAGGCCTATATAAAAAATGAGTCGAGTCTTGGTTCCAACAATCAAGGCTCGAGCCCAGCTTGATCTAACCCGTTTTTTCATTTATATAATATATTATTTTTATATTATATATATATATTATGTAATTGATATCATATAAAATATAGTATATAATATTATAGTGTAAACATTTAAAAATATGTTAAGTTATCCATTGTTTTAAAACTTAATAAAAGATAAGTAAAAAAAAAATAAAAAAATACTAAAAATTAATTAAAAAATAACATATTTGTTTAAAAAAAATTTAGAAAAAAAAAATGAAAGGTCTAAACGGAATTACATTTACAAATATAGACGAACTTCAACAAAATTTAATATCCATATTTTAAACTAAGCTAAACGTAAATATATATATATATATATATATATATAAAATATTTAAATCAGAGTCGAATTCGATTCGGTCCAGCAATCAACACCTCTACTGTTAAGCCGACCCATTAAACAAAACTGGAATTGGCAACACGCCACCTAAAAGTTTGAGAAACAAACCGTCAACGAATACATATAAGATTCGATTCAACGAGGGAAAGAAAGACGAAAGAGTAAAATAGAATAGAGGCTAGAGAGACTTCCCTTATTTTTATGTACATTTCTGGGCTTGCTCCCAAAGATTCAATCCAATTCCTTCCCTGGTAATCAAAAAAACTTATACCATTTCCCTTTTTTCATGTTCATGTTTCCTGGGTTACTTTTCTTTTTAAAATTTTCTATATTAATTGTGTAGTGTTGGGTAGATCTTAGAGGAAGATGGTGCTGGTGTTGGCTCTGGGGGATTTGCATATACCCCATCGGTCAGCTGATCTCCCTCCAAAATTCAAGTCCATGCTGGTTCCTGGCAAGATTCAACACATCATTTGCACTGGCAATCTTTGCATCAAGGTATCCCATCTTTCTTTTCCTATCTGGGTTTATCTTTATCTTTTTTTGGGTTATTTTGTAGCTGAAATCTAGTTTAATTTGGGTCCACTTCTTTAGCACTTTTATTTTATTCTTCTGAGCTGAGTTTAATTGAAGCAATTGACTTTGTTAATTTTCTCTTTTTTTTCTTCTTCTTGAAACTGAATCATTACTAACTCTTAAGGATTAAATTTTTAGTACATTGTAATCTATTCTCATGAACCAAATGGAGGGAAGCTTTTCTTTGTGATAGTTATGGATTATTCATCCCTTGTATAGTAATGCTAAATCTATGCCTAATTTAATCTGGATTTTATGTCTTTGCCCATTTTTTTTTTTTTTCTGTTTGAGCTGCAAATATGGGAGGATATATTATTTGCTCCTGTATGCATTCCAACAGTATACACAAGATTCTTCTTTCTTTTTTTTTCTTTTTTTTTTTTCATGTTTCTAGATTGAATTTGGGAAAAGCAGCAGAAGATTCCATATCGTACAGTTAGTATTTTAAATGATTATAAACAATTGTTTCATTTGATCATTGTAATTTTTATTTGAATATCCAGTACTGCCTGCCTTATCTAGTTTTTAGCATTTGTTACCTTGAATTTTTCACCTGCTAAGAATGGCATTCCTGTTCTTCTGTCATGTTTGGTCTCAAATGCATAAGCTATGTTACCCGGACTCGTCTGACACGGGTATATTCAAAATTTTCTAAGTTTTTTCATATATTTGGAGAATCATACCTCATAAAAATATACGAATATGTGCCGGACACAAGTGTTGTACACGGGTACCTTAAGAAAAATGAAGGGTCTAGGTAACATAGCATATAAGTAGTTATTTACTTAGTTTTTGCTCTGCGGTGGCATTTTCTCAACTAGTTAAAGGTTAAAGTAGGATTGAAGTAGATACTAAGTTTAAACTTAGAAAATCTGTAGAATGTTAATAACTTATGTTTTAGCTGTCTTTCTCTTATTTGCATAGTCCATGAAGAATTTGAATGAATTGATTTGTTAGCTTTAGCTTTATGGAAACTACCCCTTTAGTAAATTTCTAACAATTGACTTTTTTATGGTTTCCATTTATCTTATTAAATTACCACTGGCTCAGCAAATTCTGACTATAATTTCAGGAAGTTCAAGATTACGTGAAGACTCTTTGTCCTGACTTGCATATTACCAGAGGTGAATACGATGAAGAAACAAGATATCCTGAGACCAAAACACTAACTATTGGACAATTCAAGTTGGGATTGTGCCATGGTCATCAGGCATGGTTTCTTCCTATGTTGCTCCGATTCTTCATTTTTCTTCACATTTCAGCCAATCCTAATCAGTCTCAATGTGACTTGATGCATCAAGGTTATTCCCTGGGGTGACCTAGACTCCTTAACCATGCTACAGAGGCAGCTGAATCTAGACATATTTGTCACAGGTCACACCCACCAGTTTACAGCTTACAAACATGAAGGAGGAGTTGTTATAAACCCAGGGTCTGCTACTGGTGCATATAGCAGCATCACTTATGATGTAAACCCTAGCTTCGTCCTCATGGATATCGATGGGCTACGTGTCGTGGTCTATATAGTATTAAATCGCGGTCGGGGATTTCGTCGTGGACGCGGTCCCGATGTCGCGGTTGCGGGTGTCGCGGACGTTACGTAACGCATAACGGTTGTCGCAAGCGTGATTTTTTTTCTTCCAAAAATCACATTTTCTTTCAAAATAAAATATTTATACATTTTGATATAATATTTTATTATTCTAATATTCATAATAATAATAATTAAGTCCACATATTTATATTTGGGAGTCATTGGAGATTTTCTCATTTTTGATATAACCTATATGTCTTCAAGGATGGGGTATTGTTAAAAATGCCATTTTAGAACTACAATAAAAATGACATTGTCTAAAGCAATTGTCATAATCTAAATAATTCTTATGTTACTAAACTAAACCATCAAGTTCAAAACCTCCATCGAACATTTATATATAGCAATGGCATTAAAAAAACAAGAGTTTCTAAATGAAGAGAGGATAGAAGAACACCTCATAGACAAGGGTATTGTAGGAGGCTCTAACATTGTTGCTAATAGAAAAAACCTGAAGCTGAAAAGGCCTAAGTTTTCTGTTCTTGGCACCAAAGCCTTTCAATGGTACTAGTGAAAAAAAGGCATAGTAAGTAGTTTGGGCAGCAGACCCAGAGCAATCCATAAATGAGGTTGTGATGGAGTCACAGAGATGGCATTGTGATGAGTGAGGTTGTGATGGAGATAGCAGACCAGAACTCTTACCATTTGATAAAAAAACGTTGTGATAAAGAATCGGAGATGGCTGACTAGAGGAAATGCAGCTAACCATAAGAGACAGAGCAAGTGTTCAAGAAAACAGAGCATGAGTGAGGTGGTGTTATCCGCAAAAATCACAAGAAAAAGAAGAAAGAAACGAGAGAAGGGGTTGAAATGGATGCAAATTTCAGTGATGCAGGCGTTTCGCCGCTTTTAAACCGCTGTCGCTGCGTTACGTAACGTGTTTCGGCGGTTACGGTCGTGATTCGTTTTCTCCGACGCGTAACGCCGAAATAGCGTAACGGCCGCATTTTAGTACTCTGGGTTTATGTCTATGAACTCATTGACGGAGAGGTTAAAGTCGACAAAATTGATTTTAAGAAGACAACTGCAACAACTCACTACGCTCATTGAACTTAGGGGTTTGATGTCTGCTGCTGTTAACATTTTCATCAAAAACCTGTGTTGTAGTACATGTGAACCAAACTTTGTGTACGTCTTGATTGTTGAATTATAAAAATGTTAGCATCAGGATGGTTCTTTGTCTTGCTGTCTACTGTGAGTTATGTCCTGTTTTCAGAGCCATTGTTTTGGAGAGGCAATCTCTAGACCTTCTCTTATTTTACCTATAGTCTATACCTAATATATTAAAACTATCCCTAAGGGATTAAGTGCGACAAGTGTTTTTTTTTTTTTTTTTTTGAGTTTTGTAGAAAAAATTACAAAGTAGTTTAGTTACTTAAAAATATTTATAATTTTTTATTATTATAATAAATAATTATTAATGAGGAAATATTTTTTTTTCGATCTTATTTTTTTCCCGGATTCGGATATTACGGATTCGGATAATTTACAGATTTGGATATTGAATTTACTATCCTTATTGGATTCAGAGCGAATTCGGATATGAATCTTTAGATATCAGTTATCCGAATTCATTTTAATTTTGATTATTATTATAAATAATTATTAATAAAAAATATAGTTTTTTAGCTTTTGTGATCAGATCAGTTTTTTTTCGGATTCGGATATTATAGATTCGGATAATTTACGAATTCAGATATTGAATTTACTATCTTCATCGGATTCGAGTGGATTCAGATATGAACCACTAGATATTCGTTATTCGAATCCGCTTTCATTTTGGTCCGAATAATGTCGAATATCCGAATTTGTGATCGCTACAATTATATATTTAAAGCGATAGAAAAATTATAAAATAGATTGATCAATTATAAATATTTGTAATTTATAGCCATTATAATAAATAATTGTTAAGAAGGAAATAATTTTTTTACTTTTGTGATTTCATCCATTTTTTCGGATTTGGATATTATGGATTCAAATAATTTACAGATTCAGATATTGAATTTACTATCCGCAGTGAATTCGAAGCAAATTCGGATATGAACCCTTCGATATCCGTTATTCAAATCCGCTTTCATTTTGGTTCGGATAATGTCGGATATCTAAATCCGTTATCCGCTCCATTTACATATTTAGTTCTTATTTAATTTTATATTTTTATATTTTTAAATGATTTAATAAATCCGGATTTTAGCGGATTCAGATATCCGATGGATATTTGCTCTTTAAATCGGATGCGGATTCAGATAGTAAGCGAATAATAAAAAAAAATCGAATTTAGGATAAATTAAGAGAATTCATATTGAGATATTTAAAGAATTGTAGATATCCAATCAATTGTCATCCTTATTTATGACAAACTTTTTTTGAAAAAATTATAAATTTAACTAATAAACCTAAAATATTTTGATATTATATATATATATTTTTGAAAACGGTGTAGTCAAAAGAGAAAAAGCTTTAAAATTATAAAATGAATCAATTAATTAAAATTATTTATTATCTACTATTACTATAATAAATAATTATTAATAAGAAAATATAAAAAATATGAAAATAAAATTTTGCAATTATTTTTTATCTTTTGAGAAGAAGAAAAATATCAGCAAAGGTAATTGGTCGATTTGGCTTCTCACAATTAAAGAAAGTGAAATCTGATTGGTAAAAAAATCGTTTTAAGTTTTATTTTTTTATGAATTTGTCATTTGATTTAAAAAAAAAATTAAATTTTATAGTTTTATATATATATATATATATTTTTTTATTTAAAACTGATTTAATAATAAGAAATTTTATTTATGAAAAAAATATAATTTGAAATATTTAATTTTTATATTAGAAAATATAATTATTTTAATATATAAAACATTAAATAATTTATAATTATTATTAATATAATTAAAATTATATAAAACAATTCACACCCCTAACGAAGTGGGGCAAATATTCTAGTACTAAATTAAAGCAATCCCCTCAAGGGGGAATTGCTTAACAAATGCTTGCCACGTGTGGCGAGTATTTATTTATTTTTAATTATTATTGTGATGAATAAAGAAAGAAAAAAAAAATGGAAAGGAATGGAATGGAATGAAATGAAATGAAATGGATTTGAATGGAAAGAAGAAAAAAAGAGAAAAAAATGTAAAGATAAGTGTATTCGTGTTATAATCGTATTTAAAATATTATATATTTATATAAATTTTGATACGTTAATAATTCGTTTTATATAAATTTTGACATATTTATGTATTCGTGTCGTGTTCGTTTTATTTTTTCGTGTCGTGTTCGTGTTGTATAATCATATCGTGTCCGAAATTATCAGGTCTAATTGATACTATTCAAATAACTCTCAATCACGTGTCCTAAAAAAAGTCATTAAATTTATGGTTTTTATATTTTTGAATTAAAAAAATTACTGTATTGATAAATGATCGAAAAAAATAAAATATTGAATAATAATATAAAGGGTTGATGTAAGTGAATTTTTTTTAAACTTTAAATATTGAATCAAAAGAAAATTGTTGTGATGGTTAAATGGTAAAAATAAAATAAAAAAAAACTATGCTAAATAATATTATAAGTTATGAGTTATTATATGATATGTTTGCTTTTTTATCATAAATGCATTTATCTTTTTGAACAATCTATTTTTTATATTAAAATGTAATAAAATCTCATTCTCAACTTCAGTTTCAACAATATAAAAATAATTATATTTAAATATGTATGTATATGCATCACCTTATTAGTTACGTGCTTTCAGCATTCAAAAATAAAAACACAACAATACACGAAATTCACCAAAACTATCAATTGAAGTAACCCCATAAGTGTAATTGAATGACATTTGTCATCCAATTAACTCTTATTTAAATGGTTACTTAAATAAATAAAAAATTTGTAGTTTTTATTTTTATTTTTTAACAATATTTTTTTGTTATTGGTTTATCTTAAAACAAACTAAAAAAATTAAAATATAATTATTTTATTTTTTTATTTGCTTTCTGATTATTATGTATATATTTTTATTTCTATAATTATTTAATCAAATTAGTAAACAAAAACTTAAAAATTTATTGAAAATAAATAAATTTTACATATTTAATTTTTATAATTAATATAAAATTATTATATTAATATGTAAAATGTCATCCAAGTAACCCCCCATAAGGGGGTCTAAGTGGATGACATTTGTCATCCAATTAGCCAATTTTTTTTTTTGTAATTTTTTTATTTTTTAAGAATATTTTTTTACTTGTTTAACTTTAAAAAATTAAATTAAATAAAAGAAAATAAAAATAAAAATATTTATTTGTTTGTTTATTTGTTTTCTAATTATCATTTATATATTTTATTTCTATAATTATTTAATAAATTTAAAAAATAATTAAAAAATTTATTGAAAAGAAATAATTCTTACATATTTAATTTTTATAATTAATATAAAATTATTATATTAATATATAAAATGTCATCCAATTAGGTTTTCAATTCTTTTTTTTTTATATTAATATATGAAATTATTATTTTCTTCAAAAAAAAAATCTTTTTTTTATTATTAGCTTGACTTTTCAAAAAAATTAAATAACCAAACCTAGAAAATATTTTAATTTAATTTATAATTTTTAAAATTACAAAACAAAACTTACAAATTTAAAAATAATTTAAATTTTTTTTTAATTTAAGTAAAAAAAACAAAAAAAAAAATCATCAAGGGAAATCGCCACCCCCATGGCGATTTCCCTTGATGAAATTTGCAAATTATACCAAGGGAAATCGCCATGGGGGGTGGCGATTTCCCTTAGTATAATTTGCAAATTTGGCAAAAAACACCAAGAGAAATCACCACCCCCATGGCAATTTTCCTTGGTGTTTTTTGTCAAAATGCTAATTTTTACACTGGGAAATCGCCATGGGGGATGGCGATTTCCCAGCTAGTAAAAAAAAAAAAAGCGAATTTTGAGAATTAATCCGAAATGAACGGTATTTTGATATTTTTTGTGTGGCTATATTTGAATAAAAAAACCTACTTTCAGCTACTTAGATATATTATTTTATGAAAACAATGTCAAGGGATCGTCCTAGTTTAATCTATTATAACAAAATCCAAAAGTAGCAAAATCTTGGAACTTACATTAAAAAGTGCATTCTGTATGAGGAAAATAATTAAAAAAAAATAAATCCAAAGCTAAAATCTGATATATATATATATATATATATATATGCAATAATATGATACAATGAGAAAATAAAAAATAATAATAAATTAATTATCGAAAATTTATATTTAAAATGCATTTTTACATCTGTAAACAATCCAAAATATATTAAAAAAAAAAAGCAAATATAAAATTTCATCATTAAAGCCAAGAACTGAAAATATTCGCATAAAAAAAAAAAAAAGCAAAAAACTGAAATTTTATATTTGAAATGCAATTTCACACTTGTATGTCAATTTATCTGGAAAAAAAAAAAGACAAAATTATAAATGTAAATTAATGAAGAAATTAACAATATGAGAAATAATAACCAAAAATTAAGAATTTAAAAAAAAAAAAAAATACAATCCACAACTGACAATAAAAAAAAATACACCCATTTTTTTTTCCAATTTATTCCTTTATTCCTTTTTTTTTTCTTTCTATTTTTCTTATTTTCTTTTCTTTCTTTTTTCATCTTTGCTTGGATTTTTTTTGTTTGTTTCATATCAACACATTATCAACAGATTTGAATCATCAGGTGTCAGTCTTCATTCCTTTTACACTTACTTAAGTCGATTTATATACAATGGCGGATCTTGACATTTAATTTTGGAGGGGCCAATTAGTATTATACTCTATATTAGATTTGTTCAATCATATATATATATATATATATATATATATATATATATAATTAAGAAATAAAAAAAATAAAACCAATTATCTTAAATTTTAAAAAAATCAATTTAAATATATTTTATATTAATACATATAAATACTAAAAAAATTTGGGGGGGCCAAGGCCCCCTCAGGCTCCTATAAGGAGCCGCCCCTGTTTATATATATATATATATATATATATATATAAATTATTATCTACTTCATATAAAACAAAAATCTTACCTTTGTTTTCCCTTATTTAGATTTTAAAAAAAAAAATTAAGGAAAGTGAGTGAGTTGAGCATCCCCTCACTTTTCTTTCAAATGATCAGTTTTTGTTTATCCCAATTTAGAAAAAATAAAGAGAAAAGAAAAGGCAAAATATATTTTAATGTGTAAAATATCTTTTTTATCCTCTTTATATTTTATATAAATTAGAACTCTTTTTTTTTTTTTGTATCGTACAAACCTAGTGGTCAAATTTTTTTATACAATCTCTTGATTTTCAGCAGTTAATTTTTTTCTACTCTCTTGATTGCTATCAAAGGTACGTTTGATTTTTTTATATTTATTAGTTTCTCTTATATATATTTTTTTTCTCTTATACAAATGTTAGCATAGTATTAGCAGCAGTACAAGGAAAACAGTATCAAATCAAACCAAATATGGTCTAGCTAAATTTTCAAATATACCGCTGCAATCCTGGCAACTGATCTATAAGAAATTTTTTTGACTTTTCAAAATGTCCTACGTATTCTGATTAGTTGAAAAGGACACTATATATAATTACTATTAGTATTTTCTTTTTTTTTTTTGTTAATTTTCTATTTCTGAAAGCAGAGGAGGCGAAACCAAATGAATTTATCATTTCGAGTTAATAATAATTACGTTCAAGTTTCAACGACTGTCTGGTTTTGATTATGTTGGATTTGGATTTGTAAGCAAAACCAAGCAAAGAAAATTGTGTTTTTGACTTGGAACGGAAAACAAAAGCTGAAACAAATTCTGAAGCTGATCTGATGCAGCAACTTGTTTAGAGGTTAGACATGTTTGTAACTAAATCGGACACTGAAAGAGACATGCAGGAACCCATATGCTAATTAGAAAAACAAAAGAGACATGCAGGCATTTAGAGGGGTTGAGAGAATCATCATTACAGCCAAGAACTGAAAATATTCGCATAAAAAAGAAAGCAAAAAACTGAAATTTTATATTTGAAATGCAATTTCACACATGTATGTCAATTTATCTGGAGAAAAAAAAAAGGGACAAAATTATAAATGTAAACTAATGAAGAAATTAAAAATATGAGAAATAATAACCAAAAATTAAGAAAATTAAAAAAATGCAATCCATAACTGACAATAAAAAAATACACATCCATTTTTGGCAAATTTATTTATATTGATAAAAAAATAATTTTCAAATTACCGATTATTTTTTATTATTTATCAAAATACTGATATTTTTGTATGGTTAAAAAAAATCATATGGCGACTTCTCTTGATACATTTTAAAAAATTGAGAAAACATGAAGGGAAGTCGCCATATCATATGGCGACTTTCCTTGTGTATTTTTAAATTTTTATAAGTTATCAGTTTGAAAGTCACCATCTGATATGACGACTTCCAAACTATTTTTTTTGAAAAATTTAAAATTTGTTACCGTTGGAAAGCGGTAAAAAAAATTAAGGCAACATTCAAGTGATCGTTGCCTTTCAAAATTTCACCCACCCACCAACCCCAAAATAACCCTATAAATACCCCCCTCAATTTCATTTTTTCATACATAAACTCTCAAATTCTCTTTCTCTTATTTCATACAAAAAATCTCAAATCTTCTCTTAGTGTTGATTCTTCATTCTTCCATATAAAATCTCTTAGTGTTGATTTAAAAATAACTTCATCATCATTATTGAGATTGTAAGAGAATCACATATCTGTAGTTATATGTCAAGAGGTTAGTAAATTTTTGTAATTATTATCTGTATTGCATTATTAATTTTTTATAATTTTACAATTATTTAATTTAATTAATTATCAACAGAATATTGTTCACTTCTTACGTTCGAGAAAATTTTCTTTTGAAGACCGACATCCATATATTATTGACCACTTAAAGAGTGTCGAATTTTATTATGCAAGTCAAATTCAACAATTTCAGCTTCTGTCCGACTTAATTAGTGCGTTGGTTGAACGATAGAGACCCGAGACACACACTTTTCATTTTCTGTGTAGTGAATGCACGATCACTCTAGAAGATATTGCGCTTCAACTTGGACTATCAGTGGATGGCATGGCAGTTACAGGAGCACGCCTTCTAGATTGGAATGAAGAGTGTCATAATTTATTGGGTGTTGTACATCTAGAAGAGTGTCTCAAGGGCTCAATGGTAAAAAAAACTTGGTTGCAGTCATTTCAAAATCTCTCCGAAAACGCAGGTGAAGAAGAGGTAAATATGCTGCTATAGCATATATTTTACGTTTAATTGGAGGAATGCTAATGCCCGACAAATCAAGCAGTCGAGTACATTTAATGTATCTTCCATTACTTCGTGATTTAGAGCATGCAACAAATTATAGTTGGGGTTTTGCATGTTTGAATTTTTTTTTTGTATAGAGAACTGTGCCGGGCTACAGTTCCAAAGAGCCATGACATAGGTGGATGTTTAGTGCTTCTGCAGTCATGGGCTTGGCATCGACTTTCAATTATTACTCCACGCGAGAATTTTCGGCCTGTATACCCCTTTGCAAGCAAGTAATAATCTTGACTATTTTATTAATTTTGTATGAACTTGTATTTTTTTTTTATAAGTCTATTAAGATTTTATATGCATTTTAACAGGTAGAGTCATCCTAAAGATTGTAACGATATTTCGGTCGACCTTCCAAGTATAAGAGTACGACTAGATTGATGCACCCAAAAGAGTGTATCTTATTTAAACTTGCACTAAAAAGATCAATTGTAAGTATAGTAGTTAGCAAGGGTCGAATCCACAGGGATTGGTTTTCAATTTATAAATTATTGGCTTATAAATTAGATTCAAAGAAAACAAAAGTAAAAAGGGGAATTTTGAGATGTTTTAAAACTAAAGCAAATAAGAAAAGTAAGAAGCAAATAAGTAAGATGAAATCAAATATAAGAGAAATATGGTTAAGGTTTCATTCTCCACCACTAGACATCATTGAGAATCAATAATCAGATCTATCAACATCAATTAACTATCAAAATTATCAACTGTAGATAACAATAAGCTCTGTTTCTCCAATGTTTCCTTAGTTCGTCGTTAAATAGAACAAGCTCTCTATTTAATCTCTAACCACTAAACAACCTAGAATAAGCTATCTAGATTTAATGTAATGGCAACTTTATGATGAGAAAGATAGGTTGATCTAGGCAACAAACACATAAGCTCGGATTGTTTAACCTATGTTATGTTCCACTTTGCAATTATCGAAAACTTGACCATAATAATTAATCACAAATTGTCACTTATGAATAGGAAATCAAGACAATTACACGGATCAAGACTCCTAAACTAGCATTAGACAATTATCAAGATATATCTAGTTTGCAACCTAAACAAATCAAGACAACATCATGAATAATTTTTATGGAAGAACATAATCAACTTTGATAGAAAATTAATGATAGATAAAATCTGAAAATCAATTACACAACATGTCTAGGATTTTGAAATCACCCTTAACCAAAGAGAAGTTTAGCCTTGCATAGGCATTATTAACATAAAAGAAACTAAGAAGAAAACTAAAAGAAAACTAAGAGAATGGAGAAGAAGAAGAATAAGAATAATGATGATCCTTGAGTCTTCTCCAAAGATGTCTAGTTTGTGACTCAAAAGATAGTATTTATAGAGTTTTAAAACTCTGGGAACAAGTCCTTGCCGCACAAGTAAATCAGGAGGCATAAAAATCACATTTTTCCAGGTTTTCCCGTGTTTTTGCGGGTTTATGGGCGCCGCGGCGCCAGAATTGGGCGTCGTGGCATCGGGCATTATGTCTTCCATTTTTCTGCTACATCTTCCTTCACTTTGTTAGCTGATTTGGATGACCATTTCTTGTCCGATTTGAGCGTGCAAACTACCGTTGGAAATGTATTCAAGTCAGCTTCAAAAATCAAGAGGAAGTTTCTTCAAATAAGGACTTTAATATCATGTTTTTCTGGCAACAAACTCCCGAGGTCAAATATGCCTTCTTGCTTTGCAACCAGGAATTGGTCTTTTTTACTCCCAAGTCTTCTTCTATCTTGTGATTATGATTTTGTAAGCTCTTTACCATCATTATTGACATCTTTTGACTTCATTCTCCTTATTGTACTTAAAGTTCAAAAACATAATATAATTAATCAAAATAAAGATATAATGCATAACTAAAACTAAGAATAGAAAGGGCATAAAATGTGTATTTTATTACTTATCATAGATCGAGTAGGATATCATAAGGCAAATGTTTCAATTGTTACATTCAAGTATTTTTGTATTTAATCCATATGGAACTAATAATTTGTAATAATTATTCGCAGTTTGTGTGGATGCCATATTTTTCAAATGAAATTATGACATGTCTCCTATCGGATACCTACAATAATTGTCATTTATGGAAAGCAAATACAGAATTGATATGCTTTGCATATGTAGAGTGACACCACACTGACAGGGTGATGCGATAATTTGGGATGCAACAACCAATTCCGCAACCACCGGTGAACCTTGATAAGGTTCACAAGATTGACAAGCATGAACGTCATCAAGAATTCTGGCCTACGAAGCATCAACAATGGATCCAGTGATGGGATATACGTTCTAAACAAATTCCTCTAGGTTATTCCATTGTTGGTAATAATTTCATACCATCTGATGATTACATAATGTCGCAACCTAAAAAATAACGAGTCTCATCGCAAGACTTTATTATTCGTTAAGCGTGACATTAAAAAAACCGAGGAAAAGTCGACTTAATTCCTCTAAAAAATGAAGGTTTTGAAAATGACCTTAAAAAAGACATGGAGTCGCCACTAATTTTTTTTAGCTAGGTGTGATCGGCCACCTATTAAAACCGGTTTTATAAAATATTTTAAAAATTAATTAAAACATTTTTAAAACCAATTTCAAGTCTGCGTTTTAAACCAGAGAAAATCAAAGAAACGGGTTCGGGACTCGGTTACGTGCGGGGAAGGATTAGCACCCCCACAACGCCCGTATAAAACGATACCTTATTAATCGTGTGTTATCTCAAATCTCGGTGTAAAGTTGGTTTTAAATTTAGTATTTCAAGTTAATTCCCAATTTAAAGAAAAATAATTCTATTTTTTAATTGAAAATGATTCGGAATTTATAAATTCAAAATTTTCCTATATTCCCCAACAAACGTGGCAAAATATATAAATTGTTATTAGTTTTGGAAAACTTTCCGAATCATTCTCTTGTTTTAAAAGAAAGATATTCCTTTATTAATGATAATTGATGATATTCTCTCCAGCAAACCCAGTAGAGAACTTATGAATTATTTTAACTCGGAAATATCTTTATTTTTTATTGAAAAAAAATCATTATCCTTTTGAAAATATTTTAAAAGATATGAATATGTATATGCATGACATAAATAAAATGACATAGAAAAATCTAAATAATATAATACTTCCTAAATGATATGATATAATTTAAAGGCTTTAGTATATTCTAAATGAAATGAAATGTCCTAAGTTATATGACATATTCTAAATGAAATGATCTAGGTAGCATAATAAGTTCTATATGAGAAGCAATATCCTAAGTCATATGATATATTCTAAATGAAATGAAATATCTTAGGTAACATAATATCTTAAATGAAATAAAATATCCTAAATGACATAATATATCCTAAATGAAATGAAATAACCTAAGTAACATAATATATTCTATATGAAATGAAATGACCTAAGTAACATACATATTCTATATGAAATGAAATGATTTAAATGACATACATATATGGATGATATGGCATATAATTTAAATGAAATGGAATATAAAATAATGCTATCATATAATATGCATGGAAATAAAAATGAAAATAATAATGCATGAACATAGTATATGCTAAAAAATATAACAAAAAATAATTAAATAAAAAGCATAGGATATCATGAAATATTCCAAATCATATAATAAACAATATAACATATTATCATAGCAAAAATCACATATTATATAAAATGCATGAATATGGAAAATGCAATGCATGAAAATGTATTTTTTCCTTTAATTAAGGAAATCCGTATATCTAAAAAGATATCCGGCTACCTTAGGAAAATATGTCAAATTAAATATTCTAAAACCAAAATACTTTGTGATTGTTTGAAAACAATTTTGAAAAGCTTAGATTAAAAATAAAAACTGGACTAAACCCTTTTTTAAATGGCTCTAATTTCCTAAGTTTAAAATCCCGGACTTGACCACCCTTAACCCGAGAGTTAAAAAATCATTTTTAGAGTTTAAAAAGGCTTAGAAACTACCCTAAGTCAGTAGCTAACCTTCCTAATCAGCCCCCTCTAAGTAACTTAACCAAAACAGAAAAATGATTTTCCTTTAAATTCAATTCTGACTCCACTGTCCAGTTTTAAGCCACGGTTTTTTATCCTATTTTTAGAAATTCAAAAAATTCTGAAACAAATACTGGAGACTCAAAAGATGTAAAACTACACGGGAACAAATCAACTTAATTTTCTGATTAAAGATGAATGCCCAGAAAAATTGGGAAAGTACGAGTACTGGGTGAAAAAAACTGTTTTGCCAAAATACATTTTTGCCTTTGATAAAATCATTTAAAAATCAAAGTAAAAATATTTAAGACTCACAAAATGACTCACAAACAGTAGCTAGGACTTTTTGAAAGTTAGATAAAAATTGGCTAGGTAAAAAAAATCACAAAGGTAAAATAATCAATTTGACAAACTTTAATTTTCCACAAGTGTGCTCAGGAGAGCATGATTTTGAACCATTAATTGGCCTACCTAAGTCATTATTCAAGTGGCATGAACATGAAATGCATGAAAAAATACAGCAAACATAGTGCATGAAATGCATGAGTTTAAACCTAAATGTCATGAAAAAATGCATGGCATTCATATAGTGACCTAGACCTAAATGAACTTGCATGGCATTTAATGCAACCTAGACCTAAAATGCATGAACATGCATGGCAAATAAACCAAACTTAATAACTAAAATATGCATGGCATTTTCACAAACACAAAGCATGCTTAAACCAAAAACTCAACCAAATATCATGCAAATGCTAACCTATCAACTAACATGGCAAGAATGCACATAAAATGCAAAAATTCAAGGAGTGGCCGAATGACCTATGTAACTAGCAAACATGGCATTTTCATAAACACTTGGTATATTACCATGCAAAATTAAATCAAATGTCATGCAAATGCAAAACCTACCAACTAACATGGCAAAAATGCAACACACAATGCAAAACACATGGAGTAGCCGAATGGCCTCACCAACAAGCATGGCATTTTCACAAACACTTGATATCTAACATGCTCAACTAAAATATAACACTCAAAACATGCAAATACAAAGTAGAAATACTAAAACCAAACAAGCATTTTCACAAACACTTGATATACTAACATGCTCAACTAAAATATAAAACTCAAATCATGCAAACTCCACACAAGCTTTTTCACAAACACTTGATATACTAAATCTAAAACATCAACAAATTTAAACATTATGAAACAGAAAATTAAAAATGCAAGAACATGATATTTAAATCATAAATGGCAACAAACAAAGCAACCAAATTAAAATATAACTTAAGTATGAAATATAATAACACTTCAAACATCAAAATCAAAGAAAATAACACAAACAACATGATAAAATAAACCAAAATAGCAACATTAATAAAAACTGTAGGCCATTCGGCCATGGTGAGAATATTGTAAAAAAAATTGTAAAAAATATATTTAAGAGAGAGATGAAGAAAGAACTTAAGAAGAACACTAAAAAACATTTATTTAAAAAGGAAACTCACCAAATAATAATTAAAATAGCAAAAATAAGAATGGAAAATCAAGAAAGTGCAAGAGTTGGTGCTCAAGAGCAACCTCAAGAAGCTATATTTCAAGCTTTATCTCTTCAAACTTTCCTTTCTTTTCTAAACTTTTCTTTTTTGCTTTCAACCAAGGAGAGAAAAACCAAGTAAAAACCAAGAGAACTCAGAAAAAATAAAGTGTAAAATGAAATTCTGAACCCCCCCAAGTGCTGGCCGAATGCCCCCTTAAATCATGCAAGGATGTTGTCATTTTTGGTTCTCACCAATTTTCATCAAATGGCTAATAATTCAAGGTGAAAAATCATGAAATTACCACCCTTAGATTAGCATGGCAGCTGTTCATAATTACAGCTATTCAAGAATAATGTTGACATTCTCCCTTGGCCTATGTGGCTTAATCACCATGGCTTGATCAAAGAGAATCTCTAACTAACTCTTAATTTTTGGTCATTTAATTAAAAAATCAGAAGCTTCTTCCTTCTTTTGGGCCTTGGCAGGCCAGCACTTCTCTTTTCCATCCCAAGTCTGATTTTCTGAAAGGCCCAAAGAAGCCCTTTTCGGTTGCTTAGGTGAAATGACCGTTTTGCCCCCCGGATGCAAATAAATATCAAACGGACTCCAAATTCAATTTTTATTTTTTTAATACTTCAAAAATAATAAAACATTGAGTTCTGGAAGTTTTCAAAATTATCCGAGTCCGTTTGCTATTTATTTGGATTTTTTCTTCCAAAAATGCCCTTTTATGCCCCTACATTTTACAATTTTTTAAACGAGCTCCAAATCAATATTTTTCTTCACCAATTTCTTCCAAATAATTTAAAAGTGTGATCTGGAAGTTTTCATAATTTTTGGAGCTCATTTGGTATTTTTTCAAGATTTATCGGTTTGAATTACTGCATAAGAGCTCAGGATTTGGCCATTTTGCAAACGAACTCTGAATCAAGATTTTCTTTCGCCAATCTCTTCCAAATAATTTAAAAATTATATTTTCAAAATTTCAGAATTTTTGGAGTCCATTTGCTATTTTTCCGGGATTTATCTTATTGAATTATTGCATAGGAAGCCCGGGATTTGGCCATTTTGCAAACGAACTCCGAATCAAGATTTTCTTTTTCCAATCTCTTTCAAATGGTTTAAGAATGAGATTTTCAAATTTTCAGAATTTTCAGAGTTCATTTGCTATTTTTCCCAAATTTTACAATTTTGCCCTTTTGCCTCCGAAACCCGGTTTTGCTCAAAACAAGTTCGATTTTCAGATTTTCTTCAAGACAAGCCTTGGGCTATCCCTTTTTAATCATTCCTCATCAATTGGTGGCTTTGGTCTTACCAAGTTGGGTCATTTCTGTAATTCTTCCCGATTTCACCGAAATCCACTAAAAACCCTAATTCTCGGTTTTCTCCCGGATTGACTTTTCTTTCAAATTTTCTTTCAAGTGGGTTCTCCATTACCCGTAGTCAGTGCTTATCTTTCATTTGAAACCTTTAATTTCGACCAATTTGATTGTTTAAGCACTTTACCCCAAATTTCTCTGATTAGGGTTTCCTTTCTACTGAATCTCCAAATCTCAACTTCCAAACTCCATATCTTTCAATGTAGACCTCGGATTATCAAAATTCTTTCACCATTTTTCAATTGAACTTCAAATCTTGATTTTGAAAGTGGGTTGACTTTTTTAGTAGTTGACTTTTTAGGGTTGACTTTTTTGGGGTTGACTTTTTATATTCGCCCTCTTAAACTAAGTCTCGGGGTACCACCTGCAAGATGAAAAAAGTCTTTTTACACTCGAAAACATCAATTTAGGAAAAAAACATACCTGTTTTATTGGTCCGGACAAAATTAGGTGTCTACACATAAGATGGTATAAGGATGAAGGTCGACCTTTTATTTGTTTACCATCGGAGTTTGAGGATGTTAGGAGTATGCCATTTCCCGGACGAACTTCAAATCCAGTCCCTCCTACAAACGAAATGGAAGTTCGTAGACCTAGCCGACAACGTAGGTGGCTGCGTCAACCGGCCTCATCACATGCGTAGGAGTTCACTGCACCGAGGATGTCATCTAGTCATCCTGAACCTCAACCAGAACATGGCGTAGAATCCAGTCATCGTTATTCCATCAGTCACCCCGGGGGTGATGTTGATAAGTGTTACCGACCATCACCGCCAATGACGAGGTTAGATGATCAGCTCCTCACCCCAATTTCAGGTTCAGCATATCTAAATATATTATATCAATTTGGAACCCCTCCATCAGCATTTGGTGGTACATCATTTATGGGTTCATCTAGTAGTCAGGTTTCCTTTATGGGTGGAGTAGGTGTTGGCTCCTCCAACAGTGGGTTTCCATTTTTTGATACAAATATTGGTCCCTCTAGTAGTGAGTTTCCATGGACTGATGTGGGTCATTACAATACCGTCCATGAGCATGCGGATGACACACAACCAGAACCAGTGGCGGTTACAGCAAGAGGTCGAGGACGAGGTCGATCGCGAATACGTGCCACTGACGAGGTTGAGCGATGGGTACTACCACCACGCAATAGGAGAGCTCGACATTATTTCTCAACACCACCTGATACGAGAGCTCCTCCGTAAATAAGTAGAATAAACATAGTTTTGTATAATAATCATGTATTTTTGTATAATAATGTATACGAGAATTATAATTTTTTGCATAATAATGTACAAATTTACATGTTTCGCATTTCATGTTATGCAAGTTTTTTTCTATTTATCATTACATGTTATATAATTATATTTTTATATATAATTATAATTTTTTATTTTTCTTTCATTAAATGTAAAAATTAACCGTTATTTAAAATTATTATTTTTTAATTTTGTTACTTAAATTTTGTTATTAATTTTTAAATTAAAATAAAAAAAGGTTTGGAAAACGATATAATTTTTTTGAATTTTTTTAGTTTTGTAAAATTAGTTTTTTAAATTTAGTTTTGTAAAATTTAGTTATACAATTAAAAAAAAATGTTTACCATTTTCCAACGGTATCATTTTTAAAATTTTTAAAAAAATTAGTTTGGAAAACGGTATAATTTTTTAAAAATTTTTTTAGTTTTGTAAAATTAGTTTTTTTAATTTAATATTTTAAGATTTATTTAAACAATTTAAAATTTTTTTAAGCATTTTCCAAAGGTATATTTTTAAAATTTTTAAAAATTTTAGTTTGGTGGCGACTTCCAAACATTAAAATGAATTTTTTTTTTTTTTATCAAATAAACAAGAGAAGTCACCATTATTGTTTTAATTAAATTTTTTTTAAATGTTGAAGGGAAGTCGCCATATGATATGGCAACTTCCCTTGATAATTTTTTTTTTCTGTATCTGTATAAAAACGGAGTATTTTGGTAAATAAAAAAAAAATTCGATAATTTAAAAATTATTTTTTTTATCAATATTCAAATAAATTTGTCTCCATTTTTTTCCAATTTATTCTTTTTTTTTTCTATTTTTCTTATTTCTTTCTTTTTTCCTCTTTGCTTGGATTTTTTTGTTTTTGTTTCAGATCAACACATTACCAAGAGATTTGAATCATTAGTTGTCGGTCTTCATCCGTTTTACACTAATTTAAGTGGATTTATATATATATATATATGAATTATTATCCTATACACTAACAGTGAAGTTTTTTAACTCCATAACGGGTTAAAAAACTGCCACATGTCCCATTTATTTATTTATTAAAATATAGTTTAAGAACATGTGACAGTTTTTTAACTCTGCTTGTGAAATTAAAAAATTCTACTGTCAGCATACAAAATAATAATCCATATATATATATACTTACACCGATCTAAAATTAATTAAATTTTACATCAATTCATATCTTTTTATATAATTTATATTTTGTTAATCGAATAGTCAGATTTCATGTTTTATTCATATAGATCATAAATGCTAAATTTTAATTTAATTAAAAATGCATATTTATTTTTTTACAATATAAATATTTTAATCATTAAATATATATTATAAAATAAGATATTTTTTATTAAAAATGGTATAGATATCAGACTGACTTAAAATTTTACATGCATGAATGATGCTATTATTAGATCTAACGATAATTTTTTAAAACATTATTCGTACAAAAAATTATAAAAAGATATAAAATTTATTAGTTTTAACATTGGTATAACTTGATCCTTGCCCATATATATATATATATATATATATATATAATACAAACACAAAATCTAATCAAATTTCGTCTAACTAGATGTCTTAAATTGTCGTACTTATCCTCTCATCCTTACCCTAAAATCCGAGTAAAATTAAAAAATCCTCTCAAGGTTTTTCAAAGAACAAATTGTACCTTCTTGTTTCAAAATGCATCTTTTGATTGTTTGACCATCTAATACCATTAGTCAACAATTAATCATACTTGCAAATGTGAAAATATATAATTACCTAAGATAATTGACAAATAAAAAATTAATAAATTAAAAATGTTAATTGAATAATGATGAAAATATTTTTATAATAAAATAATTCTGAAAATATTTTTTATTCAAGTTTATCAATTCATTAGCAAATATGAAAGAGACCCATGACTATGAAAAATAAAAGAAAATGAATTAGTTAAGATTATATCTAATTATTTAAACTTGATATAATTTTTAATTCTTTTTTATTTATATTTTCTCCTCTTTTCCTTCTAGATGTGTCAATGTATCGGGTCGGGTCTATCTATGGTATCAACACCATATATGTTTGCCTAAACCCGACCTGGCCCGAAATATGGACCATAAATTTTGCTCAAACTCGCTCATATTTATAAATGGATAGCCCAAACCCGTTAGGCCTGCCCATATTTTTTTAAAAAAAACAAATTTAAAAAAAATATTATTTTTCATTTAATCTTTAGTAAAAAAATATTATTTTTTATTTAATCTTTAATAATTTTATATTTTTTTATTAAGTTTTTAAACTTGGACAATTTAACATATTTTTTAATGTTTACATTATAGTATTATATATTTTTAATCTTTATATGACATAAATTACATAATATATATAAAAATAAAAATAATATATTATTTAATTGAAAAACGGGTTGGGTCGGGTTTGGACCTTGAATGTTGGAGCCAAAGCCCGACCCATTTTTTAAACGGGCTTCATTTTTTTGCTCAAGTCCATTTTTCGAGCTTAATATTTTTGTCTAAGCCCTCCCAAATATCATACAGACCTTCGGGTTTGGGCGAGTAACTCGGCCCTTAGACAGGTCTATTTCCTTCTAATTTAATTAGAATAATGATTTCATTTAAATTTATAGTTTTTACTTGAAAATTATCATAGTTGTTGTACAAGGAATAGGAAGTTTTTTAAGAAGAGGACATCGAATAAGCTCGGGAACGGATGACCTTCCTACAATTAAGGAGTTTTTTTTTTTTTTTTTAAATAAAATATCTTAACTAATTCATTTCTTTCTTTTAATTTTTCCTTTTTTATAATAATGGATCTCTTTTTAATTTTCTTATGGGTTAATAAATTTAAATAAAAATGTTTTTATCATTATTTAATTATAAAATATTTTCATCATTATTTAATTAATATTTTTATTTATATTTTTCAATTATTTAAAGATAATTATGTATTTTCATATTCACAAGTAAGCATCGATTAACAGGTCAAAGATGCTTTTTAAACAAAAGACACCAAAATATCCTTTAGGAAACCTTGAAAGTAATTTTTGGATTTTACACCTAAAATCCTTCGTTTCTCTTGTATCTTCCACCAGTTGGAACTCCTCTATAAAAACATTTTCCAAAAATCTCTATAAACTAAGAATTCCTTTCTACCAAGAATTGTTATCCATCCAAAAATCTTACACACCAAATCATTCTTCAAAGTTCAAACAAATAGAATTCCAATATGACCTAATTGGAATATGATTTGAAATTCAAACTCCAATCAAATTCATAACTCTATTTCGTTAAACATAGGAAGACATGATTTTTTTTTTTATAATAATAAAAATACACCATTAATTAATTAGTATTCGACCCTAGAATTTCGTTTGTTTTCTGAGTTTGGAAAAATGGAGATTTTCACAAAAGTTGGATAGAGTGGCCTTTACATAAGGATTACATTGCCCTCAATTTTTATGAAATATAAAAAGCTATTCCATCCCCATTGTCCGTTGAACCTGCTCTGAATAATCCTCATTTTGCTGGATTATTACCATGTAATCATAAAAAACTAATTTTTTAGAAATTTTAGACCAAACTTCTGATAAACTCTGATTTTCGGCTAACCCAGCACTAACAATTCGATATATTTCTTACTGGAAGTATCTTTGATCCCATTGATAATGAGTAAGACCAAATAATTTGATGGGATAGTTACTGAACCATACTATATAGTTCCGACAACAACAAAAGCTGAAAAAAAGACAGCAGCTATAGTAGTCTTTTGATCGGGGATATGTTTCACCCTATTAGTATTAATCTCGCTTGTGGGTTTAAAATTTCACTCATAGTGATGAGATAATTTCTCAAATCCCAATACTTTTCCTTGAGTTTTCGTAATGAATAAAACCAAATTAGTTAATAAAATTGGGCATTATGAATCAGATAAAATTGGGAGATATTTTTTCAAGGGAAATGAAAAGAAAACTTGTTCCAAACCTCTAATATGACCATACTCTAATTGCCTAATGGGAAGTGAACCTGTAAACCATAAAATGCTTGTAAGTTTCTCCAGGATTTACAATCTGAGAAGGAAATTTTGGGTGATTCACTGCATCAGGGAACCCTTGAGTCTCAAAGCAAAGTCCTGCATGAATTGAATAAACGAATCCATCTTTCCCCTTCTCATTCTTCAACATGTTACTTGTATAAAACTGAACCCCTGCCATATTACTCCACAGCTCCATTTTTCTTCCAGACTTGCTTTCCTGCACTACCGCAACCTTCCTCAGGTGTTTAGGGCTCGATTTGTCAAGCACATAGTTTATGTCATATCCATCGGGCAACTGGTTGAACTTGCTGCCAATTTCACGGGGTTGGAGAAAATCATAGGGGGTTCCTTCAACAGGAAGGATTTTGCCTGTTGGGATTAGTTCATCATCAACTGGTGTGATGCTAGAGCCGAAGAGCTGAAGAGTGTGCGACAGGATGTCACCACTGCTGTGGCCACCAAGGTTCCAGTAGGTGTGCAAGGCTAAATTCACTGGGGTGGCCTTGTTGAGTGGCTTGGCCTCCATTTTTAAGCCAAGCTTGTTCGTATCAATAAGCATATATGTCACTGACACTGAAAGATTTCCGGGGAAGCCTGCAAAATTAAGATAAATTTAACGTTAGTAACTATGTAGCACAGACACTTTTGTCAAGGAAGTGTTCAAGTGTCGGACACAGCTCCAACACGTGTCTGACACATGAGGACATGTCAAAAAAATTGAAATTAAAATCGAACACATCAAAACTACACGACTGGACACATCCGGATACATCTGAACACGCCTGGACACGAAGAATTGGTTTTTATTTTTTTGCATTTTTCTCTCAAATATGGAACCAACAATGAACAACTTGATTCTAAAATTAAAAATTATTTTAACAATGTATATTACCTTCTTCACCATCAGAACTAACGTAAGTAAATGTTACATGGCTATCTTTTTTGTAACTTTTTACAGACCAGATAACATCAGCAAATCCTTTGCTGCCACCTGAGATTCAAAATTGAAAGGTAGATTATACCAACAATTTCGAATTTATGGAAGAACTGCTAAAATTGCAACTTGACTAGTGAGAATAATCCTTACCATGAAGTGTATTTTTTCCATCATTAGCTACTAATTTATAAACGACACCATTTAAAGTAAACTTAGCCCCTCCAATTCTGTTAGCTACTCGCCCTACAATGGCTCCAAAGTAGGTTGTATCATTCTGCAATAACTCAAAATTTCATCATAATAAACAAAAGGATTCAAAGTATTCTCGATTTTGACAGGTCCAAGTTATAAACACGTCTTTGATAGTTTAAGACGGATTTAAATTGCGGTTGCGGATATATTTTCGATCACGTCATATTTATCGTGATTATAGATGTAACAGATATTATTACGTTCATTGCTACAAACCACTAACCATTCACATTTCAATTGCGATAAATATTGACAGTAAAAAGAATCAAAACCACAAAGTAATGATGTAACATCATGTCGGTGGAAAGAATCAAAACCATAAAATAACAATGTAACATCATGTTGCAGCCACTAATTAAATTTCTGATCCGGTAACCAAATAAAGAATGACAATAAAGGAATGAATCCTACCTTGTAATCATTGACCGAGTCATAACCAAGAACAACATCATCCAATTTCCCTGATTAAAAAAATAAAGTTCAGATATATGTACCTAGTTCTGAAATCTTGTAAAAGACAGAATTTAAAGTAAAGGGGAGTGGCAATTATACCAGTTTTATCCGGGAGAATAAGAGAGAGCATAATTGCACCATAGTTGGTGAACTTAGCAGAGAAATCTCCCCTCTTCAGTTCATACACATTAACTTCCTGTGCTTCACACACACACAACAAAGCAAGCAAAATAAAACCAGAGAGGAAAGATATCTTGGCCATGGTTTGATCAATCAAATAATCAAATTATAAAAAATACAGCGACAAGTAACAGACTCTATATACATATATATAGACTTAAAAATAAAGAAGAAGGGGTGTTGGTTTAAACGGGGTAAGACGGTAGATAAGGATAAAATTGATGATAAAGATAAGAGAGTTAATTAGTTTGGATAAAGATAAAGGGAGAGCTGTCAACAGCCAACGGGTTGAATATTTAATTTTTTTTTATAATATTTAAATTTAAATTCGTAAAATTATTTTAAAATTTAAATTTATTTATTATTTGTATTAAATTTAAATATTATTATTTAAAACCTAATTTAAATTAAATAATATTATTTATTAAATATTTAAATTTATTAAATATTCAAATCTACAAAATATTCAAATTTAGTATGTAAAATCTTTCCGTTTTAACTCAATTTTCTTTTGGACTCCACGAGCGTCTCCTACTTGCATGGATTCAGCTTAATTTGCTACCTTACTTTGCCTGTTACTAAACGTACTATATATGAGAAAATGTTGGGTTTATTTTTTCTATTATTATTTATTAGATATTAGAAAATTATAAAAAATCAAATAAATTATTATATAAAAAAATGTAATAAAGATATTGACGACTTTTTAATTTTTATATAATTTTTATTTTGAAAAAATTTATCAATATATTTTTTTTAAAACTATTCACTTCTTTCAAAATAAACTACTCATGTTTACAAACTAACCACTAAATAATTTTAAGAAAAACTAAATTTTTTACTCACTTTTGTTTTTCTCATTCACCCACCTAGTAAGTGTGCCATAATCTAATATTATATAAATTTAATTTGATTTTTTACAAAATTTATCAACTGAGTTGGTTTTTGTTAATTGGTGACATCAACTCAGTCAGCCCCTTTAATATTACTAAAATTTATCACACTCACAAAAATGGATGATTTTTTTTTTAAATATTGTATTTTAAAAGAAATAATAAGTTAAAAATATATGTGAGTAGTTATTGTTTTAAAAATAAAAGATATTGGATAGTTATTTTTTAAAATTAGAAGACCTAAATACTCTAATTTCGTTTTATTATTATAATTTAAATTTGATTTTTTATACTTTACTTAATTGACTCGTGATACTAACTCAGTCAATCACATTATATATTATATACAAATTAAGTTTATATATATATTTTTACAAAAGTAGTTACAATTTGAAGATAGAGAAAATAATTATAGGTATTGAGATTGTGAACTCCAAATTTATTGAAAGTCTCTTTAAATTTTTAAATAAATCAATTGAACTGAACCCGAATTATTCTAAATAAATTAATTGAACTGAATCCGAATTCTAAATTCATATACTTTCACCGATTGTTTCAATCATTAACACCATTAAGAATTTTCTTCCCCTATTGCTTCTCTTTAGGGGAATGAAGACATCGACCACCTTCCCAAATCTAAAGCAAACTCTTTCTAACCATTTCCAGTTAACCCTCGGAGGAAGGTTATTCACAAATATTGTAAAAGTCAAACTGTCAGGTTCTCTTTCATACGTCTTTTTGGTAGGCTTCAAAGGCGGTTACAATGTTTGTGAATAACCTTCCTCCGAGGGTTAACTAGAAATGGTTAGAAAGAGTTTGCTTTAGATTTCGGAAAGTGATGGATGTTTTCATTCCCCTAAAGAGAAGCAATAGGGGAAGAAGAATTGGTTTTGTTCGATATGCCACCATGGATCAAGCAAGAAGAGCAGTGAGGAGTTTAAATAATGGAGTCTGGTTTCTAGACTACAAGATTGGGGCCAACATTGCGAGGTTTAATCCAAGAAGCTCATTTTGGAGGAAAACAGGATCAATGGAATATAAAGAAGATGAAGTAGAAAAGGAAAAAAACTAAAGAAAGTTCGAGCTGTAAGTCTCAAGAGGAGGTGAAACAGACTGTTGAAGGGGTGCCAAAGAGATCGTATGCTCAGGTTGTAATGGATAGCAAAAGTAACGAAAATATAGACGAGTGTGTAAAGGTAAACTTTGGTGAGCCAATAGATGGACTCGTTGATGTTGAAATCCTTCATTGGCTAGAAAGATGTTTGGTAGGATGGTGCAAAGAGCTGTGACATTGATACACTAGCCGAGCAAATGATGAATGAGGGGTTCAATGATCTGAAGATTAGAAGAATCTCAGGGAAAATGGTGCTGATTTCGTTTGAAGAAATGGAACTGCTGGAAAAGTTGAAGGAAGAAAACTAGGATAGTCTAAAGGAATTGGTTTGAGAAAATTGAGTTATGGTGGGAACAGGTGACCGTGAACAGCAGGAGAACTTGGATTCTATGGAGTCCCAATTCATGCTTGGAATATTGTAACCTTCCAGAACATTGCTAGAAGATGGGGGGATTTCATTGGAATGGATGGTGATACATTAAAATTCCAATATATTTTCAGAGGTAATATGCAGATCATTACTGAGCATATGGAAAAGATTGATGAATTAATACAGTTGCAAGTGGGAGATTCTGTGTTTCCAGTTAGAGTTTCGGAAATGGATCCGGTGATAATGCCAAACTTCACTTCTTGTTGTGAGAATCAAGATAAAATGTCATCGGATCATGTTGAATCAAGTAGGAATTAAGGAGGTAATGCTCTGAGTAATCTGGAGGACATACAAAGAGCCTGTCATTTGGAACATGAAGAGGTGGAGTCTGGTAAATTAGTCGAAGAAGAAGATGACTTGAAAGTACACGTGCATGGCTTTGGTCTGGAAAATAGTGAAGAAATATGCGTGGGAACTGAGAATAACGATAGTGCCGAAGGTGATGCGAATGCAAAGGTGGTGGCACAATTACAAATGACAAATCCATTAAATGAGGAAGGTCTGGTAATAGCTACTGATGGGACCCAAACTTAGTTGGAAAGTCAAGAATATAAATGGGAATTTTGAAGATGGGTTTAACATCTGTGGCCCGCATCTACATGGAGCTGGAGAAACGGATGACTTGGGCGTGACACAAGTGGAAAGTCATTATGAAAAGAATGGGTATATAAGTGGGAATGTGAAGGATGGGCATACGAGTCTTGGCCCGAATGTTTATGTACCACTGCAAACAAATTGCCATATACTGACGGTTATCTATACCGACGATCGAAATCCGTCGGTAAAAAGTATCTATTCCGACGGATTTTTTTAACCGTCAGAATATACATAACATATACCGACGCCCCACTAGTCCGTTGCTATAGGTATACCTATACCGACGGTCAATGAAAAACCGTTGGTATATACTACAAACAAATGGTAAAATACTGACACTCAGCTATACCGACGGTCGCGATCCGTAGGTAAAAAGTTTCTATTCCGACGGATTCTTTTAACCGTCAGAATATACATAACATATACCGACGCCCAAATTATCCGTTGCTATAGGTATACCTATACCGACGGTCAGTAGAAAACCGTTGGTATATACACCACAAGCAAATTTAGGGTTTATACTGACACTCATATATACCGACAGTCTGTTCCATAGGTAAAAAGTGTCTATTCCGACGGATTTTTGTCACCGTCAGAATATACTGACCATATACCGACGCACAAAATCTTCGTTGCTATAGATATATCTATACTGACGGTTTATGAAAAACCGTTGGTATAGGGCTATCTTTTACCGACGGTTTTTTTATTTTTTTCCGTCAGTAAAAGTCGGGGAATTTCAATTGTTTAAGACTATACGACGTCGTTTTTTCTTACCGATCGACATAGAAAGGGTTGGATTTCATTTGTTTCATTTGCTATCAGACACTCAACCCTAATTTCCCCATTTCAATCTCCTTTATTTTATTTTTAATTTAGCAAAAAAACTAAAAAAATACTATAAAAATAATAATTTTCTAAAATTTAAAAAACAATGAATTAAACCAATCCTGATTGATGAAATTTGGTTAGGGTCAAGATTTTATTCAATTCGATTTTTAAAAATCAAAATATTATACGTTAATCATAATTTATATTTAAAATCAAATTGAATATCATGAATGGTAAATTGGACCTCAAATAAAAAATACTAATAATCTACTAAAATTTTGAATTAGACCCTATAATATATATTTTTTCTTTCAAAGACAACCCGAGAGAATGATCAAAGGATGTTTTTTTTTTGGCCAATAGAGAAAGGATGGTTAAAAATTCTAATTTTGTCTCAACAATAGTGAATGGTCAGATCTGTAGAAAAGCAAATGCAGACCGTTAGATCTCAAGGGCTAAAAAAGTCCATTTGCCGATTCCCCCAAACCCCAAAAAAACCCTCTTTCCTCCATCCTCCCTTGTCCACGCTGCTCTCACTCCCTTCCCAATTTTTCCTCTGCAAACCAAACACTTCCAAGCCTCTGCTTAACTTTCAGGTATTTTTAATAATACTATTTTCTTTGCATCTTTAGTTTAAGATTACCATTCTTTTTCTGTTTATTTATTTATTTAAAATTTGCTTAAAAACTCATGCAATTAAGAGTTTTATTTCAGATTTATTGTAATTTTTTGTTAACATCCTCCTGGAGGCTTGATATTTTTATTTTTATTAATATTATATGAAATCTAGAATGGCTTTTACAAAGTTCAGAATTAGAAAAGATTAATTATTACCATTTTAAATGCAAGTTTAGTGAGTATAGTGTCTGAACATAAAATTTTATGGTAATTCCCTTAGACATTTCTTTGTAATTCTGATAACTTGACTTTAGAGATTCCCTTAAGCAAGTATTTTAATACTATGGCATTGCCACATTTGGTAGATTTTGTGTAATTAGTTACTTTTGGATGCATTGATATTTTTCTGTTATCTAGAATTCCTTTTTTCTTTAGGTATTGTATCTTTTATCCTTTAGTTGTTGTATAAGATCAGTAAGTTGTAATGGTGCAATTATATATATAATATTAATTTTCTTTCTAATGTACTTTTTTGCAAAGGTTCTTAAGGCAAATAGTTTTTTTATCGTGGATGATTTGAACTCTCTTTGCAAAGATGAAAAACATAACAAAATATTATTGATTCATATGTTATGTTAATAGGGGCAGAATAAACGAATTTTTTTACTTTATTTTTTTCAAACTTTACTTGCAATCTCTTCAAACATTATTGTTTTTTAGATCATAGGTTTATTGGACACTAAATGTAAATTTTATTTATGACTTTAATGTTTGGAAACTTTTAGGCAAGCATGTATACCTAGTAAATCAGAAGAAGGCAACCATTAGAGCAGATTCTCTCTAATAGGAACCATAATTTTATTATCAATAAATTGGCTCTTATACTTATAATTTGAAGTCTGGACATGATTAGCTTTCTTTAAAGTCAGTAATTGAAAGTAAGTAATACAATTGCTTTCTATTTCATGAAGAGAAAGTCTAAAGTCAGTAATTGAAAGTAAGTAATATAATTGCTTTCTATTGGACCAGAGAAAAAAGGTCGTGTTCGTTGTTTGGGAACAATATCTACTTCATCGCAGAAATCGACTTCATCATGTTCTCGAACAATGCAGCGTGATGAAAAGGTACTAGGGTTAGAGGCTCAGGTTGAAGAATTGAAGGCAGCTTTGGGTAATGTTTTATCAGTGTTTCAAAGACAATTTCCTAACGAGAACGTAGATATTTTGGCTTCTGCTACTCGCGTAGCCAATAAAGAGGTAATATATTTCTATAGCAGCGTTAATGTAGAATAAATTCATCTTTTAAAATATATTCATCTGCTTCATTGTGGTAGGATTATGGAACTTGAAATGTAGATCATCTTTCAGATAATATCTAGGTTAGGTATGTTGCTTGATTGTGGTAGGATTGTGGAACTTGAAATAAAAATAGGTGATGGAAAAAGGAGCATCCGTATGTGTCTTTAGTACTTCATAGATATATAAATAGGTGACTGTACATGACATTTAGAGGTTAATACTTCTTATTGTGATGAAATTGAGTGATAATTACATTTGAAGATCGTGGTTTATTCATGTAAGTTATGAGAATGTGGTCATTTCTCTAAGATAGTGCACTAAAAGTTGTTGCATGCATTATTGCATTATGAAGGCTCTTTCACAGTAATGTTGCTATTGGCTTCAATTTCCTTTAAAAAAAAAAATTTGTGCTCGAGGAAAGTAAAGACTAAGGAACCCTTTTGTGTTTTGGCTGTGATCGTAGATCAGAAATCATGTGTTGGATTATCCTAGCATACTCTTACAACTTCAGCAGAACATAAGTCATTGTTGAATTATCCTAGCATACTGGAAGAAATTAAAGTTTTTAAGCACTATTCGATCTCCATTAATTTGGGATCAAGTCTTAGTTGAGTTGGCTGAACTTATCAGCAAACCTTTCCTTATTCGGCTTGAAAGCATAGTCTATGCAAATTAAGTTGCTGAATGATTAGATTAGATTAGATGTCCTCCTCTCTTCATCAATAAATATATATAATGAAATTTGTTAAGTCGTATATATAATGAAATTTGTTAAGTCGTATTATCTCATATTTATTAAATTTTAAATTATTTCATTTATTATCAGTTGACTTTAAATTAGATGTTTAATAAGATGAATATAAACGTTTTTAATAATAATTTCAAACAGTGAAAAGTGTCGGTCCATTTTATGTATTGTCATTTTAAAGTTTTTATGATAATGAAAAGTTGAGAAGTGGTGAATTTGGAAATGGAAATAAATTTTAGAGGTGGAGCATTCAGTCAATTGCGTTTCTAACAAAGCTAGTGGCTAATTGAATGAAAAGACTGGTGCTTACTCTATTTCATAGTTTGGTTAATTAGTGAGTAATAATTAGCACTATGGGACAAATGTTCGAGTATTGAGAGTGACCAATGTTGGGAAGACTTTACCATCATTCTTCCCGGTCTGAATACAAATTAATTTTTTATCAATCATAGAATAGGGATAGGAAAAAAAAATCTAGCCTAATTCTCATATAGCTTCTCTCATCGACCTTTAAATCGTTACATCCGTGCTGACTTGGACTAGACCAGCCCACTTCAATTTTGGGCTTGGACCTTGGAGATGTTGCGAGGTTTGCCATAGGGATAGAGGTGTTTGGTCGGTTGGAATGTCCTTTTCATTTTTCTTGTAGGTTGCTAATTGCCAGCAAATGGAAACAGACAGTATATACAACGTTGTTATTTCTTACTTGTGTGCTTGAAAATAGCTGTCAGGTAACAACTAGCAAGGAATATTATATACCCCAGCTTCATAGAACTATAAATGCTAGCTACGGATCAATATTTGCTTACAAACCAGAATTTATTTGAGACAATATATCCATTTGATGAGGTTCAGATGTTAGTCTGATGGATAACTAATAGTATTTTTCTATGTTGTTCCGACAGTTCATTTTTTTTGAAGTATTCGTGTCCAACATTCTTGTCCGACATATATCTGGGCATAGGTATGGAGATGTGGCTCTCCAAGGATCTTCTAAATACATAGAAAAACTTAGAAAAAATTGAACAAACTCGTATCAAACACATATCCGTATACGATACTCACATCCGAGTAACATAAGTAATTTTAGCAGAGGTGCTGTGATCCATTGGTCAACATTCAATGAAAGAAGCTCTATGTCAGTTGAATTAGAAACATATACTTTTGAGCTTTATGCAAATTAAGTTACTATTTTTATTTAATTATATTTTTACCTTTTGAGCTTAATTCAATAAATATATATTGACATAACATATACTTTTTAGGTACCTGATGCTGGTAGTGCTCCAAATTTGTCACCAATAATAAGGTCTTCAACTTCTAGTCATCAAGTTAATGAAAATGAAGACGGTAAACTACTTGATTATTTTATTCTTCTATATTGACTTCATTACTTAATTGCTGCACATTGGTTAATATTTGTCAATTTTATGCAGATGTTGCTCGATAGGAATATTCATGAGATTTGGATTGCTTATTTCACTGTATTATGACTTTAGCTTGCGACTTCTATTTAGCTTGTAAAAGTTATATAATTAAGGCAATTTATTTGTAATTTTATTTTTAATATTATGAAATATTTTGTACTTTCTTATAATGGTTTTTGTACTTTCTTATAATGGATTTTTTATCTTGGATTAAATTATAAATATATCAATATTAGTAATTGAAAATATGAAAAAAAATTTATTTTTACTGACCTCTATACTGACAGTTCATATAACAACAAAAAATGTATAGTATACTCATCGAGTAAACCGTCAATTAATTTACGACAAACGATCGCTATAGGTTAATTGTATATTTTACATTTTAATCTATACCGACGGACACAAAAAAAAAAACCGTCGGTATACGTATATCAATGGTATCTATACCGACGGAAACAGAATCCGTCAGTATAGATACGGTATCTATACCTACGGGTACAAAATCCGTCGGTATAAATGCGGTATCTATACCGACGGTTACAAAATCCGTCGGTATAGATGCGATATCTATACTGACGGATACAAAATCCGTCGGTATAGGTAAGGTGTAAAAGGGGCTACCCCAACATAGGCTATACCGACGGTAGTAACATTAGTGACGCATAAAACCGTCGGTATAGGCTATACATCCTATTTCGGCGGTCACCATTTCCGTCGGTATAGGTCTATACCGACGAGGGTTTTACCGTCGCTTAATTTTTTGTCGGAATAGTCATTTTGACCGTCGGTATAGGGTTTTAGAACTTTTAGCGACGGATTTTGAAGATTTACTGACGCTTTTTGAACCGTCACTATATGGCAATTTGTTTGTAGTGTACCTGGAGAAACGACTGATTTGGGTTTAACACAATTAGAATCTGGAAAGGATAAAATAGTAAATCCGCTGGAAATTCACATTGAAACAGGTGATGAGAGGATTTATTGGAAAAAAAAAAACAAAAGTGTGTCCAGATTGAAAAGTAAATGGAAACTGTACAAAGATATTGAAGATAAAGTTATTGAAAAATTACATAATAATAGAAAGAAAAAGAGCAAACTGCTCCATTTCAGATAAAGATTTCATAAACAGGAATATAGTCATCTTAAGGGAAGAGAAAGAAAAGATTGGGCTAGAGGAAGTTGAAGTGACTTGGAGCATGGGCAAAAAGCTGGTTTAATGTCGGTTGGAGATGAACATGTTGTCATAAAAAAGTTGATGGATATTCAGAACACTGCGAGAAGGATTTAGGTAGGGGTTTTGTGTATTAAAGGTACTTATGTTGAAACCTTCGAAATTTCAGGTGTTGTTCTATTTTAGTTATTCTCTGACACTCTTCCTCTAATTATTTCTATTTCTCCTCTTTACATAAGTGTGATGTGGTGTCTGGGGTACTGTGATGAGGTCTAAAAATCGAGTATTTGGGTCCGCAAGTAGGTGCACTAGAGTTGTTTGATGTACACTGAGTGTCCCTGTTTTTAGTGATGAGGTAAGCAATTTCAGGGGAGTACTACATCTGGAAGCAACTACTGTTTATGTGTGTTGGTTACGTTTCGGGGATAAAGCAAACATGATGATGATATCTTGGAATGCTAGAGGAGTCTCGAGTGGATTGAAAGAAAACATAGTGAAGAGGTATATTAGGAATCTTAATGTTGAGGTGACTTTACTACAGGAGACTAAGCTTAGTGTTTGTTATAATTGGCGGATTCAAAGGATTTGGCCAAACAATGATTATGATTGGTGAATGTTTATGGAGGCTTGAAGATTAAAAAATAAAAAAAGTTATGGGAGCTTTTCTCATGCAAGTTGAGATTCTTTTATTGGATTAATGACATTGAGGGCTGTAATCAGGTTTACGAGTCATGTTAGTGGGTTCCCCTTAGGTTGTGTGACTTTAGTAAGGATTTGAGTAATGTTAGAGATGGGATTAAATGGTTATGCCCGGAGGGTAACGGTCTGAAGTTCAATGTTGATGGCTTTACGAGGGGGAAACCAGGGCCGGTTGGGTGTGGTAGAGTGTCAAGGGATTCGAGTGGGTCTATCCGTGGAATTTTTGTGGATCCCTTAGTAGTAAAGAGTCAAACATTGGCTGAAATCTTGGCGATCAAAACAGCATTGCAATTATTTTTGGATTCTCCTTAGTGCAACGAACAAGCACCGATTGTGGAATTAGACTCAAAAGTTGCAGTTTCATGGGTATCTGATAAGGAGACTCGTCCCTTGAAGGAAGGAAACTCTTTAATGACATGTTGATTTTTGACCTTCGATACCGATTGTAGTTTTGTGCTACAGTACCGATTTGCTACAGTAACTTTCTCGAGACGCTACAGTAACTTTATCTCGGGATGCTACAGTAACTTCCGAAAAAACAACTCTTTTATTAATATGAGAAAAAGACCAAATATACACTAGACACACTCTTTTAATATGCACTCACAACTTCACTCCTTCACTCATATCTTTTTCTTCCTTTTTCTCTCTACTCACTTCTCTACATCTAACAACTTACATCCCACCCTATTTATAGCTTTCTATGTTGGTTACTAAACCAACCTAGAATGTTCTAGTGTGTTGGTTTAATATTCTAGAGAAAGAACAATAAAAAATCTAGAGAGAACTCTAGAAAGATGACTTGAGAAAATTTTAGAAAGACCTAGAAAAATAATAAAGTTTGGAGAGAATTCTAGATAAGAGAATTCTAGAGGAGTTGTTGACTTTAACATGACATTGATAGACTACTCTCTTGATGTCGGTTTGGTAGTCATGCCAAGTTGTCTTCTGAACTCCTCGAATTTTGCACCGCTAAGTCCCTTGGTAAACAAATCAGCTACTTGTTCTTCAGTCTTGATGTATTTCAGTTCAACATCTCGTTGAAGTACTTTTTCACGTACAAAGTGATAATGTATTTCTACGTGCTTGGTTCTGGCATGAAAGACTGGATTTTCAGCTAAGCTTATTGCTGACTGATTATCGCAATAGAGTTGTACTGGAGAGTCAATCGGTTGGTGCAGATCCTTTAACAGCTGTATCAACCACGTGCTTTCTTGTGCTGCCATAGCTGCTGCTCTATATTCTGCTTCTGTAGTTGATAATGATACCGTAGGTTGTCTTTTGCTACACCAAGAGATTATGCCGGATCCAAGACTAAACATGTAGCCAGTTGTTGATCGTCTTGTATCATGATCTCCACCATAATCGGCATCACAATATCCTATAACTTGGCACGGAACTCCCTTTTTGTATAGAAGTCCAAAATCAATAGTTCCTTTTACGTACCTCAAGATTCGTCGAACCGCATCTAAGTGAGGTTTCCTTGGTTTCTCCATGAACCGGCTAGCTACTCCAACAGCGAATGCAATGTCGGGTCTTGTTAATGTAAGGTAGATTAGACTACCCACTAGTTGCCTATAACTTGTTGAGTCTTCCAATTCTTTGCCTTCTTCACTACAGAGTCTTGCATTGGCTTCCATAGGCGTAGATATCGACTTGCACTCAGTCATCCTGAATTTGTGTATAAGATCTTTTGCATACTTGTGTTGACATAAGAATATTCCTTCTTTGGTACGGATTACTTCTAGCCCGAGAAAGTGATTCAGCTCTCCAAGCTCTTTCATTTGAAAACGTACTGAGAGATTGCCTCTAGTTTGTTTGATTTCTTCTTCGTTGTCTCCGGTGATGATTAGATCATCCACGTAAACCAAGACTATTGCCAACTTACCTCCTTTTTCTTTCACGAACAAGTTCGAATCTACTACTGCAACTGAGTAACCACTTTGTATTAGGAATTCAGCAATTTTACCGTACCATGCTCTCGGTGCTTGTTTTAATCCGTAGAGTGCCTTTTTCAACTTACACACATAATCCGGATGAACTTTACTTGTGAATCCTTCGGGCTGCTCCATATAGATCTCTCGATCTAGCTCTCCGTGCAAGAAGGCATTTTTCACATCCATTTGCCATAACTTCCAAGATTTACTTGCTGCAAGGGCAAGTAATACTCGTACTGTTGTAATCTTTGCAACCGGACTAAAGGTCTCATCATAGTCCACTCCATACTTTTGAGAGAATCCGCGAGCCACCAATCGAGCCTTATACCTTTCTATCGATCCATCGGGTCGAGTCTTTATTTTATAAACCCATTTACATGAGATGGGTTCAATCTTCTTCGGCTTTGGCACCAACTCCCATGTCTCGTTTTGTTTCAGGGCTTGAACTTCTTCTTCCATGGCTTTTCTCCACTCCAATTTCTCAGATGCCTCTTCATAAGTTGTTGGCTCTATTTCTTCAATTAGAGCAGCATTAGCATACTTAAGATTTGGTTTGCGTTGTCGTGATGACCTGCGCAGAAGTGGCTGAGAATCTCTTTCATTGAACTCATTTTCTCGAAATGACTTTTCCTCATCAAGGGCCTTTTCTGAATACTCGTCACTTGGTTGAGTCTTTTCAAGCTCAATTTGTTCCTCCATATTTTCTTGAAGTTTTTCTTCAATCTCTTTTGAGTCTGGCAACAAAGCTGCTTGTGGTGACCACCATGACGAAGCTTCATCGAACACAACATTTCTGGATACATAGCATCTGCCACTCGTTGGATCACAACATCTCCACCATTTTCTTTGATCGTCAAATCCCACAAATATGCAACGAATTGCCTTTTTGTCGAATTTGCTACGTAGATGATCTGGTACAAATACATAACATACGCAACCAAATACTCGAAAGTGACTCACCGTGAGTTTGATGTTCCATAGTTTCTCAAAGGGTGAGATAAAACCAAGCCTTGCTTGTGGAAGCCTATTAGTCACGTGAGCTGCAGTCTTCATGCATTCTGCCCAAAAACGAGGTGGCACATTCTTCGCATGTAACATGCTTCGACATATCTCAGCCAAATGCCGATTCTTTCTCTCGGCAACTCCATTTTGTTGTGGAGTGTTCGGACATGTCAATTGTCGGCGTATCTTGCATTCCTGTAAGAATTCCGAAAATTCCTTGGATGTGTATTCTCCCCCGTTATCTGTGCGTAGGCATTGTATCTTTCGGCCTACTTCTTTTTCCACCTTTTCTTTGAACTCTATAAATTTAGTAAGTGCCTCTGATTTTTCTTTCATAAAATCAATCCAGACGTACCTTGAAAAATCATCAATGAAAGTTATCATGTATTGGCAGCCACTGACAGAAGGTTGCTTTATCTTCCCGAACACGTCTGAGTGAATTAGCTGGAGAGGCTCCTTAGCTCTAAACTTTGACTCCTCGTATGGCAACTGGTGAACTTTCCCATATTGGCACCCGGCACATACTATGTCATCTTGAATGTCTAATTGAGGAAGACCTTTGAGCATAGACTTTTTCATCATTACCTTTAACTTGAGGTAACTCACGTGCCCAAGCCTCGCATGCCACAAGTCAGCTGTTTCATTCTTTCTCGTCTTGTCCACATATGCAGTCTGAGCGGACATAACGTAGACTGACTCCAGACGCTTCCCTTCCATTATTGGTGTACTTGTTGGCTTTAAGTTTGGATATACTTTCACATCATTTGGACCAAACACGACATAATTTCCTGAGGCAGTGAGTTGTGAAACCGATAGTAGATTTTTCTTCATACCTGGCACATGGAATACGTTTTGCAGCTCGATTTGGTGTGGGCTAAATCGTGGCACAATAGTTGTTTGGCCGATATGAGTAATAGGTAACCTTGAATTATTTGCAGTTACCACAACTCGTTCTCCTTTGTATGTTGAGGTATTAGTCAACTTCTCCTTATCTCCAGTCATGTGATTTGAGCATCCAGAATCAACTATCCAATCATTATTATAGTCGATTAATTTACTCACCGATGCGAGTGAACACTCTTCTTCTGACTCGATGATGCAAGCAGCTGCAAGTTCTTCGCATTCTTCAATAGCAATAGATGCTTGAAAATCCCACTCTTCTTCGCTATTATTCTCTTCTCGTGACGAGGTTGCCGCGTTGCCTTGGACTTGCTTAAACCGACAGTCTCAAGCAAAGTGACCAGATTTTCCACAGTTGTAACACTGATTGCTTTGACGACGATACCTATTTTCATTTTTGTCTCTTTCTCGAACATGCTGGGCTCCCTCTTGCCGAAAGCTCCTTCCCCCTTGCTTTGGCCATGTTTCTTGCCTTCGAAATTTATTTTCTTCCACGCCTAGCTTTGTAGCAACTTTGCTTCTTTTATTAAAGCCTCTTTTATTACTAAAGAGTGCTTTCTCGTCATCTTTTATCGAGACTTTAGACATTTGGTTATCTAAAGCCTCTTGATTTGCAAGTATATTTTCCAACTCAGTTAAAGTTGGTTCTTTGCTCCAACCACGTGTTGCAGTAACAATCCCGTTGTATTCAGGTCGCAAGCCATGGATGTTAATTCTTCTCATCCTCGTTTCGGTAATGGCATTTTCTGGATCTAATTTTGAAATTTCATCACAAAGAGTTTTAACTTTCGAGAAATATTCGCTTACTGGCATATTTTGCTGCGAGACTGACAGGAGTTCATTCTCCAATTGTTGGAGCCTAGCATCATTTTTCCTCGCGAACAGCATTGTGAGTGTGTCCCAGGCTTCCTTCGGTGTCTTTGCATCCTTGATGCGTTGTAATAAACCATCCTCAACAGTGACTGATAACACGTACATGGCCTTACCGGCTTTGATCTTCCATTTTCTTAGTTCTCCGGCATCAGTTGGTGGTGTTGAAGCTTCACCGTTAACAATATCCCATAAATCTTGCCCGAGCATGTAATATTGCATCCGGATGCTCCACGTATTGTAATTGTTTTCATTGAGCTTCTCGATGTTGCTAGCGGAATTAGAAATATCTGTCATAGTGTCTTGAGAGTGCCCTGCACTTTCCTCAAATTTAATTTCACAGTCCCTGACCGTGTACCGGCAGAATTTCCACGGCTTTACGAACTACGATCCTCGATCGTCTTGGTCCCAGACCAATAATCTTCACAGTCCCAGACTGTCTTTCTCCGATATGCGTACTCCGGTCCCTGACCGTCTAGCTCTGATACCACTTTGTTGATTTTTGACCTTCGATACCGATTGTAGTTTTGTGCTACAGTATCGATTTGCTACAGTAACTTTCTCGAGACGCTACAGTAACTTTATCTCGGGATGCTACAGTAACTTCCGAAAAAACAACTCTTTTATTAATATGAGAAAAAGACCAAATATACACTAGACACACTCTTTTAATATGCACTCACAACTTCACTCCTTCACTCATATCTTTTTCTTCCTTTTTCTCTCTACTCACTTCTCTACATCTAACAACTTACATCCCACCCTATTTATAGCTTTCTATGTTGGTTACTAAACCAACCTAGAATGTTCTAGTGTGTTGGTTTAATATTCTAGAGAAAGAACAATAAAAAATCTAGAGAGAACTCTAGAAAGATGACTTGAGAAAATTTTAGAAAGACCTAGAAAAATAATAAAGTTTGGAGAGAATTCTAGATAAGAGAATTCTAGAGGAGTTGTTGACTTTAACATGACATTGATAGACTAAGAGAGGTTATTAAACAGGTGGATTTTTTCTTTTAAGGGAAGCGAATTTTTCGCAGACTTTCTTGCTAGACGAAGTGTGGATAAGTCTGAAATTTTTATGCCTGGATGTAATAGGTTTCTGTGTTAAGTTCTGAGGTGATTTCAGTGTGATGTATCTATGATGAAGAGTGGTGGCTCAACAACACCATCTTCTTTGTATCTTGTTTGTCAACTGAAATATATATGCTTTTATTGGCTGAGGAAAAAAAAAACCATTAAGAATTTTCTATTAAATATGTTAACATGGCATTGATCATGTTGATTAAGGTTGACATGACGTTAATCATGTTTAGGTGTTATTAATCCGAAATAATTTTATGTTTTGAAAATTTTAATACAAATTTTTGAAAAAAATTATAATTTTAAGAAAACAAATATAAAAAATATATTTTGCAAAACATTCTTAACATTAAAAAAAATAATATTTTTATTTGTTAAATTTTTTTGTTATTTTATTTAAAAATAGTCAACAAAGTTAATGTAATGTTAGCATATTCAATAGAAGAATTCTCAGGTGTTAGGATTGGACCAAGATTAAAATATTATTAAAAAATATAAGGACTTAATTTTTATGGAAAATATAATAGAAAGACTAAATCCAACATTTTCACATAAAATTTAATCTTTCTTTCAACATATATATATATATATTATATTTTTATATAAAAGTGTGAACTCCAAAAGTTCTAAAAATGATCGATTTAAATACCCCTATAATAATTGACCCAAAAAATACTCCTAATAAAATTTAATTATTATTTTATTTTATATTATATCAATATCAATCCATTATTAATTAGTCATTATTATTAATTTAATTAATTTTCTCTTTTCATTAATCAACTAATTAAAAGATTTTGTATTAAAAAAAAACTTTATATTAATTAATTATTATCATATCATACGATTACGAGGTATTTAGTCAGTATTAACGTAGAAAAAACAAATATGTAGAAGGAGTTTGATGCCTTTGGTCTTTGTGTTTTATACTACTTTGTATAATGTGAATTAGAATAGAATTATAAGGGGGTATGTAAGTTGGTGTGTTATTACATTTCCATGGGTTCACATGCATTATATCATGTTTATTTTTCTATTTTAATCAATCAATTAATTAAAAAACTCCATATTAATTAATTGTTACATATGAAGTATTTAGACTTCATATTAATTAAAAGAAATTATTTTTCTCTTTTATTCTATTGAAAGCTCGACACAAAAAAAAAAAATTGAAATATTAATTGTGGCAAAAAAGGATCCACATTAATTAATAATTATTTTTTTACTCAATTGAAAGCTCAGCAACAAAAAAAAAAAAAAAAAGGCTCCTATTAAAGACTTTAACATAGAATTGAGTTTATCTAACTAATTTATAATTATTTAGGCTTCAATTCTAACTTCATGTCATGCAAATTGAACTAATTTTTTCTAGCATTGCATTCACGCATGTAATTCAGATCTTGATTGCGTGGGCACTACTAATTTCAATTAATGATAGATTTTGTTTTTTTAAATACTGATGTGGTATTCTTATGCTTCAAATTTATGTGAAAATTGTTTCATGCTAACCATGAATAATAGTCAATTCATCAATGTCAATTATTTGTATTATATCTTAATGTTATAGGGCATTTTTGGGAAGACAATTATTCAGATCGACTCATCAATGTGAATTATTTTAACGATAGAGGATTTTTTTTGGCAAAACAATTATCCAGATTGAGAGGTATATATTCAAATTATTGAAAAAACATGGTTGTTTCATGTTATCTGTGAATAATAATCGAATTATCAATATGAATTATTTGTATTTTATCTTAATGCTATAAGACCTTTGTTTGGGAAAATAATTAAGCATTCAAAGGTGCAAAGATTGCCAATGAATTCGAACAATATGATTACAAGGGTTTTTAAATTATTTTTCAATTTGGTTATCCCTTTGCATCAACTCGAGTAAAATTTAAGATTTCAAACATAAAATGATATTTTTCATAAAAAGAATAAGTAATATATTTGCTTTATATTTGTCATAGCTCAAAATGAAAATCAGGTATATGCTAGATTCAAACCCTATGTTGTACTCAAAGCTATATAAGATGGAAGTTGGTTCTACAAAAAATATTAAATTAGCACCAATGATACAACTAAAATTGTTCTTTTTTTTTTCATTACTATCATTATTATCTATTAATTAAATTTTATTTTCATGTTTTATTAGAATCCTATCAAACGATAATATATAGTTTGAGGAATAGGACCAAAGCTTACATATATAGCAGCATATCTCGAAGATAGAAACCATTCATTTTTAAGCTCCATTGAACGGCTTTGATTTTTTTGCAAGTTGGGCAAGTATGTTATCTGAGTTGTTATAACGAATCCTTCGCGGACCGTTAAATGACGTATTAAGGAGGAAACTGGAAAGAGAAAAAGAAAATTAGTTTCTCGTAAATAAAATGAGAGTTTTAAAACAACCTCTAAGAAATAAAGTCGTCATTGACCTTTTTTGATTAGGTGTGATCGATCACCTATTAAAACCGATTTTTTGTAAAACATTTTAAAATTAATTAAAATATTTTTAAAAACCAATTTTGAAATCTGTGCTTTGAACCAGAGAGAAAACAAAAGCGGGTTCGGGAGTCGGTTATGTCACGGGGAAGAATTAGCACCCCCACAACGCCTGTATAAAACGACACCTTATTAATCACGTGTTATCATGAAGTTTCGATGAAAGTCGATTTTATATTCGATATTTAAAAATAATTCTCTTTAAAAATAGTCATATTATTTCGAGAACAATTCAAAATTTATTATTATGAAATTTTCTATATTCCCAGCAAACATAGAATTTTTATTGTTTCGAAATTCTCCGCATCGTTCTCTTTTTAGAAGGGTATTCCTTTATTAATAATAATTGATGAAGACTCCCCGCCAACCCGACAGACGATTCATGAATTATTTTATCTCGGGGATATTGCCTTATTTATTAAAAATCATCAATTTTCAAATATTTAAATGATCATGAATGTGCAAATTATCACTAATACATAAATATAAATCAAGTAAAATGCATAATTATCATGGCATGAAAAAATTCACCATGACATGGACATCAATTATTTAATGAAATAATCATGGAATATACACATCACTCAAATATCATGAATAAGACAACAATGTGGACATCAATTATTCAAATGACATCATCATAGAATATGCATACAACATTATTTTTAAATTCTTTTTCATAGATTTGCTTTGTAAAATTACATCAACGTCATATGTCGAAAAAGATATAACCGCACTCCCTGGTAAATCCCACAAATCTTGAAAAATAATTCTTTCATATAATATTTATATAATTCCTAGTAAAACAAAAATCGTATTTTATGATTTCATAAACAAGTGCGTTGAATAATTTCCTAGTCTCCCACGCAACCCGACATAGATTAAGAAATAATTCTCGTCAAATGCTTATGAAACCGAAAAAGCACGTTTCTATGATAAACTAAGAAAATCTTTTTTTAAATATGAAATAATCAGCATTTTGAAGAAAAGGATCAATAAGCATTTTGGAGTTGTATGCCTTCCTCTTTTCGCTTTTCATTCCCCCCCCCCCCCCCCCCTCTCCCCCCTTTCCAAAGCATGACAGACGGCTTTTAAAATTTTCAGCCATTTGGACTAAACCAAAGTACCATTTACAAGGATTTCGTGCAGAGAAGACTGTTAGGTTTTGGACCCTATGGTTGAAAATTAGATAGGACGATCCCCGTGGATTAGTTTGATGCAAGTAAGTAGCTTTGTTGGACATCACACAGTAACAATTTTACTGGATGCACATTAAAAAGGTAGGCTACATTAGCATCAAATTGAACATGTGCAGAAACAAACTTCTAGGGATGGCCTTCGTGAGCAGAAGGCATACTGAAACAAAACATTAGGAAGAAAACAAAATGAAAATCAGAGGTATCTGGGGAAAAGGAGTTTACACACTTCATATAATCCATTTGGGAGATGTTTACTTCATACCCAATTTGAAAAATTGCTTTAAGATCAAGGCCAAAAATAATCAGCATGCAGCTCACCATGTTTCCACAACAAAATCACCATTCAATTGACTCTTTGACACAAGTACTACTCACCATGTAACCAATAATCTTCAGAATTTAGAACTTGTTTTAGAGTATGGTGGCCTTGATGATCTATTTACTGGTGATGGTATTGGCCTTTCAATTTCACACATCATATTCTACTTCTCTTTCTCTTTTTTCTACTTAATTTACTTTAGATAATGTTTTATGTGTTCCTCAATCCAATAAAAATCTTATCTCTATATCTAAATTTTATCATTCTAACTCAGTTTCCATTGAATTTTTTCTTACCTTTTTTTCTGGTGAATGATCTTCAAATGAGGAAACCACTTACTTGAAGGCTGAACAAAAATGGAGTTTATGAATTTTCAGCCACTACACCACTTACTCAACCTACTGCACTTGCTTGTGTTGGCATCAAAACCACATCCTTTGTTTGGCATCAAAGGCTTGGTCATCCCTTTACTTCGATTAAACTCTTTAACAGCTACTTAAAAACTTTTCTCTTTACCTTGTTATACTTTAGTGTCTTCTAATTTATGTAATTCCTGTTGTTGTAATAAGAGTCACAAACTCTCATTTCTTACTTCTAGTCTTATTAGTAGAGGTCTTCTAGATCTCATACTCATTGATGTTCGGGGTCCTACCTGAGTTTCTTCAATTAATGGCTATCGATATTATGTTTCATTTGTTAACCACTATGCTAGGTACATTTGGCTTTATCCTATGAAACATAAATCTGTTTTTTCTTTGTTTCTGAAATTCAAGTTAATGGTAGAAAATTTCTCTCCATGGTTTATTTGATGAACTAAAGTTTCTATTTGCTATTCTTACTTTTACCAGTCCCAAAGTTACTTCTGATCTTATATCAAAATGGGATCTTGCTTTTGATTTTCCCATTACCCTCCTCTCCATGTTGCTTCTATTGTTCTAGACTCTTCTCCCTCATCTCAGCAAGTGGCTGACTTTACTGATGTGCCTTCTGCCCCTTAATCATCCAATTAGGTATCTGTTTCCTCTACCTCTTCTATTTCAACTCAAAGAACTCATTATATGGTCACAAGATCCCAGAATAATATATTCAAGCCCAAGCATATTAATTCTATCAACAAGCTTCCATTTCCTGATGCTACCGAACCTTCATGTGCTACCCTTGCCATTAAACATTCTCACTGGATGATGGGATCCAAGATCCATCAAATTTTCAAGAAGCTAAAAGAGGCTTCTACTTGGGCTGAAGCAAAGAAGAAAGGCCAGCAAAGGATTTGGGTAGAATCTACAAGTCTTTTGAGCAATGTCAAGGCAGTCAAGTTGGGCTGCTTGAATAAGGGAGAACAAGACTTGGTCCATGTGATCCAAGCTTCACATGTTGGGCCTAATTAGAAGGCAATGTGGCGCCATCTTGTTTATTGAAGAGGGCCTATTCTTTTAATTCATTAATTGACTTGGCAAGGTTGGGGATCAATTCATTAATGAGATGACGTCTAATTAGATGGGTTATTTGGGTCTTGTATTTACTTAGGCATTTAGGTCTAACTTATGTGACTTATGTAATATGTCCAATAAGCTAAGTGGGGACTACCTTCATTAAACTTATTGGACATCCTTTTAAATTAATTAAATTTGGGCTAGAGCATGTTCAGCCCATATTTAGAGAGTTTTATTATTATGTTTTAGGTTTGGCCGAATTCTATATTAGAGAAGGTCTGGCCGAATCATATTGTTATTAGGTTAAAAGTCCTTGACTGCCAAAGAATAGTATTTGTACTAGGAGTCTTAGGGCTAGTCGAATTAGGGTTGTAGGGAGGCTATAAATACACTGTTTTAGCTTCCTACTTCATAGACAACAAGGAATTGATTAAATTTGATTTTATTCAGTGAGTATTTACTCTTTTTAGTTCTTGACAGAACTTAGGAACTTATCAAAGAATTCTTTCTTTGTGACGTTCAACCTATCAAACTTAGATTCTAAAAACAAGCGTTCTTGGGGTCTAGTTAACTTGGCTTATCTAGGTTCTTAGAAACAAGATTTCTAAGAGTTTAAGTTTCCATTGCCTGAATCTTGGCTTTCTTGGGGTTAGGGTATTTCATATTGTTGGTGGGTTCAAAGGGTTCAATCCCAAGGGTTCATATTAGTTGGTATCAGTTGATACAAGCATTGTATGTACTTCTTATGCTACTTGTTACAAGCAAGGTAAGGGGGACATTGATTCTGATGGTTTATCAATGAAGTATGTATTTCGTGCTTATACGAGAGCTCAAATACTTAGTATCGAATATATGCAAGGTATGTATGCCAATGACACTAATTTTTCTTATTCATACAGGGCATGTGATAGAGCTGATTTGTGTTTTAAGAAACTATGTGCAATTGCTACTATTGGAGAAAGGTAATGTTCTACACTTGTGTTAGCATTACTTAACTTTAATAAGGATTTTAAGATTGAATGTGATGCGACAGGGATAAGGATGGTTTTGTTGCATGATGAACGTTTCATAGCTTTCTTCAAAGAGAAGCTTTCCAAATCTTTGAGTACATTCATGATAATGCTTCTAAAATGGATCTTCAATGTTAGTATAATGTTTTTACTACTTTTATTGTTTCTGATCTTCCTCCTTATTAAGCAGGCCATGATTGGAGGTAGAAGCTTTTCGAGGAAAAGGGGAATGATGGGATCCAAGATCCATCAAGTTTTCAAGAAACTAAGCAAGGCTTCTACTTGGGCTGAAGCAAGGAAAAAAGGTCAGCAAAGGACTTGGGTAAAATCTACAAGTCTTTTGAGCAATGTCAAGGCAGTCAAGTTGGGCTGCTTGAATAAGGGAGAACAAAACTTGGTCCATGTGATCCAAGCTTCACATGTTGGGCCTAATTAGAAGGCAATGTGGCGCCATCTTGTTTATTGAAGAGGGCCTATTCTTTTAATTCATTAATTGACTTGGCAAGATTGGGGATCAATTCATTAATGAGGTAGCGCCTAATTAGATGGATTATTTGGGTCTTGTATTTACTTAGGTATTTGGGTCTAACTTATGTGACTTATGTAATTTGTCCAATAAGCTAAGTGGAGACTACCTTCATTAAACTTGTTGGATATCCTTTTAATTCTTTTTATTTCAGTGAGTATTTACTCTTTTTAGTTCTTGACAGAACTTAGCAACTTATCAAATAATTCTTTCTTTGTGGCGTTCAACCTATCAAACTTAGGTTCTAGAAACAAATGTTCTTAGGGTCTAGCTAGCTTAACTTATCTAGGTTCTTAGAAACAAGATTTCTAAGGGTTTAAGTTTCCATTGCCTGAATCTTGATTTTCTTGGGGTTAGGGTATTTCATATTATTGGTGGATTCAAAGGGTTCAATCCAAAGCTTCACATCACTGGAAATAGGCTATGCATGATGAATTGTCTACATTACATAAAAATGAAACTTGGAAATTGGTACCTCCCCCTTGACAAAACCATTGTAGGCGGCAAGTGGGTTTTTGAATCAAAAGAAATCCAGATGGCAGTATCTCTGGGTACAAGGCTAGACTTGTAGCTAAAGGACTCAACCAAAGACCTGGCCTTGATTATTCAGAAACTTTTAGCTCTGTGATCATACCAGTAACTGTCAAACTAGTCTTATGTTTAGTCGTGTCTTAGAATTGGCCTCTTCATTATGTAAACAACACCTTCTGGTAATAAGGCCTCACAGAAGGAAGTTTATATTAAACAACCATCCTTGTTTGCTGACAAGACTACATCTCATTATGTTTGTAAGTTGAAAAAAGCCGTACATGGTTTAAAACAGGCTCTAAGGGCCTGGTACAAGGCTTTAAGTTCTTTTTTGCTACAATATGGTTTCTATAGTTTAGTGACTGATAGTTCATTATTTATCTATGCTCAAGATGGTATTCTTTTCTACATGTTGATTTATGTTGATGATCTTATTGTTACCAGAAATAATTCTTCCATTATATCAGCATTTATCACATCTTTAGCTGCTAAGTTCTCTGTTAAAGATTTGGGCAATTTGAACTATTTCTTGGCATTGAAGTTGTTTCTACAACACATGATCTCTTTTTATCCCAACACAAATGTATTAGTGATCTCTTGGATAAAACAGGCATGTCTGATGCAAAGGAGTACCCTTATCTACCTCTGTCTCATTAAGATTGATGGTACAGCTGCTGCTAATGAAGAAGAGAGTTTAGGAAAATTATTGGTGCATTGCAATATTAATCACTCACTCGACCTATTATTATCTTTGCAATGAACAAATTGTCTCAGTTTATGCACAAGCCTACTCAAACTCATTTTATGACACTAAATAGAGTCCTAAGATATCTTAAAGGTACTTTAATTCATGGGATATTCATCAAAAAGACTGCACATTTTCATCTCACAGTGTTTTCAGACTCAGATTGGGATGGTAATGCTGATGATTGCACATTTTCATCTCTTGATGTTTGAAAAGTCAGTTGCAAGGTCTTCTACAGAGGCATAATTTCGATCCATAGAAACTGTTGTATCTAAGCTTAAATGGATTCAATCTATGTTACATGAGTTGCAAATTCAAGTATCAGATCCTCCAAGTGTCTATTGTGATAATTTAAGTGCAAACTACACTTATACTAATCCCGTTTTTCAAACACGGATGAAACATCTAGCATTAGACTATTTCTTTGTTAAAAAGAAAGTTCAACAAGGTCTGATATCAATTCAACATATTCCTTCCTCAGCTTAGTTAGCTTATGCGCTTAAAATCTCTCTTCTAAACTCATTTAGTGTATCTTCCTTTCAAGATTGTTGTCACCAATGAATCCACCATCTTACGGGAGATATTGGAGGAAAATCAGTTTTGAAATTAAAACCTAAGCCATAAGAAATCTCTTCTCAAATCTTGTATTTAGTTTGTATTCAAATTATTGTAGGTATCTTATTATTCAAACTTATAAATATCATTTATGTGTATTTTTATATAAATATCTGTTAAATGCAACTCAGGCCTCGTATTCCAAAATTGTACTCAATTATTCTTCAAAATACACCCACTACGATTATCCTCACTGTTTAGTTGACTGTCCACCAAATTTTGCAACACAACAAGCAGTACACAGAAAATAGGTGGGGAGGAAATCAGCCGAATATGTTCCTTTTCTGCAAAATAGAAAAGATGCTATAATTATATAAATAACAAGACCCTTTGAAGGCTTATGTTTTTTTATGGAAAATTCATTCCTATTTGATAATAATATCTATCTTAAAAGGGTAAACTTTCAACTTTAGGAGGCGTGTCTTCCCAAGAATCACATAAAATGTGATTCTTGAGAATGTGATTTTTGGGAATGTGATTCCTGAGAATATAACTTTACAGCATTTGGTATACATGAAAAGTGCTGATTAAAATCTTGAGAATGTGCTGGTAATTTTTGAAATTACCCTTATAAAAAAAATATAAATTTTATTAATTTTAAAAATTTTGAATGATATTTATTATTAACAAATATTTGTACTAAATATTTAAAAATAATATTTTAATTGATAATTTGAGTTATTTTTAGGATAAAGAATATTTATTAATAATAAAATTTCAAAATTATTCTCATGTAGTTAAAAAAATTAAAAGGCTGAATGCAAATTAAATATTATTTAAATATTTTAATGATATTTATTATTAACAAACATTTGTACTAAATATTTAAAAATAATATTTTAATTGGTAATTTGAATTATTTTTATGATAAAAAATATTTGTTAATAATAAATTTTCAAAATTACTTTTATGTAATTGAAAAATTAAAAGGCTGTATGAAAATTAAATATTTTTTAAATATTTCAATGATATTTATTATTAACAAACATTTGTACTAAATATGTAAAAATAATATTTTAATTGATAATTTGAGTTACTTTTATGATAAAAAAATATTTGTTAATAATAAATTTTTGAAGTTACTCTCAAGTAATTGAAAATTAAAAGGTTGAATGCATATTAAATATTATTTAAATATTTCAATAATATTTATTATTAATAAATATTTATACTAAATATTTTAGAATAATATTTCATGTAGTTGAAAAGTTAAAAGGTTGTATGAAAATTAAATATTTGAATGATATTTATTATTAACAAACATTTGTACTAAATATTTAAAAATAATATTTCAATTGGTAATTTGAGTTACTTCTATGATAAAAAAAATATTTATTAATAATAAATTTTCGAAGTTACTCTCAAGGAATTGGAAAATTAAAAGGATGGATGCAAATTAAATATTATTTCAATATTTCAATAATATTTATTATTAATAAATATTTGTATTAAATATTTTAAAATAATATTTCATGTAGTTGAAAAGTTAAAAGACTGTATGAAAATTAAATATTATTTAAATATTTCAATGATATTTATTATTAACAAACATTTTTATTAAATATTTAAAAGTAATATTTCAATTAGTAATTTGAGTTACTTTTATGATAAAAAAATATTTATTAGTAATAAATTTTCGAAATTACTCTCAAGTAATTGAAAATTAAAAGGCTGGATGCAAATTAAATATTATTTAAATATTTCAATAATATTTATTATTAATAAATATATGTACTAAATATTTTAGAATAATATTTCAATTGATAATTTTAAATAAATAGGAAGAGAATAATTTTGTCTTAACATTCTTTTAACTTTTTAACTACATGAGAAAGTTATTTTCTCACCACTTCTCATGGGAATCACATTCTAATGCTTGTGGGAAAGTAACTCTTCAAGAAAAGTTACATTACTAGAAAAGTGAGCAGTTTTTAGCATACCAAATATGAGAATCACATTCATACCAATTATTTTCATGAAAAATGATCACTTTCTATCATACCAAACGTCCTCTTATAGTAAATGCATGTTAGTGTTGATGAATCTCATAATGGTTCATAGATGGCATCCAAATTGCTATACTGATGAAGAAGAAAAGAGGCCTACAAAGAACCTAGGTAAATTAGGGTCGACAAAACTTGATCTTTTCTACGAATTTTGCATTAATTTATTTTTAATGGAAAAGTTATTTTTTTGAAAAATGAGGTGGGTCGAGCAGCACAATTATGGTAAATGCTTGCTTTGATCCGTCCCGTCTCATATTTTAAAATTATTATTTTACCTTTTAAAAATTTATGAACACAAATAATTTTAACATTCATACAAAAATAAAGCGAATGTGAATAAAACAATCTCCCCACACTTATTTCCATTATAATTCTAAAGCAAATGAAGCACTTACCATAAATTATCCATCACATCATTAATGAAACAGAAAATCCGTTCTAAACATACAATTATGTGTGAAAATTAATTATCTGTGACTCAAAGAAATTTTTAAAAAAAAAACATTAAGCAGTAATGAGGAAAAAAATCAATGAGCATCCCACAAAATAAACCCATCATCAACAAATGAAAAAGCAATCTCAACATGAAATACAAAGCACACCCAGAAAAAAGAAGAAGAGAAAAAGGAAAAGGAATAAAGTTTCTCTAACCCAGAATTCTTACTCATTTTCCAAGTTTCATTGTTAGAAAAACTTGCTTTTTTTCAACAACAAAAACAAAGACGTCTTTAGAGAAATAAATCCAAAAGGTGAGAACTTGAGTAGATCCACTTGGAAAGTTAACTTCTTTCTGAGAATAGCGTTGGCCTGAGTCCAGAAACTGGCCGGAGTTTTCAAATATGTAACGGATAAAATATGATGAATCGTTTATAATTTTTCTTACGATACGTCGTTACACTGCATAACGATTGAAATTTTAAATTATGGGCTGGACCCAACGTTGGACGATAATCTGCCATGGATACAATCCAACCGGTTAAAAGCTTTCCCGCCAAGATTTAAGACTTTTTTTTCTTTTTTTTTTCCTTTTTATTGAGTTTGCTTAACTGAAATAAAGGTCTTAAAATTCTGGAAAAGAAAAAGAAAAAAAAAAAAAAAAAAAAACTCCTTTCCCTTTACTCTGTTTTTGTACAAATGAGAGCTTAAGCTTATAGCCACACAGTAGGTCAGCTTTGGACTTTGTTTCTCTGCTATTTCGGTTTGGTCAAATTATACTATTAGTTCTTGTATTATAATCAAAATGTAGATTTAGTTTCTTTATTATAATTTGAAGAATTTTAGTATCTATACTTTTCGGGATTTGAATTTCAGTTCAATTTTAAATGTTGTCAAATTTTCACCGTTAAGTATGCGGACGTGGCATTGACCATGCTGACATGGCGTTGACCTTGCTGACATAGCGTTGACCTTGACGACGCGAAATTTTTTTCCATGTGGCTTACTAACTTAGATAATCAAATGTTGTAATTAGTCCCTGTACTTATATCAAAATATAAATTTAGTCCATCTACAATGATTTCAAAATTTTTTGGTACCTGTACTTTTCGGGATTTCAAATTTTGATCTAATCTTAAGTTTCATTTATTTTGCAAAAAATCAGTGTCGCAACCTAAAAAATAACGTCTCATCGCAAGACTTTATTATTCGTTAGATGTGACATTAAAAAATCGAGGAAAAGTCGACTTAATTCCTCTAGAAAAATGAAGGTTTTGAAAATGACCTTAAAAAAGACATGGAGTCGCCACCAATCTTTTTTAGCTAGGTGTGATCGGCCACCTATTAAAACCGGTTTTATAAAATATTTTAAAAATTAATTAAAACATTTTAAAAACCAATTTCAAGTCTGCGTTTTAAACCAGAGAAATCAAAGAAGCGGGTTCGGGAGTCGGTTACGTGTGGGGAAGGATTAGCACCCCCACAACGCCCGTATAAATCGGTACCTTATTAATCGTGTGTTATCTCAAGTCTCGGTAAAAAGTTGGTTTTAAACTTAGTATTTCAAGTTAATTCCCAATTTAAAAATAATTCCATTTTTTTATTGAAAATGATCCGGAATTTATAAATTCAAAATTTTCCTATATTCCCCAACAAACGTGGCAAAATATAAAAATTTTTATTAGTTTTGGAAAACTTTCCGAATCATTCTTCTTTTGAAAGAAAGATATTCCTTTATTAATGATAATTGATGAAATTCCCTCCAGCAAACCCGGTAGAGAACTCATGAATTATTTTAACTCGGGAATATCTTTATTTTTATTGAAAACCATTATCTTTTTGAAAACATTTAAAATAAATGAACATGTATATGCATGACATAAATAAAATGACATAGCAAAATCTAAATAATATAATGCAACCTAAATGACATGGCAAACATGAATGATATGGCATATACATTAAATGAAATGGAATATGAAATAATGCTACCATATAATATGCATGAAAATAAAAATAGAAATAATAGTGCATGAACATAGTATATGCTAAATAATATGACCAAAAAAATGACTAAATAAAAGCATGGGATATCATGAAATATTCCAAATCATATGATAAACCATATAACATCAAAAATATAAATCAAAATAATAACAATATCATAGAAATTATTATAACAAGAATCACATATTATATAAAATGCATGAATATAAAAATGCAATGCATGAAATGTATTTTTTCCTTTAATTAAGGAAATCCGTATATCTAAAAAGATATCCGGCTACCTTAGGAAAATATGTCAAATTAAATATTCTAAAACCAAAATACTTTGTGATTGTTTGAAAATAATTTTGAGAAGCTTGAATTAAAAATAAAAACTGGGCTAGAATTTTTTAAATGGCTCTAATTTCCTAAGTTTAAAAAATCCGGACTTGGCTACCCTTAACCCGGGACTTGAAAAACCATTTTTAGAGTTTAAAAAGGCTTATAAATTATCCTAAGTCAGTAGCTAACCCTCCTAATCAGCCCACTCTAAGTAAATTAACCAAAACAGAAAAATGGTTTTTCTTTAAATTCAATTCTGACTCCACTGTCCAGTATTAATCCACGATTTTTTACCCAATTTTTAAAACTTCCAAAAATTCTAAAATAAATACTGGAGACTCAGGACATGTAAAACTACACGAAAACAAATCGGCTTAATTTTCTGATCAAAGATGAATTCCCAGAAAAATCATAGATGTACGAGTTTTTGGAGGAGAAAAAACTGCTTTGTTTTTCTTTAAATTCAATTCTGACTCCACTGTCCAGTTTTAATCCACGATTTTTTACCCTATTTTTAAAAATTCCAAAAATTCTAAAAAAATTACTGGAGACTCAGAACATGTAAAACTACACGATAAAAAATCGGCTTAATTTTATGATCAAAGATGAATTCCCAGAAAAATCAGAGATGTATGAGTTTTTTGAGGAGAAAAAACTGCTTTGTTTTTCTTTAAATTCAATTCTGACTCCACTGTCCAGTTTTAATCCACGATTTTTTACCCTATTTTTAAAAATTCCAAAAATTCTGAAAAAATTACTGGAGACTCAGGACATATAAAACTACACGATAAAAAATCGGCTTAATTTTATGATCAAAGATGAATTCCCAGAAAAATCAGAGATGTACGAGTTTTTGGAGGAAAAAAAACTGCTTTGCCAGCACATTTTTTTGTCTTTGATAAAATCATTTAAAAAATCAAAGTAAAAATATTTGAAACTCATAAAATGATTTCCAAACAATATCTAAGACTTTTTGAAAGTTAGATAAAAATTGTCTAAGTAAAAAAAAATCACAAAGGTAGAATAATCAACTTGACAAACTTAATTTTCCACAAGTGTGCTCAAGAGAGCATGACTTTGAACCATCAATTGGCTCAAGTCATTATTCAAGTGGTATGAATATGAAATGCATGAAATAATGCAGCAAACATAATGCATGAAATGCATGGATCTAAACCTAAATGTAAGAAAAATGCATGACATAAATAATATGGCCTAGACCTAACATGAACTTGCATGGCATTTAATGTAACCTAGACCTAAAACATGCATGGCATTTTTACAAACACAAGGCATGCTTAATTCAAAAATCCAACCAAATATCATGCAAATGCAAAAACCTAACAACTAGCATGACAAAAAATGCAACACACAATGCAAAACACATGGAGTAGCCAAATGGCCTCAAGCTCCAACAAGCATGGCATTTTCTCAAACACTTGGCATACTAGCATGAAAAACTAAGTCATAACACAAAAATCACACAAGCATTTTCACAAACACCTAATATACTAAGTCTAAAACATGCTCACTAAGATATAAAACAAGAATCATGCAAAGAATCACACAAGCATTTTCACAAACACTTAATATGCTAACTCTAAAACATGCTCAAATTTAAACAACATGAAAACAGAAAATTAAAAATGCAAAAACATGAAATCTAAGACATAAATGGCAACAAATAAAGCAACCAAATTAAATATAACTTAAGAACATGAAATAACATAACATTTAAAACATCAAAAACAAGAAAATAGCATAAACAATATGGTAAAATGAATCAACACAACAACTTAAAATAAATAATGTAGGCCATTTGGCCATGGTGAGTTTATTGTAAAAACAAAATGTAAATAAAATATACTTAAGAAAGGAAATGAAGGAAGAACAAAAAAAACATTATTCTAAAATGAAAACTCACCAAGTAGAGATTAAAATAGCAAAAAACAAGAATAGAAAATGAAAGTGCAAGAGTTGGTGCTCAAGAGCAACCTCAAGAAGCTAATATTTCAAGCTTTTCTCTTCAAACTTTCCTTTTTTTTCTAAACTTTTCTTTTTTTGCTCTCAACCAAGAAGATAAAAACTAAGAAAAACTAAGAGAAATAAGCCAAAATGGAAAAGAAAAAAACCAAAAATGTGCCTCTCTAGGGTTGGCCTTAATGATGTTTATATAGCCTCAAAGATGTTGTCATTTTTGTGTAACCTATTTTCCATCAAATGGCTAATAATTCAAGATGAAAAGTCATGAAATTACCACCCTTAGATTAGCATCTCAGCCCTCTCTATGCAAAAATAATGTTGACATCTTTCTTAACCTATGTGGTTTACTCACCATGGCTTGATCAAAGAGAATGGTTAACTAACTCTTGATTTTTAACCACTTGATTAAAAAATAAATAATTAGAAGCTTCCTCCTTTCCTTGGGCTTGGGCATGCCAGCACTTCTCTTTTCCAGCCCAACTCTGATTTTTTGAAGGGCCAAAAAAAGCCCTTTTCGGTTGCTTGGGTGAAATGACCATTTTGCCCCCCGGATGCAAGTAAATATCAAACGGACTCCAAATTCAATTTTTATTTTTTTAATACTTCCAAAATAATAAAATATTGAGTTCTGGAAGTTTTCAAAATTATCCGAGTCCGTTTTCTATTTATTTGGATTTTTCTTCCCAAAAATGCCCTTTTATGCCCCTACATTTTACCATTTTTTAAACGAGCTCCAAATCAAGATTTTCCTTCACCAATCTCTTCAAAATAATTAAAAAGTGTGATCTGGAAGTTTTCATAATTTTTGGAGCTCATTTGGTATTTTTTCGGGATTTATCGGCTTGAATTACTGCATAGGAGGCTCGGGATTTGGCCATTTTGCAAACGAACTCGGAATCAAGATTTTCTTTCGCCAATCTCTTCCAAATAATTTAAAAATGAGATTTGCCAAATTTCAGAATTTTTGGAGTCCATTTGCTATTTTTCCGGGATTTTCCTTTTTGAATTACTCTATAAGAATCCCGAGATTTGGCCATTTTGCAAACGAACTCGGAATCAAGAATTTCTTTCGCCAATCTCCTTCAAATGATTTAAGAATGAGATTGACAAATTTTCCATAATTTTCGGAGTCCATTTGCTATTTTTCCCAAATTTTTCCAATTTTGCCCTTTTACCTCCGAAACCCGGTTTTGCTCAAAACAAATCCGATTTTCAGATTTTCTTCAATCTGAGCCTTGGGCCATCCTTTTTAACCATTATTCATCCATTGAGGGCTTTGGTCTTACCAAGTCGGGCCATTTCTGTGATTCTTCCCGATTTCACCGAAATCCACTAAAAACCCTAATTCTCGGTTTTCTCCCGGATTGACTTTTCTTTCGGTTTTTCTTGCAAGTGACTTCTCCATTACCCGTAGTCAGTGCTTATCTTTCATTTGGAACCTTCAATTTCGACCAGTTTGATCGTTTAAGCACTTTTCCCCAAATTTCTCGGATTAGGGTTTCTTTTCTACTGAATCTCCAAATCCCAACTTCCGAACTCCATATCTTTCAATGTAGACCTCGGATTATCAAAATTCTTTCGCTATTTTTCAATTGAACTCAAAATCTTGATTGTGAAAGTGGGTTGACTTTTTCAATAGTTGACTTTCTGGGGTTGACTTTTTCGGGGTTGACTTTTTCGGGGTTGACTTTTTCAAGTTTGACTTTTTGTGCTCGCCCTCTTAAACTAAGTCTCGGAGTACCATCTGCAGGATGAAAACAGTCTTTTTATACTCGAAAACATCAATATGGGAAGAAAACATACCTGTTTTAGTGGTCCGGACAAAATTAGGTGTCTACAATCAGCTCTAATTTTTTTTAAAATAATAATATAATATTTATATTAATATTTAAATTAATATTATTTTATTAATATAAAATATTAAAAAGAGTAATATTTATTCGTAAAATATTAACAATATTTATACTATTAAAAGATAATACAATAACATTTAGTTGGCTTATAAGTTATGCTTAAACAATATCAACAAAAAAAAAAAATGAATCAAACCTCCAAGAGTTTAACTTATATTAGGATGATCTTAAAAAGTCATTTTTTAGGTATCGATTAAAAACATGCCATTTCATACTTATTTAGAGAGTCATAAATAATATCATGCACTCACAAACACCAAATTAATTCTCATTAGTTTTTTTTTTAAACCTAGTTAATGGAATTAATATATAAAAAAAAAAACTCAAAACTTGCTTTTCTATCTGTTGGTCCTTCATTTTTTGTGTTTCTCCCTCTTACATTTCTTTAACTTATTTCATGAAATAAGATTTTTATAGAAAAAAAAAAATTAAGTTATAGTCATGGAGATGGAATAGATGTGATTCAACTGTTAGAAGATTGATGTCTTGTAGTACTAGCTCAATTACAGAATTGAAGGCAATCTTGCTAAGTCTTGTGCCATGTGCAGTGCCAAGATTGGATGTAAATGGTGCACCGGTATAGTTAAATGGTTTAGGAGATTTATCAGGGAAATCAGTCCTAAAAACTCGTTTCATATTGAAGTAGTGAGCTTGGAGAAGTCCAACTTCGGACATCAGGAAAGAGATATTGTTCAACGACGCTAGGAGTCTTGTTCCATTTACGCATGTCGGGTAAGGATCTTTGTCAAAACCAATTGTTCCATTTATTCATGTCGGATAAGAAAAATGATCATTTTAGAAAAGAAACCGCCATGGATAGCCATTTGTATGGGCAAAAACTTCTCTACATTAATACATACAAGTCATATATATATATATATGTATATATATCCGTAAACTTGTTTCATTTTTTTTTGGTCTATAAAAATCTTATTTCATGAAATAAGTTAAAGAAATGTAAGAGGGAGAAACACAAAAAATGAAGGACCAACAGATAGAAAAGCAAGCTTTGAGTTTTTTTTTTTTTTTCATATATTAATTCCATTAACTAGGTTTAAAAATAAAAAAAAAAAAACTAATGAGAATTAATTTGGTGTGGTATGATATTATTTATGAATATCTAAATAAATATGAAATGACATATTTTTAATCGATACCTAAAAAATAACTCCTAATATAAGTTAAACTCTTTGAGGTTTGATCCATTTTTTTTTTATATTGTTTGAGCATAACTTTTATGCCAACTAAATGTTACTGTTTTATCTTTTAATAGTATAAATATTTTTAATATTTTATGAATAAATTTTACTCTTTTTAATATTTATATTAATAAAATAATATTATTTTAAATATTCATATAAAGATTATATTATTATTTTTAAAAAACTATTTTTCAAAGCTGATTTTTACGAAATAAATGAAACTTAAGATTGGATCGAAATTTGAAATCTTGAAAAGTACAGGTACAAAAAATTTTTGAAATCATTGTAAAAGAACTAAATTCATATTTTGATATAAGTACATGAACTAATTACATTATTTGATTATCTAAGTTAGTAAGCCACGTGAAAAAAATTTCACGTCATCAAAGTCAACACTAAGTCATCAAGGTCAAGCCACGTCAGCATGGTCAATGTCACGTCAATATGATTCATGTCACGTCAGCATACTTAACGGTAAAAAATTTGACACTGTTTAAAATTAGACTGCAATTCAAAATCTCGAAAAATATGAGTATCAAAATTTTTCGAATTATAGTAGAGTGATTAAATCCGTATTTTGATTATAGTACAATAATTAATAATACAACTTGACCTTTCGGTTTTCCGACAATTAAGTAAAAAACCGCTGATTTATGATTAAATTACTGAATTCTCCCTCTTTAGTCCTTTGTTTCTTATTTTAAAGGTATTGAGAGAATTTCCCGGGATTTTTAAAAATTTCTATCGAAATTACCCTTTGATTTGTGACTATTGTATACCCTTAACGCGTTTTTTGGCTCCTTAGGATGTTGGTAGTTTCAAAGTCCAAAATGCCCCTTGTTTCCATAGCAAATAGCAAAATGCCCTTGGTCCAATAAAATATTAAAATTGGGAGATTGGAACTGATAACTAACCCTTGCAATTCTTTTCTTTTAATTGGTCCAATAAAACTTAATTGAATTAAATTTCTTAGAAATGTTAACCGTTGGTTCAACACCATATCCTTTTGATTAAGTAAAGATAAAAATAATTTTAAAAAACCCATTAACTCAATGATTATTTTAATTAGTATGATGATATCAAAAGTGGTCAACATTATATGAAGTTTAACTTTATATATGTTTTTCATCACCCCACATAATTAACTTCGTGTATTAACGAATATTTTAAGATATTTTTTAAAATTAGTTAATATATTATTGAAAAAAATTAATCAATGTCTACTAATATGGGTTAAGATGATATATATAATTTTTTTAATTAATGCATTACTTTTTTTTAATTCAGAAAAATAAATATATTAAATACCAAAAACTTACCGACCTTATATTTTTTAAGTCTAGACCAATTCAATCTATTCCGAAGACACTTTTAATTTTAATTTTGATCATTATTATATATAAAGTTTTTTTTTTTAAAAAAATTGGCAAAAAAAACAGGTTTTTTTTCTTCTAAAAAATGATAATGATAAGTTTGACCATGATTTCATTTTTGTGAATCCAAAATTTTCCTTCAAAAATATTGTTTTTTTTTTTTTTTTCTGTCTCAATCAAAAAACAAAATTTCCTTCAAGTCAACGTTTCTGTTTTTTTAATATGACCAAACTGCCCCTTTTACTTGAAAATGTAATTGACCAGACTGCCTTTTTGGCTTGAAAGGATGCCGTTTAAAAGAGAACGGTTCTTTCCGGCTGTTTGAAGCATAGAACCATATCGTGTTAAAATTTTAAGCCAATATTAATGCAATTCTAATATAATAATGTGAATTATGGACCACTTTTTGATGGTGGTGATTTATTAGAATAGTCTTTGTGAGAAAATGCATATTCACATTTAAAAATAAAAAATAAAAAACTTTCTCCATTTTTCCACAAATGAAAATACTATACAACTCTATGGAAATTTGGTTGCTTTTATTTTTCAAATAAAAATATTTCCATTACATCAATTAACCCCCAAAAGGTTTGAAACTTATGATTAATTCAAATGGCAAGGGATGTAATGAAAATCAAATTCAAAGGCATTTTTTTTTGGTTGGTTTGTTTCTATCTAAGTCTTAAGTATCTGCTTAATTTTTGAATTGAATTGGTATCTCCATTTAATAATTATTAAATGGACTCAATAAAAATTGGTATCTGTTTAATTAATTAACCTTCCAAATCAATATTTATTTAGAAAAAGAATTGTATAAAATGATTATTCTACTTTAATATATGTCACTTTCATTTAAATTATATCACATATTTATATTTTTGGAAAAAGTCAAACTTATTACAAGAATAATTAGCGAGTTATTGAAATAAGTATTTATCATTTAATTATTACATATAAAAATTCGTATTTGATATATTGGTAATACATTTTTTTTAACTCCACAAGCAAGATTAAAAGACTGACACATATTTTATTTTTTTTTAAAATTAATTTTTGTAATTTTTAACCTCTTGTGGAATCTAAAAACAATACTAACAGTAAATGGTATAATTTCTCTTGTAATAAAAAGTTGATTTTTTTCCAAAAATATGTTTCACAACATAATTTAAATGAAAGTGATATATATTAATGTAAAATAACCGTTTCGTATAATTTTTTTTATTTATCTATTTGCTTAATTAAGTCTTTTTCATTTATTTATTTGCTTAATTAAGCCAACCTTTTAAATTACTTTAAATCAATCAACTTAGGCCTTAGCCATTAATTAAATGGGAAAAGTATCAAATTTACACACACCAGCATTTCCCCTAATAAACTTCCAAAAACAAAAATTAGTAATCTTCCAAGAAATTGCCATCAGTGGCAAAAAAGGAAATATCTTAAACCCCAAGGCCATTTAATCTCCCTTTAACTCTCTTACATAATCACCAAAAACCGCGCTTTTCCAGCATTCAGCTGTTATAAAATCCAAAAAGCCTTACAAAAATCCAAGAAAAAATCAAATCGAAAATCCAAAGAAAAAAAAAATTAATAGTTTGAAGAGAAAAGGCCATGAGAGGATTTGGACTGCTTTATCTGCAATTCAAAGCTTTGTTAAAGAAGAATCTGTTACTCTCATGGCGGAACAAGAGAGCCACGTTTCTCCAACTTTTCTCTTCGCTCTTCTTCATTTTCCTAATCTTCTGTATCGAGAAAGCCACCGATGCTCAAAACACCAACTCCACGGCGTACGAGGTGGTTCGAGACCCCAAGCCGTTAGTGGCTCCGGCGATCCCTCCCTGCGAGGACAAGTTCTTTGTCAAGCTACCTTGCTTCGACTTCGTGTGGAGCGGGAATGAGAGCCAGACCGTTGACAGGATCGTTAGAGCCATTAGAGAGAATAACCCCGGCAGACCCGTTCCCGAGAGTAAGGTAAAACTATTTCTATTCGCTGTTAATGAATACGAATTTCTCCAACAAAACAATGAATTCTATTTTCGTTTAACGCTAAAGATTAGAATTTGATTAATGGAAATGAAATGTTTGTGGCAGTCCAAAAATAAAGTGAATGGTATTTATATAATTTGTCAAGAAATATATATTTTTGTTACCTTAATTGGTGATTTATGATGAAAATGGGAGTTTTTTTTGGGGGGGGGGGGGGGGGGTTGGTCAAAAAATTAGAACAATGAGGAAGGGAAATAGGGAATTTGGTTAGGGTTCTGTTATTTCAATCTGAGTGTATAGAACCAATATCTTCATGCCTTTTTTTTGCAGGTTAAATCATTTAGGACAACTGCTGAAGTAGATGAATGGCTTTCCAATAATCGTATGCATGTCCCGGGAGCTTTGCATTTTGTAGAAGTTAATGCAAGTGTGATTCGCTATGGCTTACAGACTAATTCTACTCCACTTGCAAATCGAGGGCACTTTGAAGATCCCACACTTAAATTCCAAATTCCACTTCAAGTTGCTGCAGAGCGTGAGATTGCTAGGTCACTAATTGGAGGTACTAAGTTCTCCTTTTAAGAAATTTTATTTGCTGGAGTTGACTTGTATTTCTTTGTCTGATTGGTTTATATAATAATACAGATCCAAACTTTAGGTGGACTGTTGAACTCAAGGAATTTGCGCACCCTGCACTGCAAACGCTCTCCGCAATAGCTCTTGTCGGACCAACTTTTTTCCTTGCGATTGCAATGTTTAGTTTCGTGTTTCAGATTGGTTCGTTAGTGTCAGAGAAAGAGCTCAAGCTTCGACAGGTCTTGAATTTTTACGTTTAAATTGAGATTACAATTGCAATCTTCTTACAGAAATATCATTGATTCTCTTTGTTGACTTTCTGTTTCTTCCCAACAGGCTATGACTATGATGGGTCTTCTTGATTCTGCCTATTGGTTATCATGGCTCACATGGGAGGGAACCATGACACTTCTTTCATCACTCTTCATAATTCTGTTTGGAATGATGTTTCAGTTTGATTTTTTCTTGAACAACAATTTTGCCATTCTCTTCCTTGTCTTCTTCCTTTTCCAACTCAACATGGTAAAAACATGTTCCTTGATCTTTACAGATTATTTGTTCGTGTTCCGACTTGTTTATGTTGATTTCTGCTCTTAAGTAAATGTAGTCTTATCATTTTAAACTCTTGATTTGTCACTTCTGATGCTTGATGGCAGGTTGGTTTTGCATTCATGCTGTCATCCTTCATTAGCAAGTCATCTTCAGCCACGACAATTGGTTTCTCCATTTTTATAGTTGGCTTTTTTACTCAGGCAATGTTCCAGTTCTAAACTTCTTGATTTGGAATTATAAGTTCAACTATATTTATGGATCTTAGCTATTTATTGCAGATTGTTACTACCAGCGGATTCCCCTACAATCAAAGCATCAGTCAAGCTCTTCAAAATGTCTGGTCATTATTCCCGCCCAATCTTCTTGCTCAAGCGCTAAAGCTTCTTTCTGATGCTACTTCCACTCCCGAAGACATCGGAGTTAACTGGAGTAGACGAACAAAATGTGCTCCAAATGATGAGGAGTGTGTGATAACAATTGTACGTCCACAGTTCAAAATTGAAAAATTTATTGTTGAGAATGTTTCCCATTATATCTTCCATATACCAGTCACCTCCTCTTTCCTTTCTGTCTTCTTTGTTCTCCTTTCTTCAGGCTGCAACTTTCCACAATCTTTTTGGATAGTTAAATCATTGTCATTTATTGCTTTATTTTGCATGTTCTTGACAGAATGATATCTACATATGGTTGGTGGCTACATTTATTGTGTGGCTTGTGTTGGCTATCTACTTTGATAACATAATTCCAAATGCATCTGGTGTGAGAAAATCAATATTTTACTTTTTGAGGCCTGGGTATTGGACAGGGAAAGGTGGAAAGGAAAAAGGTAATTAAATTCCAAATTCAATCTATAGTCAAGAAATTTCCTATTGAACTAATGTGACTAACTTATAGTTTTCTGGCTTTCTCTTCATAGAGGGTGGCATTTGTAGTTGTATTGGTTCAGCTCCACCAGTGGAGCATATTACTCCTGATGATGAAGATGTCCTTGAAGAGGAAAACCTTGTTAAAACACAAACAAGGGAAGGTACAGTTGATCCAAATTTTGCAGTTCAGATACGTGGTCTTGCAAAGACATATCCTGGGTCCACGAAGATTGGTTGCTGCTGTAAATGCAAGAAGACTTCACCATACCATGCTGTTAAGGTAAGCAATCCCTTTTCAGCCTTACTTTTCTGCCCAGACTTCGAAGGTTACGTTTCTTCATCCCTATGTTGTCTAAATTTAAGTACCAGAACCTAAATGATTTTCTCTTTCCAAGGTACTATTTTTCCTAATATACCTTTTAAAGGAAATTTCTTGGCCTAGTGGTGAGATGGAAAATGTAATGTGGATATGCATTTAGATTTCTGCTGTGGAGATTCATATAAAATCTACTGCTTACTTGTAAACTTGTCTTCAGGGCTTATGGGTGAACTTTGCAAAGGATCAGTTATTTTGTCTTCTCGGACCCAATGGAGCTGGAAAAACCACAGCAATCAACTGCTTGACTGGCATAACACCTGTGACTAGCGGAGATGGTAAGATGCCTTGTTCCTCGAATCTTTTCTCTTGATGCATATAATCATCAGAATGAATCATCAAGGGAAGTAACAATATGTTATAAAATGCATTGTAAACAGCGCTGATCTATGGTTATTCCGTTCGAAGCTCTGTTGGTATGTCAAATATTCGAAGAATCATAGGAGTTTGTCCTCAGGTAACTCTCTCTCTCTCTCTCTCTCTGACATGCAAACACGCATAGTTGGCATGTGTGTCACAGCATGCCATTTTCAGCATTGTCTAAGTAAACATATAATATCAATTTTCATTCAATTTGGATCTTAACTTTTTTTATTTATTTATTATTATTGTGTGTTTTTGTAGTTTGATATCCTTTGGAATGCTCTATCTGGTCAAGAGCACCTTGAGCTGTTTGCTAGTATCAAAGGCCTACCTCCAGCTACAATCAAGTCGGTATGTACCACATAAATTCGGTGGAAAGAATCTTTACCCAACTTTCTTCTTGCATTTGTTCATCTCTGAATAGGCCCTGTTATTAACCTAATATTCACATTCTATCATATTTAACCATACAAATATTTACTAGCATGCCAGATAAAATATTTTGCATCAGAAAGACTCTTTGGACTATCCTACCCATAAAGATTAATTTATTTGCTCAAATTCCAGGTAGTTCAGAAGTCATTGGCTGAGGTCAGACTCACAGAAGCCGTCAAAGTGAGAGCTGGGAGTTACAGTGGAGGAATGAGGCGTCGTCTCAGTGTTGCAGCTGCCCTTCTAGGGGATCCAAAGTTAGTCATTCTGGATGAACCAGTATGTCAATCAGACCTTTTCATCACATTAATTAATATGCTCAATCTACTTTGCAAGTGCTTCTGTTTCTTTTCTTTTCTTTTTTTGTATATACGAAGTGCTTCTCTTTCCCCTGGTACCTTGTATTTATTTGCTTTCTTATGACTGCAGACTACTGGTATGGATCCAATAACCAGAAGGCACGTATGGGACATAATAGAGAGTGCAAAGAGAGGTCGTGCCATTGTCTTGACAACGCACTCTATGGAAGAAGCTGATGTTTTAAGTGACCGTATAGGAATCATGGCAAAGGGTAGGCTCCGCTGCATTGGAACCTCAATCCGGTTGAAGTCACGATTTGGTACTGGTTTCATTGCTAATGTTAGCTTCACTGGAAGCAACATTGGACTTAGCCCTCCCAATGGAGATGCAGTTGTCACAACTTACCAACATGAGTCTGTAAAGCACTTCTTTAAAAATGTACGTCGTATAATTCCAACTGATTTAAATATTTCTAAAGTTTCAAAGAGTTTCTCATTTGGGGTCTACTTTTTCAGCATCTGGATGTGGTGCCGAAGGAGGAGAACAGAGCTTTCTTGACTTTTGTCATTCCTCATGATAGAGAAAAACTCCTGACGGTGAACAATTTCTAATCTCTTATGGAACAATCTGTTACTTTTTCTTTTTTGCTTTGCCTTGTTAACTATTTTCTTTTCTTTGCATTCATAATCTCGAACAGAAATTTTTCATGGAGCTGCAAGAGAGAGAAGAAGAATTTGGTATAGCAGATATACAACTTGGTCTTACAACCCTTGAAGAAGTTTTCTTGAATATCGCAAGGCAAGCGGAGTTAGAAAGTGCTGCAGCCGAAGGACGACTAGTCACTTTGACGATAACATCAGGAGCATCGGTTCAGGTAAATGCAATCATTTGATGATAGAAAATTATTGTGTATATAAAAACTAAAAGGAAATTTAAACATAATTTTAAACAAAATCCTTAAATGCAGATACCAGTAGGTGCAAGGTTTGTGGGGATTCCAGGAACAGAATCTGCTGAGAATCCTAGAGGTATCATGGTTGAAGTCTACTGGGAACAAGATGATACTGGGGCTCTCTGCATTTCAGGGCACTCTGCTGAAATTCCACTTCCTCAGAATTTTCAACCTATGGCTTCTCTAGCAGCAGCTACTACTCGAAACTCTTTAGGCCGGAGAGGACCTGTGCATGGAATTGTGATCAGCCCTGATGAAAATTTTACACCTACTTCTTAGTGGTAACATCATAAAATACCATATCTTTATGATCTTTATACATGTTTGCTTAAAACCCACCTATAGTCTTCTGTCAGGTTTTTGAGCTTCTTCTTTTTCTGGGTATAGTTATAGTAAGGTATTTGATTCATTTTGTAATTCTATTTTTACTTCATTTCTAACATTTTCTCCATAGTACTAGAGGCCCTTTTCTTTAATATTATCTGTTCTTTTCTCATCAAATTCTTATGGGCTTGAAAGTTAGTGTCAGATATGAGTATGTGTTCAATACAGATATTTTTAATTTTTTAAAGTTTTTTTATATACTTCTCATATACTTTTAAATTGTTTAGGTTCTATGCAGTTGGTATTTTTGTTACTTTTTGTTTTGTTTTTTGTTTGAGAAACAAAAGATAAAAAGAAAAATTGCATTCAAATACAAAAGCAAACTAATGTTTTTCAGTTCTGGCCAGAAAAACTAATTAATGTTTTTGAGTTCTGGCATTTAATAAGTTCACTTTTATTCGTGACAAAATATGTGATTTTACTTTTATACGGAACAATTTTAAATTAGTGTAAAATAATTTTTGCATGGTTTTAGAAAAAAAAATAAAAAATGCATCTTATATAAAATCAATGCAAATCTTAAATTAGACTTGTCCAAGAATTAAGTTAGTCGTTCGGTCCGACAAGTCTAATTGAGTCAAGGGTTGGGTTATTCGTTCGGCCTAATAAGTTCAGAAGTTCAATCCGAATTAGATCGAGTGTGGATAGGAGATTTTCAAATTGGATCGGTCCAACTCGATTTGGATTACTATTTAAATAATAAAAATTATTTTTTATTTAAGTTTAATTGTAAAAATATATAAGTTCGACTTCGATTGAATTTTATTTTTTAAACTCAAGCTCGATTCAAGATAAAAATCGAACTACTCAAGCTCGCTCAATTAGGCTCGTTTACCTAGTAAAAAGATGAGTTCGATTCTCATATTTAACTTCAAACTCGATTATTTGTGCTCGAGTTCGAATTGAGATTTTTTTTTAATACTAACTAAAAATATTAAAAAATAAATTTCAATTAGGCTCGCGAGCTACTCAAGTCGGACATTAAAATACTAAAATTCGACTCGTTCGATTACTCGAGCTGCTCGAGCTTGACTCAACAATGACCGGACCGAATTTTAGTATTTTCGAACCAAATTCGAATAACTTACGAGCACAAATATCTCGTTTATAGCTCAAGAAAAGAGTAACCACTAGCTAAGTCATGTCTGTCCGAGTAGACCCGATAACATATAACCTGTAAATGAGTCAAATGTGAAGGAGATAATTTTTTGTGTTTACTCGAAAACAATGCCGAATAACAATTGCCGCTCATTACATTTTTCGTCCAAAAAATTTAGCTGAGATACCAAAGGAACCTAATAGTTAACATGAAACAGAGAATTAAAACAACTCCAATACGCAGCTAAGAAGCCAAGAACAACTAACAATACAACATCAGTAGCAAGGCAAATTAGAAGAAACAAACAAAATGAAATTTTATAACAATGATGATTGTTTTATGGCATGTTGAAAGTTCACAACCTATTGATGTACACTCACTCACAAACACCCAGAAATACGGAAATTTTTCCAAGCCACTCGGCCTGCACACACCTTCGACTATAGACCCGGTTTCGGTTTCACAGCAAATTCTATTAATCTTACACCATTATATAAATCCAAAAAGCATTTGAATCTTGAACCTCTTAATGCTAACTCCTGAAATCTCAAAATATTTCACAAGATCACCTCCTCCACTCTACTTGAGTTGACTTTGCTGCAAAATCAAACAAAAACAAAAGGTGTATTTATTAACATGGGAAAATGGTAATCATTTTCGGTAAAATAAATGGCAAGCATTCTTTAGCTTCTTATTGTGATAGAAGCTATAGGGAACAAACACCGTCCAGTTCCACGACAATTCGTTTAGCATGGACAAGGGAAAATCTATAATATCGCCAAAGGCATCGATTAACTGTGAACCGACATTGCTGAAATATGTCTACTAAGTAAACTAATATAGAGCCGGCCTTCAGGGCAGCTGCACGATGAAACATGTTAAACTTAAGCTATGAGTAAAACTGATAAGTTCTAACCAAGAATCAGAATTTATACCATTTCCGTCTCTGGATGACAGCATAGATCTGTCGCTTTTGCTCCCTGCTTTCCCTGCATGAACCAGTCTCTGTGTCCTTGGTGACTGTGAGCTTATTTTACTATGGGCTGAAGATGGCAAAGACTGGCGATGAGTGAGGTTATTTTTGTCACCTCCATCCGGGCCAGATCGAGGAGAGCCTTGCAGTCTCAGCTTAGCCTTGGCAGATTCAGTTGCTGCCATGTAGCTTGGCAGTGCAGGACTGCTTTGAGGCCCATTCTCTGTGCAATCTTGTTTGGCAGGATTAGAAGCTTTCCTGCCAGACTTCTGATTCTCATTATTCGCTGAATCGTCCTTCCTGTTCAACTCCACATTTGTTATGGGAGTATTTTCATCCTTAACAGTTCTATCTATCAAAGGCTTTGAATCAACAACAGCAGGATCAGCATGCGATAAATCTGATGTCTCATTCATCCCTAATGGCCCCGGCAAAGTTCCAACGTCAGGTGATTTTGAAACTGCGCCAGTCTTCTCTTTTCTCATCTTCTCAGCTGAGCCGTTCACTGTCACAGCAATCTCTTTCTTCACCTTCTCAGCTGAGCTATTTACTGTCAAGGCTGTCTCTTTCTTCACCTTCTCAACTGAGCTATTTACTGTCAAGGCCGTCTCTTTCTTCATCTTCTCAGCTGAGCTATTTACTGTAGCTGTCTCTTGTCTCATCTTCTCAGCTGAGCTATTTACTGTCATGGCCATCTCTTTCTTCATCTTCTCAGCTGAGTTATCTATTGTCAAGGCCATCTCTTTCTTCATCTTCTCAGCTGAGCTATTTATTGTAGTCTTCTCTTTTCTCATCTTCTCAGCTGAGCTATTTACTGCCATGGCCATCTCTTTCTTCATCTTCTCAGCTGAACTATTCACTGTCAAGGCCATCTCTTTGTTTGTCTTCTCAGTTGAACTATTCAGGCTCTGTTCCACAATATCAATATTAGTAGTGCTTGAGACTTTCTCCAAACTTTGCTTTGGCTTTTCAAATTCAACCTCTGATTGCACTGAATTTTCTACTACAGGATTATAAACCTTTCTCAAGTTGTGTTTAACCTTTTCAAGCTCATTTTGTGGGTTTTCCTGCACTGACTCCGCTAGATGGCTGGAAACTTTCCTCAGGTTATGCTTGGGCTTATCAAATTCAGAGGTTGCTTGAACAGAGGTACCATCCAGATTTGCAGGAGGAATCCTGCGGACACTCCGTTTTGGTCGACCTGAATCCATTTCAACAACTTGACTATTAGCCTGCTTCCTCTGCAATTTAGAGTCACGGGCTTTTTTCGGTTGAGGAACAGGTTTCCAGAAGCAGGATGCTGACCAGCGCTCTAACCAGTTCCAGACTGAATTTGGTTGCCCAGCATCATAATGGAGGCACAAAGGCATTACAGTGGGTGATGAAGCAACAAGCTAAAGAAACAAACCCAGCAGTCAGTTGCCCAACGTGAAAGAAAAAGAAGGTAAAAGGAAAGGGACAAATCAAATGATATTCCAATTTAAGAAATCAGGTCTACTGATGGGGGGATAGCTATCGATCAAATTTCAAAACGCTTCTTAGCACCCAATATTTTCAGGTGCCATGAGAAACAAGACAGATTTAGGTTTGATTACAATTGATTCATGCATACTGCCAAATGTCTTTTATGTGCAATATTTTTGTGTGCCACTGATTCAGATTTTCTTAAAGATACTATGAGAAATACTTATGCGTGATCTAGTGACAGATAATCATCAATCAAACTCCTGAACGTCTCAGATATGCAATACTTTTGGGTGCCACGAAAAATTAGATGAAATTTTTTAGCCTACCTAATACTAATGAAATGGAAGACTATGTATGAGCAAGAAGAGAAGTAAGCATGCTGAAGCTTACTGAACAGGAATAAACAGTCCCAATAAAATTGTCACATTTTGACTTTTGTTGATCAAAATTGTTTAACTTTGACCTCTTTCTATTTTAAATGTATTATTGATAAAAATTTGAAAAAATATATTTTAAAAACTTTGAATGAAGTAGTTTTTAAATATATGTTTTGTAAATATTTAAAATAATAGAGGTCAAAGTTTAAAAAAAATGACCAAAAAAAACCAACTGTGACAATTTAATTGGGACAGAGGGAGTAGCTTTCATCTATTTCCGCCAATCAATTTGATTCATGAAGCAAAATAAAGTTTACTGCAAAATTAATATTAGAAAACTCGGCAAATGAAAATATGAATGCCTGAATAAATCATGTACAATTGCTTCTTGCAGAGTACCATGATATGATGGATAAGAAAATCCTAAGGCCAGGTAATGTTTTCCCAATCAAAAGGAGCTTATAGATAAGGTTAAAGCCGCCAAAGCATAATAGCCAAATACATGGAGTCATCTCTAGTGATGTGGCACAATATCAAGGTAAATTCTTTTTATTTCAATTTCATAAATAAGAAATACTGTAAGCACGACACCAGCCATACCTTATGAACAAATGCATTTGCCGACAACTTTCCAATGCGTGCAGGCATATTAACTCCAAGAGAAACCACAACCGTGCTCTCCTGCCAAACAACAAAATAAGGATTAACAACAAAAATAAGCTAGCTTACCTATTTCTTGAATAAGTACAAATTCAGTGCAGGGAAAAGTGCAAGTACATGTTCTGCACTTAAAAATTCATATATGCTACTATATCCTGCACATTATGATTACTGGAAGTAGAAAATTATAAACAAATGACAAGAGGTTAGCTTCAAAACATTTTCACCACTCAAATTATATCTGACTACCCAAAGTACGTTATCTTAAATTTTGCTAAAACAACCTCAGGCCAAAGACCTCTTTTAACCATTCTCACTAAACTTGGTTGATGATGGACTAGTCAATTCCGTTTAACTATGGACCATCAAAGGGCCAATACCATTTTTAATATATAAAAAAAACGAAAGTTGCAAAGTAGTAGGTACACCTAAAAAATTTTGAATGAAAAGAATAGTGATTTTACGACAAAATTTAAACTATTAGCAACCAGGATGACTGCATTTTCTAAAAGAATTTACCAGATGAATCATGACCAGTGTTGTCAAGGGCGCAAGGCGCACTTTAAGCGCTAGAACCCTTATATTGCCTCAGGCGCAAAAAAGCGCTCGCCTGAGTGAAGTAAGGCACAATATGTATATGTGCCTCTGTGTGTGTATATATATATACAAAATAAACTTGAGATATATAATTATGATAATAAACTCTAAAGAGTGGTCCAATTTATCTACAAAACATGCAATATTTTTTTGTTGCCCAATATGCATGATTTCCTTATAGTCCCATGTCTATTGTTGAATACTCAAATATTGAGAAGTAGAGAGTTTGATACTATCCCCTTTCTTACTAGTAAAGATACATTTAATGAAAAAAGTTAAAATTAAAGAAATTACAGAGAACTTCAATCAGGTGGGCTTTTTTTACACCTATCGTCTTACAAAAAGCGCACCTAGGGGCACTAGGCGTGCGCCTGATCGAATGCGCCTCGCCCAAAAGGGTTTGAGGCGCTTTTGTTATCTAACGCTAAGGCGCAAGGCGTGCCTAGGCGCACGCCTTGCCAACACTGATCATGACTAGTAATTGGTCCATGATAGAGTTCTCAAAGAAATTACCAGAAGGTTCATTTGATTGCATTTTTTCAGCACTTCAAGACCACCATCAGAATGTCTGGCCATTACTCCACGAACATGTGCTTGTAGCTTGACAATTCCCATCATACAGCACAAAGTGGTAATAGCTTGTCTCCTAACCAAGTGACCACGAATAAGTGCCTGCAGCCTTATAATGCCTTTGAGGGCCTGGAATGCCCGGCGAGCCTTCACATAATGAACTGATATCAGTGTAGGGATAATATCAACTAAAGGTTCTTCCTTGGCTATTTAAACTATTTGAAAATTGATAGTAAGATTTCATAGACAATAGGAGAAGAATACCAAGTAACCCCTAAAAGCAGCCTGCACCATGGTTGCTGCTTGTTTTTGCTTCATCCTTTCAGGATCATATGGTGAATCTTGAAGAGTGGACTTCTGAGAATCTATGCCTTGACTCATTGGCAGTGATATCCCATCATCATGAGAGATATTTGCAGCTTCCTTGTTTTCCAATTCTAATTTCCTTTCATCTCTCTCGTTAGCATATGGATTCAGCTGTGAGGAGAAGGGAGGAGCCACAGCCACATCAGTTTCTGACGCCCTGACCGCAAACAATACCTCTCTTTCATTGGCAACATTCTGCAAATAATAGTCCAATCAAAAAACAGAAAGCATACATTATTATTTCAGGACTGATGGGAGAAAGATGCCAAATCACTATTATTTTAATTAGTCAGTGCTAAAGAGTGAATGAATATTACTCAGCAGAAGAACAATACAGTAGCATTAAGCTTACCACTGATGAAATGGCAGCAAGTATCAAATAGAAAGGAATGCTAAAGAATATCATGTTTATCTCATAATTCCAGGAAAGAACATATATTCCTGAGTCCGAAGCACCAAATAACCATGTTAAATGCAACAGCTCCCAAAGAACTTTTCCAGGCAGCGAACATTTAAATCAGTTAATCCTTTACAATTACTTAGAGTTAACTTTCTCAGCAGAGGGAACTAAGCCACCAAAAATAAACCAAACGACAGAGGAACCATCCATAAACAGAACATTATTCAGATATAAGCTATGGAGAGAAACAAGACAGCGGTTAAACCACAACATAAGAAGTTGCAAAAATAGAGTTTGCATTGTTGGATGGCACAGGTTAAGAACTAGCTCTCGCCTCTCAATCTAAGATGGGACAACAAAGTTAATAAGCAACAAAGCAAAGTGTGGCTGGAAGAAATATCTAGATCAAGTTCTTTAATGCAATGCTTCTTGAAACCAGCGAAACTCAATTGATATAGGGCCATCAAGAAATGGAATCCTAAGTAGCAATATCAAGTTCTTTTGATAGAAATTACATTCTCAACATGCCAAATGGTTTAAAGGAAACACTTATAAGTATATCATAGCATTGCAAACAAGAATTTATTGTTGTACATAGTCTTTGCAAATATATATATATATATATATATATATATATATATATATATAAGGGATCCACTTATACTAGTGTAAAACTAAATTAGTTTTATACACTTCTGTAACTTTTTATACGATTTATATTTTCACAAACCGACCGTTGGATTTAACAATATAATTGTACTCGTCATGCACGTAAAGTTTCGAATTGATCCGATATCTTTATCATATCGATAGAGAATACTATCTTTTTCAATATATATTTAACAGTTGAAAGTTTTTTACATCGAACAAATAGTTAGACATTTTTTATTTATTCGAAACTCGACGTACACAATCTACGTGAATAGAACATGAAATACGACGGTCGGATTAAACAAATATAAATCGTATAAAAAGTTACAAAAAAGTGTAAAACTAATTTAGTTTTACATTAGTGCAAGTGGATCACTCCTCTCTCTCTCTCTCTCTCTCTATATATATATATATATATAGAAGATGGATCCACTTACACTAGTATAAAACTAAATTAGTTTTACACAATTTTCATAACTTTTTATATGATCTATATTTTAACAAATCGATCGTTGGATTTAACAATATAATTGTACTAGCCGTGCACGTAAAGTTTCGAATCGATCCGATATTTCTTCTATTATATCAATCGAGAATACTGTTTTTTTCAATATACATTTAACGGTTTAAAGTTTTTTACATCGAACAAATAGTTAGACATTTTTAATTTACTCGAAACTCGCCTGCATGATCTACGTGAATAGAGCATGAAATACGACAGTTGGATTAAACAAATATAAATCGTATAAAAAGTTATGAAACTGTGTAAAACTAATTTAATTTTACACTAGTGTAAGTGAATCCCTCATATATATATATATATTTATTGTTTAGTAGTAATTAGTAATAAATATTACCTCCCTTCCTTTAGGATAGCTAGATTTGGAAGATTTCTTTCCAAAAAGCACAGTCTTAATCCATTTTCCCGGTGATTTTCCCATTAGAAACTGCAAATACGTTAATCGACTTTCACCATCATTCTATGTGGTAACAGCTGAAGAATACATTAACCATAAATTCAAGAATCATTAAAAAAGCAAAAAATAATATAAAAAAAATACCGCATAACAAACTACTGTATAACAAAAGTAATATAAACAATTATAAAAAAAAAAAAAATAGCAAAGCAAATTACTAGAATCAGCTAAGAATCCAATGATCCAAAAATTCAAAGCCAATTTTCAAAAAACTTGAAGAAATTAAAGTAATTAACCCTAACATCTACGATCTGCTGAAGATTGAAACCAAAAGATAAGAGATATGGCGCCAAAAGAAAATAAACAAAAGAAAGTTTTTTACGAGTAACAAATTTACACTAGATCTGATACTTACCACGCAAATGCAATACTTTCGAAGCTCAAATCTACCATTCCTGATTTTCAAAAACACCGAACCATGAGTTTTTTTTTTTCAATTTTTTCTTTCTTCGAAATCAGAGAAAGAAAAACACTAAAAATATTTATACGGAAATCGAAAAAATGAAAAGCAAAATGTACCATGAGAAAATTAGCCCAAAAGAGAGAGACTAAGTTTACAAGCAAAACAAGAAGAAGCTTTTTTCATTTGCTTTGCTTCGCTTTGCTTCGCTTTGCTCTGTAGTCTTTGTACTGAGAGTGAGAAAAGTTCCTAAAAATAAATCTGAATTTGGAAAAAGTTTAATAAAAGTAACGGTGCCTAATCTGGTGCAAGCGATTTTAGAGTAATGAGTTTGAGCAGGATGGTTTAGACCGTTGGATGGAGAAACTTGTCAGCGTCATGGAGATTTGATGGTTGGGATTGAGAGGAGATGGTAGGCGTTGGAATAGGAGATGATTGAGATGAATAAAAAGAGTGGGTTGGGTTGGTTGTCCCAAACTGCCAGTTACTTCGGGAACAAAACAAGTCAAGTGTACAGCTTCTTTATCCTGACGTCACTGACGCATGTCCAAATTACGCTTCTGCCCTTCTACCAGAAACATGTTGTCTTACATATATATTGTTGTTCGATTACTATATATATTTATATTTACATACTGTTTGTTTTGCTACAGTTTGCTTTTATATATATATATATATATATATATTACATTTATATTGTTTGGTTATATTGGCTACTGTAGGTGTAATATATATTGTTTGTTTATATTAGTAAGCTGTTAGTAGTAAATATATTATATACAATTTATATTGATTCTTACATCTGTTGAGAGCATATATATTCATTATAATATATATAGTTAAAATAGTGATAATATATATATATATATTTGGTTACTGTAATATATATATATATATTTGTGATATATAAAGTGTGAACATTAGTAGTATAATTTTGCAATAATAAGTATACTATAGTTGATCCTGTTATTTTTGAAATAACAAATGGCCGAAACATCTACCGGTAATGCTAGTACGTCTGTAGCACCACAACCTCTACATGTCAAACATGGTGAGAGACCCAAGAAGTTCAGTGGTTTGGACTTCAAACGATGGCAACAAAATATGCTGTTCTATTTGACCACCCTCAACCTAGCTAGGTTATTACAGGAGGAGGCCCCAACTCTGAACGAGGAAGAGACCGATACTACGATTGTAGCTTCGGTGCAAGCATGGAAGCATTCTGACTTCTTATGCAAGAACTATATCCTCAACGGATTGGACAACACGTTTTACAACGTGTATAGCCCGATCAAGACAGCAATAGAGCTGTGGGAGTCTTTAGAAAGGAAATACAGAACCGAGGATGCCAGCATGAAAAAATTTGTGGTTGGCCGGTTTTTGGATTTCAAAATGGTGGACTCAAAAACCTTAATTAGTCAAGTCCGAGAGTATCAGTTGATCCTCCACAAGATTACTGCCGAAGGAATGATTCTTAGTGAATCATTTGAAAAGGCGGCTTTGATAGAGAAATTACCTCATTCGTGAAAGGATTTCAAGAACTATCTAAAGCACAAAAGAAAGGAGATGACTTTAGAGGACTTGGTCGTTCGGTTAAGGATCGAGGAGGATAACCGTGGTTCAGAAAAGAGGGTTAAGGTTCAGACCATAGAAGCCAAGGAGAATGTTGTTGAACATTCGAAAAAGACCAACAAGAGGAAATATGTTGGTTCTAGTTTTTCCCAAGCTAATAAGGGAACAGATTTCAAGAAGTTCACGGGAACTTGTTTCGTGTGCAACAAGCTCGGACATCGTGCAAAGGACTGCCGACAGAACAAGAAAAAGAAAGCCCAAGCCAACCGAGTTGATGATAATGAGATTGAGCTAGCTGCTGTTGTGTCACAAGTGAACCTAGTGGAAAACCCTAAAACATGGTGGGTTGATATTGGGGCCACTTGTCATGTTTGTTCTGAAAGGAAGAGTTTCACCGAGTACAAAGAAGCTGCTAATGATGAGCAACTGTTTATCGGAAAATCTACGGCTTGCAAGGTACGAGGCCATGGGAAAGTGGTACTCAAGATGACTTCCGGGAAAGAACTCACTTTAAACAATGTAGTTCATGCTCCTGAAATTCGAAAGAATTTGGTTTCCGGCTCTCTGTTGAGCAAGAACGGGTTTAGGCTTATATTCGAGTCTGATAAATTTGTGCTCACTAAAAGTGGGATATTTGTTGGTAGGGGATATCTATGTGATGGGCTTTTTAAGCTCAATGTAATGACCATTGTACCAAAGAACAAGAATATTAATAATATTGTTTCTTCTGTTTACTTGGTTGAGTCCTCTACTTTATGGCATGGTAGATTAGGTTATGTAAATTACAAGACCTTGAAAAGAATCAGTAATTTGGATTTTGCTTCCGAAAATTGTCATTGACAAAAATCACAAATGTGAAATTTGTGTGGAATCCAAATTAGCTAAGGCTCCTTTCTATTTAATAGAAAGAAGTAATAAACCTTTAGATTTAATTCACACTGATATATGTGACTTAAAATTTGTGCAAACTAGAGGCGGTAAAAAGTATTTCATTACTTTTATAGATGATTGCACAAGATATTGTTACGTCTATTTGCTAAGAAGCAAAGACGAGGCCTTGGAAGCTTTTGAGCTAAGAATGAGGTCGAAAATCAACTAAGAAAGAAAATAAGGAGTGATAGATGTGGTGCATATGATTCATTGTTTAATGAATTCTGTTCGGAAAATGGTATCATCGATCAAACCACTGCTCCTTATTCACCTCAACAAAATGTTATTGTAGAATGCAATAACCGAACATTGAAAGAAATGATGAATGCTTTGTTGATAAGTTCAAGGTTACCTCAGAACTTGTGGGGGGATGTTATTTTATCAGCTAATTATATTTTAAATAAAATACCCCACAAGAAGTTAGACAAGACACCGTATGAATTGTGGAAATGTCAAAGACCATCCTACAAATACATGAAAGTGTGGGGGTGTCTTGCTAAGGTAGATGTTCCTCCACCTAAGAAGGTCAAAATAGGACCTAAAACTGTTGATTTCGTATTCATTGGATATGCAAACAATAGTGCTACGTATTGTTTTCTTGTGTTCAAGTCGGACATTCCTGATATTCATATCAATACGATAATAGAATCAAGGAATACTTCGTTCTTTGAAGATGTACTTCTTTACAAGGAAAAACAAGAAAATAAGACTACTAAGAGAACTCATGAGTCCTCGAGTAGTGATCCAATTATGGATGAAGAGGAACAAGAGGAACCTAGAAGAAGCAAATGGGCTAAAGTACGAACTGATTATGGTCCGAATTTTCTAACATATTTATTAGAAAATGAACCTCAAACCTTTAAGGAGGCTATGTCATCTCCAGAAACACAATTCTGGAAAGAGGCCATTAACAATGAAATAGAATCCATCATGCAAAATCATACATGGGAAGTGGTGGATCTTCCTCACGGGCATAAGCCTTTAGGATACAAATAGATATTTAAGAGAAAGATGAAGGCACATGGATCGATTGATAAATATAAGGCCCGACTTGTAATAAAATGATACAAGCAAAAGGAAAGGCTCGATTATTTTGATACGTACTCACCAGTTATGAGAATAACATCTATTCGAATGTTAATAGCTATAGCAACTCTTAACAATCTCGAAATACATTAAATGGATGTTAAGACAGCTTTCCTGAATTGAAATTTAGACGAAGAAATCTACATGGAATAACCCGAAGGGTTCAAAGTTCCGGGATAGGAAAAGAAGGTGTGTAAACTTGTTAAATCATTATATGGTTTAAAACAAGCACCTAAACAATGGCATCAAAAATTTGACAATACAATATTGTCAAATAGTTTTCGTATTAATGAATGCGATAAATGCGTATACGTAAAAAAGTACGAATAAGGGATATGTCATTGTTTGTCTATACGTAGACGATATGTTGATCTTAGGCAGTAATGATGATATCAGTAAAGCTACCAAAGCTTGGTTGACCAATAAATTTGATATGAAAGATATGGGTGTAGCTGATGTGGTTTTAGGAATTAAAATTTCTAAAACACAAGATGGCATGGTAATATCTCAAGATCATTATGTAAATAATATTCTTGAGAAATTCAATAAGAATGATACCAATATAGCCAAAACACCCGTAGATGTTAATTTACATCTAAAGAAAAATACTGGTGACGCAATATCTCAAATTGAATATTCGCGGATAATTGGTAGTCTTATGTATCTCATGAACTGTACAAGATCAGACATAGCTTACTCAGTTAGCAAACTGAGTAGATTCACAAGTAATCCTGGAATGGATCACTAGAAGGCCATTGTGAGGGTACTCAAATATTTAAGATACACCTCAAGTTATGGACTGCACTATACAAGATATCCAGCTGCGCTTGAAGGGTATAGTGATGCAAACTGGATATCCGATACTAAAGATTCGAAATCTACTAGCGGATTTATCTTTACTATTGGAGGAGCTGTAGTGTCATGGAAATCTTCTAAACAAACATGTATTGCCAGATCCACTATGGAATCTGAGTTTATAGTTTTAGATAAAGCTGGAGAAGAAGCAGAATGACTTCGAAATTTTTTAAAAGATATTCCATGTTAGCCGAAACCTATGCCTGCAATTTGTATACATTGCGATAGCCAATCTGCAATTGATAGGGCACAGAGTAGTTTGTATAACAGTAAATCTCGACACATTCGTCGAAGACACAATACCTTTAGACAGTTGCTCTCAAATGAGATTATCTCTATTGATTATGTAAAATCAAAGGATAATACTACGGATCCGCTAACGAAAGGTTTAACAAGAGAGCAAGTAAATATATCATCGAGGGGAATGGGTCTTAAGCCTATAAATTAAAGTTACATAATGGCAACCCAACCTAACTGACTAGAGATCCCAAGATCTAGGTTCAAAGGGACAACCGAGTTATTTTAACTTAGTGTAAGCACGAAAAGAGTTAAAAACTCTTATCTATTCCTATGATGAATTAGTGCTGCCTGCATAGGAGTTAGGATAAGCTATAATTTTAATGATTCTTATAGTTTGATAAAATTAAGTGGGGTATTATAGGATACTCTAGATAAGAAATCACCTATTATGAGTAAGAAACGTGGCCACTTCTATGAGAATTGATCAGGCTAAATTCTCTAGAGTACTCATAGAAACCAGGACATGTTTGGGGCCAAGTGGACACAACCGTGAGAAACAAAGATGTTCAAAGAGGAATTGTGTGACACCTATTATCTGGGTTTACACAAAAGGCTGAATAGTTCAAGACATCATTTTCACTAGTTAGCCGAGTAAATCCGATAGTTGTCACTATGGAAGGTTCAAAGCCAAAAGCTACCTATCTTGATGCAATTACTCTTCAAAGTTAGTCTCTCTCATACTCCAAGTTAGTTCGTCATTTTAATCAGACAATTTCCATTCATGTGGGGGATTGTTGGATATCATAGCTTATAATTATGTGTATAAATATGAAATATGTATTCTAATACATAGGTTATCCTAACTAGATACACGGTGTATATTTAACATACACATTTGATATCAAAATTGAATGATAAATTGGTCTCATTAACATCCACTTGAAGAGGAAGATAGTTGGTTGAAGTTGTGCATGGTAGTCAATCCCACATAGAACAAAGTATGGCTTTTGTTTGTTGTTTATATAGGCTTTGTTTCAATGTGAGGTTGGGCCCCAAGGGGCACCCAAGTTTTGTGGTGGGTGAGGACCTACACAAACTGGGCTGGACCACACACACGCATCGCCGCCGAGCCGAGTCGGGCTGGGTCGGACCGGGCCTAGGCTTGGGCTTGGGTCAACAATAATCTTTTTTGCTGCCCAGCCAGACCAACCAGCTTAATGACTGTTCGATTAATTCAAGCATGTTCGGTCCTGGACCGAACCGGTTCGTGTGTTTTTCAGAATCTATCTTTTCGGTAATAGACATGCCGGGTGTGCCTGTTCTGATCAAATAGGTTCCTTTCATGTGGTGTGTCTTTTCTGAACAGGCAGACCGGCTGCTATAAATATAGGCATCCTGTATCTGTTTTTAAATACTAATTCACTAAACATTTTCTCCTTTTTCTCCTTTTGTATTTGAGAGAGACTCTGCATTCTTTTGGTTCGCTGAGTTGCTTCGAGTGTGCCCTCTAGAGTAACGTTATCGAGGAGGCCTAGGAGACGATTTGCATACAAATTGCAAGCACGTTAAAGGCAGGCAAAATTCGTCTTAAGGTCAGAGGTCCAACCTTGACTCGATATTGATTCTTTCAAATCAATTTCTGGAAGTGTCTTTATATTCGGTTTTTTAATTTGTTATTACGTGCAAATACGTATATATATATCAAGAACAAATTTTTTTTATTTGTTTTATATATATATTCTGTTCATAATATAGTATATAGCATTTTACAGAATTATCATTATAAATAAAATGTAATAAAAAATAAATATTTTTAAAATTAAAATAAAATTGATCCCGTAACAATGTATGGATAAAATTCTTATAAAAAATATAAGGATGTTGTTATTAAGTATTCAACCTAAAATCAATTGATAATAGGTTATTTTTCCGTAATTATCATCATATAAGTAATAACCCTTGTCAACTGAGTCTTAAAGATTTAATTATTTTCCCCTAATTATCATCATTCCAATTTCCTCCTTGATCCCTTTATGTTTTTCTTAATTCTTTCTTTCTTTCTGTCTTTTTTTCTTTTTCTTTTTCATTTTTTGATTAATTGTTTAATTGATTACCGGTTAGACGGTTGCTCAAATTAGGACCTAAATTAAAATAATTAAGGATCTAACTAATTTTTTAGATCATGCTAGATCAAGATTTTTCTGATAGAATTCGACATATAAATTACACGTGTCATTTAATATCATGATACACTAATTGTTTAGCTCACTTTCATATTTGCTGAGATAGCAAACCTGACGTGACATTTCTTGGTGAGTATATAGCATGGCTTTTGTCCAAATGGGCAATAAAAAAAGGGCCAAACCATTTTTCTTTTTCATTTTTTTTTTTTATTATTCTCTTTCTAAAAATTCATTATCAATCATCATCCCAAAACCCTAATTTCGATATTGAGCTGCCATATGCCAGTATCACCGCCTGTCACTCTCGAAATTATTGATCAGTAGGGCTATCGAACTTGAACAAACAGGTTTACTTGGCTCATTCATAGTGAGGGAAGAACTTAGGTTTTGGAGGATTTTTTTGGATGAGATGTTACTTTTTATTATTCAAAGATCAATTGACAAATACTCTTCCCACGTTTGCGTAAGAGTTCAGACTTCAGATCTGATCTGAAGAACACCCAAAGATCATTTCACAAACAAAATGATTTTGAATTTATTTATTAGAGAGTTTTCGAAATTATAAAAACTTGACAAAAACTTTCCCGTGGACATTCTATTTTAGTAATGAAAAAATCTTTCCATATTTGATTTGTTTTATTTGAACGATGTTAGTGTAAATCACTTATTACTAGAAGGGGTGAAGATTATTTGATTATCTTTCCATTTCCTTCCATGTCTGATCATCATTTTCATGATTTTCAGTCGAATAACTCATATTTTCAAACTTTTGTTGTGCTTTTCCTACCCAAATGTTATGCTAAATGTTCTATAAGTAATTTTTATAATTGAAAGAGATGAAAGAAAATGTTCAAAAAAATGAAAGAAACTCATGCAGATAAGAAAAAGGGTTTTGCTTTAAAGGAAGAAAAAAAGTTAAAATATTAAAAAAAACCCTGAATTTTTTCAATTTTTTAAAATAAACTTTTATATTTTTATTGTACCCAAATAAATCATTATCCTTTAATTTGCACCTAAATAAATTTTTATTTCAAATAAAATATTGATTTATGTTAATGATTTCTGTAAGTATTAATTAAAAGTTAAAGGTTTATTAAGGTAAAAGTTAAAAGGTTAAGAACTTATTAGAGTATAAATTAAAAATTAAAGATTTATTGGGGTGTAATAAAAATATATGAGTTTATATAGATGAAGTGATAAAATTCAAGATTTTTTTAATTATTTTAAGCCAAAAAAATCAAACAATTTTGACTTGACTATGTACACATTGGCATCCTACTTGATACCCTAGTTGGCAAGTTTAATAGCCATATGTCACGTTCAATTTAGGTTGAATTGAGCATTTAATTAATTTATTTATTTGCAAGATTTTCCTTATTCTTTCTTACTCTAGCCAATTTAGTACAAATAATCTATTATATGTCAATCTAACCTTGTACAACATCCATTATTATCATTAACAAGTGTAATTAATAATCTTGATAAGCCTTTTAATTCACAAGTCAATATCCCACCTCTCCTTTGGATAATAGTAATACATCTCACCTTCTCCATAGTACTTTATTAAATATAAGCAACCACATCAAGAAAAAAACCAAAAAACTTGAATCAAGTTGTTGTTAAATGTCAGCTCAATACCTTTTATCATGATAAGATGTTTCAAAATCAGTCAAAAAAAGTTGGGTTAATTTGGAAAAACATATCATCAACAATATAATAATTGTTAAATGATATAAAAAGTAAGAATTATCTGAAAAAAATAAATGAAAAAATAAAATATTGTTAAGAAGAAAATTATAAAGACAAAATTACTCTTGATAAAAAATCTTCTCCTCCCTTTCTCTTTTATTTTTTAATTAAAAAATAAAACTTTTTGAAAATAATTTTTTTTTAATTTTTAATTTACTTTTTTTAATTAAAAAATGTTAAAAAATAAAAAAATAGTATTTCTAAAATTATTTTTTAAAATTTTTAAAATTTTTAAAATTTTAAATTTAAAAAAAATAAATATTTAAATATTTTATTTTTTAAATTTATTTTTAATTAAAATTTTTAAAAAATAATATTTTCTTAATGGAAAAAAAAAGGAAAATGAAGTTTTTTCATTAAGAGCAATTTTGTCTTTACAATATCTTTTCTAACAATTTTTAATTTTTTCATTTCTCTTTTTCAAATAACTTTTACCCATTAAACCATTTGACAATTATTTAACTATTGAGAGTATGTTTTTTAGATTTACCAAAAAAAAGTTTCAAAATGATGGCAGATTTTTTTAACCTAAAATTGCTATCTAATCTTTATCTAATTGAGCAAATATCATTTTAAATTATGAATCTATTTCCTAACCATAAGTTTTAAATGCTATAAGAAGAATTTAGATTATTAATTAAGGGTATTAAAGGTAATTAAGGATTTTCACGTTAAAACATATAAGAAATCATTAATGTTCAATATTCACTACAAGAGAACGTCGATTTATCGATGAAAACATCATCGACGGAATGTTTCCGTCGGTAAAACAATACATTACCGACCAAATTTTGATTATTACCGACGAAAATCCGTCGGTAATGTTTTGCCATATTACCGACGGAATTTTTCAGCATTTTCGACGAAAAAAGAATATTACTGACGGAATTTTAGCGACAGATTCATTCCGTCGGTAAAAGTTTGGCGCGAACGACCTAGATTCCCACCAAATTTTCACAGATGGAATGTCGAGAATTACCGACAGAATTTTCGTCGGTAATAGTTTTTCTCGGTTTTAATAAATAATAAATGTAAACTTATTAAAAAATTAATTAAGGTTTTAAAGTGAACGGTAAGAAAGTATTACCGACGAAATTTCCGTCGGTAATACCTACATTCCGTCAGTGAAAGTTTTATTTCGTCGGTGATGTGTCACCGTCGGAAAAATGCTAGTACTGACGAATGGAATTTGAAATCCCGCCCAAAATATTACCGACGGAATTTTCGTCGCTAATACCTATATTCCGTCGGTGAAAGTTTATTCCGTCGGTGATACATCACCGACGGAATATGGTATTACCGATCGGTATTCCGTCAGTAGTATATTATTACTGATGGATGACATTTGAAATCCCGCCAAAAGTATTACCGACGAAAATTTTGTCGGTAATAACCCTATTCCGTCGGTGAAACTCTCGGGCATAACTTAATGCTCGAGACTTCTTTCCTCATTTTCTCTCTTTGCTCTGTTCGACCCCTTCGCCGTCGTCGTCCGACCGTCCCCCACGAGCCATCATCGTCGCTGCCACCACCGTCGTCGTTCGACCATCGGGTTTGTTTCTGTTCTCTCTCTGCTTTTAATTTCGTTTTTGATTTTTGGTTTTTGATATTGTTTGATAAATTGTTGTTTTCATTTTTGATTTTTGGTTATTTGATAAATTGTTGTTCTCGTTTTTGTAGTTAAGTCCAAGCCACTGCCGTCGATGTCCGACCGTCCCTCACGAGGCACCACCGCCGAAACCACGCCTGGGTATGAGTTGTTTGATAAATTGTTGAAATTGTTAATGTGTATATTGTTGAATTTTTTTTATAAATATTATTGAGTTGAAATTCAAATTGTTAATGGGTATAAGTTGAAATTGTTAATATGTATCTTGTTGAAATTGTTAATGATGTGTATATTGTTGAAATACTATATTTAAAATGAATAACTGAGTTGGTGTCATGAGTGAAGTGACACCAACTCAGTTGGACAATTGATTAAAAAACAAATTTTAATAAATTAAATAATTTAATTTAATTTAAAAATTTTCAATATAATATAATTTTAAAAATTGATTAATTTAAAAATTTTCAATATAATATAATTTAAAAATTGATTAATTTTCACTATTCAAGTGACACCAACTCAGTTGGACAATTGATTAATTTAAAAATTGCTAATGTGTTATAATAAATGAAACTTTATTTATAATATACACATTAAAAATTTATAATAATTTAAAAATTGTTAATGTGTTATAATAAATGAAACTTTATTAATAGTTTATTAATAGTAATAAATATAAAAAGATAATATTAAAAAATATATATAAAAATATAAATTAAATAATAATAGTTTATTTATAAATATAATTTAAAAAGATAATATTAAAAAATATATAAAATTCTAATAATAAAAAAAATTATTGTAGGCAAGTGGAAATTATTAATATTTTAAAATTAATTGTGTAGAAAAATTGTTAATTGTGTAGGAAAATTGTTAATGTATTTTAAGAAATAAAACTTCATTTATAATATATACTAATAAACATAAAAGTTTAAATTGAATAATAATAATAGTTTATTTGTAATTATAATTTAAAAGTATTAAATTAAAAATATATAAAATTTTAATATTAAAAGAAGAGTATTTTAGGCAAGTGAAAATAATTAATATTTTAAATTAATTGCGTAGGAAAATTGTTAATTGAGTAAGAGTTACAATAAGTAAAACTTATTTTATAATATATAATAATTTAAAAAAGATAATATTTTCAATTTGTTATTTTGATTCTTGTGTTATTTTATTGTTGATATTTTATGTGTATTCAATATATATATTTATTAATAAATTTAATATTTTTCATTTTATAGATAAAATGCGAGAAACAGGGCGTAAAACTACTGGAAAGAAGAAACAGAATTCTATGTGGGATGCATTTCGACCATCTGGAGGATCGTCCTCGGGTCATGGTACACCAGGGTTGCCACCTGCGTCTTCTCCCTCCTTACGGCCTCTACCGAGACAGTTGCCACCTTATTCAGCTCCATCGCCACATACTCCATCTGCAGTACCTCCATCGCCCCTGCATCCCTCTGCACTGCCTCCATCTATAGTGGATCCGTCCAGATTGCCTCCCTCAACAGTGGCACCGTCTACATCGACTCTCACTCCACTGCTACTGCCGACACTTACTCCGGCGACTCAGACAGATCCCGCGTTACAGGCGTCTACGTCACCGCTGGATGAAATTTCACAGTATTTACTTAATTAGCCAGCACCGACGTATTTCGCAGATGATGGCACAAGGCAGCAGACAGAGGTACCTGCATCACATCCTACACCGTCTACCGATACTGTCATTGAGCAGAGGAAACGAGGTAGAGGTCGGACGAAAGGATTACCGACACCGAGTAATCCGGATGACAGGTTTCGACTGTCAATTCTTCAAAACACGTAAGTTAATAATATGTCGATAATTTCATTATTTGAGTAAAATAAATTATTATCCACTAACGTATCTTTGATTTTATGACTTTCACGGAGAGTTGTGCAAAATCCACCATTGCCTCCATCATCAGACAACACTATAACAGACCGTGGCCTACTTGGTCGAAAATACCAGTTGACGTGAAACTGTCTATATGGACTATATTTTAGGTATGATTTGGTTAAAAGTCAAATTATAATTTAATTATGTTTAATACTATATATTAATTCATGATGTCTCATTGTAGAGAAAATGCTAGTGGTCTCCTGAGCAAACACCATTGGTTAGGAAATTATGGGAGGCCACATGCAAGGATCGATTCAAGGACATGATGAATTTTGAGAGGGACAATACCATGTCCTTCTTTCAAACGAATCGAATAGAAGACTGCAAGGGTTACAGGTGTGATTGGATAGCAATTGATATTTGGAATGAACTGATTGATAGCGTTTGGAGTACCGACGCTTGGAAAAATAGGTCCCAAAAGGCCAAGAGTAATAGGAACACGGAGAAAGATGGCAGTATTGCAAAGCACACTGGTGGATCAGTTCCTTTTCTAGTTACCGGTGAAAGAATGGTAAGATTTATTTTTGTTTTGCAATTTAATATTTAAAAGTTTTATCGTATAAACTATGTGAATTTTTTATTGGTTTAACATAATTTTTTCTCTTCTTTTAATTTGTAGTCACAAGAGTTGCAAAGCAACGTGACTTTCCTGGAGCTGTTTAACAAAAACCATAAACGTGCAAAGGGTCAAGGTGATTACGTAGACAACAAGTCTAAAGCTGTAACTGTAAGTATTTAACTTTATCAATAATTTATATATTACATTAATTGATTATACCAGATATTTGTGTTTATGTACATGTTCATTACAATGTCACATATTAATTGTTTATATATTTAAATATTTGTGTTTGCAGGAAAATTATACTGCTTCGTTGCAGCAAAAATATGGGGACGATACGTCTTCATATCCCGATTTCGACCCTCAGTTCTGGTCTAATGCTATTGGGGGCATTGAGACTACGCGGACGCATGTTTATGGGTTCGTAACGAGATCGAAGAGAGGGCAAATTTTTGATCCACCCGGCAGTCACCAAAGTTCAGATGCAGCCAGTTACGCTCCATGTGGTCTTAGTACTACACAGCAGCCGACAACAGCGCCGTATGAGGACTATCATGCATTGAGGTCCGATGTCTCACAAATCCAGACCTCAATCGTGAGACTTGAGAATATCGTGACGAGTTGGAATACAATAATCACACCTTTACTGCAGTCACAGATAGCAACTGCATTAGGCGGGATCGAAACTCAGGTTGCCGGACTCAGTGCTGTCTTAGGCATGGGTGTTAGATCGAGTGCTGTCGGAGTCGGTGCAGGACTGAGTGTTGTCGGAGTCTGTGCAGGACTGAGTGCTGCCCGAGTCGATGCTGCTGGAGGCATGGCTGCTGGACTAGGATTGAGTGCTGTCGGTGCTGCCGGAGTTGGTACTATTGAAGGTGATGTCAGAGTCGGAGGCACGGGTGCTGTCGGAGGATTGAGTGCTGTCGGAGGTGATGCCGGAGGCAATGCAGAGGTAGACAGTGAAGTCGATGACAGCAGTACTTCGTGATGAGTTCTTTTTTTTTTTTTTTTTATTCGAGAGATACATTTGAATATTATTTTATTTATATTTTTACGGATTTCAATTTATTTTTATGGTGTAATTATATAAAAATTTATTTTTCTTTTTAAATTTTTTTAATAATTTTCTTTTTAAATATTTATTTTAATTTTTTTTTTAAAAAAAATTGAATTACGGACAGAATACATTCGTCGGTGATGGAATACATCCGTCGGTAAAAGTATCACCGACGGAATATTCCGTTATAATGTTTTATCGGTAAAGAAAATAATGACGGAACTGTTCTATCGGTGATAAGATAATACCGACGGAAATTTTCATCAGCACTATTCCGTCGATAAAGTAAGTCAATACTGACGGAATATTTTGTTGGTAAAAGTCCGTCGGTAAATAAACTTTACCGACAGATTTTTCTTTACCGACCGAATTAGTATCACCGACGGACTTTTTCGACGGAATTTTTCGTCGGTAAAATGTTTTACTGACGAAATGTAGACTTTTACCGACGGATTATTCCGTCGGTAAAAGTCCGTCCTCTTGTAGTGATTTGACATCATGGTCAAATTATAAGTATATATAAATGAGGGATCCACTTATATTAGTGTAAAACTGAATTAGTTTTACACACTTTAATAACATTTTATACGATTTATATTTGTTTAATCCGATCGTCGTATTTCATGTTCTATTCACGTAGATCATGCACGTCAAATTTCGAGTAAATTAAAAATATCCAACTATTTGTTCGATGTAAAAAAAAAACTTTCAACTATTAAATATATATTGAAAAAGTCAGTATTTTCGATCGATATGATAAAGATCGGATCGATTCGAAACTTTACGTGCACGATATATATATGAGGAGGGATCCACTTACACTAATATAAAACTAAATTAGTTTTACACACTTCTATAACTTTTATAGGATTTATATTTTAACAAACTGACCGTTGGATTTAACAATATAATTGTACTCGTTTGCACGTAAAGCTTCGAATCGATCCGATATCTCTATCATATCGATCGAGAATATTAACTTTTTCAATATATATTTAACAGTTGATTTTTTATTTTTTTTTTACATTGAACAAAAAGTTAGATATTTTTAACTATTAGTTATGGAAGTGTGTAAAACTAATTTAGTTTTACACTAGTGTAAGTGGATCCCTCCTTATATATATATATATATATATATATATATATATATATATATATATATATATATATGAGATTGGGTCATCTTGGATCCTATCAATATATATGGATTTTGATAACGAGTGTTTTAAGGATATTCTTTAAGATTATTATATATAGTAATATTTTCACTTAATATACTAGAAATGATGAAAAAAATTAATTACTGCATTTAATATAACATTATTACTATAAAAAAAATATTAACTAATCTTAAAGAATGTTCTTAGAGTACTCGTTAGCAAAATCCTTTATATATATATATATATATATATATATATATATAAGAATTTTGCTAATGAGTGTCATAAGGGCACTCTTTAAAGTAACTATATAATAATATCTCACCAAATGCATCGGAAATAATGAATAAAGTTGTCAACTATTACATTGAATACAATACTAACTAACCTTAAAAAGTGTCCTAAAAGTACTCGTTAGCAAAACCCATAAAAAAGTAAAAGAAATGTTAACTGGGCACTGGTTAAGGTAATATATATAGAAAGAAAAATATAATTAATTCATTATTTTTTCTTGAATTCAATAAAAATAATGTATTAAATGCAAAAATCTTTCCTGAAATGGTGAATAAATAATCCTTAACTAGTGTCTATGAGCACCGGTTAAGTGAACCCAAAAAGTAATGCGCCAAGAGTAAGAATGATGAAATCATTTCTCTCTTCACAAATTAGACCTGACTGTAGACACCTAATTTTGTCTGGACCACTAAAACAGGTATGTTTTCTTCCTAAATTGATGTTTCAGAATGTAAAAAGACTTTTTTCTTCCTGCAGGTGGTACTCCGAGACTTAGTCTCAGAAGGCGAGTATAAAAAGTCAAACTTGAAAAAGTCAACCTCAAAAAGTCAACCCTAAAAAGTCAACCTACTTTAAAAATCAAGATTTGAAGTTCAATTGAAAAATGGCGGAAGAATTTTGATAATCCGAGGTCTACATTGAAAGATATGGAGTTCGAAAGTTGGGTTAGTAGAAAGGAAACCTTAGTCCGGGAAATTTGGGGAAAAGTGCTTAAACGATCAAATTGGTCAAAATTGAAGGTTCCAAATGAAAGATAAGCACTGAATACGGGTAATGGAGAAGCTACTTGAAAGAAAAACTGAAAGAAAAGTCAATCCGGAAGAAAACCGAGAATTAAGGTTTTGGTGGATTTCGGTGAAATTTGGAAGAATCACAGAAATGACCTGATTCGGTAAGACTAAAGCCCTTAAAGGACGAGGAGTGTTTAAACAAGGATAGCCCAAGGCTCAGTTTTAAGAAAATCTGAAAATCGGACTTGTTTTGAGCAAAACTGGGTTTCGAAGGCAAAAGGGCAAAATTGGAAAATTTGGAAAAAATAGCAAATGAACTCAAAAAATTTTGAAAAATTGCAGATCTCATTGTTAAATCATTTTGAAGAGATTGGCGAAAGAATCCGGATTCGGAGTTCGTTTGCAAAATGGCCAAATCTCGGGTCCCCTATGTAGAAATTGAAAAAGATAAATCCCGAAAAAATAGCAAATGAACTCCAAAAATTCTGAAAATTTGCAGATCTCATTCTTAAATTATTTGGAAGAGATTGGCAAAAGAAAATCCGGATTCGGAGTTCGTTTGCAAAATGGCCAAATCCCGAGCCCACTATGTAGTAATTCAAGCAGATAAATCCTGAAAAAATACCAAATGAGTTCCAAAAATTATGAAAACTTCCAGATCATAATTTTAAATTATTTGGAAGATATTGGTGAAGAAAAATCTAGATTTGGAGCTCGTTTAAAAAATGGTAAAGTTTGGGAGCACAAAAGGGCAATTTTGGAATAAAAAATCCAAATAAATAGCAAATGGGCTCAAAAGTTTTTGAAAACTTCCAGAATTCAAATTTTTATTATTTTGAAAGTATTGAAAAAATAAAATTTGAATTTGGAGTCCGTTTGCTATTTATTTATGTTCGAGGGGCAAAAAGGTCATTTTACTTAAGAAATCGAAAAGGGCTTTTCTTGCCTTTGAAAAAAAATGAAGCATGAGCTGGAAGGTGAGGGGTCAGCCGGCCAAGGCCCAATGGTGTGCAAATATTTTTTGATTTTTAATCAAAAGGCTAACAATGAAGAGGAAGGTAGTTATTTTTTTGATCAAGCCTTTGTAATTAAGCCACATGGACCAATGCATGAAGAGGGGGAATGTCAACATAATGGCTTAAGATTCTTGAACAGCTGTAATTGTGGATAGCTGATTGCCTAATCTAAGGGTGATAATTTCACATTTTAAACATCTTGGATCAATAGCCTTTGGATCAAAATTGGTTGAAAACAAAATGACAACATCCTAGCTCTAACAAGCCATTCGGCCACTACAAGGGGGGGTCTCTCTCTTTTCATTTTTCAGCTATTCACTCTCTATTCACTCTTGTTTTTGGCTGATTTTCTCTCCATTGTTGAAAGGAAAAAAGAAAAGTTTAGAAAAGAAAAGAAAGTTAGAAGAGAAAAAGCTTGCAATATAGCTTCTAGAGGTTACTTTAAGCACCATACTCTTGCATTTTCTTTGATTTTTCATTCTTGATTTGCTGTTTTCATTTGATACTTGGTGAGTTTCTTTTGATTTTTCTTTTTAAAATAAGTGTTTTTAATATTCTTCTTTAAGTTCCTTCTTGATTCTTTCTTGTAAAAAGCTTTTGAAATTTTTTTCCTCTTATTTTTGAGTTGGCCGAATGGCCTATTGTTTTTGGTAGTTGCTGTTTTGCTTCTTTATTTCATGATTCTAGTGATGTTTAACAAGTTTGGATGCTCTATATCTTCTTCAAATACATAATCATGAAGCTTGTTTTGATTTGGTTGCTTGCTTATTTCTATTTTTGAGTCTATTATCTTGTTATCATGTTTATTTTACTTGTCTTGCATTTTTGATTTTCTGTTTTCAAAATGTTTAAATTTGTTTATGTTTTACATTTTGTTAATCCATGTGTTTGTGAAAATGCCTATTGGTTTTCGTGCCTTTACTTATATTTGCATGATTTGAGTATTATTCTTTAGCTATGCATGTTAGTATATCATGTGTTTGTGAAAATACCACGCTCATCTTTATGGGACCATTCGGCCACACCTTATATTTTATGCTTTGCATATGCATTTTCATCATGTTAGTTGATAGGTTTGCATTTTCATGATATTTGGTTGTGTATTTTATTTAAGCATGCTATATGTTTGTGTTATTGCCATGCATTCTTTAGGTTTAGGATTGGTTTGCTTTGCCATGCATATTCATGCATTTTAGACCTAGGTTGCATCAAATGCCATGCAAGTTCATTTAGGTCTAGGTCATTTTATTGATGCCATGCATTTTTCATGTCATTTAGGTTTTAAATCATGCATTTCATGTATCATATTTGCTGTATTTTAATGCATTTCATGTCATTGCCACATGATTTATGACTTAGACCAATCAATGGTTCAAAGTCATGCTCATTTTGAGTATACTTGTGAAAAATTAAAGAGTTATCAAATTGATTATTCTACCTTTGTGATTTTTTTTACTTAGCCAATTTTTGCCTAACTTTTCAAAAGTGTTAGCTACTGTTTGTGAGTCCTTAGGAGAGTCTCTAACATTTTTACTTTGATTTTTAAATGATTTTATCAAAGGCAAAAAAATGTGTTTTGGCAAAACAGTTTTTTCACCCAATACTCGTACTTTCTCATTTTTTTGGGCAGCCATCTTTAATCATAAAATTAAGCCGATTTTTTCCTATATAGTTTTACATGTCTTGAATCTCAAGTAGTTTTTTTTAGAGTTTTTTGAATTTTTAAAAATAGGATAAAAAATCGTGCTTTAAAACTGAACAGTAGAGGCAGAATTGAATTTGAAGGAAAATTATTTTTCTATTTTGGTTAAATTACTTAGAGGGGGCTGATTAGGAAGTTTAGCTACTGTCTTAGGGTAGTTTCTAAGCCTTTTTAAACTCTAAAAATTATTTTTTAAATCTCGGGTTAAGGGTGGTCAAGTCCGGATTTTAAACTTAGAAAATTAGAGCCATTTAAAAAGGGTTTAGCTAAGTTTTTATTTTTAATCTAAGCTTTTCAAAATTGTTTTCAAACAATCACAAAATATTTTGGTTTTAGAATATTTAATTTGATATATTTTCCTAAGGTAGTCGGATATCTTTTTAGATATACGGATTTCCTTAATTAAAGAAAAAAATACACTTTCATGCATTGCATTTTCCATATTCATGCATTTTATATAATATGTGATTTTTGCTATGATAATTTCTATGATGTTGTTATTATTTTTGATTTATATTTTTGATGTTATGTTGTTTACTATATGGTTTTGAATATTTCATGATATCCTATGCTTTTATTTAGTTATTTATTTTTGTCACATTATTAAGCATATACTATGTTCATGCATTATTATTATTATTTTTATTTTTATTTTCATGCATATTATATGATAGCATTATTTTATGTTTCATGTCATTTAGATTATTTGCCATATCATTTATATTTGCCATGTCATTTAAATCATTTTATTTCATTTAGAATATATCATGTTACCTAGGTCATTTCATTTCATATAGAATGTATTATGTCACTTAGGATATTTCATTTCATATAGAATATATCATGTTACCTAGGTTATTTCATTTCATTTAGAATATATCATGTGACTTAGGATATTTCATTTCATTTAGAATATGCTAAGACATTTAAATTATATCATACCATTTAGGTTGTATTATATTATTTAGACTTTGCTATGTCATTTTATTTATGTCACACATATTCATATTCATATTTTTAAAATATTTTGAAAAATGTAATGATTTTTAATAAAATAAAGATATTCCCGAGTTAAAATAATTCATGAGTTCTCTGCCGGGTTTGCTGGAGAGGATATCATCAATTATCATTAATAACGGAATATTTTCTTTAAAATAAGAATGATTCGGAAAGTTTTCTAAACTAATAAAAATTTCTCTATTTTGTCACATTTGTTGGAGAATATAGGAAAATTTTTAATTAATAAATTTTGGATCATTTTCAATTAAAAATGGAATTATTTTTCTTTAAATTGAGAATTAACTTGAAATACCAAATAAAAAATCGACTTTTTACCGAGACTTGAGATAACACACGATTAATAAGGTACTGTTTTATATGGGCGTTCTGCGGGTGCTAATCCTTCGCCACACGTAACCGAGTCCCGAACCCGCTTCTTTGATTTCTTTGGTTTAAAACGCTGACTTGAAATTGATTTTAAAAAAATGTTTTAATTAATTTTAAAATATTTTATAAAACCGGTTTTAATAGGTGGCCGATCACACCTAGCCAAAAAAAATTGGTGGCGACTCCATGTCTTTTTCAAGATTATTTTCAAAACTTTCGTTTTTCTAGAGAAATTAAGTCGACTTTTCCTTGATTTTTTTTAATATCACGCTTAACGAATAATAAAATCTTACGATGAGACTTATTATTTTTTAGGTTACGACATTGGCAATTCATGTATTTGTATTATGTTGTTATTTTTATGTGTCATAATCTTATTTAAAGTATTATATATTTATATACATTTTAACCTATTAATAATTCATATTATATAAATTTTGACACTTTCATTATTCGTATCATATTGTATTATATATCGTATTTTAATTATTTTTTTATATCACGTCTTGAATTATCAAATCTATCACAAACCATGAAAAACAAATTAATGGAGTTGACGTTTTATTTATTTATTTTTTTTCTAACTATGATTTTAGGTTTTTTCATCTATACCCTCATCGTCGGCAATTAATTACTACAAAGTATCAATTTTTTTTGGGGGGGGGGGGGGGGGGTTCACCAAATTTATTCCTTTTCCTAAAGGTTTTGATGAGTTAGGTAGTGTGGGGCTGTGGGCTGGTCAACAAACATTGGTTAGCATTTAGTAATCTAAGATTGATTAATTTATACATCAAACTATCCTTTTTGGCAAAAAAGAAACGAAAATAACACTTCTAGGTCCACATATCTGTCATTTTTATAGACGCAAAAAGATTTAAATGGTGTTTTTATTTATTTTAAGATTGTTTCCTGTTCACATCCAACGAAAACTATGTCACTTCTAACAAATTTACTTTTAGACCAAATAAAACAAGTTTCATCACTTTAAAAAAAAAAATCACTAAATAGAGGTAAGTCTTGAATTTAATTATTAAAATTCACAATTAAATTTAGAGTCCGTTTGTTTTATGAAAATTAGCTTTTTGAAAATATTTTTGAAAAATAGATTTATTTTGGCTAAAATATTAAAAAAACCTCTAAACTATTTAACTTTTCTTAAATCAGGCCTTATACTTTTATTGTAGTCAAATAAGTCATTATCATTTGATTTGTATATAAATAAACTCTTATTTCAAATAAAAGGTTAATTTATGTTAAGGGTTTAATTAGTTATAAATTAAAATTTAGGGGCTTATTTAGATACAAATTAAAAGTTAAGAGTTTATTTGGGTACAAATTAAAGGTTAATGATTTATTTGGGTGCAATAAAAATATAAGGATCCATTCGTTTTATGAAAGTTGAAGCAAAGTAAAAAGGTCAATCCCTTAAGTGCAGGGATCGATAATTTTTTATATTAATACAAATTTTTCGAAAAACAACCAAATAATAAAAAATATTTTTCATAAGAAAGGATCGATTCTGTATTTAGAGGATCGCTCTTTCTAACTTTGGAAAAATGTCTTACGTTTTTTAAAAGCATAAGATAATTTCCAGAAAAAACAATAATTTTTCGTTGCTTCAAAGTTCATTTTCTATTAACAAAACTATTTTCGACGAAACAAATATAAAAAAAAAATACAAAAACCATTTTCGAAAACCATTTTCCACTAAACAAATGAAACCTTAAATGGAATCTGTAGTTTATATAGTAGTGCTCTTATTTGAGACTTACACCATGTTTGGTTCAATGTAATACCAATTCAATGCAGGTCATATTGGTGGGTCCACATGGTTCTACTGTTTGGATAATTTTTTTTGGCTAAATCATATATTCAGAATTCACACCTTATTACGGGAATGGCCTGAGTAGCCGCTGTTCGATTTCAGCAGTAATAGCATTCAAAATTTTTATTCCCATTTTACCCATCACAGCAAAAAATTGAAATACCTAAAAATTTCAACAAAAAAAAAAAAAATCAACAACATCCTCAAAGATTTTTTAGAAACCAACACAACCAAGAAAAAAGAAAAGAAAAACAGGATAGAGTTTTCTCTCTCCTAAGGTTTTGGGTTAGGGTAGTTATACTTATAGTGGATTTTGAAGTTTCAAATTTAAGGAGGAGGAAGAGGATAAAAAGGAGAATAACATATTAAAAAATGGTGGTCTATGGAGAGGCGGAAGGCTGCGAAAATGGGATTTTTTGTAGATCTAAGCTTTTTTCGAGAATTTTTAAGGAAAACGGAGTAGGAAATATGAAAGAGGAGGTTAAAAAGAATGTTTGGGTGAATTTTGGGCTATTTCTAGGTTAATGGACGGTGGCGAACGACGACTGATGCGGAAGAGGCCACCGTCGATGGTGATCAAAATCTGGAAGTTTTAGGTGGCTATAGGAAAATTCAGAGGAGTTTGGATGAAGAAGATGATTAAGGAGAGAGAAAGAGTGAGGCAAAGAGAGAATGGGTGGGTGGGGAGAAAATGAGAAGAGAGAGAAAAGTTTAGGTATTTATAGGTAAAAAATAATAAAATATATATTTATAAATATATTTTTTGAAATATAAAAAAATTATATTAAATATAATATATAAATACTTTTATATTTAAATATTACTTTTAATATTAAATATTTATAAAAAATATATATTTATACATATTATTTTGTAAATCATATTTTTTTAATATTATATTAAATGTAATTGTAAATATTATTTTAAAATATAATTTATTAACTTTTTTAAATATTCATTTTAATAAAATATTTTTAAAATAATATAATATATTATTTTAATTTTATAATTTATTACTAAATTTAATTAATTAAAATTTTTGTAATATAAATTAATAATAGTATAATACAATATTTTTTATTTAATTCAATGGTAAAATTATCATTTTGTATCTATTCCTTACATTTTCTTTAACATCATTTTAACCAATCAAACACTGTAATACTATTACTCATATATTCCATTCAACTAACCAAGCTATGTAATACTTATTTCCCGTCTATTTCATTCCCATCGAATAGCTATTCTATTAATTCTTTATTCTATTCCAACGAATCAAACGTACCCTTAGTGATTTACTAACAAAAAGCTTAGTGATGTTAAAAAAAATGAAAGCCAGTCGCATTTTCAATCTTTCGGGAGCATGTCGACACTTGTGAATGTCCTCTAACATTGATTGGTGGCTGAAATTAGTGAAACTAGAGGAAAATTCTAAAAAAGGTTTCTTAATATGATCTTTTGGTAGGCTCCAAATAATATGGACCGTTAGATGAAACATAATTCATCTAAACTGTTGAAAGAAATAAAAAGTAAAAAAAAAATTCAACCGGTTAACCCAGTGACTCTCTACCCAAACCTTGTTTGTCAATATCAAACCCAAAAAAGTTTGAAATCCTACCTTGACCACTGAAACCCCCTGTTCGTATTTTTCTTCCTCCACCTCCGTTTCAATCACACCTCCATCCGACGATACCCTTCTCCTAAAATCGAAATCCCTAAATTTCCAAAACCCTTAGAATCGAAATCCCTAAGCAAACCCTCCAAAATCCCTAAGCAAACCCTTAGAACCAAAATCCCTAAATTTCCAAAACCCTAACCACCTCCATCCCGCTCATCCGCCTTTGACCCGACTATTTCCCTCTGACCTGAAGTTGTTTTCGTTTTTCCAGTGTGAGAAAATGGCTTGCATGAAACTTGGATCCAAAATTGATGCATTTCAAAGTCAAGGGCAGGCTTGGTATGTACCTGATCTCTGCAATTCAACTACATCTCCATCTCTCTCTGGCCACATATGTGCTGTCATTGACTATTGTTACATTATTTTTTTTTCCTTTTGCTTTACTGCATTTTATCTTCTATATTAGTGTGTTGAAGCATTGTTCCAATAAAAAAGATGGAAGTTGAAGCAAAATATCTATTTGCTAGAAGTTGTTTTCACTTTTCATTGCGTTGACTATTTGAAGCAAATCATCCATTTGATCAATAAATTGTCACTTATAAATTATAATAATGTTTGTTTATTCCTTGTATATTATTTTTTGTTTAGTTGCCTTTCAAACATTTTCATGACATAATAGACTTTTATTAGATGTGTTAAAAAGAAGTGGGTTTAGGCCTTGGTCCACTGTGTTCTTTCAATTTCAATGTGACCATTAGACTTGACTATTGCTATTCATTCCATATTTAAGTAGGGAATAGGAGATCATAATCTGTATCTTTAAGTGAAGTCTATGGAAAGCTATTACCTTCTGCCTTTAGATTTTATTTGATTCATCTGAACCGTTGAATGAAAAAAAAAACAGAAAAATTATTATAACTTGTTTACCTAGTAAACAATTAAACCTAACAACAATAAAAAAGTTTCTCAATGTTCTGTCTTTCCTTCTCCAAGAAACCATTCTCGATAATATTTGTGTCTTATCTAAAGTGTCATTATAATTTCTTAATATTTTATTTATAAAAAAGTCTAATGATAATAAACAAAATAAACAAATTTAGCATAATAGTAAAAATATTTAATCCTTGACTTCTTTAATTGGTTAGTGCAAACAATGTCTTAGTCACTTAGGTTTAGACTTGTGACTTTCTTTTTTCTGTTTGCATTCATTTTTAGTGAAAATTTTGAATGTTCAACCTATTCTATCTTTGAGTCATCCATGTAAATGAGTGAATTCTTGTACAAGTGATTGAATTAGTTAGGGAATTCCCACCATATTTGGACAATGGGTTCATCTCCTTCCCCTGTCTTTAATTTTAATGTTTACGCTTTCTGTTCACTGCTTAGTGTATGCCAAAAGAAGAAGCTACCTTGCCATTATTAGCAACTTGGAGCTTGAATATATATCATGAAAAAAGTTGATAATGATGGCAACATGCCTGACAGTTTAAGCTTCACATTTATTTACAGTAAAGAAGTAGTTCTCAGGATTGTTGAACTTTTGCACTTTTTTTTTCTTTCGTTAAGATGTTTGACCAAAGCTAAGTTGAAGTGCTTGGGCGATTGGGTTTGCAATGTAGTCTATAAAAGACTGAAGCAGTCAACATTGCAAGGATTTTCATTAAAAACGGCTTAATATTATAAGTCTCATTGGTGTTTTAAGAGCTTCACTGTATCCTATTCCTATTGCTGCCGTTCCTCTTTGTTTATTGTTTGCAAGATGGTGATGTTTCAGCTTAGATGTTTTTCAAGTTTTACTATTTTGAGTTATATATGATTATATTTATATGACTGCTAATTGCTGATATATGACTATTTTTCATTTCAGGTTTTAGTGTTTTGAGTTATATTTGTCATCAGAGATCATCGATAAATCTCTCTTTTTAGACAAATCGGTAAGTTTCTCTCTTCAAATCCTTTACATTTGTTGATAGTCATTTGATTTGAGATGGAAGTTGATAATGTTGGCAAATTCATCATCCAAATCTGGTCAAGTTGATTGGATATTTGCAAGTAATGTTTGTTGTAACTTAGAAACTGATTTTGTATTATAAATTATAACTTTTTGTATGTCTAAAGTTGAGAAATTTACAAACGTTTGTTTCATTTTATTAAAGATTCAAAGACATGGACAAAGTTGATGAAGATGTGCAGCTGAAACAGACTGAATCGAGCATGAAGATTGTCAAACCGAGGGGTTCATTTTTGAATTACTAGTAAGTAATAATACTTGGTGGTTCTAAGTTAAATTCATTAGACATGCTATGTTGTTGCATTTGGATTTAAAGAGTGCGAGTTACAGATTTTATGTTAATCGCTTTATATAGCATAAGTGAATGCAAAGGAGATGGAGAAGAAAAAGTGAAAATGACATTAAAGGTGAGTAATCTTTTATGCATCTGGTTCTTTTATTGAGAATTTGATGTTTAATTATTTTGCTTATAAAGTCAAAGTGTTGGACAGTATAGACATATTATTGCTTTTGTTGGTCATAGAAACCATATAAATGCTTATCTTTTGTGTGGACACTAAGTCATACAGTGTTACTAAAATGATGGTTTTTTGATAAGTAAGTGAATCAATTTGAATTTTTTTTATAGGCTCGTAGAGAACTGGCAGCAAAATGGAAAGTGCTGCCTACAAAGGAGAAAAAGGCGTTTATATAGCAGATAGTTGCTCAGAAAGAGCAGTACAAAAATGAAGTACAAGAGTTGAAAAGACAGAAATTAGATGCTGATGAAAAAAAGAAGGTAATAATTCAATAAGAAAATATTATATTGAAGAAATAATAGTTAAAAATTAAGTATGATGTTATATTGCTATATATATTTAATTAATGAACTTTATGTGTAGGGCTTGGTTTCGACATGCTGTAGCCCGTTTAATTTGTGCAAGCTATTTAAGCATTTGAAGGAAAAAAATAGAAGGTGTTGTGGAAAGCATTGGGTTTGCTCCCCTGCTACTCTTTAAAGGTGGAAAGCTTCGAAGAGAACTATGTGAATATTTGGTTCACAACTTTGATGTTGCAACCAGCTCCATGCAAGTTGATGGCCAAAGTATCCCTTTCACAATGGAGGATGTTGAAGGTATTCTAGGTTTACAGAACGAGGGAATCGAGGTATCAAGTGTAATTGAAAGAGAAGACGGTGAAGCCCTCTGTAGTAAGTATAATATTCCAAGCCATCGAAAGATGAGTTTTGTTAGGCTAGAGAAAGAAATTATGGAGTTCGAGGTCGAGTGTGAAGATCTAAAGGCCAGGCTCCTTTTATATATCGTTGGACGATTTTTGGTCCAACGACTGGAGGGGGGCCATCGAAAGACTATTATTCTTGTTTGACTGAGGATGGCCTTAATGGAAAATTGAATTGGGCAAAACATGTTCATGACAAGCTTCTTCTCGGTATTAGATTTTTTCACGCAAGGAAGATGAAATCATCAAAAGTCTACTTAACTGGTTGCCTGCTATTATTGGTGGTAAGTTTAAGATTTGTTCTTCGCGTACTAATGCAATCTTGATTTGAATTTTGGAATGGAATTAAATTAGAAGTATAAGTTATTAATTGTTGATATTGACTAAATTGTAATTATTTGAGCAGATTAGGTTCTATGACCATATTTGCGGAGTTCGGAGTACCAAAGAGGCAATGTCAACTTTTGTTCCTGCATTAGTGCTTGGGGAACAGATGAGGTTGCGAATTTAATATCCCATTCAAAAGACTTCCGTGTTGGATTGAAATCAAAGGTGACACCAGTTATCTAAGTTGTATTAATTTATTGTTAGTGACTATAAGTTATTTATGAATTATGTAGTTTGATTAACTTATGATTTCATGGAAAAAAGGGTATTAATATCACCGAACAGCATCACACTCAGTGATCGATAGAAGAGGAGCAAAAGCTGTATCATTCTGAGTTACAGGTAAGTCATTAAGATCTTCATGTCTAATTCATAGAGAAGGCAAGAAATCTATAAATTATGTATATACTTCACGGATTGCATTAAATCTATATAGTCATAATATGTTTATTCGTAATTATTTTCAGGCTTTAAGAAAGTCGATAAAAAGTCTCGAAGCAAATGTGACAGAAAAAATAAATAGAATGTCGGGAAACATGAAGTCGATTCAAGATTCTGTTAATGCTTTTTTATCGAAATCGGTCGAAGTAAAAACTGGCGGTGAAACCAGTTTGAAAAAAAGGATGAGGAAGGAGGCATCTTTGAGGTCGATGGGCAGAGCACCGACTTGAAAACACCAGTTGGTGAGTTGGACTCCTCAATTGAGATCATTGAGCGCAAAGCTAAAGAGGGAGATGTCGATTTAAGTACACCAATGACAACCGATATTAACAATCCAAGCTCAAGTTGTCCTGCCCCACGGAAAAAGAAGGTATATATATTTACTTATTTATAATTCAATAATAGTTAGATATGCTATAAAATAACTAATTTATTTATGGCATTTTATATGATTACATATTATAGGGTCAATCTGGCAAGAAAATCAAAATTGTTAGGTCAAGGTCAACATTTGCTTCCGGTGTTAGTCGGATAGTTACGCGAGCCAGATCGACTTTGTTGTGATATTCGTACTCACGTCCGCATGACTGTTTATGTCCGTTGACAGAATAGACCAATCATGCATGTAGCCATGATATGCTATAGAACATATATTTGTTCCGCTTTTCATTGCAATCTTTCTGAATGCATACACTTAATATGGATTGATATTGAGACAATTTATATATGTTTAAGTATATACAGTTATTACATAAGTCTGATATGTATAATTACTAATTAGCAGTACCATATGCCGTATCTTTGTATAAATAAATATTTCAATGTTACCGCGAAGAGGGCCCTTGTCAAAATTCCGAAGGAATTAGATGAACTTGAAAGTGCAATATGCAATTATGTATGGAACAGTAATGTCGATGAAAGGTAAGTAGATGATATATTTTGATTTAAAATTCATATGGGTTTCGAAATTTTATTTATTCTTTATATGAGTTTATATTGTAGTGAAGTTGTTGTCCAATTCGGTGCAACATTTGCATCAATTAAGGAATTTGGCTCGTTGTGCCCAAAAGAATGGGTTACTTCAGTTGTAAGTCTAATATATTGTTTCATCCAACTTCATGATTGTCTTTGTAGTAATGAAATGTGTTTAATGAGTTGCTCCTGCCTTAGATTATTGACCTTGTGGCTGAGTCAATGGCGTACTATTGTAAAGCTTCGACTATTTCAACAAAGAGATGGTATTTTTCGGCCTCATTTTCTGTGAGTATATTTTAAGTTGGTTTGTTTTTTGCGTATAGTTTATATTTTTTGAAGAAAGGGTAACCTTATGTTAATTCTTTGTAGAGTCATATCTTGTCAAAAGAATGCAATGCCAAATAGCTCATTAAATTTTTTAAAGGACAATTCATTCATATGGGATCGTTGAGTGACTGTTACAAGGTTAGGACATGGAAATCTTTTATATGCCTACTATCGAATATATGTTATATAATGTAATAACCTGCTAACAATGATTATGTAATTTCGTTGCACATCTTTATACCGATGAATGAGACGAACACGCATTGGTATTTGTGTGTGATAGATATGCTAGACAAGGAAGCCAAAGTGTTGGATACACTGTCGCGAAATGTTGCAAATCAAAAAAGAGTTGCGGATGTCACTCGTGTGGTAAGATAAATACATGTTCTACTCAATTTTTTAGTTGGCAGTTGCGAACATTTTTTAATTCATGATTTTAGTTTACGACGAGGCATTTAAAATTTTCTCAAATTTCACTTCGAACAGATATCCACATGTGTGAAATTGTTTAAGGACCCTCTTATGACATCATTGGTTGGTAGTCCAATGGTGCCATTTCATGAGTTGAAAATTGTTGTTCCAGAGAGGGTTCCTCTGCAAAGCAATGGGTATAATAACTCTCTCACTATTTGAAAACCTTGTTTTCCATTTTGTAATTGAATAATAATTATAGTATTCTTGAAAATGCATACAGTTATGATTGCGGAATATGGGTTGCTACTTTCATGCAAAATCTAGATGTCACTAACTATAAATTTGTGGTAAGCTATTCTCATTGCTGTGAGTTATTTCAATATTTGGTCATATGTTGGCTCATTGCAAAGTTTGATTCCCTTTGTATGTATTCGTATGTAGCGTTTAAATGTGTGGGACAGATTTATATTAGTCTCTGAGCTCATAAACCATGAGGAGAACACTTTACGGAAAAGGGTATGTGATGCTGCTGTTAAGCTCATAAATCTAGGATATCTTCTCGTACAAAGCTGTCGCAGAAGTCAGTTGGCAAGTTGAAATTGTGAAATGGGTAATTTCATTCAATAAATCATCTAATTTGACATCTTTTTTTTTCTGAGTATATACACACTGTTATATGAGTTTATTGTAAGTATCCTGCATTGGTGAAAGGTTAATTAAGTTGGTGCTGCTGCCTTGCCAACGTTGTTTAGGGAGTTGTATATCGATTTGATTAAATTTAGCTAATTGAACTATTGTTGATAATGATTAAATGGAGAGCTAACTGTTGTTGATAATGCTATTGCAGTTTTTGTCATAGAATGAAAGTTTTTGTTGGACAAAATTTAGGATATATGTAGAGCAATGTACAGAAATGTTTTTGTTGGAGAATGGAAGCTTTTGTTAGAGAAAGATATTAGTTTCTATAGAATGGATAAGTAATAAATATATCTGAAAAATATGCATTTTTAGGTTTGTTGGTTGACATTTGGTTTAGTGTTCACTGTTCAGAATCTTACACATTTTATTATTGCTTTTTTTTTTCCTGCTGCAACATGATTTTACTTGATAATATGTATAACAATCAGCTTTCATTATAGCTGAGAGAATTTTGGATCTGCCAGTGTGCTATTGTACTTATCTTACACTGTTATATGAGTTTATTGTGAGTATCCTACATTGGTGAAAGGTTAATTTAATATGAGGAAATAACATTATAAACTGCACTATCTATTCTTTAGTCCTTAGGCAATTTCTTATCTGTGAATTGTGATCTCCACAGATTTCAACCAGGGCATGGGGCACTCTTCACGTGGAGCTGAAAGCAATAATTTGCTTGAACATGGATAAGTTAGCTGAATCTACCTGTTGGCATGAATAGAAAGAGGATAAAACTTAACTGACTAATTTTCTAATACTAACATCAATGGAGAGAGGCAATTGAATTCCTCAACCAAGTACAACAGGCTTATAGAATGTGGATTTAGGGCTCCTAGCTAGAGATTTTGCCCCTTGGGAACTCTGTACCAGCCGCAGGAAAAAATGAAGAACTAATGGAGATGTTTACCTGGTAATATGTAAATTATGCACTATGACTTGAAACCTAAACCTAAACCTAAACCTAAACCAAAACCACAATCTACTTTCTTTGAGTGTCAAACAAAGCACTGTCATACTCAAGTATGCTACGACACTTGACTAGAGTCACTATAAAAGCTTACTTTTTGCCATCAAATGCTTAATTTTTTCATGTGAAATTTGAAAGAGCTTTATCAACCACTCCTTTGACAAACCCCCAGCACAAAACAGGTTTGGCAATATTACTGGGTAACCAAAAAAGCATCTCACTTTTAATTAAAAAAAGGTGAAATAGTATGTCTCACAGGACATCCAAATGACCTCCAAAGGAAAAGTATTGTTTGCATAAATTGTTTGCATAAATTGTTTGCATATATTGTTTGCATACAATACTCGTGACACTTAACTAACAGTTGCCTAAACTCAATTTGGAATAACCTCAAAAAAATGTTTCATTGTGGTATCCAAGGAGATAGATGATTTCTGTTTCACTTCTTAAGTATTTATCCTATGCATATTACAGAAAATATATGCAACCTAAAGCTGAAAATTTCCACTTATGAAAACATCAGCAGATTGAAGTCTCAAAATTGTATCATAGACTAAAGAGTCCAGTAAAACATACATACAGTAACTTCTATATTAGTGCAAAATTTAACCTCTATAAATTTAATCTCTATATAGGTTTTGAAATGAAAAGAAAGATGACAACTTCACCTATCAACTTGGTGATCTAAACCAGCCAGAGAAGTCTGATTGTTTAGCTTCATTAAATATTTCTTCATAATTGCTGAATGAAAATGAGTCGTCCTAAAAATATAAATTATAACGTTAGTCATATGCTCAACAATTAATTGTTTGATGGTGCACAATACCCGAAGCCAATTAAAGCTTAGAAGAAACAAAATGAAACATTACCTGCATATTGTTGTTCTTTTGAGCGTGCATAGTTGGGAAAAAGGCTTCAGTCTCCACTTCATCTTCTCCCTATGAGGATATAAGGTAATTAATCAACCAACATCATAGTGTTAAAACTTTAAAAACACCAATTATAAGTAATGTAAATCTCACATCATCAGAAGTTAACTTTGTATATGGGTTTCCCCAGCACCCAACCCCAGGTTGTACTGAATATGTTAACTCATTGTCACTATTACAAGTAAGGTTGTCGACACCAGCACTTTGCATTCCAATTTTCAAAAATGGGCAAGTAACTTTAGTATGTCCTTCCATTCTGCAGTACCCACACTTTCTAACTTTGGACGATGTTTGTTTTTTCCCTACTTCTTTCCCTTTAGCCCGTCTCGTAATAGGGTCTCGCACTTTTGCTATCTTTGACATCTCAGCTACAGGATTATTCAGCTTACACAATTCCTCCATTTCTACACTCAATCTATTAATTTCACTTCTTGCTTTATTAAACGACTCTGTTGTTTTGGATGCTACATAGCACATTCGATTACAACTAGAACTTAGTGATGCATTCCGCACCATTTGCATCATCTCGGCGTTCTGCACAAACGATGGGGTACACAGCTTGGCATTTTTCGTCCATCGATTCATAATCAAAGATGTAGGAAGATAAGACATATCTTCAAGCTTCATCACATGAATTTGATGCCTACAAGGCAAACCAATTGTCTCAAATTTTCGGCAAGAATATTCAATGGTTTTCGGTAAGGTTCCCTGTACTTGCCTAAATAATAGATCCGCGTTAATTCATTTTCTACAATTGGTTCACAGATATGATACAACGTCTCCTGCTGAAGCTCCTCTTAGAAAAGAGAGAATGATTCCCTTGTGTACATAGTTGCCGCATGACCTTCAATGTCATCTAACTTGCTTAAATGGTATGGCCTTGTCTCCTTACTGAAGTAATTAGCCTCCAATTCGTTGGTCTGCATTCTACTCACCCCTTGATCAATTGAACGAACAAAGTTAAGAAATATTTTTTTCGACTTCAAGTATATAGCAAGCGAAGCATTCAAGGACTCACACCTTTGTGTGGTTCATAATGTCCCAAAAAATTGTCCTGTAATATATGATTGTGTCCATATCTCCCGAGTTCTATCTTTTTCGACTATCCAAGGATGCTTTTCCACATTAAATTGTCTGATCATTATAGTCCACTCACGATCAAAATCATTCGGTGTCCACCATGAAGTCATGCATCTACAAAATGCCTGAGCAAATAATGGATCACTGATATTTGCCTGTGCATTGCGAGCTAGGTGCCACGTACAAAGTCTGTGTCTAGCATCGGGAAAAACAGTTCTAATTGCTTTTTGCATTGCCCTATCCCCGTCAGTAACAACTGAATTAGGATGTTTGTTATGCATTTCTTCTAGGAAAGTTCTCAAAACGCACACAAAGGTATCAGTTGTCTCATCAGCAAGTATAGCAACTCCAAAAAAAATTGTTTGATGATGGTGATTCACACTGACTATAGGCATCAGAGGCCTATCATAAGCATTCTTCTTATACGTGGTGTCGAACACTATAACATCCCCAAAGCATGCATAGTCCGACCGTGAAGTAGCATCTGCCCAAAAGAGATTATGCAATCGCGTATCATCATCAGTGCTATATTTCATATAAAAACCAATATCCAATTCCTTCTTAATTTAAAAGTAAGAAATAACAGCATTGACATCACCATCCGCTATTTCAGGTTGGCTACAGGCATGTAGCGCGTTGTAAAGGTCTTTTGCAACAAAACCAACATTTTTGAATCCACCAGCTTGTTGAACAAGGTAGTTCATTATCTGTGACGTACAGACCCCAATGGATTTCATAGCTTTAGCTTCAGCTAAATCTGATTCTTTAATTTCTCGATGTGACCGAATAAAAGATTTATGAGATGAATCACACATATCATGATTATGATCCTCCTCACAATATGTGATTACCCATTTCCTTGAACCCTGCATGTTGACACGTACACTAGCCTTACATCCGGTTCTAGACAACGGTCTAGCACTTCTTTTACGATTGCAGTGTTTTATTTTCTCAATCTTGAATCCTTCTTTTGAACAACAAAATTTTTGACCTACAAGATTACCAGTATCATTACGTCTTGTAGTTCCCCAACGAACATCCAAACCCTTCTGAAAAGCGTATGCCTTGTAAAATTCCCATGCAGCATTCACTGAATCAAAACTCATACAATGATCTCTTCTCTACATAATCTACTCAAACCCTTATTATTATGAGAAATTGAACCTTGAAATTCAACAAAATTAGGAGATTCTGAATTCGAAGGACGATCCTCAGAATCGAGAAACATGTTCGTTTCCTCATCAAAATTTAGTGTTCTACAATCCATTTAAATTCTGAAGAAAAAAAAAACATATATCTTGTAAATGCAAAAAAAAATATATATTCTATTACTTAAACCGATTCCATGAAAATATTTATGAATATTAGATATTGTATAACAAGTAAAATAACCAGTTCCATGAAAATTCTATTACTTAAACATTCTATTCACTAACCCATGAAAATATTAATGAATATTACACATTTTATAACAAGTAAAATAACTGATTCCATGAAAATTTTATTACTTAAACATTGTATTCACTAACCTTTGTATGAAATATTTGCTTCAATAATGTGCTTCAATACCAACAACAACAAAAATCACAAGTTTTTAACTAATCATCCTTATAAAAACTAAACCCCGTCTATTGCTCTTTGCTACAACAACAAAATATCTCAACTTAAGTTGTTGAGAATTAAAGAATGCATTTAATATAGACAACACATATTTGAAGTATGCAATTAATTATCTTCAGCTAACATATTTTACTTGTTAACTATGTACACAACGTGGGTGAAGTAATATTTCCCCATTTAATATGTCTATTTAAGTTCAAATAAAGTGGTTTTATCAATAAATAATTTATGCATGTATTATATTAATGTTAAGTGATAAAAACAAAATTGCTAAACATATTCCACTAAGTAATATGTAATTTATCATATTTATATTTAATTTGGCATGTTTACATATAAAGATGACAAATTATATATAAACATGACCAATTACATATAAATATGACAAATTACAAATTACATATAAACATGACAAATTACATACAAACATGAAAAATTACATATAAAGATGACAAACTACATATAAACATTTCAAACATGAGAAATTACATATAAACATGACAAATTACATATAAACATGATAAATTACGTATAAACATATAAACATGACGAATTACATATAAACATGACAAATTACTTATAAACATGAGAAATTACATATAAATATGATAAATTACGTATAAACATGAAAAATTATATATAAACATGACAAATAAAAAATTATATATAAATATGACAAATTACATATAAACTTGACGAATTACACATAAACATGAAAAATTACATATAAACTTGACAAATTACATATAAACATGACAAATTATATATAAACTTGACGAATTACATATAAACATGATAAATTATATATAAATATGACAAATAACAAATTACATATAAACATGACAAATTATATATAAACATGACAAATTTACATATAACGTTTAAACTTGACAAATTACATATAAACTTGACAAATTACATATATGATAAATTACATATAAACATGACAAATTTACATATAACGTTTAAACTTGACAAATTACATATAAACATGACAAATTACATATAAACATGACAAATTACATATAAACTTGACAAATTACATATATGATAAATTACATATAAACATGACAAATTACATATAAACTTGACCAATTACATATAAACATGACAAATTACATACAAATATGACCAAATGACAAATTACATATAAACATGACCAAATGACAAATTACATATAAATATGATAAATTACATATAAACATGACAAATTACATATAAACATATAAACTTGACAAATTACATATAAACTTGACGAATTACATATAAACATGAACAAATGATAAATTACATATAAATATGACAAATTACATATAAACATGAGAAATTACATATAAACATAACAAATTACATAAAACATGACAATTTACATATAAACATGATAATTTACATATAAAAATGACAAATTACATATAAACATGACAAATCTGTCATGTTTATATGTAATTTGTCAAGTTTATATGTAATTTGTCATTTGGTCATGTTATATGTAATTTGTCATGTTTATATGTACTTTGTCATTTGATCATGTTTATATGTAATTTGTCATATTTATATGTAATTTGTCATGTTTGTCATGTTCATATGCAATTTGTCATGTTTATATGTAATTTCTTATGTTTATATGTAATTTGTCATCTTCATATGTAATTTGTCATTTGGTTATGTTTATATGTAATTTGTCATGTTTATATGTAATTCGTCAAGTTTATATGTTTATATGTAATTTGTCATATTTATATGTAATTTTTCATGTTTATATGTAATTTGTCATGTTTATACGTAATTCGTCAAGTTTATATGTAATTTCTCATGTTTGTCATGTTTATATGTAATTTCTCATTTTTATATGTAATTTGTCATGTTTATATATAAGTCGTCAAGTTTATATGTAAGTCGTCAAGTTTATATGTAATTTGCCATTTTTATATGTAATTTCTCATGTTTGTCATGTTTATATGTAATTTGTCATGTTTATATGCAATTTGTTATGTTTATATGTAATATGTTATTTGTCATGTTTATATGTACTTTGACATGTTTATATGTAATTTGTTATGTTTATATATAATTTGTTATGTTTATATGTAATTTGTCATGTTTATATGTAATTTCTTATATTTATATGTAATTTGTCATGTTTATATGTAAAAATTGGTGACCTGATAACCTGCTATTTAGGTTTTCTAATTTTGGAACATACCAAAAACCTATTTTAAGAAGCTCATGGTAGAACCTCCCGAAACTAGAATGTCCTCCTCACTTAGCTAGAGATTTTTTTTATCTAATTTCAATTATATTAAATAATAATAATTTATTTAAATATTTTATTTTTAATATATATAAATATATTAAAATAAATATATTTTATAATATAAAAATTAATTATTTGAAATTACATCTTCCTCCCAAATAATTTTTTTTTTTCTTATTAAACCAATTTCATATAATAATTTTTTTTTTTAAACCAAGTCACAAATTAATTGGAAAATGAAATTTAAGTTGATTCTTTTACCAATCGGATTTCACTTGTTTCAGTTGTGAGAGTCTAAACCGACCAATTGCTCTTACTAGTCTTTCTTTTTCTCTTCTCAAATCGAAGGACAAAAAAATAATTACAGAAAATTTCTTTTACATAAAATTTTTTATTTCGTTATTAGTTATTATTTATTGTAATAATAGTAGATAGTAAATATTTTTGATTTATTAGTTTATTTTGTAATGCTTTCAACAACCAAAAAAAAAAATTTACACTTGCCCGTTTTGCAAGAATTTTTTTCCACTTTTCTTACTAATAATTATTTATTGTAATGATAATAAATAATAAATATTTTTGGTTCATTGATTCATTTTGCAATTCTCCCAAAAAAATTTGGACTTCCTCCTTAGCTACGGTAACCCAATATTAATTTTTTTTCTATTTCTTTACTAATAATTATTTTTGTAATAATAAATATTTTTATTCATTAATTCATTTTATAATTCTCTCAAAACATTTTTGAAAAGAAAAAGGTACTTGTGCAAAGTAGGACAGATGTTATTATCGTGTTTATTCCTAGCTACAGTACCCGACAGAGATACTTTTAATCTAATAGGTATAGATAAGTATCTGGTGAAATCAACAAGTACTAAATTCAATGGTAAAAAATCAAGTAAAAAAAAAAATTCCATGTGAATGAGCCTTGATTTGGTCTATTGTCAATGCTAGATCTTAGGGGTATCGAGCTACTGTCAATTCGAAAAGAAAAAAAAAATCAAATTTGGTCATTATCGAGCCGAGCTCGAATAGTTCGAGCTATCGAATGAGCTGAGTTTGAGTATTTTAATACTCGATTCGAGTAGCTCGCGATCCTAATTGAACTTTTAATTTTTAATATTAATTTATTATTTTTCCCTTAATATATATACTTAAAACCCAAAACATAATTTTTTCCATTGTTTCCTCTCAGTCGCTCCTCACCTTCTCTCCCTCACAGACTCTCATCTTCTCTCCCACACCCACTCAGCCACTTTAGCTCAGAAAAAGGGGCATGTGATAAAGCTATCAAATAGAGTTATTTTACCATATTTTATTCATTCAAATTAACTAAGTCTTTGTATTTTAAACTCTGAATTAATTATTTCTACTTTTTTTTATTTTAGATTAGCTTTGTTTATTTATTTTATGTTTAAATTAGTTATTAATTTAATATCTTTTATATTTTTGTAGGTCCTAAAACAAGATGGAGAAAATGAGCTCATATATGAAAAGTCAAAATTGTTACTTGTACAGAAAGTTTTTCTTCTTCAGCCTTTTTAGGCTCTATAAATAGGAACCTTTTAGGATTAATCATGTACAACTTTTTAGCTTTTATAAACCTAGTTTTCTTAAGAGGAGAGTAGTCACCAAAAGTTTGCAAGGAGCTAAGGAGATTTTGGAGACGTGAAGATTGAAGTCCCGGCAAACCTTAGTTTTCTCTATTCCCTTACTCTTCTTTTATCTTCTTGTAATATTTATGATGGTAAAACTCCTTTGTTTATTTTTTTCATTGTTTAGCGTGAAATGAATTTATTTTTCTAGGATTGCAATGGAACTCAACATGTAGTTTGAATTATTTTACTCTCTTTCTTGATTTAATGATATTTGAGTTGTTTATTCAATCTTGTGCTTAATGCTTCTAATTGCTTGATCACCAATTAGATTGATTTGGTAACCTAAATGCTACTTGAAAAATGGAGTTTAGTGTTAGACATAGATTGAATAACATATGTTTTGAGATTCATTTATTATGATGAATTGAGCTGCATGTAGGGTAGAAATATACTTACGTGTCATGTGTAATCAATTTTAGAGTCTTAATGAGTTTCTTTTTAAAATTCAATTTCATGAAATATAGTTTAATTGGTTGAGAGATATATTTTTATAAGACCGTCGGAAGATACTTTTAAATAAATTAGAACTCTAGGTTAACAACTCAGTATCATTAATCAAGTCAAGGGAGTAGGAGAGGTTCAAACGAAGTGTTGAGGGAAATTATAATCTTAGGCTTTTCTCTATTGATTAATTTTCCTTCTTTCTATGTTATTTTCTTTTATTTAGTTTTTAATCAACAATAATCAAGTGTTTGAATAAGATTAAGTTGTTTTTATTTTAGTAGTTAACGAATTTGGTAACAATTCTTCATGGGGTCGATACTCTACTCTTCATTATATTACTTGTTAACGATACGTGCACTTGCGTGGTAAATTCGACAACAGCATGCCTCAGCTCAGAAAGGCTTTCATATTTTGGTCATTCTTCTCGTTTTTTACGGTCCAACATCTTACCTTTCATGAGCATGAGTTCTTCTACTCGCCCCCACTTATTTTAGTAGGCACCTATTGGACTAACATCTTCTTGATTTTCTTCACCGGTGGTTTTTCCTATACTTCGCTCTTCTAAACTTGCACTTCACTCTTCTAATTTTCAGGTTTGCCTCTTTTAAACAAATTCAAGAAAATGACTATAGAAAACCAAATAAGAGAACTTGAAAACATAATAAACCATGAATAAATTTTTATTTTTATACTTATATATTAAAGATATATATAATAGAAAAATAGAAAAATCACCCTAAGCTTTCACTTTAATACAATCATCTTTTGGAAGAAAATCAAATGATTTGTTAACCCCTTTTATCCTTTTTTATCTTTTAAATTTTCATATCCTGAAATAGTCTTTAAAAATTAACAAATTTATTCAAAAGAAACTGTTTTGCATGAAATCCAACATTTAATTAAAATATAGTAGTTTCTTCTTTGGATGATCAAAATTCAAAAACTGTAGTTTTCCTTAGTAGTTAGGTCATTTCATGCTTAAATGCATTCCGTTGCTTTGGAAACATTTTACTTTGCAAAATTGAATGTTTTAAGAACACTTTTTAATTAGTACTAATTTAACCAATTCTTGTATATTTCCTCAGAATCTACATTCTATATATAATAGCCTATCGCAGTTTATTCTGCATCGTATATTTCCTCAGAATACTAATTAAAATATAGTAGTTTATTCTATAGCTTCAATGTCCATCCTAAACGGGCTTCAATGTCCATCATTAACAGCCTCTTTTTACATTTTATAACTAACTCATCAAATCAGTTTCTGCCTTAGTAGTTGACTTATTATATTTATAGATTCCTGATGAACATTTTATTGACTTATTATATTTATGAACATATTTATAGATTCCCGATGATTTATAATATTTATGACTTTTATTTTTTGATAATTCTAGCAAGAACAACATATCCATGTTCATAACATATTAGTATCATCAATGTGTTACTGTCAAGACAGCTAGCAAAATGTATCTCTTGCTTTCCAGTTAAAACTCTGTTGAACTGTGTGAAAATCTAATTGGATTATTGCTTTAGGAGTCTAAAATGGCATGTACCATATATGCTTATAAGGAAGCAAATAAAGTTTTGTCCTGCATGATAATCCCATTCCATGTTGTGAAAATAGCTAGTTATTATTTTTCTATAATGTTTGGAGTTGCACAATTAGACATGTTCATGGGCCGGGCCGGATTCGGACAGGGCCCAAACAGGATACTTATATGTTTTTTGTCTACCCAGGCCCTACTCGGCCCGAAATATGGGAAAGATTTCATGACCAAACCCGGCCCAAATTGACAAAGGAATATCCAGGCCCGGCCTGGCCCACCCAAATTACTAGAAACCAGATTCCCCCCTTTCTTCCCCTATTGTATTTGTAGACCCAGCTTTTTCTGCCACCCATTACTTCACCCTACCAAATCAGTGAAACCACCCATTTTTACGGACCCACCAAAAGTTTCATCATGACTTCACTATTTGATTTGGATTTGCTAGACGGGTGGTGATTCCTAGCTTTCTAAGTCTTCAACTTTAGCCTGACACAAGTTTTTAAAAGATGATTGTAGACACCTAATTTTGTCCGGGCCCCTAAATCAGGTAAATTTTCTTCCTTGTGATGTTCTAGAATGCAAAAAAGCTCTTCTCATCCTGCAGGTGGTACTCCGAGACTTTGTTTAAGAAATCAAGCATGAAAAGTCAATCTTGAAAAAGTCAACTCTGAAAAAGTAAACTCAAATGTCAACCACTGAAAAGTTAACCCATATTCAAAATCAAGATTCAAACTTTAATTGAACAAGGGTGAAAGAATTTTGATAATCCGAGGTCTACAATGAAAGATATGGAGTTCGAAAGATAGGTTACGGAGATTTAATGGAAAGGAAACCCTATTTCAGAAATTTTGGGGAAAAGTGCTTAAACGATCAAATTGATCAAAATTGGAGGTTTTGAATGGAAGATGAGCAATGACTATAGGTATTGGAGAGGCCATTTGGAAGCAAAACCAAAGGAAGAGTCAATTCAGAAGAAAATTGGGAATTAGGGTTTTTGGTGGATTTTGGCAAAATTGGGAAAATTGCAGAAATAACCCGATTCGGTAAAATTAAAGCACCTAATTGATGAGGAGTGAGTAAACAAGGATATTCCAAGGCTCAGTTTGAAGTAATTCCGAGAAAAGAGCCGATTGGAGGAAAAATGAAAAAAATTCTCGATACTGAAAAAAGGAAAAATCAAATTGGAGGGGAATTTGATCGTAAAAATTGGGCGTTTTAGGATCAACTCCAATTCAGCATATAACAAAGGTACAAAAAAAGAAAATCTGGAAATCAGACTTGTTTTGAGTAAAACCGAGGCTTCGAAAGTAAAAGGGCAAATTTGGAAAATTCGAGAAACATAGCAAATGGGCTCAAAAAATTACTAAAACTTCCATATCTGAATTTTAAATTATTTGGAAGAGATTGGTGAGGAAAAATCCGGATTCAGAGCTCGTTTGCAAAATGGCAAATTTCGGGCCCACTAAGCTAAAATTCAAGAAGATAAATGCCGAAAAAATAGCAAATGAGCTAGGAAAATTATGAAAACTTCCAGATCTCAATTTTAAATTATTTGGAAGAGATTGGTGAATAAAAATCCAGAATCGGAGCTCGTTTGAAAAATGGTAAAAGTTCGAGTGCACTAAAGGGCAATTCTGGAAAGAAAATCCGAGAAAAATAGCAAATGGGCTCGAAAAATTATGAAAACTTCCAGAATTCAATTTTATATTATTTAGAAGTATTGAAAAAAGAAAATTTGCATTTGGAATCCGTTTGCTATTTAATTAGGTTCGGGGGCCAAAAAGGTAATTTTATCGAAGAAACCGAAGAGGGCCTTTCTTGCATTTAAAAAAATAGAGATTGGGCTGGAATATGAAGGGTCAGCCGACCAAGCCCATGAGGAGAGTGATTTTTTCTGAGCTCTTTCATCCAAAGGCCAAGAGTGGATAGTAAGGTAGTTATTTTGTTGATCAAGCCTTTGCAATTGTGCCACATGGACCAATGCATAAAGAGGGAGGATGTCAACATAATGGCTTCATATTTTTGAACATGTGTATTATTTAGGGCTGATTACTTAATCTAAGAGTGGTAATTTCACATTAGAAGCATCTTAGAATAATGGCCTTTGGATCAAAATTGGCTAGAGAAAAAATGACAACATCCTACACCACTCAGGTGACCATTCGACTACCATAGTTGAGGTAGGGGTTTTCATTTTTGCTGGGGGGCTTAGCTGATTGAAAAGAGGGCAGTAGCTATAGGGGAGAAAAAAAAAGGAAAAAAGGAAGGAGAAATAAAAAAGAATGGCTTTTTTACTACTCTTTGATTTGGAAAGCTAGAGCAAGGTAGCTATGTTCTTTCATGCTCTCATTCATATTTTGTTGATATGATTTTGTTATTTTCATGGTTATTTTTATTTTCTTTCATGAAATAAAATTGTTTTTTCAAAACAATTTCCAAAAGGTTCCTATCTTAAGTTCTCATGAAAAAATCAAAGAAAAACAAAATTTGTTACTTATTTCTTGTGATGGCCGAATGGCCCTATGTTGTGCATGGTTTGTGTTTGATTCTTTGTCCATGTTGGTTGTGATGTTCTAGCATGTTTTGATGTTCTAACTTTTTAAAATAGTTAAGATATGGAGCTTGTTTTCAACCTTTTTCATTTATTTACTATTATTTTTGTTGATTTTATCATTTTGTTTCCATGTCTACTTACTTTGTTTGCCATTTTTAATTTTTTGTTTTCAACATGTTAAGTTGTTCATGCTTTGTATTTTGCCATGCTAAGTGTTTGTGTATTTTCCAAGCTTCATTCTTGCCTATGCATCATGTTTGATTGGTCTAGCATGTTTCCTTTTGAGTCTTGCATATACTATGCCATGTGTTTGTGTTAATGCCATGTTAGGATTTCATCATTTTGAATATGTCCATTCGGCTACCTTAGGTTTTGTGCTTTGTGTGTGCATTTTCATCTTGTTTAGTTAACATGCTTGCATTTCTAGGCTATGATGTTGTGTATTTGATTTACTCTGCCATGTGTTTGTGTTATTGCCATGCATTTCCATTAGGTCTAGGTCACATTTGTATTGCCATGCATTTCATGCATATTAGGTCTAGGTTGCATTAATTGCCATGCAAGTTCATTATAGGCATTAGGTCTTTGTTTATGCCATGCATTTTCTATGTCATTTGGGCCTTAAATCATGCATCTCATACATTTAACTTGTTGTTTGTTCATACATCTCATATCATACCACTTGATTTTTGACTTAAGCCAATCAATGGCTCAAAGCCAAGCTCACATGAGCATGCTTGTGGAAAATTAAGAAGTTGTCAAGTTGGAATTTCTACCTTTGTGGTTTTTTCTTTAGGCAATTCTTGTCCAAAATTTTAGAAATTTTAGCTACTATTTGTAGGTTCTTAGAGGAGTCTCCAATATTTTAATTTTAATTTTTGAATGATTTTATCAAAGGTTTAAAAAGGTTTTTTTGGCAAAACAGTTTTTCACCTAGTGTTCTGACTTTCGTGATTTTTCTGATAGGTCATCCTTAGTCTAAAATTAAGCCAATTGTTTCCCATAGAGTTCGACATGTTCTAAGTCTCTCATATTTGTTTTAGATTTTTTTGAAATTTTAAAAATAGGTTAAAAAATCACGTTTTAAAACTGGTCAGTAGAGTCAGATTTGAATTCAAGGGAAGAATAATTTTTTGTTTTGGCTAAGGCATTAAGAGAGGGCTGATTTAGAACCTTAGCTACTGTCCTAGGTTGATTTCTAAGCTATTTTAATTCTAAAAAATAATTTTATAAAGCTCGAATTAAGGGTGGTCAAGTCCGGGTTTTTCAAAGTTAGGAAAATAGAGCCTTTTTCAAAGGATATTTTGGCCATGTGTTATTTTTCATCCAAGATTTTCAAAATTGTTTTCAATCAATCACAAAGTATTTGTTGATTTAGAAAAATCTGATTTGATGTAATTTCTTAAGGTAGTCGGATATCTTTTTAGATATACGGATTTCCTTATTTAAAGGAAAAAATACACTTTCATGCATTGTATTTTCCATGTTCATGCATATTATATGATATATGATTTTTGATATGAATATTTCTATGGCTATGCTATTGTTTTGATTTATATTTCATGATGTTATATTGATTGTTATATGGTTGTGAATATTTCATGTTATTCTATGTTTTTTTTGCTATGTCATTTTGAATATATTATTTCATTTAGAATATATTATGACACCTAGGTTATATCATTTCATTTAGAATATATTATGTCACTTAGGTTATATCATTTCATTTAGAATATATTATGTCACTTAGGTTATATCATTTCATTTAGAATATACTATGCCATTTAAATTATATCATGTCATTTAGGTTGCATTATATTATCTAGATTTTGCTATGTCATCTTTATTATGTCACACATTTTCATATTCATCTTTTTAAAATGTTTTAAAATAAGATGATGATTTTCAATAAAATAAAGATATTCATGAGTTAAAATAATCCATGAGTTCTCTACCGGGTTTACTGGGGAGGATATCATCAATTATCATTAATGAAGGAATATCTTTCTTTCAAAAAACGAGAATGATTCGGAAAATTTTCCAAATAAATAAAAATTTCTATATTTTGCCGCGTTTGTTAGGAAATATAAGAAAATTTTGAATTTATAAATTTCGGGTCATTTTCAATTAAAAATGGAATTATTTTTCTTAAAATTGGGAATTATTTTAAAATACCAAATTTAAAACCGACTTTTTACCGAGACTTGAGATAACACAGATTAATAAGGTACCGTTTTATACGGGCATTGTGGGGGTGCTAATCCTTCCCCGCATGTAACCGACTCCCGAACCCGTTTCTTTTATTTTCTCTAGTTTAAAACACAGACTTTGAAATTGATTTAAAAAATATTTTAATTAATTTTAAAATATTTTACAAAACTGGTTTTGATAGGTGGCCGTTCACACCTAGACAAAAATGATTGGTGGCAACTCCATGTCTTTGTCGAGGTTGTTTTCAAACCCTCATTTTATTTCAAGAGGAATTAAGTCATCTTTTCCTCTGTTTTTCCCAATGTCACGCTTAACGAATAAAGTCTCGCGGTGAGACTTGTTATTTTTTAGGTTGCGACAACTTGGCGACTTCACTGGGGGCATTTAGAGAGTCAGGCCTAGAATTAGTCTTGTGTTATCAAAGTCTCGGTTTTGTTGGTTTTATTCGGTATTTAATTTTAATTCTCACATTTTTCAATAATAAGGAGAATTCTGAAAATAATAAAATATTTTTAAATATGTCCATATTCATGTGCATACATATTATTATTGTTCTCTGGTTATTTTGTTTCATATAGTTATTCCTTGCTTAATTGATGCTTTACATTGTTTAATCTTATTGGGGCATTTAGAATAAGGGGTGTAGAATAGGTGGTGAAAGGTTTGTTATTTCTCCTCACGCACTACACGTGCATTTGCATATCATGAGCCCTATACCCGGGTTCCGTCCTTTTACTTGGGAGCAAAGTAACTAAGCCTTCGTGATTAACAATCCGCATGGGCTAGTGAAACATTTTCGGAGTGCTAAATTACCTATGCCTTCGTGATTAACAATCCGTATGGGCTAGGGAAATAGACTCTAACAAATTGAACCTGCTTTTATCGGGGTGCCTTACTAGCCTTCACCGACGACAGTGAGGAACAATTCGGGGCTTTTAGAACTTATTCACCTTCATATAGTGAACTTAAGCGAAGCCATGCCGGATTTTCGATTAGATATCCTGAAGATATGAACACATGGAGGAATATTTCCAATCCTTTTACTTTTTATTCTACATTCTGAATAAGTTTATCTTTGCAAATCGGGCAATGATGAACGCACATCACACAACCCGTAATAAGTTTTGAAAATAACAAAATGTTTTTTACATGCATATTATTATGGCTCTCTGGTTGGTTAATGCGTTACACTATTCTGGATCTTTGTTTTAATAAATTGTTGGGGTATTTAGGATAAGGGTTATAGATAAGGTGCTGAAAGGTTTGTTTTGTTCCTCCAAACACATTGCACTTGCATTTGCATACATGAACTCTCTACCTGGGTTCCGTCCTTTTAAGTGGAAGTAAAGTAACTACGCCTTCGTGATTGACCCTCCGTGTGGGCTAGTGAAACACATCCGGAGTATAAAGTACCTAAAGCCTTCGTGATTGACCCTCCGTATGGGCTTAGGAAAATATACTCTAACGAATTGAACCAACTTTTATCGGGGTGCCTTACTAGCCTTCACCGGCGACAGTGAGGAGCAATTCGAGGCCTTTAGAACTAATTCACCCTCATATAGTGAACCTAGGCGAAGCCATGTCGGATTTTCGTTAGATGCCGAAGTTAGGAACACATGGAAGGACATTTCTAAACATTTTGTTACCTATTTTGCATTCTGAATAAGTATTGTAGATCGGGCAACGATGTACGTGCATCACCCGTAATAAGTATGGTAATCTGTCCCGAAGGCATCGTGATGCAACGATGTACGTGCATTGCCCTTAATAAGTATGGTAATCTGCCCTGAAGGCATCATGATGCCTAAATGAGTCGATATGGTTGGGGCAAGTGTTCATTAATTTTTGAAATTGAAAATAAAAATTCTTTTTACAAACATTTTGCATTTTGCACATTTCATGCATGTAGACACCTAATTTTGTCCGAACCACTAAAACAAGTATGTTTTCTTCCTAAATTGATGTTTCAGAATGTAAAAATACTTTTTTTCATCCTGCAGGTGGTACTCCGAGACTTAGTTTAAGAGGGCGAGCATAAAAAGTCAAACTCGAAAAAAAGTCAGCCTCGAAAAAGTCAACCCTCTACACTGGAGGCAAATACGAGGAAAGATCTTTTTAAAGATCATTGAGAAATGAGTCCTAGCTCAAAGACAGATACAAAGCAAATGGAACCCCGAATAAATACGGGCTCACTCTGTCAAAGAAAAAGGAAAAGGAAAAGATGGTGAAATGAAAGCCAAGAAAAAAAAAAGAAAAATACACACAAAAAAAAGTGTGTGAAAAAGCGATGGCAAATGAAAGCCAAAAGCAAGGAAGAAAAAGAGCAAAGTCAAAAGGAATGGAAAGTCCAAAAGGGATAAATGTTTCAAAGAGAATCCTCCTCAAAGAAAAGATCCTTGATCTGATTACCCTCAAACACATATTTCGGGCCTATTTATCCTTTCTTTTTGAACCCTAAGCCATGGCCTACATTACGTGCTTTAAAAGTCCATTTTGATCAAGCATGAATATTTAACTTGAAGGGTTTTTTCCTCAGATTTTATCCCATCTCATCGAATTATCATTTCACTAAGGAAGAATTTAGAATTCCCAAATGCATGGTAGAACAACAACAAAAAAAGAAAAAAATGGAAAGAATGAGACTCTAGGGCGAAAACCCAAAAATGGGCGGTCTAGAGTGAAATTAAAGAAGTGGTCATCGAGGAACATCTAGGAATTCCTGAACCCCCCAAATTGTCAACTCTCATTTGGATGATTGATTTCAAAAGCTGAAACTTTTTCCTTCCAAGATTAAACTTTCCAGTTTAAAAATCCCAGTCAATCTTGACGCTTGTCAAAATACCTTGATACGGAAACTAAAAGAAAGTTGAATTTGTTTGATTCTCATTGAATTCATGATTTATGAAATCTGTTCCATTTGTGAGCCTAGAAAGGACATATATTTTTTTGTGAAGCTTTCCTGAAAAAAACCAAAATCATGTTGTACCAAGCCTTGCCAATTCAATTTGAAAAACCCAAATTGACACTTAGGAAAATTTCTAACCATGATCATCAGTATTCAAAAGATTTGTACATTACATACTGTAGGGTTAAAATTTTTGACTCAGAAGTTTTCATTAAAAAAGCAAAATTGTTTTTCAAAAAAGGAAAATAAAAAATATTTTTGATATACCCATTTTTGATGTTAACATGAGATAAGGTTTTTTCTAACTCATAGGTGTGGAACTATTAGGCTTAACCTTGACTTCCAAATATGAGAAGAATAAATCAAAACTCAGCAAGCAGACTCCTGTCAGTAAGAGTCTGAAAACTGTTGGGGCAAAGAGAATAGCCAAATATTGAAAAATGAATTGAAGATATACTCTAATTTGAAGAGGAAAAGTGAATCGGAAAGGCTGAGTCAAAAATCTAGAAAAGTGATCAGGGCATTTGCATCACTCATGAGCATTCATCTATTTATTAAACTTCGTATCTGCACCGTGTCAGCAAGCATTTGCATAATTCATGAGTATTCGTATTTGCACTATTCCATGAGCATTTGCATTTGCATCATCTCAAGCAAGTGTATCATTTCTAGGATCACTGCATCTTCATTGTAGCAGCAATTACACCATTCATGAACCACTCACATGAATATGATTCGTAGGGACATTTGTATCTGCATTTAGAAACATCTGCATCAATCCAAGATATTTGTATTTACACCATGAAGCATTTGCATGCCTTCAATTCCCTGGTTTCATCCAGGTCTTTTTCAATTTCATGGTTTCACCCATGCTTTTAATTTCCTTGGTTTCATTCAGATCTTTTTCAATTTCATGGTTTCACCCATGCTTTCAATTTCCTTGGTTTCATCCAGATCTCTTTCAATTTCATGGTTTCATCCATGCCTTCAATTTCCTTGGTTTCATCAAGATCTCTTTCAATTTCATGGTTTCATCCATGCTTTCAATTTCCTTGGTTTCATCCAGATCTCTTTCAATTTCATGGTTTCATCCATGCCTTCAATTTCCTTGGTTTCATCTAGATCTCTTTCAATTTCATGGTTTCATTTATGCCTTCAATTTCCTTGGTTTCATCCAGATCCTTTTAAATTTCATGATTTCACCCATGCTTTCAATTTCCTTGGTTTCATCCAGATCTCTTTCAATTTCATGGTTTCATCCATGCCTTCAATTTCCTTGGTTTCATCCAGATCCTTTTCAATTTCATGGTTTCACCCATGCTTTCAATTTTCTTGGTTTCATCCAGATCTCTTCCAATTTCATGGTTTCACCCATGCCTTCAATTTCCTTGGTTTCATCCAGATCTTTTTCAATTTTATGGTTTCACCCATGCCTTCAATTTCCTTGGTTTCATCCAAATCTCTTTCAATTTTATGGTTTCATCCATACATTTCAATTTCCTTGGTTTCATCCAGATCTCTTTCAATTTTATGGTTTCACCCATGCCTTTAACCTCTGGTTTCATCCAGATCTTTTTCAAATTTCTGGTTTCATCCATGCATTTCAATTCCCTGGTTTCATCCAGGTCTTTGTCAATTCTCTTGCAAATCGAACCTGTTTCCTTAAGACGGGTCGAGATTTGATTAGTCAGGGAATTCAATTTAAGGACAAAATCTTCAATTTACTGCTTTCTCAACCAAAAAAATGAAAAAAAAAATGAAAAAAAAATGAAGAAATGAAGAAATGAAAAATTGAAAAATTGAAAAATTGAAAAATTGAAAAAAAAAAAAGAAGAAGAAAAGAAAAAAGAAACCCCTTTTCCCTTTCCTTCACATGTGATTTCACTAACCGTACAGTGTTGGTTTATCTTTGCCTGATTCCTGATTCTCAGCAATAGCCAAAGAGGGGCAGTTGTAGACCCCTAATTTTGTCCGGACCACTAAAACAGGTATGTTTTCTTCCTAAATTGATGTTTCAGAATGTAAAAAGACTTTTTTTCATCCTGCAGGTGGTACTCCGAGACTTAGTTTAAGAGAGCGAACATAAAAAGTCAAACTCAAAAAAAGTCAACCTCGAAAAAGTCAACTACTAGAAAAGTCAACCCACTTTCAAAATCAAGATTTGAAGTTCAATTGAAAAATGACGAAAGGATTTTGATAATCCGAGGTCTACATCGAAAGATATGGCGTTCGAAAGTTGGGATTTAGAGATTTAGTAGAAAGGAAACCCTAATCCGAGAAATTTAGGGAAAAGTGCTTAAACGAACGAATTGGTCAAAATTGAAGGTTCCAAATGAAAGATAAGCACTGAGTACGGGTAATAGAGAAGCCACTTGAAAGAAAAATTGAAAGAAAAGTCAATCCGGGAGAAAACCGAGAATTAGGGTCTTTTGTGGATTTCGGTGAAATCAGGCAGAATTATAGAATTGGTCCGAATTTGTCAGAATAAAGCCCCAATGGATGAAGAATGATTTAAAAGGGATAGCCCAAGGCTCAGCTTGAGGAAAATCTGAAAATTGGACTTATTTTGAGCAAAACCGGGTTTCGGAGGCAAAAGGGCAAAATTTGAAAATTTGGGAAAAATAGCAAATGAACTCCAAATCTTTTGAAAATTTGTAAATCTCATTTGTAAATTATTTGGAAGAGATTGGCAAAAGAAAATCTTGATTCGGAGTTCGTTTGCGAAATGGCCAAATCCAAGGTCTCCTATGCAATAATTCAAGAAGATAAATCCCGAAAAAATAGCAAATGGACTCCAAAAATTCTTAAAATTTTTCAAATCTCATTTTTAAATTATTTGGAAGAGATTGGTGAAATAAAATCTTGATTCGGAGTTTGTTTGCAAAATGGCCAAATCCCGGGCCTCCTATGCAATAATTCAAGCAGATAAATCCCGAAAAAAATACCAGATGAGTTCCAAAAATTATGAAAACTTCCAGATAAAACTTTTAAATTATTTGGAAGAGATTGGTGAATAAAAATCTTGATTTGGAGCTCGTTTAAAAAATGGTAAAATGTGGGGGCATAAAAGGGCATTTTTGGAAGAAAAATTCCAAATAAATAGTAAATGGACTCGGAAAATTTTGAAAACTTCCAGAATTTGATATTTTATTATTTTGAAAGTATTAAAAAAAGAAAATTTTAATTTGGAGTCCGTTTGCCATATATTTGCATCCGGGGGGCAAAATGGTCATTTTACCCAAGCAACCGAAAAGGGCTTCTTTTGGCCTTTCAAAAAATCAGACTTGGGCTGGAAAAGAGAGTGCTGGCCTACCAAGGCCCGAAGGAAGGAGGAAACTTCTGATTTTTCAATCAAATGGCCAAGAATTAAGAGTTAGTTAGAGATTTTTTTGATCAAGCCATTGTGATTAAGCCACATAGGCCAATGCATGAAGAGGGAGAGTGTCAACATTATTCTTGAACAGCTGTAATTATGGATAGCTGATACACCAATCTAATGGTGATAATTTCATAATTTTTCACCTTGAATCACTAGCCCTTGGATGGAAGTTGGTTGGAATCAAAATGACAACATCCTAGGTGAGGAGAAAGGGGGAATTCAGCCATCACATAGAGGAGGGGGATCCAGATTTTTCTTCACTTCATTTTCAGATTTATTCTTGGTTTTACTTATTTTTTTCTCTCCTTGGTTGAAAGCAAAAAGAAAAAGTTTAGAAAAGAAAGGAAAGTTTGAAGAGATAAAGCTTGAAATATAGCTTCTTGAGGTTGCTTTTAGCACCAACTCTTGCACTTTCTTGATTTTCCATTCTTGTTTTTGCTATTTTGATTATTATTTGGTGAGTTTTCTTTTTAAATAAGTGTTTTTTTATGTTCTTCTTAAGTTCTTTCTTCATCTCTTTCTTAAATAATTTTTACAAATTTTTTTCTTATTTTTCTTTAATGGCCGAATGGCCTATATTTTCTTTATTATTGTTGTTGTTTTTGCTTTAATTTATCATGCTATTGATGTTATTTTCTTTAATCTTGATGCTTTAAGTGTTCTTCTACTTCATAATACTTGAATCATGTTTTAATTTGGTTGCTTTTTTTGTTGTCATTTATGAGTTAAATATCATGTTCTTGCATTTTTAATTTTCTGTTTTCATAATGTTTAAATTTGTTGATGTTTTATATTTAGTATATCAAGTGTTTGTGAAAATGCTTGTTAGTTTAATATCTCTACTTTGTGTTTGCATGATTTGAGTGTTATATTTTAGTTGAGCATGTTAGTATATCAAGTGTTTGTGAAAATGGTTCTTAGTATCTCTACTTTGTGTTTGCATGATTTGAGTGTTATATTTTAGTTTTGCATGTTAGTATATCAAGTGTTTGTGAAAATGCCATGCTTGTGTGGAATCATAGGTCATTCGGCCACTCCATGTATTCTAGCATTATGTGTGCATTTTTTGCTATGTTAGTTGATAGGTTGGCATTTGCATGATATTTGATTGAGTTTTTGGTTTAAGCATGCCTTGTGTTTGTGTTATTGTCATGCATATTTTAGTTGTTAGGTTAGGTTTATCTTGCCATGCATGTTCGTGCATTTTAGACCTAGGTTGCATTAAATGCCATGCAAGTTCATTTAGGTCTAGGTCACTATATTGATGCCATGCATTTTTTCATGACATTTAGGTTAAAAACCATGCATTTCATGCATCATATTTGCTGTATTTTTCATGCATTTCATGTCCATGCCACTTGACTAATGACTTAGGCCAATTAATGGTTCAAAGTCATGCTCTCTTGAGCATACTTGTGGAAAATTAAAAAGTTATCAAATTGATTATTCTACCTTTATGATTTTTTTTACTTAGCCAATTTTTATCTAACTTTTAAAAAAGTCCTAGATACTGTTTGTGAGTCATTTTGTGAGTCTTAAATATTTTTACTTTGATTTTTAAATGATTTTATCAAAGGCAAAAAAAATGTATTTTGGCAAAACAGTTTTTTCACCCAGTACTTGTACTTTCCCGATTTTTCTGGGCATTCATCTTTAATCAAAAATTTAAGCTAATTTTTTCCCGTGTATTTTTACATGTTCTGAGTCTCCAGTATTTGTTTTAGATTTTTTTGAATTTTTAAAAATAGGATTAAAAATCGTGGCTTAAAACTAGACAGTGGAGTCAGAATTGAATTTAAAGAAAAATCATTTTTCTGTTTTGGTTAAGTTACATAGAGGGAGCTGATTAGGAAATTTAGCTACTGACTTAGGGTAGTTTCTAAGCCTTTTTAAACTCTAAAAATGATTTTTTAAGTCTCGGGTTAAGGGTAGTCAAGTCCGGGATTTTAAACTTAGGAAATTAGAGCCATTTAAAAAAGGTTTAGCCCAGTTTTTTTTTTTTTTTAATCTAAGCTTTTCAAAATTATTTTCAAACAATCACAAAGTATTTTGGTTTTAGAATATTTAATTTGACATATTTTCCTAAGGTAGCCGGATATCTTTTTAGATATACGGATTTCCTTAATTAAAGGAAAAAAATACATTTTCATGCATTGCATTTTCCATATTTATGCATTTTTTATAATATATGATTTTTGCTATGATAATTTCTATGATATTATTATGATTTTGAGTTATGTTATATTGTTTATTATATGATTTGGAATATTTCATGATATCCTATGCTTTTTATTTAATTTTTTTTTGTTATATTATTTAGCATATACTATGTTCATGCATTATTATATGATGGCATTATTTTATATTCTATGTCATTTAAATTATATGCCATATCATTCATATTTGCCATGTCATTTAGGATATTTTATTTCATTTAAAATATATCATATGTTACTTAGGTTATTTCATTTCATATAGAATATATTATGTTACTTAGGTCATTTCATTTTATGTTGAATATATTGTGTTACCTAGGTCATTTCATTTCATTTAGGATATATTATGCCATTTAGGATATTTTATTTCATTTAAAATATATCATATGATTTAGGATATTACATTCCATATATAATATATTATGTTACCTAGGTCATTTCATTTCATTTAGAATATGCTAAGGCATTTAAATTATATCATATCATCTAGGATGCATTATATTATTTAGATTTTGCTATGTCATTTTATTTATGTCATGCATATACATATTCATATCTTTTAAAATGTTTTCAAAAGGATAATGATTTTTCAATAAAAAATAAAGATATTCCCGAGTTAAAATAATTCATGAGTTCTCTACCGGGTTTGCTGGAGGGAATATCATCAATTATCATCAATAAAGGAATACCTTTATTTCAAAAAACGAGAATGATTCGGAAAGTTTTTCAAATTAATAAAAATTTCTATATTTTGACACGTTTGTTGGGGAATATAGGGAAATTTTGAATTTATAAATTCCGGATCATTTTCAATTAAAAATGGAATTATTTTTCTTTAAATTGGGAATTAACTTGAAATACTAAATTTAAAACCGATTTTTTATCGAGACTTGAGATAACACACGATTAATAAGGTACCGTTTTATACGGGCGTTGTGGGGGTTCTAA